>OU343160.1:238776711-239376711 GCA_910595825.1 Philhelius pedissequus
CTGTCAGTCTGTCAGTCTGTCAGTCTGTCAGTCTGTCAGTCTGTCAGTCTGTCAGTCTGTCAGTCTGTCAGTCTGTCAGTCTGTCAGTCTGTCAGTCTGTCAGTCTGTCAGTCTGTCAGTCTGTCAGTCTGTCAGTCTGTCAGTCTGTCAGTCTGTCAGTCTGTCAGTCTGTCAGGTCTGTCAGTCTGTCAGTCTGTCAGTCTGTCAGTCTGTCGTCAGTCTGTCAGTATGTCAGTATGTCAGTATGTCAGTCTGTCAGTCAGTCAGTCTGTCAGTCTGTCAGTCTGTCAGTCTGTCAGTCTGTCAGTCTGTCAGGCTGTCAGTCTGTCAGTCTGTCAGTCTGTCAGTCTGTCAGTCTGTCAGTCTGTCAGTCTGTCAGTCTGTCAGTCTGTCAGTCTGTCAGTCTGTCAGTCTGTCAGTCTGTCAGTCTGTCTCAGTCTGTCAGTCTGTCAGTCTGTCAGTCTGTCAGTCTGTCAGTCTGTCTGTCAGTCGTCAGTCTGTCAGTCTGTCAGTCTGTCAGTCTGTCAGTCTGTCAGTCTGTCAGTCTGTCTGTCAGTCTGTCAGTCTGTCATCAGTCTGTCAGTCTGTCAGTCTGTCAGTCTGTCAGTCTGTCAGTCTGTCAGTCTGTCAGTCTGTCAGTCTGTCAGTCTGTCAGTCTGTCAGTCTGTCAGTCTGTCAGTCTGTCAGTCTGTCAGTCTGTCAGTCTGTCAGTCTGTCAGTCTGTCAGTCTGTCAGTCTGTCAGTCTGTCATTGTCAGTCTGTCAGTCTGTCAGTCTGTCAGTCTGTCAGTCTGTCAGTCTGTCAGTCTGTCAGTCTGTCAGTCTGTCAGTCTGTCAGTCTGTCAGTCTGTCAGTCTGTCAGTCTGTCAGTCTGTCAGTCTGTCAGTCTGTCAGTCTGTCAGTCTGTCAGTCTGTCAGTCTGTCAGTCTGTCAGTCTGTCAGTCTGTCAGTCTGTCAGTCTGTCAGTCTGTCAGTCTGTCAGTCTGTCAGTCTGTCAGTTGTCAGTCTGTCAGTCTGTCAGTCTGTCAGTCTGTCAGTCTGTCAGTCTGTCAGTCTGTCATCTGTCAGTCTGTCAGTCTGTCAGTCTGTCAGTCTGTGTCAGTCTGTCAGTCTGTCAGTCTGTCAGTCTGTCAGTCTGTCAGTCTGTCAGTCTGTCAGTCTGTCAGTCTGTCAGTCTGTCAGTCTGTCAGTCTGTCAGTCTGTCAGTCTGTCAGTCTGTCAGTCTGTCAGTCTGTCAGTCTGTCAGTCTGTCAGTCTGTCAGTCTGTCAGTCTGTCAGTCTGTCAGTCTGTCAGTCTGTCAGTCTGTCAGTCTGTCAGTCTGTCAGTCTGTCAGTCTGTCAGTCTGTCAGTCTGTCAGTCTGTCAGTCTGTCAGTCTGTCAGTCTGTCAGTCTGTCAGTCTGTCAGTCTGTCAGTCTGTCAGTCTGTCAGTCTGTCAGTCTGTCAGTCTGTCAGTCTGTCAGTCTGTCAGTCTGTCAGTCTGTCAGTCTGTCAGTCTGTCAGTCTGTCAGTCCTGTCAGTCTGTCAGTCTGTCAGTCTGTCAGTCTGTCAGTCTGTCAGTCTGTCAGTCTGTCAGTCTGTCAGTCTGTCAGTCTGTCAGTCTGTCAGTCTGTCAGTCTGTCAGTCTGTCAGTCTGTCAGTCTGTCAGTCTGTCAGTCTGTCAGTCTGTCAGTTGTCAGTCTGTCAGTCTGTCAGTCTGTCAGTCTGTCAGTCTGTCAGTCTGTCAGTCTGTCAGTCTGTCAGTCTGTCAGTCTGTCAGTCTGTCAGTCTGTCAGTCTGTCAGTCTGTCAGTCTGTCAGTCTGTCAGTCTGTCAGTCTGTCAGTCTGTCAGTCTGTCAGTCTGTCAGTCTGTCAGTCTGTCAGTCTGTCAGTCTGTCAGTCTGTCAGTCTGTCAGTCTGTCAGTCTGTCAGTCTGTCAGTCTGTCAGTCTGTCAGTCTGTCAGTCTGTCAGTCTGTCAGTCTGTCAGTCTGTCAGTCTGTCAGTCTGTCAGTCTGTCAGTCTGTCAGTCTGTCAGTCTGTCAGTCTGTCAGTCTGTCAGTCTGTCAGTCTGTCAGTCTGTCAGTCTGTCAGTCTGTCAGTCTGTCAGTCTGTCAGTCTGTCAGTCTGTCAGTCTGTCAGTCTGTCAGTCTGTCAGTCTGTCAGTCTGTCAGTCTGTCAGTCTGTCAGTCTGTCAGTCTGTCAGTCTGTCAGTCTGTCAGTCTGTCAGTCTGTCAGTCTGTCAGTCTGTCAGTCTGTCAGTCTGTCAGTCTGTCAGTCTGTCAGTCTGTCAGTCTGTCAGTCTGTCAGTCTGTCAGTCTGTCAGTCTGTCAGTCTGTCAGTCTGTCAGTCTGTCAGTCTGTCAGTCTGTCAGTCTGTCAGTCTGTCAGTCTGTCAGTCTGTCAGTCTGTCAGTCTGTCAGTCTGTCAGTCTGTCAGTCTGTCAGTCTGTCAGTCTGTCAGTCTGTCAGTCTGTCAGTCTGTCAGTCTGTCAGTCTGTCAGTCTGTCAGTCTGTCAGTCTGTCAGTCTGTCAGTCTGTCAGTCTGTCAGTCTGTCAGTCTGTCAGTCTGTCAGTCTGTCAGTCTGTCAGTCTGTCAGTCTGTCAGTCTGTCAGTCTGTCAGTCTGTCAGTCTGTCAGTCTGTCAGTCTGTCAGTCTGTCAGTCTGTCAGTCTGTCAGTCTGTCAGTCTGTCAGTCTGTCAGTCTGTCAGTCTGTCAGTCTGTCAGTCTGTCAGTCTGTCAGTCTGTCAGTCTGTCAGTCTGTCAGTCTGTCAGTCTGTCAGTCTGTCAGTCTGTCAGTCTGTCAGTCTGTCAGTCTGTCAGTCTGTCAGTCTGTCAGTCTGTCAGTCTGTCAGTATGTCAGTCTGTCAGTCATTCTGTCAGTCTGTCAGTCTGTCAGTCTGTCAGTCTGTCAGTCTGTCAGTCTGTCAGTCTGTCAGTCTGTCAGTCTGTCAGTCTGTCAGTCTGTCAGTCTGTCAGTCTGTCAGTCTGTCAGTCTGTCAGTCTGTCAGTCTGTCAGTCTGTCAGTCTGTCAGTCTGTCAGTCTGTCAGTCTGTCAGTCTGTCAGTCTGTCAGTCTGTCAGTCTGTCAGTCTGTCAGTCTGTCAGTCTGTCAGTCTGTCAGTCTGTCAGTCTGTCAGTCTGTCAGTCTGTCAGTCTGTCAGTCTGTCAGTCTGTCAGTCTGTCAGTCTGTCAGTCTGTCAGTCTGTCAGTCTGTCAGTCTGTCAGTCTGTCAGTCTGTCAGTCTGTCAGTCTGTCAGTCTGTCAGTCTGTCAGTCTGTCAGTCTGTCAGTCTGTCAGTCTGTCAGTCTGTCAGTCTGTCAGTCTGTCAGTCTGTCAGTCTGTCAGTCTGTCAGTCTGTCAGTCTGTCAGTCTGTCAGTCTGTCAGTCTGTCAGTCTGTCAGTCTGTCAGTCTGTCAGTCTGTCAGTCTGTCAGTCTGTCAGTCTGTCAGTCTGTCAGTCTGTCAGTCTGTCAGTCTGTCAGTCTGTCAGTCTGTCAGTCTGTCAGTCTGTCAGTCTGTCAGTCTGTCAGTCTGTCAGTCTGTCAGTCTGTCAGTCTGTCAGTCTGTCAGTCTGTCAGTCTGTCAGTCTGTCAGTCTGTCAGTCTGTCAGTCTGTCAGTCTGTCAGTCTGTCAGTCTGTCAGTCTGTCAGTCTGTCAGTCTGTCAGTCTGTCAGTCTGTCAGTCTGTCAGTCTGTCAGTCTGTCAGTCTGTCAGTCTGTCAGTCAGTCAGTCTGTCAGTCTGTCAGTCTGTCAGTCTGTCAGTCTGTCAGTCTGTCAGTCTGTCAGTCTGTCAGTCTGTCAGTCTGTCAGTCTGTCCAGTCTGTCAGTCTGTCAGTCTGTCAGTCTGTCAGTCTGTCAGTCTGTCAGTCTGTCAGTCTGTCAGTCTGTCAGTCTGTCAGTCTGTCAGTCTGTCAGTCTGTCAGTCTGTCAGTCTGTCAGTCTGTCAGTCTGTCTGTCAGTCTGTCAGTCTGTCAGTCTGTCAGTCTGTCAGTCTGTCAGTCTGTCAGTCTGTCAGTCTGTCAGTCTGTCAGTCTGTCAGTCTGTCAGTCTGTCAGTCTGTCAGTCTGTCAGTCTGTCAGTCTGTCAGTCTGTCAGTCTGTCAGTCTGTCAGTCTGTCAGTCTGTCAGTCTGTCTGTTTGTCAGTCTGTCAGTCAGTCTGTCAGTCTGTCAGTCTGTCAGTCTGTCTGTCTGTCAGTCTGTCAGTCTGTCAGTCTGTCAGTCTGTCAGTCTGTCAGTCTGTCAGTCTGTCAGTCTGTCAGTCTGTCAGTCTGTCAGTCTGTCAGTCTGTCAGTCTGTCAGTCTGTCAGTCTGTCAGTCTGTCAGTCTGTCAGTCTGTCAGTCTGTCAGTCTGTCAGTCTGTCAGTCTGTCAGTCTGTCAGTCTGTCAGTCTGTCAGTCTGTCAGTCTGTCAGTCTGTCAGTCTGTCAGTCTGTCATCTGTCAGTCTGTCAGTCTGTCAGTCTGTCAGTCTGTCAGTCTGTCAGTCTGTCAGTCTGTCAGTCTGTCAGTCTGTCAGTCTGTCAGTCTGTCAGTCTGTCAGTCTGTCAGTCTGTCAGTCTGTCAGTCTGTCAGTCTGTCAGTCTGTCAGTCTGTCAGTCTGTCAGTCTGTCAGTCTGTCAGTCTGTCAGTCTGTCAGTCTGTCAGTCTGTCAGTCTGTCAGTCTGTCAGTCTGTCAGTCTTTCAGTCTGTCAGTCTGTCAGTCTGTCAGTCTGTCAGTCTGTCAGTCTGTCAGTCTGTCAGTCTGTCAGTCTGTCAGTCTGTCAGTCTGTCAGTCTGTCAGTCTGTCAGTCTGTCAGTCTGTCAGTCTGTCAGTCTGTCAGTCTGTCAGTCTGTCAGTCTGTCAGTCTGTCAGTCTGTCAGTCTGTCAGTCTGTCAGTCTGTCAGTCTGTCAGTCTGTCAGTCTGTCAGTCTGTCAGTCTGTCAGTCTGTCAGTCTTCATCTGTCAGTCTGTCAGTCTGTCAGTCTGTCAGTCTGTCAGTCTGTCAGTCTGTCAGTCTGTCAGTCTGTCAGTCTGTCAGTCTGTCAGTCTGTCAGTCTGTCAGTCTGTCAGTCTGTCAGTCTGTCAGTCTGTCAGTCTGTCAGTCTGTCAGTCTGTCAGTCTGTCAGTCTGTCAGTCTGTCAGTCTGTCAGTCTGTCAGTCTGTCAGTCTGTCAGTCTGTCAGTCTGTCAGTCTGTCAGTCTGTCAGTCTGTCAGTCTGTCAGTCTGTCAGTCTGTCAGTCTGTCAGTCTGTCAGTCTGTCAGTCTGTCAGTCTGTCAGTCTGTCAGTCTGTCAGTCTGTCAGTCTGTCAGTCTGTCAGTCTGTCAGTCTGTCAGTCTGTCAGTCTGTCAGGTCTGTCAGTCTGTCAGTCTGTCAGTCTGTCAGTCTGTCAGTCTGGTCAGTCTGTCAGTCTGTCAGTCTGTCAGTCTGTCAGTCTGTCAGGTCTGTCAGTCTGTCAGTCTGTCAGTGTCAGTCAGTCTGTCAGTCTGTCAGTCTGTCAGTCTGTCAGTCTGTCAGTCTGTCAGTCTGTCAGTCTGTCAGTCTGTCAGTCTGTCAGTCTGTCAGTCTGTCAGTCTGTCAGTCTCAGTCTGTCAGTCTGTCAGTCTGTCAGTCTGTCAGTCTGTCAGTCTGTCAGTCTGTCAGTCTGTCAGTCTGTCAGTCTGTCAGTCTGTCAGTCTGTCAGTCTGTCAGTCTGTCAGTCTGTCAGTCTGTCAGTCTGTCAGTCTGTCAGTCTGTCAGTCTGTCAGTCTGTCAGTCTGTCAGTCTGTCAGTCTGTCAGTCTGTCAGTCTGTCAGTCTGTCAGTCTGTCAGTCTGTCAGTCTGTCAGTCTGTCAGTCTGTCAGTCTGTCAGTCTGTCAGTCTGTCAGTCTGTCAGTCTGTCAGTCTGTCAGTCTGTCAGTCTGTCAGTCCTGTCAGTCTGTCAGTCTGTCAGTCTGTCAGTCTGTCAGTCTGTCAGTCTGTCAGTCTGTCAGTCTGTCAGTCTGTCAGTCTGTCAGTCTGTCAGTCTGTCAGTCTGTCAGTCTGTCAGTCTGTCAGTCTGTCAGTCTGTCAGTCTGTCAGTCTGTCAGTCTGTCAGTCTGTCAGTCAGTCTGTCAGTCTGTCAGTCTGTCAGTCTGTCAGTCTGTCAGTCTGTCAGTCTGTCAGTCTGTCAGTCTGTCAGTCTGTCAGTCTGTCAGTCTGTCAGTCTGTCAGTCTGTCAGTCTGTCAGTCTGTCAGTCTGTCAGTCTGTCAGTCTGTCAGTCTGTCAGTCTGTCAGTCTGTCAGTCTGTCAGTCTGTCAGTCTGTCAGTCTGTCAGTCTGTCAGTCTGTCAGTCTGTCAGTCTGTCAGTCTGTCAGTCTGTCAGTCTGTCAGTCTGTCAGTCTGTCAGTCTGTCAGTCTGTCAGTCTGTCAGTCTGTCAGTCTGTCAGTCTGTCTGTCAGTCTGTCAGTCTGTCAGTCTGTCAGTCTGTCAGTCTGTCAGTCTGTCAGTCTGTCTGTCAGTCTGTCAGTCTGTCAGTCTGTCAGTCTGTCAGTCTGTCAGTCTGTCAGTCTGTCAGTCTGTCAGTCTGTCAGTCTGTCAGTCTGTCAGTCTGTCAGTCTGTCAGTCTGTCAGTCTGTCAGTCTGTCAGTCTGTCAGTCTGTCAGTCTGTCAGTCTGTCAGTCTGTCAGTCTGTCAGTCTGTCAGTCTGTCAGTCTGTCAGTCTGTCAGTCTGTCGTCTGTCAGTCTGTCAGTCTGTCAGTCTGTCAGTCTGTCAGTCTGTCAGTCTGTCAGTCTGTCAGTCTGTCAGTCTTTGTCAGTCTGTCAGTCTGTCAGTCTGTCAGTCTGTCAGTCTGTCAGTCTGTCAGTCTCAGTCTGTCAGTCTGTCAGTTTGTCAGTCTGTCAGTCTGTCAGTCTGTCAGTCTGTCAGTCTGTCAGTCTGTCAGTCTGTCAGTCTGTCATGTCAGTCTGTCAGTCTGTCAGTCTGTCAGTCTGTCAGTCTGTCAGTCTGTCAGTAGTCTGTCAGTCTGTCAGTCTGTCAGTCTGTCAGTCTGTCAGTCTGTCAGTCTGTCAGTCTGTCAGTCTGTCAGTCTGTCAGTCTGTCAGTCTGTCAGTCTGTCAGTCTGTCAGTCTGTCAGTCTGTCAGTCTGTCAGTCTGTCAGTCTGTCAGTCTGTCAGTCTGTCAGTCTGTCAGTCTGTCAGTCTGTCAGTCTGTCAGTCTGTCAGTCTGTCAGTCTGTCAGTCTGTCAGTCTGTCAGTCTGTCAGTCTGTCAGTCTGTCAGTCTGTCAGTCTGTCAGTCTGTCAGTCTGTCAGTCTGTCAGTCTGTCAGTCTGTCAGTCTGTCAGTCTGTCAGTCTGTCAGTCTGTCAGTCTGTCAGTCTGTCAGTCTGTCAGTCTGTCAGTCTGTCAGTATGTCAGTCTGTCAGTCTGTCAGTCATGTCAGTCTGTCAGTCTGTCAGTCTGTCTGTCAGTCTGTCAGTCTGTCAGTCCTGTCAGTCTGTCAGTCTGTCAGTCTGTCAGTCTGTCAGTCTGTCAGTCTGTCAGTCTGTCAGTCTGTCAGTCTGTCAGTCTGTCAGTCTGTCAGTCGTCAGTCTGTCAGTCTGTCAGTCTGTCAGTCTGTCAGTCTGTCAGTCTGTCAGTCTGTCAGTCTGTCAGTCTGTCAGTCTGTCAGTCTGTCAGTCTGTCAGTCTGTCAGTCTGTCAGTCTGTCAGTCTGTCAGTCTGTCAGTCTGTCAGTCTGTCAGTCTGTCAGTCTGTCAGTCTGTCAGTCTGTCAGTCTGTCAGTCTGTCAGTCTGTCAGTCTGTCAGTCTGTCAGTCTGTCAGTCTGTCAGTCTGTCAGTCTGTCAGTCTGTCAGTCTGTCAGTCTGTCAGTCTGTCAGTCTGTCAGTCTGTCAGTCTGTCAGTCTGTCAGTCTGTCAGTCTGTCAGTCTGTCAGTCTGTCAGTCTGTCAGTCTGTCAGTCTGTCAGTCTGTCAGTCTGTCAGTCTGTCAGTCTGTCAGTCTGTCAGTCTGTCAGTCTGTCAGTCTGTCAGTCTGTCAGTCTGTCAGTCTGTCAGTCTGTCAGTCTGTCAGTCTGTCAGTCTGTCAGTCTGTCAGTCTGTCAGTCTGTCAGTCTGTCAGTCTGTCAGTCTGTCAGTCTGTCAGTCTGTCAGTCTGTCAGTCTGTCAGTCTGTCAGTCTGTCAGTCTGTCAGTCTGTCATCTGTCAGTCTGTCAGTCTGTCAGTCTGTCAGTCTGTCAGTCTGTCAGTCTGTCAGTCTGTCAGTCTGTCAGTCTGTCAGTCTGTCAGTCTGTCAGTCTGTCAGTCTGTCAGTCTGTCAGTCTGTCAGTCTGTCAGTCTGTCAGTCTGTCAGTCTGTCAGTCGTCAGTCTGTCAGTCTGTCAGTCTGTCAGTCTGTCAGTCTGTCAGTCTGTCAGTCTGTCAGTCTGTCAGTCTGTCAGTCTGTCAGTCTGTCAGTCTGTCAGTCTGTCAGTCTGTTAGTCTGTCAGTCTGTCAGTCTGTCAGTCTGTCAGTCTTGTCAGTCTGTCAGTCTGTCAGTCTGTCAGTCTGTCAGTCTGTCAGTCTGTCAGTCTGTCAGTCTGTCAGTCTGTCAGTCTGTCAGTCTGTCAGTCTGTCAGTCTGTCAGTCTGTCAGTCTGTCAGTCTGTCAGTCTGTCAGTCTGTCAGTCTGTCAGTCTGTCAGTCTGTCAGTCTGTCAGTCTGTCAGTCTGTCAGTCTGTCAGTCTGTCAGTCTGTCAGTCTGTCAGTCTGTCAGTCTGTCAGTCTGTCAGTCTGTCAGTCTGTCAGTCTGTCAGTACTGTCAGTCTGTCAGTCTGTCAGTCTGTCAGTCTGTCAGTCTGTCAGTCTGTCAGTCTGTCAGTCTGTCAGTCTGTCAGTCTGTCAGTCTGTCAGTCTGTCAGTCTGTCAGTCTGTCAGTCTGTCAGTCTGTCAGTCTGTCAGTCTGTCAGTCTGTCAGTCTGTCAGTCTCAGTCTGTCAGTCTGTCAGTCTGTCAGTCTGTCAGTCTGTCAGTCTGTCAGTCTGTCAGTCTGTCAGTCTGTCAGTCTGTCAGTCTGTCAGTCTGTCAGTCTGTCAGTCTGTCAGTCTGTCAGTCTGGGTCAGTCTGTCAGTCTGTCAGTCTGTCAGTCTGTCAGTCTGTCAGTCTGTCAGTCTGTCAGTCTGTCAGTCTGTCAGTCTGTCAGTCTGTCAGTCTGTCAGTCTGTCAGTCTGTCAGTCTGTCAGTCTGTCAGTCTGTCAGTCTGTCAGTCTGTCAGTCTGTCAGTCTGTCAGTCTGTCAGTCTGTCAGTCTGTCAGTCTGTCAGTCTGTCAGTCTGTCAGTCTGTCAGTCTGTCAGTCTGTCCAGTCTGTCAGTCTGTCAGTCTGTCAGTCTGTCAGTCTGTCAGTCTGTCAGTCTGTCAGTCTGTCAGTCTGTCAGTCTGTCAGTCTGTCAGTCTGTCAGTCTGTCAGTCTGTCAGTCTGTCAGTCTGTCAGTCTGTCAGTCTGTCAGTGTCTGTCAGTCTGTCAGTCTGTCAGTCTGTCAGTCTGTCAGTCTGTCAGTCTGTCAGTCTGTCAGTCTGTCAGTCTGTCAGTCTGTCAGTCTGTCAGTCTGTCAGTCTGTCAGTCTGTCAGTCTGTCAGTCTGTCAGTCTGTCAGTCTGTCAGTCTGTCAGTCTGTCAGTCTGTCAGTCTGTCAGTCTGTCTGTCTGTCAGTCTGTCAGTCTGTCAGTCTGTCAGTCTGTCAGTCTGTCAGTCTGTCAGTCTGTCAGTCTGTCAGTCTGTCAGTCTGTCAGTCTGTCAGTCTGTCAGTCTGTCAGTCTGTCAGTCTGTCAGTCTGTCAGTCTGTCAGTCTGTCAGTCTGTCAGTCTGTCAGTCTGTCAGTCTGTCAGTCTGTCAGTCTGTCAGTCTGTCAGTCTGTCAGTCTGTCAGTCTGTCAGTCTGTCAGTCTGTCAGTCTGTCAGTCTGTCAGTCTGTCAGTCTGTCAGTCTGTCAGTCTGTCAGTCTGTCAGTCTGTCAGTCTGTCAGTCTGTCAGTCTGTCAGTCTGTCAGTCTGTCAGTCTGTCAGTCTGTCAGTCTGTCAGTCTGTCAGTCTGTCAGTCTGTCAGTCTGTCAGTCTGTCAGTCTGTCAGTCTGTCAGTCTGTCAGTCTGTCAGTCTGTCAGTCTGTCAGTCTGTCAGTCTGTCAGTCTGTCAGTCTGTCAGTCTGTCAGTCTGTCAGTCTGTCAGTCTGTCAGTCTGTCAGTCTGTCAGTCTGTCAGTCTGTCAGTCTGTCAGTCTGTCAGTCTGTCAGTCTGTCAGTCTGTCAGTCTGTCAGTCTGTCAGTCTGTCAGTCTGTCAGTCTGTCAGTCTGTCAGTCTGTCAGTCTGTCAGTCTGTCAGTCTGTCAGTCTGTCAGTCTGTCAGTCTGTCAGTCTGTCAGTCTGTCAGTCTGTCAGTCTGTCAGTCTGTCAGTCTGTCAGTCTGTCAGTCTGTCAGTCTGTCAGTCTGTCAGTCTGTCAGTCTGTCAGTCTGTCAGTCTGTCAGTCTGTCAGTCTGTCAGTCTGTCAGTCTGTCAGTCTGTCAGTCTCAGTCTGTCAGTCTGTCAGTCTGTCAGTCTGTCAGTCTGTCAGTCTGTCAGTCTGTCAGTCTGTCAGTCTGTCAGTCTGTCAGTCTGTCAGTCTGTCAGTCTGTCAGTCTGTCAGTCTGTCAGTCTGTCAGTCTGTCAGTCTGTCAGTCTGTCAGTCTGTCAGTCTGTCAGTCTGTCAGTCTGTCAGTCTGTCAGTCTGTCAGTCTGTCAGTCTGTCAGTCTGTCAGTCTGTCAGTCTGTCAGTCTGTCAGTCTGTCAGTCTGTCAGTCTGTCAGTCTGTCAGTCTGTCAGTCTGTCAGTCTGTCAGTCTGTCAGTCTGTCAGTCTGTCAGTCTGTCAGTCTGTCAGTCTGTCAGTCTGTCAGTCTGTCAGTCTGTCAGTCTGTCAGTTGTCAGTCTGTCAGTCTGTCAGTCTGTCAGTCTGTCAGTCTGTCAGTCTGTCAGTCTGTCAGTCTGTCAGTCTGTCAGTCTGTCAGTCTGTCAGTCTGTCAGTCTGTCAGTCTGTCAGTCTGTCAGTCTGTCAGTCTGTCAGTCTGTCAGTCTGTCAGTCTGTCAGTCTGTCAGTCTGTCAGTCTGTCAGTCTGTCAGTCTGTCAGTCTGTCAGTCTGTCAGTCTGTCAGTCTGTCAGTCTGTCAGTCTGTCAGTCTGTCAGTCTGTCAGTCTGTCAGTCTGTCAGTCTGTCAGTCTGTCAGTCTGTCAGTCTGTCAGTCTGTCAGTCTGTCTGTCTGTCAGTCTGTCAGTCTGTCAGTCTGTCAGTCTGTCAGTCTGTCAGTCTGTCAGTCTGTCAGTCTGTCAGTCTGTCAGTCTGTCAGTCTGTCAGTCTGTCAGTCTGTCAGTCTGTCAGTCTGTCAGTCTGTCAGTCTGTCAGTCTGTCAGTCAGTCTGTCAGTCTGTCAGTCTGTCAGTCTGTCAGTCTGTCAGTCTGTCAGTC
This sequence comes from Philhelius pedissequus, assembly GCA_910595825.1. Taxonomy (NCBI): domain Eukaryota; kingdom Metazoa; phylum Arthropoda; class Insecta; order Diptera; family Syrphidae; genus Philhelius; species Philhelius pedissequus. Next base: position 238,788,081 of record OU343160.1, read on the forward strand.
TGTCAGTCTGTCAGTCTGTCAGTCTGTCAGTCTGTCAGTCTGTCAGTCTGTCAGTCTGTCAGTCTGTCAGTCTGTCCGTCTGTATGTATAACGAGCTACAGCCTAAACGGCTTAAGCGATTGCCTTCAAATTTGCTATGTGTGATTATTTTGGCATTCCTCAGAGGGTAAATTGAAATTTTATTTTAAGGCCTAAAAATAACGCTACCTGCCATATGACCTTGAAGGAAAATCTTATTTTTCTCTAAAACGGCTAGATCGATTTTGATAAAAAATTTTGAGAATTTTTTTGTTGGTAGTTGCTCTCATTTGATATGAACCAAGTTTACAGAAAAAGTCTATTAACGGTACCTTTCATATAACGGTTTTCTTAATTTTTGGCTTTCCCGGTAAGGGTACATTGGATTTCAGTCAAATTTTATATCTGAGAAGATCTAAGTAGCTAAATTATTTTTGCATATCAAAGTTTTGAATAACTTTTTTTTTAAATTAAAATAATTTATTAAATTTTTTTTTCTTGAAAAATCAATAATTTTAAAACTAATCAAAAAAAATAAATTTTAAATTTTATATTCACATGAACATTAATAGTCTCTAAAAAATTGCATACCAAAATTTCAAAAGAATTTTGTTTTCAAAAAATGAAAAATAAAAAACAGGATTTCATCAAAACCCGTCCTACAATTTTCGAGATACTTTTTTATAAAATTTTCATTAATCTGTGGCATCTAATAGCGTTCTTCGTTTTTCCGAAAAACTAATTTAAGTGATGGTTTTGGCAGTTTAAATGAGTTTAAAAAACTAGTTTTTTCCCACCTATGCACCATTCACTTTCATTTTATACCTCTATGTACTTGTACATTATTTACATTATTACCCTCCTAATTTACATAATTAAAATCCATTTAAATATACATTTGTGGGTTCCTATTTAACTATTCCTTGAATCATGTATTCGACAATTCATTATACTAAGAATCAAGGTAATATTAGCTACAGGGGCTTTAAATCAGCATAGGATAACTATAATAGACTAGCTACCTACCAACAGCGTCAGATGGTAACACTAAAATTGTTAGCTACAAGAGGAAGTTTGTACGATCCACTCGTGCATTTTATTTTATTGACTCAGGTCAAGGTCTATAAAACCAATTTTTTCCTCAAACGCGCAAACTAGAAAGAAAATATAAACTCTGAACATATTGGGGCAAAATTTTAAACAATCTATTATTAAGGCCTTAACACGTTACTAGTAAGCAATATACTATATACCAGTGGCGAGGCGTGAATAAATTCAAAGAGTAAGTCGAAGAAAAATTAGTCACAAAATAATTAAATTTCGGAGTCTACTTGAAATTATGTCGTTCAATGCATAACTTAGTATTAAACCATAAGGTTGAGCAATTCAAACCAAATTTTTTATACCTTAAGTCATTTAAGTTAAATGTAACAATGAGCTTAACGCATAATGAAAGCGGCTTCGAAAGAAAACTTTTTGGCGGATGCAAATACAATGGCGCATAATTTTAAACGATTTAGTAATATGTTAAATAATTTTTAGTATGATACTAGGTTAAAAAGAGGATCTTGCTAATTTTAAACGAGTTTAGTATTGTATTATCTTCTGAACATTTTACTAAAGTTAAAACCACCGAATGGCTACTTTAAATGTCCAGTATAGTACTAAATCCACATGTTATGCTGATAGTATATCGGCTTTGCAGGTAGGACGCCCAGGTTCGAGTCCTGCTGGTGTCAATTCTTTTTTTATTTTTGTAAATAAGGAAGTTAAAATGATGAAAATCTAAACATCGAATACTAGTTTAGAGCACATGTTGGGTTTCTATCAACATATAATCAATATCAAACCCTACAAATGCTTTGCTATCTGCTTAATTAGCATTTTACTAGTTTACTAGTTAACAAAAGGTTTAAACTAGTAGACTATTATGTTTATAGTAAATTGCTAACTAGTATCGTATTAAGAGCTAAATAAGAGGTTGTTTAAGATTTTGCGCCAATATCTTAAATAAATTTATTGTTAAGTTAAAAATTTATCGGAATGTATCACCCAACATTTCGCTTTTTAAATGGTTATGAAGTGCTAAAACGTCAAGTTGTCGACGAGAAGATGTTGTATACAAAACTTTAAGTTCATTTTTCAAAGTTGAAAAATCAAAAATTCCAGGGAAAAATTTATAAAACAGATATTTTTTCATCTGGATTGGAAACTGCGAAATTATCATATTTTGATTTATTAAGTAAATCTAAAACAATAAATTCGTGAAAGTTTTATATCTTGTATTTATTTGGGATATAAGATTGCCTTTTATTTCTACAAAAAGACGTTTTTAACGTGTTTTGCAATTAATTTCGAGCAATCCTCGTTTTCGTGGTGTTTCCGCGTAATCGCGGATACTATTTAGATTTATCAAAATGAATGCTCGGGATACTGAAAAAAGCATTTGAATTGTGCAGCGATACCACTCTTTGCAGTCCGTCATTTCCGACCAAAGGGAATTTAGGCTGAAGCTTGGCGGTACTCCCCCGAGTAGATGGACCATAATGAGGCTGGTGAACATGTTTGCCGAATCTGGAAGCATCGAACGAAGACCGTATCATCGAGATCCCAATGTTCGGGTTCAGGATACAATCGTGGCTGTTGCATCGGCAATACAGGCAAATCCAAGTGTTTCGACTCGAAACTTATCGGGTCAAATTGGAGTTAGCAGACGGTCATAACAACGGATTCTTCATGATGACTTAAACTTGTTTCCGTACAAAGTCCAAATTACAAGCAAGTTAAACCCTCAGGATTTGCCTGTTCGCCTGGATTTCAGACGAAAAATGATTGCAATGGCCGAAGAAGACAGCACATTGATAAATTATTTGTTCATGTCTGAGGAGGCCTATTTTGACTTAAACGGCAATGTTAACAAACAAAATTGCCGTATACGGAGTGAATCTAATCCAGAAATGCTCCATGAGACGGAACTGCACCGAGAACGAGTCACTGTGTGGTGCGCAGTTTCATCAAGGTGTATTGTCGGGCCATACTTCTTTGAAGAAAACGGTGTAACACAAAGTGTCAATGGGGCCCGTATTTAAAGATGTTGAAGGAGTTTTTTTACCCAGAACTTCGCCGAAGACGTATCCCTTTAAGCAGGATTTGGTTTCAACAAGATGGAGCATGTGTACACGTAGCCACACAAGTTATGGCGGAGCTCCAACGAAAATCCCCAAATAAATTGATATCCAGAAACTGTACTTTCCTGACCTGACTGCACCAGACTTTTTTATAGGGTTATATCAAGCAGGAAGTGTAAAAAACGAAACCCAGGAATTTGACTGAATTGAAACACTACATTAAGACAATAATTAAAGCGATCCCAATTTCAACCCTTCAGGCCGCAATGAACAATTTTCTGATCAGGTGCCGCATATGCGTGTATGAGCTTGGAGGTCATTTGAGGTCTATCATCTTTAAAAACCATTAGTTATTTAAAATAAAATTTAATTTGTAATCCAATAAAAAAAATTGATGAAATACATCGATTAAAATAAATGTTATTTAAATTTCTTATTGTAGCACGAATCGTGTGCCACCCCTTAGACTCATTTACAGAATGAATTGCGTATATGGGATACATATTCACCAAAAAAAACGTCGGTGAATATCGTGTTATTTTCTTCCATAAAAAAGCGTGTATTGAACAGAGAAGTATCAAACGCAGTGAACAGTATATGAAAGGAGAGGAAAGAAAACAAATTTGTTCTATTCAGTGAGAAACTTTATAACCCGAGCCATTGCATGTTATTTTGTTACTGGTATAGTTTTATGTTTGCTTAGGAGTGAGTTGTAAAGCAAACATGTGTGTAGAGAAGCACTGAAAGAAGAGTTGTTATAGTAATGTTAACAGCGTGGTAGGTGTAGGGTTAAACTAGATTCATGTTGTCAGAAGCTTAAGTAGTTAAGGATGAGATTCTCAAAGGGTAGGACGCAAGGAATCGAGTTATATGGACGCTTCGCGCCTGCTATATACATAGTAGTCTACTAACTTATTCATAAATTTTAAACCTTTTGTTAACTAGTAAAATGCTAATTAAACAGATAGCAAAGCATTTGTAGGGTTTGAATTTTGATGAACACAATTATTGTGTTTATTCGTTGTAAATTGATAATATGTTGATAAAAACCCAACATGTGTTCTAAATAAGTATTCGATGTTTATATTTTCGTCATTTTAACTTCATTATTTACAAAAATAAAAAAACTGACACCAGCAGGACTGGAACCCTTGGTCATGAAAAGCGTTGTCAATGAACAGCTGACATCATTGAAAAATCAAAAGTGAATTTAAAAGAAAGTGGTAGAGCAAATAAAATATTTTTTGACAAAAAATAATTATGTATCTTATTACCTTCATTTTGGTACCAATAAGACGAGACGTGAAATAACACCAAACGAAATAAAACCAAATTTGAAATTTGTTCTTATTTCTTTTTCAAAACGAAATAACCGCAATTTGGCCTTATTTCGTTAGTCATAATGAAATGAATCTAAAAATTAAAAGAAAACAGGACCAAATTAAAAAAAAAAAAGATTATTTTCGGCACTATTTCGCTTTCAAAATAGAAATAAAACTAAATTTTAGTATTTTCAGCGGCTTTATTTCGCTTTGATAATGGAAATATGGCCAAATTGATCATACTTTCGTATTTATTAGAAATTTGATAGTTGTGTGTCAACCTCGTGGTCGCAGGTTCAATTCCTGCCGTTGTCTATGTTTTATATTTATATTCCATTAAAAACCAATTATAAAAAATTGTCATAAGAATGAGTTGCTGGTTTACTCATTACATGCTGTTCAGGCATAACATTAACAACATGTGATTGAGTAAAACACTCATAAATATGACAACAATATAAAATAAAATAATGCAAATTATAAGGGACATAGATAAATAAGATACGGAACTTTCTCCGCATTAGTTCTGCCGCCATCCCTGGAGATAAAATCTGAGACAACAACCACCGTCTCAATACATCGCGCCACACATCTTTCTATCCTTCTTTCTCTTCTTTTACCGGATGCTCGCGCTGTGTTAAAAACATATAAAGGGTATTCATAATCCCTTGAGCGCGTGCAAAATTATTTAAAAAAAACGGTGAAACCGTTATTATTTTGTTGTTTGCTTGATCGTTGTCAGTGCTGTAAGCATTTATTAAGTTATTAGTGTGCGGTTTTTTGTGAATTGCGGTCTATGCTTGAAATTAATTTATCACTTAATAAAATTAGTGCTACAGATAAAAGAGTTTTTGAATTTGAGCCTTGTGAAGCACTAAGGAAAAGGAGTAAATTAATGTATGTCACTCTATTAAAGGCATTATTAAATCCAATGCGCGCCGGCGGGATAAAAAGATATATTTGTTATGAAAATGATTAATAAAATGTAAATAAAGCATATATAAAATATTTTTTTTCATGATATTTCTTTTTTATTATAAAGTTTGAACGTTGACATTATGTGTGAAACACTACATCATTTAAATGACCACCACGCGAATTGTTGCAAGCATCGATTCTTTTGATGTAATTTTCGACCACTTTTCGACACATATTGGGCGGTATCTCAGTCATAACTTGACGAATGTTGGTTTTCAAGTGTTCAAGAGTTAAAGGTTTATCTGAATAAACACAGTCTTTCGCGTAGACCCACAAACAAAAATTCCAGCTGTGTCAAATCCCATGATCTTGGTGGCCAGTTGATATCGTCACAACGATAAATTACGCGGCCAGGAAATGTCTCTTGCAATGAAGCCATATTCGCTCGAGTTATGTGGCATTTGTCACCTTCTCGTTGAAACCACATTTTCTCCAAGTCGTATTCTTCAATAGCAGGCAAAAAAAGGCGGTTATCATAAGACCATAACGCTCCGAATTGACGGTGACAGTCGTTCCATCGTCGTTTTCGAAGAAGGAAGGTCCAATCACATCTCCGGACCAAAGAGCGCCCCAAACAGTGACTTTTTGTGTATATAGTAGCCTCTGTTCAATTACTTCAGAATCCCAAATACGACAATTTTGTTTATTAACATACCCACCGAGTGATAAACGTGCTTCGTCGCTGAAGAAAATTTTGTTCGAAAAGTCGCCGTCCACCGCCTGTTGTTCAAGCACCCATTCGACTTATCTACGACGTTGTGAATGGTCAGCTGGCTTCAGTTGTTGTGTGAGCTGGACTTTCTATGGATGTAGGTGTAGATCCAAATGGAAAATACGCCATAATGTGCCGTAAGACAGTCATAATTTCTGAGAACGACGAGGAATCGATACATTCGGGTCTTCGGCAACACTTTCACTTACAGCAGCGACATTTTCAGTGGTACGAGCGAAACGATGATGCACAGGCCTTACAATATCTGTACCCAATTCAGTCTCTTCAAATTTCTTCACAATTTTGCCAATTGCTTGCGTAGTTGGACGATTATGTAAACTATAATCTCCTCTTAAAGCACGAGATGTGGCTGTGGCAGAATCACCATTTTTGTAGTAGGTCTTAAGAATTTTTATGCGTTTTGCGATAGTAAGGCGATCCATTTTCGTAAATGTCAGACTTTCAACTTTAAAAAAAATTGGTTTAACAACTTAGTGTGATATATGTTGAATTCCAGCCCTATACTTTTGAAACAGCAAAATGGATAACTCTTTATAGTTACAGACTTTGACGGATCGCAATTTTGCCGCGTACCAAAAAATATTCCGTATTTACATCCCTCACATGAAGGTTTGAAAGAAATATTTGACCTTAAAAACAATGTCAAAAAGAAAATGTGACTCAACTTTGAGGAGAAGTGGTGTTAGACAAAGAAAGTATTCACCACAGATTTTGAAATTGCCATTCGAAATGACTTAAGAAAGGTATTTCCAATTGCTTCATTTAATACCTGCTGGTTTCATTTTTCTCAAGCGTTGAGAAGAAAATCTGGCAAAATACCAAATTTTCTTCAAATCATGCGCAAAAACAAAGATGTGCAACGTATCTTTCAAAAAATGTTGGCTCCTTCCCTGATGAGTATGTCAAACATTGTCATTGGTTTTGAACTTATTAAGTCTGAAGTTCATAACCAACCGTGGTCACAAAATGTGAGTCAAGGTTATCACGAATTCATTACATATTTTGAGCAACAATGGACGGAATAGGTATGTATGATGTGTTTTTAATATTTTTTTGCGGTTTATTATGTAATCAGGTTTTCGAAAAATACAAAAAACATGTATAGCTACCTATCTAGTGTGAAATTTTTTAGACATAAATTTACAAAAATCTCATCATATAATTAAAAATCGCGCGATTTTTTACGATAATCTTATAACATTTTTAAAACTTTTCAAAAAACTGATATTGTGAGATTTTTCAAAAAATATTTATCACATATCATATATCAGTTTTTTGAGAATTAAATTAATTAAAGTATATCGGTGCACAAGAAATCTTTGCGAACAACAAGTGCTCTTGAAGGCTTCAACAGCAAGTTGGGAAGAAAGTTGATAAAAAAACGGATTTTTTTAAGTTCCTCGATTGCCTTCTTGATGAGGACCAAGTCATTTCGCGAGAATTTACATCGATATATTTCAGGCAAAAAAGAGAAAATACGCGGATAGAAGCTCAATTAATGAAAAAGCCACTGAAGACTTGATGAAGGAAAAATTTCATCAAATTTGCAGGCAAATTGTTCAAAATTCGACAATTATATTTTGCTGAAATATATTTTGTTAAAATTTAGACATTCGTTTATTAAATATTATGTACCTTTATTATTTTATTTCTTGACTAAATGTTTATACTATTTTTTGTATATAAAATACAGTTTTGAGATTAAAATTTAATTTTTTTTATAATCATTCATTAACTCCTGCTTTTTTGTGCTTATTATAAACAAATGTATTATAAGTAAATGTGTGGATGTAGCTATATCTTTTTATTCCTTCTTTGTTGTGTTTTTGCAAAAGATTTAAGCAAGTTATGATGATTTTTTACAGTAGTTGAAAATGAAATAACGCTTTGGCTTTATTTCGATTTGTTAATTAAAATAAGACCAAACTCCGAATTTGGGCTTATTTCGTTTTTGAAAACGTACGTATATAAGACCAATTTTATAGAATTTGGTCTTATTTAGTTTGGCGTTATATTATGTCACCCCAAAACGACATCAGTTTTATTTGTTTAAGTGCCTCAGAATTGATAGTCAAAGTTTTCAATGATGAGTTTCAATGAAAGCTATCACTTGCGCCTAAAAATGCAGTTCAATTTGAAATAGACTTTATCAATTTTAAGTGATGTGAATATACATAGGTATAAATACATCATTTTGAGGTTTTACTTGTACATGTACGCAGTATCTAATAACTTGTATATCTTAAAATGTATTAATCCGATAATAATAATTAATGTAAATGCATTAATTTTTTAAAATGTTAGATGAAATTTGATATTACTGGAGATTTAATTTATGAGCGGATTTGGACTGACAGCGGTTATTTTTGATAACTATAAGAACTAACAACTGTTTGAAAGAGAAGTCAAAGTTCGTATAGTTGGATGATTGTTCCGGTTTCACGTATCAACCATTGAACGGATTTTAATGAAATTTTATAGTATTCACTGACAAAGATACCAACGATATGAGCTTGTAGCTTAATGTAGGCAAACATGATTTAAGTACATACAGGGTGGCGCACGAATCGTGCTATAATAAGAAATTTAAATAACTTTTATTTTAATCGATGTATTTCATTAATTTTTTTTATTGGCTTAAAAATTAAATTTCATTTTAAATAACTAATGGTTTTTAAAGATGATAGACCGCAAATTACCTCCACGCTCATCCACGCATATGCGGCACCTGATCAGAAAATTGTTCATTGCGGCCTGAAGGGTTGAAATTGGGATCGCCTAAATTATTGTTTTAATGGACTGCTTCAATTCAGGCAAATTCCTGGGTTTCGTTTTGTACACTTCCTGCTTAACATAACCCCATAAAAAAAAGTCTGGTGCAGTCAGGTCAGATGACTTTAGGGGCCAGCGGAAAGTGCAGTTTCTGCAAATTTCGGCAAAATTCCAGGCGAACAGGCAAATCCTGAGGGTTTAACTTGCTTGTAATTTGGACTTTGTACGGAAACAAGTTTAAGTCATCATGAAGTATCCGTTGTAATGACCGTCTGCTAACTCCAATTTGGCCCGATAAGTTTCGAGTCGAAACACTTGGATTTGCCTGTATTGCCGATGCAACAACCACGATTGCATCCTGAACCCGAACATTGGGATCTCGATGATACGGTCTTCCAGATTAAAATGTCCACCAGCCTCATAATGGTCCATCTACTCGGGGGAGTACCGCCAAACTCCAGCCTAAATTCCGTTTGGACGGAAATGACGAACTGCAAAGAATGGTATCGCTGCACTATCCAAATCCCTTTTTCAGTATCCCAAGCATTCATATTGATAAATCTAAATAGTATTGTTTTTTTACTTTGCTTCATATTTGTTTTTTTAATACATAATATAATAATAACATAATAAATATGAATATTTCATAAAATTATAAAATCTAAGTATAATATATAAAAAGATATGAACAAATATAAAATATGGCCTTTTATATAATAGGAACACTTGAAATGGCACTAACAGCCCAACGGTTTTTGGCCTCAATCTAAAATTACCTTCATTTCCCGCTGGCTTTCACAGCCCAATGGACCTTGGGCAGAATCCAAGCAAAACCTCCAAAATAATTATTTTTGTTTGATGTATATATTTTTTCCAGCTTTAATTCGTTGTTCATCCTTTTCGTTTCAAAAATGATCAGTCCGATCAGTATAAATTTTATAATTTCTCCTTTATGTTCTTGAGAACAGCAGGCCGATAATTTCATTTCATTATCCAGCATTGCTTCAATCAACCCCAACCCAGTTTTAACAATATGTTTCATACTTTGGCGAAACGGGAACTTTTCCTTAAACATTTTTTCTACGTTTTCAACAGTTTCTTCGAAAAGAATCGGTGTAGGCTATTAATTTGATACGCAAAGTTTGGTCCCTATCCAAGTTGCTTGTATCTATCAAATACTGTGAACAAATTTCGCAATTGAGCTTCTTTTTTAACGTTGCTGCTGCAAAGCCTGCGTAATATGCAGCACTTCCATCTTGCAATTGTTCAGAGACTGTTATCTGTTCAATTGCCTTTTCCTTTTCCTATTCATGTTCTTGTTGGCCATTATATTTTAGAACGTCTCTAAATATCTCGTCATATATATCCGGATCCTGAACTAGCTCGACGACTTCCATTTCCGTTGTCTTGTTGATATCAGCCACCTCCGCTCCAGTATCCTCGTACCCAGAATATTCAGGGGAGGATAAATCCCGGAAAATAATGATTTTTAGATTACGAATAAATCTCCAAGCAGACGGATTTTTTTCACAAGAAACTTTATTCGATCTCGAGAAGAGGTTTTCGGCAGGATCCGTATTTAAATGGGCAAGTAACATATAGCTTTGTTCTGTGCTTTTTATATGCTCCCACATCTGCAAAATTGCAATAAGGGTTTGTTTTAATCCCTTAAAACAAGGTGGTTATGCGGCTGGTTGATCTCTATTTGTTCCATTATTCAATTGCTGCTTTTATTTTGTCAAGAGTTTCTGTGCTATCCGAAAGAGCTTGTCTGTTCGGATTTCTTGAACACAGTTGGCCAGTATTAAAGATCTCGAAAGGTCATTCATTTGTTTTAGAAAATTTGGATGTATCATCCGCTGTTTTTCACTCTTCATTATTTTTTTACATATCCATTGCCTTTAATACAAACTGTGTTCCTGAGAATACTTTGGCGCTGAACACCTGGGTGGCTAGCTTAATGGAAAATTTTTCGAAATTATTTGGACGAACATGTTTGAAAAAAAAAACTTGGAAGGTGCCACTTTTGTCTTCATCGTAGATTCTTTCAATGACGTTCCAATGCACGATGCCTTCTTCTATTTTTATTTTGTGTTCTAGCAAAATATTCCGCACACTTTTGAATATGCGGGGATAGTCGTGGAGCAAGTATACTCTGTGACCTTTAATTTCGTCAAAAGGTCTGGTTTCCATAAACTTAGGTGGTCCAAGTTTCTTGTATGCTGCCTCGTTGGAGGATCCCTGATCGCAGCTTGTTGCAACCAGTGTCAGTCCACAATTCATTACTCCAGCAATGATTTTGACTAACATCTTCGATAGGACTACCGATGTAATAAGCAATTGTTTGCTTCCAATTTGGGTTACGTCCTATTAGAGTGAATACCATTGCTTTAGAAGCTATGGTGGAATTTCTTTCGTATTCACCAAAGTCTGTGTATCCATAGCCGATGTCAACTTTCGTATTATACTCCAATTTGCTTTTAATTGCCATTTCGTCAAAAGCAGTACACATTTCTTTTCCATTGCAGTCATCCCTTGCGCCTTGTTGGTCAGCATGTCCTCCATTTGTTTGGTAAATCCTGATGCGAGCCGTATCTCCGATTACCATCTTTGAATAGAGCTCAAAGATGTCAGCTTAAATTCTGCACTTAGCATGTATTTGTAGTATACTGATGACTTATAGTAGAATTTTAAGCATATGTCATTTTCCTTGGCTATCCAGGGTGAATTCTTCTTATGGAAGAGTTGCACCATAATAAAGGTACGCAACTCTTCCGTAAAGCCGTTCATTTGCAAGTCCAAGCCTTTTTTTAATTGGTACACTCTATTATTCCTAAGCTTGGTGGGTGTATTAAAAATATAACGCGGAATAATTTTCGCCCGATTAATTTTACGACGCGGCTTAAGGTAAAAGTCCTGCAGAACACACGTTTTTTTTTCATTTTTTTAAAAGGACAAATAACAGTAGCTCCATTAATTTTTTTTTTTGACTAAGAACAAAAATCTTATTTTGCTCAAAAATGGCACCTACGATTTTTATAAAAACAAATCTGTTCATTGACGAAGGGAAAGTGTACCTTTTGATAATTTTTTTTGGAAAAAAATTGTTATTTTTGGTACCTCTAGTACAACCATTTTTTTGGTTTTCGATTTTCTGGGAAACGGTTTATTTGAATTTTTTATGCAGAAGCTCCTAGAACGTTTAAACACTATTATAAGCCAAATTAAAAAAAAAAAAGTTTTTTTTGAAAACTCAAAATTTCGAAAATGACTAAATAGATTTTTTCGGAACTTCGTATTTGGTAGTTTTTTGACACTATCTTAAATAGTTAAAGAATTATTTTCCTAAAATAAAAAACAAGGGTACCTCCCATACCAATATAAAAAAACCGTTGAGAAAAATATGTATTTCTCTGTTCTTAAATTAGTGCAGCCCACTTTTAATAATAAAAATATTTTTTTTTGCGTACTTCTTAACAGTACTTCCCATAGAACCAATGCTCCCTAAAATTGTTAATAAAACTGCATACGAAAATGTTCAAAAAAAAGTTTTTCCATTTTTAAAAAATAAATAAATTTTTTTTTGTTGAAAAACCCATTTTTCAAAAGCCAATCACAAATTTTTTTTTAAATTTGAATTTTATATGTATATTAATAATATCTTCAAAATGGCGTTTCAATTTTTTTTCTTAAAATGTTTTCAAAATTTTATACATAAAAAATTAATTTATTAAAAAACCGGTCCAACGATTTAAATTTTTTTTTTGATATATTCTTATTTATCCATGAATTCAAATTGCATCTTTGTTTTCCCTGAAACTATAACGCCTAAGCAATATAAAAACATTTATTTATGTATAGATCCATTTATTTCTACCTTAGTATTATTCCCTTTAAACGGATTTTGCGAATGCCACTGAATAATAAACACAATTTAGGCCATCATGCATTTATTTACACATATGTGTCTTTAAAAATCACTTGAATCTTATGTATGCACAATATTGTGTATTGCACCTAAATTATTAAGTTATATGCATATTATATGTACATGTTTACATACTTAGGTTCCGTCTATATATGCACACATATGTAGATACATTTTACCCTATAAACTTACAATATTAAAATCCATAACTTGGATTTAAATATACATTTGTAGGTACGTGCCTATGTAACTATTCCTTGAATCATCCATTCGACAGTGCATTATATGAACTAAGAGTCAAGATAATCTAATCTACATAGGGTTTAAACCTGCATAGCATAACTACACCTAACTAACTTAACCTCAATGGTTATAGCTACATTAAAGTTGTTAGCTACAAGAGCAAGTTCGTAGGATCCAGTCGTGCATTTTATTTTTTGTGCCGCTGATTTTAACGTCCTAGGCATAAAATTGTGTTTCACACATCTTCAAGTTTTTGCTTGAATTGTCAATGAATTGTCATTTTATATCCAGTGACGGTAGCTAACATAACTCGGTTTGATGTTGAATGTTTTGTTACCTACTCGAGTTAGAAATGAAATTTCGCTAAAATAAATTGGTTTAAATCAAACCGAGTTGCTCTGCCCATTGGGTTTCTGTTCGGTTTTTTATTGGCTTTGTATTGTATAACTTCGTTTCAACATGTAGTAACTCGGTTTGAAATGAAAAGTTTTGTTTTTATAGAATAGGAAATGGACAGAGTCAAACAGAGTGGCTTTTAAAGACTTGCAATCTAATTGAATATCTGATTTTGAACGGATTTTGTTTTCGGCTTCGGTTTGTTTGTGTTCTGTAATTAGTTAATTTTTTTTTGTAAAAAACGTCTGGTGCAAAATATGGTATTTAGTATTCTTATAATATTTTCATCAAAACACAGGAACGAAGGAAAAAATGGAACAATTTTTTTATAAACCGAGTTAGCTAACACGGTTTGCAACCCGGTTTATTCAAAATCTAACTCTGGTTAACCCGGTTTGAGAATTTTTCGGTTCGGCACATCACTAATATCAACCAGCATTGATTTAACTTGTAATGCTTTCTTTTGACTCGTCACGAGTAGGTTTTTCAGTTGGTTGATTGTAGTCACGAGTAGATTTTTCAGTTGGAATCAAAAATGATTGATGCACATTGATTGTAGATACTTGTAGCATTCTAAAAAGGTTTACACGAATCCATTCAAGCTAGTAGTTTAGAAATGGCCAGCCAAAAGAAATTTAATTTTTCGCATTCTAAAAAAAAAAGTTAAAATATGTATGCGAAAAACGAAATTGAAATCTTCACATTTTGCTTTGGTGCTTCGTTTGTCCTGTTTTCTTGCATTCCTCATCACGAATCGCCTATAAACAATTTAATTAGAGTTTCCGACCGACCGGCCGGCGGCGCCGGACGGCGCGGCGCACGTTCCAAGTTATATCGAATAACATGAAATAAGAATACCTCTTCTTAGATGTTGGCTTTTTTTTTCTTCTTGTTCACGCAAATGCTGTTTATGGGAAATGTATGTTTAAACAAATCCCATTTAATGCAATTGGCACAGCAAAACCCTTCAATTTTATTCACCCCTATAAAACGGATTAAATTTAACTGGGATCAAATTTAACCAAAATTTTAACGCAATTGACACGCGGCCTTAGAAATGAAAAAAATTGATAGACAAATTGGTAGACAATTTTCTCAACAGATGATGGAGAATATTCAAGTTCAAACGATTGGAAGAAGTCTGCCAATTTTATGATAGAAAATTGGCACACGATTGACTGCCAATTTTTTGTCTGTCAATTTTTATAGATAAATTGGACGTGTACATGGTTGATAGAAAATTGGAAGAATTTTCTTCCAAAAAATCTGCCAATGTTGGAAGATCATCCAATTGTGTACACTTAGTTTTACATTTGCTTTCAATTGCATACTTTCATACAGTGTGTATAGTACCTAGTGTGTAGTTTAGCTTATCCATATCTAAACATTATGTTCTCTAAATTATTTGTTAAAGTGTTAACAATATTTGTTAATGAGCATATGGGTAGGTAGGTACCCACCTATATTAATTTTTTTATTTAAATAACTTGAACGGAAAGTGAATTCTTTTGAGACATATACTATGTAGGTTCTACTATACGTATACTATTATATAGATTCTATCTCGTCCAGTTATTGTTGTTTTATAAGAAAAATGTTGAACAAATTTCATTGGTGCACATTTTTAACGATTTTAAGTTTATCAGAAAGAACCCTTCTACTGGACATAATGCGGTTGTGGTTCCAAGGATATAAAACGGAATTAAAAATGGATCGGGTTTGTAGATAGATAGATAGCTAGATAGATATATATAATTTTATGTATGTTATTAAACAATTTTTATTTGATATTATTACAAGAGTAAAATAAAAAAGGTGAGCAATGGCATTGCCGTCTGCCTGATTGACGCGCTAAAATGTATACTGTTCTTGATTCTTGTACACTTTAAAAATGTATTTTACTATTAAAGAAAAAAGACAAGGTTAATTTAAAAACATTTTTGTTTGTTTTTTTTTTTTGTTTGTACTACATGAACTCCGTAATGGTAGTATTGCGATATGTAAATGCAGTTTCAATATAATTATGAAGTGAATCCCAATTGTCGCCGTTAAGAATATTCTTTGTTTTTTCCATTGTCCATGAACGATTTCCGAAATATATAAGGGTTATATCATTGTAAATTGGACATATTGCCAAGAAATGAAATGTATCTTCTTTTGCCTTAAGGTTATATATTGTACAAAGGCTTGATTCATTTTTATTAAATGGCGAACCCTTTAAATTCAATACTTCACATCAGGCTCTATATATCATAGATATAGCTTTAAGGCTACGACAATCATTAAAATAATTTTTACTTCCCAGATCGTAGTTAAGTTCTGAATATATTGATCTATTATTAGAGGATGTTGCCTGTACTATATTGTCGTTGCGACTGTGAATGTCAGACAGTTCAAAAGATTATAAAACAGCTGCTTTAAAATGGAAACATCATCATACTGAATATTAATGGTTGTATCGCATTTTTCTGCCAAACAAATCAAATCATTAACCCATTCCAATTTATTTTCAAATGTGTATTTGGTAAGAATGTGTGGAAGTCTATGTGCCGGATAATTAAGCACTTTGATTATATAATGGAAATGTAATTTTAGTGTAAACGTAAATAGGTTTGGAAGACCTGTCTCCAGGGCGAGGACGTAGTTAGGAGTGTTCATAGGGAGGCGGAAAAGTTTTTTTTTTTTATAAAGCGAAGTAGTTTTTCAACTTCTTCTAATTGCTTGAATCCCCATGTTTGGCAACTGTAACACATAACTGATCACAAGAAAGCTTCAAAAACACGGTATTTTGCTGAGATTGGAGTTTCATTTTTATTGATAATGGTTTTCCATGACGCGTTTATTAGGCTTTTAGATGATGATAGCTGTTTTTGAAAATGATGTGTTTCATATTGGGTTCCAAAATTAAGCCGAGGTAATTATATTGTGTGACAACTTCTATTGCTTCACAGTCGAAATATCATTTTTCATTCACTCGCAGCTTCGTTTGTCTATTGCGTCCGATCATGATTTTAGATTTTTCTAGATTCACCCTCAAGTTCCAAGTTTTACAGAAGTTGTGCATTTTATTGATCATTAGTTATAAGCTGTGAGGGGATTCCGACAGTAATACAATATCATCAGCGTGAAGTAAAACCTTAATGATTTCTTGAGCAATTCTGATACCGGCTGGTAGATGTTGCGATATGTCATCTATAAATAAAGCGAAGAGGACTGCACTAAGCAGGCAACCCTGCTTAACTCCGGTCTTAGTTTCAAACCATTCAGACTTATTTCTGCCGTCCCATACACATTGACGTGTGTTATCGTACATATTTTTTTAGGACTTGCAGCATTTTAGTTGACATACCTTTTTGAGATAGTTTATAGAAAAGTGCATTGCGGTCAATCGATTCAAATGCAGCTTTAAAATCTACAAAAAGCACGTACAGATTTCTTTTCAAATGAAGAATTGGGAGACTGTTGCTAGTGTGAATATGTTGTCAACAGTGGAGTATGCTTTTCGGAAACCCGCTTGATATTCCCTTAGTAAATTGTTTCCTTTCTACCCAGATATTGATTCTTCTTAGAAGGATAGGCATAAAATCTTAGCAGTCGAGTTCATGAACGAGATTTCTTTATAATTATTTGGTACATTTACGTCCCCTTTTTTATATATAGGATACAAACTAGAGTTCTTGAATTCGGTTGGTACCTCACCCGTTCTATAAATGAAGTTGAATGCTTCTAGCATTTTACTTAAAAAAATGGGTGGGGCATTTTTATAGAATTCATTTCCTATTCTATCAGGTCCAGGGGCTTTTTTGTTTTTAAAATTATTGAGGCTAGTCATCAGTTCGCTCATATCAAATTCCGCATCTAGTAGTTCGTCGATTATTAGGGGCTAAGCAAATTCTATATTTTCACAAATGTCGGTGGGATTAAGTAAGTGTTTAAAGTAATCTACTAAATTTGAGGCCGAAACATGAATTCCACAGATAAATTATATACCTTTGAGTATCTTAATTTTATCCCAGAAATATTTACTATTCTTTGCGCTCGAAAGTTCCAGTGCTACAGACTTAAAATATTTCTGACGTTCGTCTCTGCAAAGCATTTTATATGTTTTATTTACGTTTTATTGCTTTGTAAGGGATTTATTCGGACTTGTTGATATTTTTAATCTCCGTAGTAGTTTAAATGATAATTTTCGTGCGGTGAAACATTCCTGGTCGAACCACTTCTGCCGGTAGTTTTGTTTGCTCGAAATAGAGCTTATACTAACAACTTTTTTAATGGAGTTGCTTAGGTACATTATCTTTTCTGC
Source organism: Philhelius pedissequus (assembly GCA_910595825.1). Classification (NCBI taxonomy): domain Eukaryota; kingdom Metazoa; phylum Arthropoda; class Insecta; order Diptera; family Syrphidae; genus Philhelius; species Philhelius pedissequus. The sequence goes on from OU343160.1 coordinate 238,805,905, forward strand.
GGGGCGGTACGGTAAACGTTGGTGGTTGCGCAGGTACTCTCTATCTCGGTCAATAATTTTAAAGCATATGATTTTTTTGGTTCTCTTTCCACATAAGTTTTGGCGGCAAACTAAGTGCGAGCTATTGTGTATTGATTTCGAAGTCGAACACAACAGATATTGGCATGTGATCTGAGAAAATTTCGGTTCCTACTTGAAAGCAAGAAAGGACTTTATTCCAAGCGCCCAATGCTGCACAAATATCTATAATCGACTTCCGTAAACCTCCAACAAAAGTAAACTCCCCGTTTCTTTCATCTTTGCTACACCCATTAAGTATGTACAAGTTTTGGCACATTTCTAGAAAAAGGCGACCATTCTTATTCGTGATTTTATCTTTTGAGATACGTTTATCTAAAATGTCCATACCAATAAAACTCCTCTAAGATGGAATGTCTGTTGTCATTGGTTCGGACTTATTTTGTTATTAGATTTTAGATTTGCATATATTGATTTTTTTGCGCGATTATTATGTGCATAATAATATTGATTTTTTTGTACGATTATTATGTGCATAATAAAATTGTGGAGGTGTTTTTTTATTAATAATTTTTTTTAATTATTCGATACTTTTTCGGGTAGCGATTTTGGGATTCGTGCATTTCAATTAGTCTATTGCACTGTTTACGAACCTTCTGCCGTCCAAGATAACTTGGACCAGTAAACCAAGATATATTTTGATCTATTTTGAAGGTGACGCGAATGTGTTCGGGTAAGAAACAATTCCATATACGTAACAAAGTTTCCCAGGGAAGTGTTCGGGTCATTACACATAGAAACCAATCAGTCATATAGAGCAGTGTCTCGAATTTGTGTTTTTGTAAATGCCGATATACTAATTAATTGAAACTACTTACCATTTTGCCGGCATGATATCTGCTCGCCACCAAAGTCTCCATCACCAAATCCGCCTCTAGGGCCATCACAAAAACCATAGAGGAACTATACTACATAGGGGCACGACTTCGAAGGTTTATTCTCTTTCACCCTACAAGCTAAATTGAGAGTATTTCCTCCGTTTCGACAAACATGTGTTAGTTGCCCGTGCATTTTAAATGGATCAGACACCAACCCAGGGTTATCGAAACGGAGCAGTGCTCATTTGCACTTTTGGTAGATATTTTGAGCTTATATATTCAAAATGAAAATCCGTTAAATTCAAAAATTGAAAAATAAATTGCTTTTCAGTTAAATTGTATTTTTAAAGGCCTTTATCAAACAAAAAACGTACTAATAAAAGCTTTTTGTTGATTCTAGCTTACAAATTCAGTAATATTTATAATTTTATGTTCAAGATGAAGAAAATTTAATCAAAAATTAGAAGCAAACCATAGCATATTAATGCGTACTTGCCTAAATTCCACCACACGAAATGACTAGCTTACTCAATTCGAGGTTAGTATTTTGACAGATGACAAAACAATATGTGTGTTCAATGAGGCTGTTCGGAACAGATTAGAACACTTTAGAACAAAAGAGTACAGGATTTCGCTGTTCAATGAGAAATTTTCTGTTCTAAACTGTTTGGTGTTCAATGAGTCTGTTTGGAACAGTTTGGAACACTTTCGAACAGGATTTTCTGCACTTGCCTTTTAGGTAAAACAGGTTAGAACAGATTTGTGAGAACTGTCAAACCAATTGTTGTTGTTAAAAAAAAACATTTCTGTGTTAGATTTAGTTGATAAATCATTTTCCGTGTCGGAATCATCTCAATTTCATGAAAAATATTTTTTTTAAAATAAATTCAATTCCATTTCAGATTATTTTTAATAACGTTTCTGCAAAAATAAACGAATTAGAATTGTAGGTAAACAAGAATATTTTTTTAGTCAGATGACTGACTGCTCTAATTTATTCTATCCTGTTCTGAAGTTTCTCACGAATCTGTTCTGTTCTATTCTTTTCTAACTTTTTCGTCACTGAACAATCTTAATAAAAAAAAGAAATTAAATTTCAAAACAAATATCGGAAGTGAGTGGGTTTTAATTTGTTTATTGCGGATTTTACTATTTCTGTAATTTATTTATATATTTTTATTATTTATTTTAATATTCAATAATATTTTATTCCAGTCACGTGAATCCTGCCAGCTCAGATTATACTACACGTAGTCAGAAGTCATACCGCAGTGGTGGCCAGCAACATCAATATGCCATTCGTGCCAACTGGAGCACACATAGAAGTGGAAAAGCGCGGAAGAATCCATTCTGAGCGAAGCATTACAATAAAAGTATTCACCGATGCTTGCTACAAAAAAGGCTCACTTGTTTACATCGGTTTTCATGAAAGATCCCGACGTAGATATTCTGTTGCCAAGAATTAATCCGAATATTAAACCGGTGCCAATGGTAGTTAATTCTTGGGACAAAAATACCACACTTCGAAGTCATCATCTAGCTCTAGCAGAAATGAGAATTGCATCGTCAATTATATATTATGCCGCAAATCACGGCACTTTTTCATCAACACAATCGACATAATTGTCTTCTCAACTCGCAAAAGAATTACGCGAAGACACTGATGCTGCCTTTGGAGTTATGATTCCAAACACACTAGTTTAGTGTATAGTAATTTTCTCTTCTCGACTTTTGTAAAAACAACGCAGTTTTTGCTAAAGAAATTGGAATTATTCATAAATTGCTGTTCATCTAAATGCAAGACCCTCATTCGGGAATAATTGATTTGCATCTTGAGAAGTTCATTGGACAAATTACGGATCAGGTCAGTAGTTGTTTATATTTATAGATTTTATTATAAAATATTTGAACTCTAGCCGGATCTGAGTCTGAATTTTGAATTAATATCCGTCACCTTGACCAGCGCAGATTCATGCATCAAATTTTTTTATGCAACTTTGCGTAAGAAAATTGAAGAAGTTGAATATTTTATCTCAAAGGCATATAGTCTGCATTACAAGTAATAATAATTGTTGCAGATGAACGTGAAATGTTCCTGGCTTCCTTGAAAAGCAAGAACGATCGTTCTGCTCCCAATTAATAAAAATTTTCAAACACTTTGATCCGTCTTTCTAAAGCCAGTCTTCCTCTGGTAACTTGCATTGATATTATCTTGGTATCCTGAGTCAAATGTATACATGCTTAAAGAATCTTGCAATACACTTTCTATGTCGGAGTGCATCATCTAAGCCTTCAATACAAGGAGCAAATTGAGTATATTTAAAATTAAACGAAACACATTTAAAAAATAAAAATGCAAATAGCATATGCATGTATTTTTTACTTGCGATTATAGGTACTATAAGACAAGTTATACATTCGTAAACAAAAAAATTTAACAATCAAACATGACATTACAGTCCGTCTGTCTATCTGTCTGTCATCGAGTCTGCAGCCTAAACGATTGGAGTATAGCAAATGCATTCATTCGTTCGATAGTGAATATTATTCCTTCGATTGTCAAAACTACAATGCTTATTCGATGAGTAGACCTGTTTTATACATATACTACAAGCTATATCGAATCATTGATATTTGAGCTTGAGTGCAAATTATCAGGACGGCGTTATTATTCAAACAAGTACATTATATAATAAGCTCTTACTCTTATATTCAATCGAATATATTCTTCATTTGATAGGTAACTTAATAAGAATTAATTCAGCATTAATTTAACAAATTAAATGATGGTCAGAATGTCTGCTTTCATTACCATTGATTACAGAAAATACAACCTCTTTCTCTCATTATGCAAGAATCAAAACATCAAACAAATAACCGTACAACATGAACTACTGCTAGAAAAGTGCGTCATAACTGAAAAGAGACACATTTCATTTTCAATCACACCTCCATTTTAGTAAAATACCATATTGGAAACAACCAACCACTTTACCCACACATCGACCCTATTCAAATAAGATCTTTAAATAACTTCTGTGAACACAAGTGAATCCTCCCTCTTGTGGACACACCCATTTATAATTATTTTTTTAACTTACTCGCGATTTCATCACCATCATTATTTACCATTGCCCTTCAACATTCACCATTCAACTCACAGTCTTAAGTTCGTTAATTTTAACTCACAATAATATTGTTACCTAAGGTATTGGAATGGGAGCAATGAAGTTCTGGTATTATACTTACTTATATGCATTCACATTACATAATATGCTACTCAACATGTTTTAAGGCGGGACATGCCACAATTCATGCCGTGTCTAAACTAGTTTCTGATATCCAATGGAACAAAACTAAAAAGCAGTGTATGGGTGCCTGTCTGGTTGATTTGGAGAAGGCCTTCGACACCGTATGGTTAGAAGGTCTCTATCTAAAGCTAACCAGACTAGGTATAAGTAAACCTCTATTGTATATGCTTTATGACATGCTAAATGGTAGGAAGTTTGTTGTCAAGAGTTGCAATGTTACTTCTACCGCAATTTTTAATATTAATAATGGTCTTCAGCAATGAGCGGTTAACTCGCCGATTCTATTCAGCATTTACACCAGCGATCTGATAGGTAGTCTACCTCAGGCAATTGCGTACGCAGACGATCTAATTGCGTACAGAACAGCTAATACTGTTGAGGTCATCAAAAGTCTCTTGCAGAGTCACTTCGACAAGATTCAGCGATATTGTGATGACTGGAAGTTGAAAATCAACTTCCAGAAATCAGAAACTATTTTGTTTAGGACTCCGTTGTCTAGCGCCTCAAGGGATACGAGAAAGAACTGGCGCAAGCTGGTGATCGTGGGGCCACATGGACATCCACTGGCGAGTAAAAGTGTAGTAAAGTTCCTTGGCATCTGCTTGGATCAGTACCTGTATTTCGACAGACATATAGGTGCTGCTTTGGCCAGGGCTAGGGGAGCCTTTGCCTACAAAACGACTGTTTTATAGCAGCCGTCTTGACAGCAGGGTGAAGGTGATTTGCTACATGGCCCTCATCAGGCCGATGATTGCCTACGGATGCCCGGTGTGGTTCAACGTTGCCCCATCTCAAATGGAAAAGATTCGGGTGTTTGAGAGGCAATGTCTTAGACGTTGCCTTGGATTACACAGAACACCAGAGTCGGAGTACACAAGATATTATTCCAACCAGGTTCTATACAACGAAGCCAACATAAACAGAATAGATAATTTTTTGTTCAAGCTGATTCGGGGTCACGTTGCAAGAGCGATGTCCTTAACTAACAGCTTAATTTTTGGGGCTTATTACCCCAATAACGAATATTTTGAGAGTGCGCGGTTAAGTGGTTACATCCCTCCCGAGGCATTCCTCTATTTAGACAGTCGAGGGCTGATACAGGATGGAGGGGCGGTTCCGCTCATCTACCACGTCAGCCGGAAAACTGTGGATAGGCGACTCCTGTATGGTCGAGACGTCATCGCTCAAGGTGGAGAAGAGCGCCTTCGGTTCAGTAGGACTCTGTCCGATCGGGATCGGAGGGATAGGGCGAAACAGGAGAACCAGTTCTGGTGGCTCTCTGAACAGCAACATAATATTTAAAGTCGATGAAGATGGTATATCTTGGCCGACTTACATATATTTAGGGCAATTAGGTATAGGGAACAGTCGGGGTGGCACCAAAAAAAAAAAAAAAATTTAAATATGTAGGTATGCGGGAGCATACGTGCATGTATCTGCGTGTCTGTACATGTATGTGCGTACGTATATGTATGTACGTATGTACATGTATGGGTGGGTTGCATATTGCTGTGTGTCTGCATGCATATAAAAAAAAAATAAAAAAAAAATAAAAAAATTAAAAACGAAAAAAATGCTGCTGTGGCTGTTCTAGTTTTTAAGTAGTTTTAAGTATTATTAGGTATTTTAAGTAGTTTAAGTTATTTTTAGTTAGTATAAGTTAGTTTTCTTTAGTTTTAATTATTTTTAATATATATTTAGGTTTAGTTTATAAGTAAAAAAAAAAAAAAAAAAAGATAAGATATCAAGTTTTTTTTGTAAGTTTCCTTGGAAAAATAAAATAAAATAAAATAATTAGATTTAATTAAAATAGTTTTTAGGTCGAAAGACATTAGTTCTAAGAGTTATAGAGTTATATTATATATATATATAATATATATATATTAGAGCGCCCGTAAAGAGCCAGTAAATTAGTTGTAAGTTATTGATAATTAGGCTACTTTTAAACATTTTTGTCTAGCTTTAAGATAGTTATAAGTTAATATGCAATAAAAATGAAATAAAAAAAAAAAAAAAAATGCTACTCAACAATTTGGTAGCTTCTACCTTGTGAGTCAGAGAGTTTTGGCTCAGTCGGTATCATACGAATAATCCAACAGTTTGCCTCTTTTCAGTAATAATTATTTTCACTATAGTATGTAAATCAATAAAGGAATTATATATCGAATGAACTAATAAAAGTAACGGCTTTTATTTATCGGAATTATTACAGAGGCGACGAGGTGTTAGTGATCCTATTTAAGTGCAAAGCAATAATTATTAATAAAACATAAAAATGATAGGAGCAGTGCCTTCATTTGACTATACGTGTAATGATTGGATAGTGTACATTGCGAAACTTGAGCAATTCTATATTGCTAATGATATAGAGGATGCCACGAAAAAGGGGAACGTAATTTAATCCCGCGCCATGAAATTCCGCGTAATTAAATCCCGCCGATTTAAATTGAATTTTTTGGAATTACACACGTACGGATATATATTGAGATTGTTCACTACTATTAGACGGGATTTCCAATACTTTTTGGAAAATACTATTTGGTACTTTTGGAAAATAAATATATATTTTAAGTATTTAGAAAAATATTTTTTTTTAAGTTTTGGAAAAAACCTTTTTAATCAACTTTTTTTTTCGATTTCTTTTAAATAATTATATCTCTTTGAAGAAAATTTTAAGTTCTGAAAAGAACTTTTTATGAAAAGGTGCCCTACACCTCCATCTAGGGCAAAAAATCGGCCAATTGGCCTGCTTAAGTACTTTTATTAGACGACGAATTTTTTTACAGAGCAAATGAAATTCCTCCTCGAATACAGAAGTATTTAAGCAAAAGTAATTGTGTCGTGTTTTTTTTTGTGAATTATCAATAATTGTTGTGTATTAATGTTGGGCTACGAAAAAATATTTTTCGTAAAGTTATGGAAAAAAGTACTCATTTTTTAGGCCGCGCCAAATTCCATTGGCAATTAAGAATAAAGTCGAGCAGTAAACTTCGAAGCTTGTCAGTTTGTTGTACCGATACTTAAGAAGACGGGAGAAGTTAGGATCTGCGGAGATTACACGTCAACTCTCAATCCACAGCTTCAGGTAGAGCAGTATCCGTTGCCAAAGATTGAAAAACCTTTTTCTAAGCTGCATGGGGGCAAAAAGTTTTCAAAAATAGACATTTCAATGGCGTATCAGCAACTAGTTCTCGGCGAGAGTTCTAGAGCTATACGAGTTTAGTCTATGGTGTCGCATCGGCACCTGTTATTTTTTAACGGACAATTGAATCCCTTAGAGGAATAGTTGGCGTAGTTGCATTTATGGATGATGTGTAATGGTGACAGCACCTACAAGATCAAAGTATTTAAAATGAATTGAAATAGTTCTAATGAAAATTAAACAAGCAGGCCTAAAGGTAAGCAATGAAAAATGTGAATATTTTGCTGAATCTATTAACTATTTGGGTCAATACATTGATTGTAACTATGTTGAATACTGCAGAACCAAAGGACATCATTTGCAATCATTTTTAGGCATGTTCAACTATTATAGAAAGTTTTTAGCCAACATGGCCAAAGTCTGTTCACCAGTGCACGAATTACTTAAGAAGAATGTCAGATTCATTTGGGAAGCAAGGAACAAAACGCATTTAACAAATTAAAAGAAATGCTAGCTTCGGAAACTTTGCTTGCCTATTACGATCCAAATGCGTGAATCAAATTAACAGTAGATGCTAGCCCGGTGGGTTTGGGAGCAGTATTAGTACATGTTTACAGCGATAATATTGAAAAACCCATTAGCTAAGCCTCAACGAAATTATCAGACTGCGAACGAAAATATTCCAGATCGAACGCGAAGCTTTAGCCATAATTTTTGGCGTAAAACGTTTCCACCAATATGTTTTCGGTAGGCAATTCACACTTGTTACTGATAACAGACCAACGATTTCAATTTTTAGGCCTAAAAGAGGTATCCCTATGATCACAGCAAATGGTTACGACGCTATGCATTATTCCTATCTGCATATCGATTTGACGTTGAATATATAAACACTAAAAGCAATGTCGCTGAATTTTTCTCGCGTTATCCGTTAGATAGTCCAATGAGTAATGAAATCGACGGTGTTTATGTAAGCTACATAAATCATATAGGTATAAATCCTATAACTGTTGCCAGCATTAAACAACATACAAGTTCTGATGAATTATTGAAAAAAGTTATAGAATATATCATGAATGGCTGGCCAAAAGTAATACAGGATACTAGTTTGCGTCCGTTCGCATCGAGGAAAAATGAGCTTAGCATAGAGTCCGATTGTATATTTTGGGGATGCAGAATAGTTATTCAAGCAGTACTTCTTACGAAGCCGATTGTCCGACCTTCTGAATACCCGTAATCGGACGCATGTATAATAAATATACATGTTAAGTAAATCTCAGACCCACTGATTGCCAACATTAAGAAATTTATATGCGGTAACATTGTTTTGGAAAAAATGACATTTGAAATTTAAAAATGAAAGTTAGTCTTGATAGATACTTTGGACAGATCGTCGTGCAGACGAGATCGGAAAGTTATTTCAATAAACTATATTATATTCTAAACGTTTATGTATATTTTTATTTCTATAAGGAAGAAAGTATTACATTGCTGATCCTTCGAGACAAATTCAACCATAATTTGAGGAAAACTACAGTCATTTCAATATGAGTCTTCCAGATCTTACACTGCGCCGCAGCAATAAACCGACAAAAGGGAATCCGCCAGATCGCTTTGGTTTCACAAATAGTGATTTTGACGATGAAACGGCTGCAGAAAAAGGTTTGGAACTAACACAAATCCGAAGGAAATTAAAAGCACCAAAACTTAAACTTGAAGTAACATTGCTTCAGAATAAAGAAGCCAATTTAGTTTCCGACATTTTAATGGATGCAGGCAGACAGGAATCCGTTAGGAGTTCGAACTCAAAAACGACCAGTGTGTGTGGAGATTAAGTTCCTTTGGAAGTATGTGTGCCCGTAGACGACTTCGAATATAGTCCACAACATGATGTATTATACACCTTCCAAAGAAAAAACACACAGGAATTTGCGGAGAAAATTAGGAACAAAGAATTAGCCAACGATGAGGTTTGGACTTCTTTTGATGTTTCTTCGATTTTTCTTTCAATACCAATTAAAGCACTACAACATTAGAATCGAAAAAGTAAACGTTTATGTACGAGCAGCTGAAATGTGCATGAATACGAATTACCTTCAATTTAGAGGGCGGTTCTTCAATATAAACTTCGGAACGAGTATGGGCAACCCGCTTTCACCATTAATTGCTAAGACATTATAAATTTCTAATATATACCATATAATAGTAGTTTAACCACATATTATGGTGTGATGTGAGCTGGACTAAGGTGGATGCTGAAGGGATAAAAAAAAATCATTTGCCATGCAATGATTTTTATTTTCTTTCTCTTTTTTCGTCAACCAGCGGAGGATTCCTTTCCGCTGTTCATATTGTTCACTAGAAAAATAAAATTTAAAATTCATGCCGGTCTAAAACTGAAAGAGGATACAGAGGAAGACGAAGGTGATATACGAGCAGATAGCAACTCTATCGGCTCATCAAAAATAAATTTAACCAAATTATGCTGACGTGTACGACCGAAAGCGTACCTAGAAGGGGGAGATCGGAACCCGCATTGCGGCCGATTGATAGTGAAGGGAAAGGGAAAGTGTAAGGGAAACAAAAGCACAAGATACATATATGGGTCGGTTGTCGTGTCACAGTCGGTATCCACCCTACCTCTGACGAATAAGTGTCAGGGCTCCTTGGTTGTCGAAAGCCAGAATTTTGTAGACAACCCCTATCACTGTTTCAGGTATTCATACATACCTCTTCTGCGCTTTTACTATTACTGGCCTACATCGCTCCCCAAAAAAAAAAAAACAAAAATTAGTTCCGTATCGTCATTTTTCTCTTAAAAATCCCAATTAACATATTTTTTTTCATTTTTTTCTTCGAAATATATTCAACTTTATTTTTCTCCTATACGAATGCCTACGCATAAGTAACATTATTTGAAAAATTATGTATTTTAAGCGATATTAATTTTCAAGTACAATATTGGTAAAAATTTATTTCCGTGTAATCAAGTTTACAAAAAAATTATTTGGAAAACATTAGTATTAATTGAAAACTTTGTTTTTTATATCGATTGTATTAAAATTTTGGAAAAATTCTTACAAGCTAGTCAGGATAATCAAGTTTCCAAAAAAGATAAATTAATGAATTATAAAGGAAAAATTCTTACAAGCTGTTCCGGATAATCATGTTTTCAAAAATAGATTTAATTTAAAGTAATAATCAAGAGGAAATCCGATCGTGGTAATAAACAAAAATACGGCATAGCCCAACCCTAACTAACTCGCAAAAGTGATTATACCGTCTACAAAAAAGGTAGGTATATTTTTAAATCTATAATTGTTCAATGTAGCCCGGTTTTTACTTAAATTTATTTTTTTTGTTTAGAATAGGTAAAAAAAAGAACTAACATCCTTCAAACAAATAGCGAAAATATCAACGTAAATGCTACAATAATAATATATTTGTATCAATATTAATATTACTTACAGTTTTCAGGGTTCCCTGCGCACGAAGCTCCTGTTTGAGGGAAGAAGGTAAATTTAAGATTATAACCTCGTTGAATTGTCACTCGTTAATTATTTTGCTTATATAATATTATTTAAAAAAAACTTTTTTTTTTCAGGGTGGATAAATTTTCGATACATTTTTTTCAGTGTAGCTAGGTAATAATTCAATACATATATTTTTTCAGAAAAGGACTTTTTTTTATTATTTTGTTTTCTGTTTTACTTATTAGGACACAACTTTATTACGCAGTTACCACTTTAAACGCACTACTAAAATAGATAGAATAATCGGATTTAGGGAAACTTATTATAAGGAAGAATCACTTTCCTTGACGGACATATATGTACATACTAAATTCTATCAGTACACTTTTCTTAACTCTGGTTTTTCTTAACTACACGAAACTAGCTGTCTATTGTTGATTGAAGCCATTATGTCTGACCTTTTTGTCGGGAATGATTTGTGGTGCTGGACGACGAACTACACGTACATGTTGCACGGAACTAAATGGCCCAGGACGAGGGTTATGCGTCCAATGGCTACCAAGTGCACTCGGATGGCGTTCCAGAGGCACAAAATGCATCGAGGAAAACGCTGAGAAAATTTTTGTTATCTCTTTTTTCGCTGAAGGTGGTTCCACTCCGCTGGCGACCATGTGCTGCTCCTTCCAATCTCTCCAACAGGAGAAAAAAAAAATTCTCAAGACAAACAAAATTTTTTCCACTCTTAAATTTGAGAACTCCACCTTTTCTTGTGCAAACTAACTGTCCGAGTTTCGTTCGGTGAACGAAATAAAAAATGGCGAGTTTCATTCAGTGAACGAAGAAAATGTGCGTGTACGGATTTTCTTATGCCAGATTTATACGAATGCGTAAATTGGCACAGTTATTTTGATATATACACGGAGGTGACACGCTACAAAATCTTGGATTGAGCCAATACCAGTATTGTCACAAGACAAGGAAAAAAAGTTACACCGATTGAGACCTCGCCTCCAATACAAAAGTTAAAATTTATATTTCGCATCCCAAGGTATGATCATCTTCTCTTTGTTTTTTTTTTCTTGTTACGAGCACCTACGCCTCGTAACAGTGCTAGGTTATTAGGAAAAGTCTAATGGCTGGTTTCTGTTTTAATCGGCGCAAGTCTTTGGCATGGCAGATGCCGATTCGTTTGCCTTGTAAGATTTCAATTTCATAGAGATTATTCTTGCAATATCTTACTCTGCACTTAACAGATTTGTTAGGAAGTTTTGCATTGAAATAGTTTGAGGCCTTGCTCAGGACAACATTTCGGCGGAAAATATCCTCAACCGGTATTGTACGATTTTTCGTTGCGCTTATACGCTTCATGCAACTTCACTTTGATTTTTACCCGCATCAGTTGTAGGGCGCTTGGAGAGTGTAATACTTCGATTTCACCATCGCTTAGGGATTTTAACTGTTTCAGGATCCGGTATGATGTCCAAACAAAGCAAAAAATGGAGACATGCCTATAGATTGATGGATAGAAGTACGGATGGCTTGTTGGATTTGTGGAAAATGCAGGTCCCAATCCCTTTGGTCCTTTTACGTAGGTACGAATGGCTGACAAGATGGAACGGTTTACCCTCTCCGAAGCATTTGCTTGTGGAGAATAGAGGGCATTCTTGATGTGTTTCGTACCGTATTTATCTAAAAAGTTTTTGAATTCCTATGAAACGAATTGTTTGCCGTTGTCGCTGTGCATGAACTCTGGCACACCAAATTTTAGAAAAATCTCTTTTTCGAGAAAGTCAATTACTAGTTTTGAGGTGGCTTTAGGCATAGATTTTAAGAATACCGATTTTGACATGTAATCTAAACCAATAAAAATAAACAAATTTCCCTTTTTACTTCGCGAGTAGGGGCCCATGAAGTCTATATGGATTTTTTGGAACGGAAGTTCTATATTTTCTTGGAATCCCATAGGTGGTCTCATTATAAAGTTAGGGGATTTATTTTCTTTGCATTGGGTGCATTTGCTAACGAAATCTCGTACTTGCTGAACCATTTTAGGTCAAAAATAGGTTTCGGTGATTCTTTCCAAGGTTTTTTGAATGCCGCCATGGGCACAATTTGGAGGTTCGTGATTTTGGGCAATGATTTGGTGTGTTAAATTAGATGGAAGCCAGGTTTTCTAAGGATTGTCTATATTTAAAGCGCTGTTTGCGCGAGGGATTATTTTTTTATAAATTACACCATTTTCTGTTTTTAAATCCGGGAGATTGTTATCGTTTTTACTAACAGTTGTGATAAGGTCGAGGTATTCTTGAGATTTTAATGCTGTAGATTCGGTAATTGATGACAATTAATTGATCCATGTGCATTCGGGATAATGCATCGGGCACTAGATTTTGGGTTCCTTTAACGTGTTTCATATGAAAGGCATAGGCTTGCAATTTCAACGACCAGCGAGCCAGTCGGCCACTTAAGTCTGTTAATTTCATAAGCCATTTTAGACTGGCGTGGTAAGTAATTACCGTGAAGGTACTGGCCTTCCACATATGTTTACGTATGGCTCGTAACGCCGCGAGGCCTTCTTGCTCTCCGACACTGTGTTTTTGTTGGCAAGAATTTAATTTTTCTGAGAAATAGGCTATCGGTTTTTCATTTTGTTCTTCGTCATGCTGAAATAAAACAGCATCAATACCTTTTGACGAAGCATCGCACTGAATAGTAAATGGTTTCTTAAAATCCGGGGTATTTGATGTTAAAGCATCTTTTAAAGCCTCGAAAGACTCTTTAGGTTTTGGAAAAATTGGAAATTATTTTCCTTTTTTAAGGCAATCATCAGTCTACGGTGCGGCTAAAGCTGAGAAGTTCCGGATGAAACGACGATACCACCCACATATCCCAAGAAATCTCCTCACCTGTTTTTGTATCGTTGGTAACGGAAACTCTTTAATAGCTGAAATCTTTACAGGGTCAGCTTTTACGTATCCTTGACCTATAATATATCCAAGGTATTTTAATTCTTTAAAACAAAAGAAGGATTTCTCAACATTGATAGTATAGTTAGCCGATTTCAAGTGCTCCGCCACCAACGTCAAGGCTTTCAGGTAGGATTCAAAATCTGATGAGATAATTAGAAGATCGTCAAGATAGACAAACACGGATTCCCTAAGCGCCGAGGGGATCACTTCATCCATTAACCGACATAGCCCTTGGGGTGCATTACACAACCCAAATGGCATGATGGTAAATTAAAGCAATGGTCGACCTGGCACATTGAATGCGGTTTTCTCTCTAGAATTCTCCTCCAGAGGGATCTGCCACAACGAATTTTTGATATCCACACTACTCATGTAGTAAATATCTCCAAGTTGGCTGAGCATACTCTTCAGAAAAGGTTGCGGTTACGCATCTCCCTTTGTAAGAGAGTTCACCATGCGATAGTCCAAGCATACACGATCCTTACCAGGTAGGTTTTCTGATAAGAACTATGGGTGAACTCCAGGCACTGTGACTCTCTTCAATTACTCCCAAAGAGAGCATGCGAACAGCTCCCTACTGATTATCTCCAGATTCGCTGGGGACATTGGGCCATGTCGTTGCTTCACCGGTTTAGCGTCTCCTATATCGATCACGTGCTCTTCAAGGGAGTTTTACCCAACCCAAGTTTTACAACTGAAGGAAATAGGGAAATCACTGACTGTAATTTTTGTTGTTGCTCTGAAGTGAGCTCATGCAACGGAGGTTTTGGTTTATTAAGCTTCTCTTCGACCGAATCCTTGTTGCCTGGAGGACAGAAAAACTCCCTGATAAAGGCTGAAACACCCTGCAGCTCGGAGGTTTTTTCTTCGTTTATGCCCGAATCGGATTTTTCATGGTCGTCTGATAAGCCGAAAACTTCACTAATTATATTGGGAGCGATTTGGAATTTGGACCAAAAGTCCACTCCAAGATAGAGGGATTGAAATAAATCGGGCACTAAATATAGGTCGAGAGGTCTTATCACGTAATCATATTCTATCGGTATAGATACACGTCCCACAATTCTCTGACCTTTGCCGACAGCAGTTTTTACTTCAGATTTTAGGGTGGTAATAGGAATGTTAAGAGATTTTACGAACTCCGTGCAGCCTTTGCCTGGACAGGATATTGAGGCTCCACTGTCATGTAAACCAGCCATTCCTCGTCCTTTAATTGAGATTTTGGCATATTGTCTGATATCTTGAAGAGTTCCTCCTAGAGTGGTGTGTTCTACTAGAGTTCGAAAAGCTGATCTTTTGATACTTCTTCGTCGTGCTTTTAATAATTTCAAACAAATGAATGTCTGGGTGAGTTACTTCTTCTAAGTTGAAAATACGATTTCGTATCCTTTCGTAGTTGAGAAGTCCTTCTTCGAATGTCTTTTTATATAAAGGAATAGATTGATTGTCAGGTCAAATATTAAGGAGCGGTGGAGTGTCTTCCGTGACATCTTTAAGCCCGCAAGCCAACGTGGTTTTAGGTTCAAATTGATAAACGTTACTAACTAATGCAACTGAATAGTCAGTGTCTAACGATTGCGTTGATTTAGAGTAATATCCCGGTTCGGTTTCAGACTGAGTGGACTCTGAGATTGGGGAAGTATTCCGACAAGTATCTAATGATGTTGGGGTATTTGTCCAAGCATCTTTTTTGTTTACACTGGGTTTGTTTGGGTCGAACTTGACTCCCCAGGCGGCATCACGCTCGTTTTGAAGTTTCCCTTGCTAGCATTACAATTCGGACAATCACGTACTTTATAATTTTCGGAACCGCAACCGTAACAATAAATGTGTTTACTCAACTAAGAGGGGCAAGTGGTCGAGAGATGACCTATTTCCTTGCAAATATAGCACTTCATAAGGCTTGAGGGGTTTTTGTCTTGGTTGGTTGCACGATTGTAAGAAAAGGCATTGATATTTTGAACATCCGGTTCGAAAAATGATTCATCGGTTAAAGTTTCACTGGGCCAGTGTACTTCACGTAAATTTCTTAAATAATTTGGTCGATTTTGTGAGGAATAACGTGCTTGCAACATTTTCTCCGTGCGTCTACATTCTTCCCTGAATCATTCTAAAGAGTAGATCGTTATTGGATACACGAACGTCATAAGGCGAGAGTTGATGTTATTCCTTAAAATAGGAACAAGGTCCGGGTCTTTCATTGGATCACGTAATTGCCTCTTTAGGTTGACTATAGCAGTAAAGAATTTATCAAATGATTCTTGTGACGACTGTTTACGATCCATGATCGCTTTCAAAATGTCCAGGTCACTTTCATATCTCTGGAATTGTTTAAGCAAAGCATTTTTTAGACTCTGCCAATCGACTTGACGATGCTCACGTAAATATTCAAAATACCAATCGGACGCTGTACCTATCAATAGGTGGTGGACGTTTCGTAGTACTTCTTCCCAAGGACAATTGTACTTTTCTTGCAAAATTTTGACACGAGAGACGAACTCTCGTATTGGCATACTTTTGGACGTGTCATCAAAGCGCACACTCCATAACATTTCAAATTGACGCGAATACATTCTGTCATATGGGACTCCGAAATCTTGTCGGGGATCAATTGGAGGATATCTCGAAAGCAGGGATTAGAACTGAAACCAACGGGATGTTCGGCAAAGCGGGGAAAACCTGGTCTATGTCTTTCAAAATTATTCGGGTTAGCTCGGTTAGAATGCATTTGATTGTAATCCCCTTGAAGGGAATCGGTTTTTGAGAATTGAACTCGAGGATTATTTTGAAAATATTGGTCATCCCTATTTAATTCATATGGGTGATGATCTCGATAATTCGGAGGGGGACGAAAATATTCCTGCCAGTTTCGTTCGGAAGAATCTTGAAAATTTTTATAAGTCGGAGGAGGTTTGCTTAAGTCGTTTGGGATTTCGCGAAATCGAGAGCTTGTGGACATATTGTTCTATTGGATTGAATGGCTGGCGTTAGACATAGACAGTGGGATGACATGTGTAGAAGATCGTTCCTTGTCGTAATCATTTAAAGTATTTTTCGGGGGCATCAAAATGTTCATGCTTTGTTCAACGTCTTGTTGGATAAGCAAAGACAAGTCTTTGAAAAGAGACTGCTGCAGGCCCTTCAAACTTGCATCTACAACACTCTTTTTGTTGTTATGTTGACGACTAGAGGAGGGATGTCGAGTTTGGGATGAGGAAGTTACTAATGCATAATTAGAACGGGAATTATACCCTATTGTATTAAAGTTTATTTGGTGGTGCATAGTTATTATCTTCTTCCTTGGAAAACGCGACTCTCTTTGGACTATCGGGATGATGTATCAGCTGATTGGGATCAGAAGGTGGTTGATTACCTATTGTGATTTGGTTTATAGTAACTGCACAGTGCACATGATCGGTTGCACGGGGACATATTATCGGAATAGATGTAGTGGTAGTGGTGATAGTATCTGTGGCAAGAGTGATCGAAGCGGTTGTGGTTATGACACGGTTGGTGGTGTTAGATGTCCTAGCTATCCCTTCGATGATTGTCTGGTTTCGGATTTGATAACCATCATATATTAAGTCAAAGTTGGGAGAATGGAGGATGTTTCCTCCAGTCATGTGTAGGGTTTGAGAGGGTGAATGCCTAACCGGAATTGAACCAGCTTGAGTCATGGAAAGCGACTGCCTGCTTGCTTTGGGGACTGCCCCATTATAGGGTTTCTTGCTCATGATTTAATTTAATAATATTAAAGGATTTGGGAATCAGTGAAAATAATTAATATTTATTTTCTTCAGAATGAAAGAAAAGTTTTGTTTAAATATAATATTTCTATCAGAAAGATACTTGAAAAAAATATAGTGTTTTTTTTCTCTTTTATTTTGTTTAATTATTTATTTATTTTTTTTTATATGATTCGGCTTAATAATCAATAAAAAAAGACAAAATTCAATGAAAAGATAATTTGAGAGAAAAAAATAAAAAGAATAAAAACTTTAAGTGAGTATAATTAAGTGTAATCAATTATACTTATGAAAATTCGTGTAGTGTACAGGTTTATGTATTTTGTTGATTTGTTCTTCATAAAAGTTTTCGGGCGATTTCGGTTAGGTGAAGTAAAAGGGAGCAAGATAAATGAAACTAGAAAATCGAAAATACGACTTCACATTGGTAAAGCGTTTGTATTTAACTCGCAAAGAGGAAATGTTTTAAAGACGAATGACTACGTAGTAGCTTTCCTCAGTAATATAACTATTTCCGTCAATAGTTATCGACTCTTTAACTCCCCAAGATCCCTAGTGCAGCAGCTTCCACAGTGCAGTTGAACGGGCTCCTAATAGATTTTAAGAGATTGTCGGTACTGATAACCATGACGAGTTGGCAGCATAGTTGGAAAATTACGTTGTTTTTTGAAAATACAATTGTATAAGTAAATATACGATTGCTTTGGAAAAAGAAGCGATTGAAAAGGACGGTACGACTTCACATCGGTGAAGTGTTTACATTTAACACGGAAGGAGAAAATGTTTTATAGACGAACGTCTAGCTAGCTTACTAAAAGTTTTTACAAAATATTGTCCGTCCAAGTTTATAGACTATCTATTAGTACGCAAACTCTAGTGCAACCGCTTCCACCTTACAGTAGAACGGACTCCTAGAAGATTGCATAAATTTCTCGGTACTGATAAGCATAAGCATGGCGAATTGAAAGCATAATATGAATGAAATGTAGTTAAGTAACCTTGCGAGCGACTGCCAGTGCGCTTGCAATTCCAACTCTTGAAGAAGAGATGTTCAATAATGGTTACTGACGTAATCAAACTCAAGCTTATTTCCGAAAAGAACAAATTTTTAGTGTTACAATTTCTTGGCTCTACAGCCTATGGTCGAACTCCTAAAAATTAAGTCGTTGAAGAAAATTATTATGAAATATACTGAGGATAAGTTGCTGAAAAGGCTATCGGTCTATTCGACGTCGGGCTCCACGTTGGCGCCATTCAAATTGTTATAAATTTCTAATATATACCATATAATAATAGTATAACCACATATTATGATGTGATGTGAGCTGGATGCAATGATTTTTATTTTCTTTCTCTTTTTTCGTCACCCAGCGGAGAGGATTTCGGCATGCTGGGGGTTGAGCGGCTAGACCTCAGTCCACGGGGGGGGGGGGGTATTTCCGCTATTCATGTTGTTCAGTAGAAAAATAACATTTAAACATTTAAAATTGATGCCAGTCTAAGACTGAAAGAGGATTAAGAGGAATAGGAAGGGGATTTACGAGCAGATAGCACCTCTATCGGCTCATCAAAAATAAATTTAACCAAATTATGCTGAGGTGTGCGACCGAAGCGTACCTAGAAAGGGGAGATCGGAACCCGCATTGCGGCCGATTGATAGTGAAGGGAAAGGGAAAGTGTAAGGGAAACGAAAGCATATATGGGTCGGTTGTCGTGACCCAGACGGTACCCACCCTAGCTCTGACGAATAAGTGTCAGAGCTGCTTGGTCGTCAAAAGCCAGAATTTTGTAGACGACCCCTATAACAGTTTCAGGTATCCATACCTCTACTGCGCTTTTACCATTACTGGCCTACATCGCCCCAAAAAAAAAACAAAAATTAGTTCCGCCTCGTTATTTTTCTCTTAAAAATTCCAATTAACACATATTTTTTTTTCATTTTTTACTTCGAAATATATTCAATTTTATTTTTGTGTTATACGAATTGTTTGAAGTAGGCATAAGTAACATTATTTGAAAAATTATGTATTTTAGGCAATAATAATTTTCAAGTACAATATTGGTAAAATTTTATTTTCGTGTGATCAAGTTTACAAAAAAATTATTCGGGAAACATTACTATTAATTGAAAACTTTGTTTTTTTTATCGATTGTATTAAAATTGTACAAAAATTCTTACGAGCTATTCCGGATAATCAAGTTTCCAAAAAGTATAAATTAATTAATTAAAAAGGAAAAATTCTTACAAGCTGTGCCGGATAATCATGTTTTCAAATCAAAAATAGATTTAATTTAAGATAATAATCAAGAGCAAATCCGATCGTGGTAATACAAAAAAATACGGTATAGCCCAACTCTAACTAACTCGCGAAAGTGATTATGCCGTCTACACAACAATAAAAGGTAGGTATATTTTTAAATCTAAAATTGTTTAATATAGCCCGGTTTTTACTTAAATTTCTTTTTTTTTGTTTAAAATAGGTAAAAACAGAACTTACAACCTTCAAACAAATATCGAAAATATCAACGTAAATGTTACAATAATAATATATTTTTATCAATATTAATATTACTTACTGTTTTCAGAGTTCCTTGCGCACGAAGTTCCTGTTTGAGGGAAGAAGGTAACTTTAATATTATAACCTCGTTGATATTGTCACTCGTTAATTATTTTCCATATATAATATTATTTAAAAAAACTTTTTTTTTCAGGTTGGATAAATTTTCGATACTTTGTTTTCAGTGTAGCTAGGTAATAATTCAATACATATATTTTTTCTTAATTTTTTTTCAGAAAAGGACTTTTTTTTAATTTGTTTTTTTTCTGTTTTACTTATTAGGACACAATTTTACGACACAGTTACCACTTTAAAAGCACTACTAAAATAGAAAGAATAATCGGAGTTACACTTTTACAGTAGGGAAACTTATTATACGGAAGAATCACTTTCCTTGGCGGACATATACTAAATTCTATCAGTACACTTTTCTTAACTCTGGGTTTTTCTTAACTACAGATAGATAATACACAAAACTAGCTGTCTATTGTTGATTGACGCCATTATGTCCGACCTTTTATCGGGAATGATTTGTGGTGCAGGACGACGTACTAGGAATGTGTCCACGCGGCGCCGGCCGTGACGACAGAGAGGTGTGTATTCAGCACCGGCTCCGGTCAGGCGGGAGAGGTGCCTGCCGATGTGTTGCACGGAACTAAATGGCCCAGGACGAGGGTTATCCGTTCAATGGCTACAAGGTGCACTCGGATGGCGTTCCAGAGGCACAAAAGGCATCGAGGAAAACGCTGAGAACTTATTGATGTACAACAAGGTAACAATACTTCTAGGCTACCCACGGAAGTTTTTTATTATCTTTTTTTTCGCTGAAGGTGGTTTTCCCTCCGCTGGCGACCATGTGTACTTTATCCAAGTGCCCGAGGCACACAAGAAATCGAGGATATCGACTCGTGGTTTTCCTGACGTAACGTAGAAACACAATCCGCATAGGAGACCCTCGGATATCCTTGGCACACGATCTCGATGGCTTCAACGTGGGTGTAGTTGTGTAGGGTGAGCAACCGGCGAGCTGCTCCTTCTTTCAATCTCTCCAACAGGAGGAAAAAAATTCCAACAAAAATAATACATATTTCCACTCTTTAATTTGGGTTTGGTCTTGTTGGTGTGGCTGCTGAATCGGAAAAGAACTCCATCTTTTCTTGTGCAAAACCAACTTGCCGAGTTTCGTTCGGTGAACGAAAGAAAATAAATGGCATTGCCCGATATGGGTTTTGAGTGCGTGTACGGATTTCCTTATGCCAGATCTACACGACTACGTAAATTGGCACAGTTCTTTTGATATATACACGGAGGTGACACGCTACAACATTCATGGCTGACTTTAAAAATGCAATTAAAAATGGAAGGCCATTTCTACGAACCTGGTTTCGCTAAGTGACAATCGTCAAAAGGAATAAGGTGAATGATTTGATATCAATGTTGAACTCCCAACACAACAGCATCAAATTTACCTATGAATTGGAAGAAAATGTAAAATAAACCTCTTAGATTTAATTAATAAGAAATACAGAAAATCGAATCAACACAGCCATTCATCACAAATCACCAATACCTCCAGATATACACCGAGCAAGGCTTTTGCACCTATCCAACATAAATAGCAGCCTTCCATTCTATGGCACATAGACTAGTTAGCTTAACATTATCTAACACATATTATAAACAAGAATACACACATATATTAAACGCAGTATACATTAATTGAAACTATAATACGTCAACATTCAAACAAACGTAATAAACAACAACTCTCAACCTTTTACACACGGTAAAAATCAATACAACCAGATGATTTCAGTCGAGTGTCAATGATCTTCGCTCCAACCGTCACGAATGGTCGTAGAACAGTGTTCCACCGCAACAAAATGAATTTGGATTTTTCTAATAAATATAAATTAAAACACACACTGACAAGTGTTAAAGACAAAAAAGACAACTTGGAAAAATCTGGAGTTTCCGAAATTAAATGCAAGTCTGGAAGAAAATACTATGGCCAAACTAAGAGATCAGTTTCAACAAGATTCAAAGACCACCAAAACTACATAAAAAACAACGATTAAAAAAAAAATCAGCAATTACAGCACATGCATTACAAGAATAACATTTGCCAATCACTCTAAATGATGTGCGCCCTTTAGCAAGTGTCTCAGATGGTAGAAAGATTGGCGCCATAGAAAGCTTTTATATGCAAAAAGACAACAATGAACTGAATGCGGATAATGGAAATATAAGGTCATATTTGTTTAATTGTTGTTGAATTGTTTTCTCTCCTACTCTTCACTCCGTAAAAATCTTAATATAGTAGATCTATTTATTCTAATGTAATGTTTTTAAGATTCATCATGTCTATCTTTACTGCTTTAACTTTCATGTATAATTTATGTAATTTTTTAAAGTTTTCTGTTTATGTAAGTGACAACTATATTACTTAGTCATGTTGCTGAAGATGGCCGATACATCGGTCGAAATGCATACAATTAAATAAATATAGTTGACTTCAATTCAATGGTGTTTTATTTTATTTTAATTTAATTAAAATCACGTTAGAGTCAGCGTTATTGTTCATCATTTTAATAATTTAATAATTTACTAACAAACATGTTCATATGGTAAGTAGTCTACCGCATACTCCTATTAAACAATCCCAAAAACTACCTCTGCCAAGCACAAGCAAGCAGATGTCAGATGGAAATGTATTTAATAGATACACTAATAAAGACAATATCACTGAGCGAGACAGGCATCGATAAACTGAAACAAATGTGCAGCAGTAGTTTCAGTTAAACAGAGCCGCCATAGTAGACCGTTGGAGATAAAAGACAAACAAACAGATTGCTTACCCGTTCTGACAAAACAAATTGCATTTTTAGACGACGAGTTGAGAAAATGCAAATTGCATCAAAACGAACCAGATGCTAAAGTCCTCGGTCACAAAGACGACCAAGAAATTGAAAACCGGCAGTATCTGGACATGATGAACACCTTTGTTGCTCGACAAACAAAAATGGATTTGCCAAAGTTCAATGTAAATCCGGAGGATTGGCCACTCTTTTGCAGTGAGTATTTTAGAACAACAGATTTAGGAAAATTTACCATTCAAGAGAACGTGACACGAATGAGAGCAGCACTTAAAGACGAGGCCCTAGAAGCAGTAAAATCGCTTCTCATTCTTCCTGACAGTTCAGAGAGGATCATTCAGATACTGGAACGACGTTTCGGACGTCCTGACTATATCGTAAAATCTCTCCTTGGCAAAGCAAAGATGATTTCACCACCACGAGAAGATAATCCTTTGTCGATTGTGAAGTTCGCCACTTGTGTTGAAAATCTCACAGTAATACTAGAACTGATGGGACTTTCAGAACATCCTGAACTGCTGGAAGAACTTAAGTACAAATTGCCACCAATATTTAGCATCTTATGGTCAGAGCATATCGTCGAAAAGGATAAAGTAAATCTGCGCGTTTTCTGTGATTGGCTGGAAATGAAGTCACATGCAGCGAGTCTCCGAACAACTCGGTTCCAACTCCACGAACAACCTGTCACACAGAAAACAGAAATCAAGCGAGCTAAAGGTTAAGTAAATACAGCGGACATCGAAAAATTCGGCGAAGAATCACCGAAGTGCAGCATTTGCAAATCCAATTACAATTCTCTAGAAAAATGCAAAGCGTAAGAAAATTATCGCTATGTTTTGCTTGCCTAAAGAAAAACCATTAAATCAGAATGTGCCGCAAGAAGAGTCCATGTGAGGTCGATGACTGCCAGAGAAATCACCACCGATTGCTACATAACCATCGATATACGCTATCAAGTGATAGATCCTACCAACCAAAAAGCCACTCTGTTACAGCAAATCGAGTTTGCACAAACCGAAGTACTGTGAGCAGGAGTACTACTGGACTTAGAATCTTACCGGAAAGTCTCCAAAATAATTCAGTTGTAATTAACACTTTTGCCTTATTAGATCCCGGCGCTACTCTGACTTTAATAAGTGAAGCGGTAGCAAATGAACTACAAATGGACGGCAAACTTGCACCTCTATCAATTTCGTTGGCCAATGGTGACGTTGTAAATAAAGATGAATCTAAAGTGGGTTCAGTGCACACATCTGGGAAGTTCTCGAATGCCAGAACATATACACTAAACGACGTCAGAACTGTAAAATACTTACCATTACAACGTCAATCAGTTGATAGAGAGAAGCTTATCGAGAAGTGGCCATATCTAAAAGAAATCAATTTCGAAAGCTACAGCAATGTGCAACCAACGATCTTACTCGTTGAGAATAATGGATTGCTAACAGCTACTCGACAATTAATCCACAATAAGAGCAACAACCCTATAGCTATCAGGACTTGGCTGGGATGGACAATTAGCGGAAATGATGGGAGCAATAAAGCAAGCGAAGTCAATCATGTTTACGTGATGCAAGACGCCCGCAACGAATAGTCAAAGCATCATTCCAACTTGACGACATTTTAACCATTGGTTGTGACGGTAAAAGACCTCGAGAAGATGAAAGAGCATTGAAAATCATGAGGATCACGACATCGAAAGTCGACAGCAACAGATGGCAGACTGGACTGTTATGGAAACGTGACGACGCCAGACTTCCAGACAGCAAGTGTGCAGCTCGTCAAAGATTGTATCTGTTAGAGAAGAAACTCGGCAAAAATCCTGAACTAAAAAAAGCATATGGTGACATCATAGACGACTATCTGTAAAAGAAATATCTTGTATATGAAGATAAAGACCTGATTGGACATAGAACATGGTAGAGCCGCATTTTCCGGTAATCAATCCAATGAAGCCACACAAGATAAGAATTGTCTCCGATGCTGCTGCTAGATCGAATGGAGCTGCACTCAATGATGAACTCATCCAAGGACCGGACCTGTTACAATCATTACCAGGCGTTTTCTTTAAATTCCGCCAAGGATGAATTGGATTTACGGGAGACATCAAAGAGATTTTTCACTTGGTGAGAATACGTGACAAGGACTACACAAGTCAATTAATCCTATGGCGAGGGGAGAATCGAACCGACAATCCGAGGATCCTCAAGGTGACAGCGATGATGTTTGGTGCGACATATTCTCCAAGCTCGACCATTTATGCAAAAGACCAACATGCAGATCAGCATTTGGACACTTGCCCCAAAGCAGTACACGCAATCAGAAATAGTCACTATATGGACGATTATTTAGGACACGCAGACGATGTGGCAGCAGCTAAAGCTTTGATTGACGACGTTATCAAAATCCACAGTCTTGGTGGATTTCACATCACAAATTGGAGAAGTTCTTCTCAATCCATTCTTCAGAGCATCCCAAGAGACCAGTTGGCTAAAGACGCTGGGCAAAAAATCAAAATCGACAAAATAACGAAAGTCGTATTTAAGGAGTCCTTTGGAATACGCAAAAGGATACATTTACGTTTGCGGCCAAATTATAAAAGATCGACAACGGTCTTCTAAAGGACCAAAGGATTCCGACCAAACGACAAGTATTGTAAATAGTCATGTCTGGTTTTGATCCTTTGGCATTCGTGGCTCATTTGTTGTTGTTGGTAAGATGTTGCTTCAGGCATTTTGAAAAACATCTATGGACTGGGACGATGAGCTGACTGAATATTTAATGCCATTATGGAACAATTGGGCTTGTGATTTCCATAAGATTTCATCAGTGAATGTTCCTAGATGCTATTCACCCCTCTTTAACCTGGCACCCGAACTGGAACTTCATGTGTTTGTTGATGCGAGCGAGTGGGGATATGTAGCAGTGGCCTATGTGAGAATTGTTTTCAATAATAATATAAATGTTTCTTTCGTTGCATCTAAAGCAAAGGTCTCACCTCTTAAACCAATTATGACGATACCTCGAGCCGTTTTGGGTTCTCGCCTCGCAAACACAATTAAATCACAACATGATAGAAAATTCAATAAAATTTTATTTTGGACTGACTCGACAACTATCATTGGATAAAATATGAGGCAAAGCGATTTAAGCAATTTGTTGCTATTGCTTATCGCCTGAGTGAAATTTCTGACCTGACGAATGTATCCGAATGGAATTGGCTGCGAACAAATTCAAATGTTGCTGGCGACGCTACTCGAATGACTACTAAAGAGTTCGATGCTGATAGTTAATGGTACTCAGAACCTTCGTTTTTGTATGAAGATGCTTCGATGTGGCCAAAAATGAAGACGACAAATATAACCAGTGATGTGGAAGAAGAGACAAATGGTATAGTTGGACCTATTTCCGAACCAGCTAGATTTGTTTACCAGATGTGACAAAATTTTCGAATTGGGCTCGATTGGTAATAGCTACGGCATGGATTCGGCGGTACATCGAAAATCTCAAAATTAAATGCCGAATTACCCGAGGTGAAAAAGTTGGGGTGTGTTACCAAGGTGAACTGACGATTTCTGAAACTGAATTCGCGACCAAATTGTGGATACGACAATCTCAACAAAACTCTTTTCACAAGGAAATTGTGGAATTAAAGAAGAATGTAGTGGTAAGCCGTTCAAGGAAATTATATAGCATCATGCCGCAACTAGATGATGAGGGTATCATTCGACTTAGAGGTCGTATGTCAAACATAGAAGCGGATCAATGGATGAAGATACCAGAGTTCTTGACGGAAGCGATTCGTATGAAGCGTTAATTACTAAGTACTACCATGACCAAGCCAATCACATTGGTCATGAAGGCGTTATGAACGAGATCAGGCAAACGTACTGGATATTGAAGCTTAAGCTGAAACTACGACAACGAAGGAAAATTTGCAATACCTGCAAGATAAGTTGTGCAAAGCCGGAGCAGACAATTATGGGATAACTACCTGCGGTAAGGCTTTTGTCAAATAATCCAGCATTTCCATTTACAGGCGTAGACTATTTTGGACCGATAAATTTCGAAAATTAATAGACACTTAGAAAAGCGCTATGGTGTATTGTTCACATGCCTTACCGGCAATTCACATTGAGGTCGCATCTAATTTGACTACCGATTCCTGTATCATGGCAATCAGGAGATTTGTTGCAAGACGTGGATGGCCAAATGAAATGTTTTCGGATAATGGCACGAACCTTAAGGGAGCTGATACTGAGCTCAAGCGATATCTAAAGGAAATTGGCCAATCTGAAATAAGAGGTGCACTAACTAAACATCGTATCAACAGGCATTTTATTCCTCCAGGTGCACCACGTATTGGAGGATACTGGGAGAGACTTGTGAGATCCATCAAGACAGCACTGTATGCAGTACTAAAAGAAGTGAATCCATCGGATGAGATTCTGAACACGTTACTAGTTGAAGTACCGTATCACCCAGAAGAACCAGAAACGTTAACATCGAAACACTTTTTGATTGGCAGGTCATCGGCTTCCGTCCCCATAAGTGATTAGATTTGATTTTACGAAAGCGGTGGAGAATGACACAGCGGTTGACTGATAATTTTTGGAATCGATGGCGGAAAGAGTTTTTGCCTAGTCTTAATCAGCAGAACAAATGAAAGGCACAAATGGACGCTAGATAGATACATAGATACATTCTTTATTTTTTCATCATAAGGTTTTACAAAATTTTATATAAGAATAAGGTCATGGCAACGCTGCCGTCTGCCTGAAATGACATTTCTTATGATATACATAAATAAAGATATAATAAAAATACAAATTATCAAAAACTTGTACAAACAGCTAACTATTCTTTTGTTCATAATATACTTCTCAATTTTGACGTGATTTGAAACACAAATAAGTTTTGAATAAGTTTTATTGATTTAACAAACCAAGATTGTTTATAAATATAATATACAATAAAATAGTTTTTGTAATAAGAATTAGTTTATATAATATACAATTTAGGAATAACAATTTTGACATGATTTGGAACACAAGAATAGATTTAATGTTTAATAGGGGTATTCACGATCCGGTGTATCTGGTCTTGTATCATTGTAAAAGTGTAAAAGTGTAGCATTTTTTTGCACTAAAACAAGAATTTTTTTGCCTTCTGGAGTCTGAAGGACTAAGCAGCGTGCAAGGTAAAGTAGAAATTATTATACAGATACAATAGGTAATTATACGTATGGTTTCATATTCATTATTCCGATAGCGAAAATTCTCAAAATCTGCCCGTTCTACGACATAGTGAGGAAATTCTTGGCGACAAAAGTGAAAGTGGAAGTTCGTTTGCTACGTATGAAATTCCAGATTTCATTATTTCAGAGGAGGAACAGGAGCAACTTGGTAACAAGGAAATATATGAATCATACGAACAGCCGGATATCATATATGATGACCTGAACCAAGTGGAATCACCCCATTAGAGGTGCCACCAGCATCAGCAATCCCAGCAACACCAACAATCCCAGCAACACCAACAACACAACAAAAATCCACTTTCGGAACAAAGCCCTCGAGTGAACCCAGAAGATGCGCAGAGAAACTTCGCAAGCTTGCACCCAAAACTTCTATCGGCCAGCTTTCACAGTTGCAGGCGGAAAGGCAAGCTTTCCAAGAGAAGAAGCTGCAACTTGAAAATGAAAAACTCCTCCAAGTTGCTTCAATAGAAGAAAAAATATAAGCTTAGAAAGAGAAAAAATGTTGAAGAGCCTGGAAATAGAGGAAAGAAAACTCAAACTTGAAGAGGATAAAGCCAGAAATGACTTGGAGTTAAGAAAACTGGAAATTGAAAAGGATGAAAGAATTGCTATGAAGGAAATCGAGATGAAATATAAGTACAGTAAGTAGTGCGAAAAATTAAACTGGCATTACAAAGACAAAAATATACATAGTTAATATAAATGATATAAATACATATATATTTATTTTTATTTAGTGTGTAAGTTATGAGAAACAAAATTTTTGCATATGAATTTTTCTTTTTTTTTCATTTTAACTAATTTTCATTTTAACTAAAATTCATTTTAACTAATCAAATATCTACCTACTATTTATTTTTGCATATTTTTCGTTAATAAATAATAAATAAAAACGTTATATGTACCTGCCTTTGTACCTATCTACCTATATAAATTTGAATTTTCATTTTATTGTTTCATTCGTTTTGCTTTGGTGTTTTCACTTGAGACACAAAGGTAAGCATACCTCTTTTCGATCTTTTATGGAAAATCTATCCCAGCCAAATTGATGGCATGGCTACTTCCCAATTTTTTTGGTTATAGTCAGCATTTCCAGATTTTCTATAAGTTGCGTATACATAATTATTAGGTTTGTTTCCATAATCTTTTACATTTGCCTGTTTCAGAATCTTTCATATCCACATCCAGTAAACCATATTTTACTGTAAGGTAAACCATATTTTACTTTAAGGTAAATTAAAAATAACTTACACGACCTTGTGAATAGGCACATAAGTATTAATGTTTTAATCAGATTGAACTACATACATAAATGTATAATTATTTTTCTGCCTTTACAGACTCTACTTCAAATTTCAGAAAAACTACGAACGTCTCGAGAACATTTAAGCCTGTACATAGTTCGACTTCGTCAAAAATTTCAGTTGCATACATACACATTCCAAAGAACATTTTTCAGCATTAATTTCTTTCAATTAGATGTAATTAGTCCTACAACTAAAAATACTTAAACCAGATTGGATGCACTAGAACCAAACCAACGGGGACCAAAAGATTAATGAAAACCCTTCGGGAAGTGCCCAGAAAAATGCCTTTTGTTGTTAGGAATCTGAATCGAATTGAAACAGTTTGAGAAGATAGTTGGCAAACAAAAACCAAGGAAAAACAAAGTAATCGCACAAGAAATCAAAACAAACAATTTAATGAAGTTGTTTTTCATCGGAGATCTACCCCCACATACATAATTTTCATAAATACAAATAATTTTTTTTATTGAAAGGGCGGATGGTTCGGCTTAATTTTATTCAAATCTAAGAATTATGAATATACAACACCATTATACATACATATTTTAAATGACTTAACTTTTTACTTTTTTACTCGAACATGAGATGATACAGCCCTTGTCTTTTGATTTCAGATTCTTTTCTGTTTGTGTTGCTATCATGGGGATGAGCTTCATCATTTTCTATTTCCGTATTTGTCAGACGGACTACTGAAATCCATAGCAGAGTCAGTTAACAGGATGTTGTGGAGAATACAGCAGACCGTTATCCATTTTCAACCAAATTTGTGGCTGCTTTTATCGTGAATGCGCATCCTAAGTTCTTTTAGGCTTCCGAATTTCTCTTTAAGTAGACCAAAACAATGTTCTACTCTTACCCGATACTTGCTGTGTCGTAAATTAAAAGCTTTTCGTTTTGAGCTGTCCAGTTGTTCTGAGTTGGTGTTATGAGGAAATCATGAAGGGGGTATGCAGAGTCTCCAGCTATCCATTGCAGTGACGATACAAAAGTCTTTTTGTTTAAAAATTGATTTAATTGAGTATACATGGTTTCTTGAGAAATATGTTTCGTGGTCTACAAAAGGTGCCTCTGCCAGCTTAATTTCTGTACCGTCAATGTAACCAATGCAAAATGGCAGCTCATCATATGTTTCAGCTACAATTTGTTTTCTTTCTTCATAGTTTGGCCAAAAGATACATTTGGGTAGCAGTTTTAAAAGAACTCGAAAAATTCTATTCGTTATTTTGCTCAAAGTGCCTCCATCTCCAACTCCAAAATTTGCAATTTTTCTAACTGCAGCGCTTTCACCAGATGCACCCAAACGGTAAAGCACAATAGCTATCTGAAGTTCAATTGAAAATTGCTTACAGGAATGTGGTTTTTGAAATTCCTCATCATCATATATCAAGGAAAGCACATGTACAAATTTACTTCTTTCCATTCTTAGCATTTGGCGGAAGCGATCGCTGTCCATTGTAGCTAAAATATTTTCACGCCAGTCAATGGATTTAGGTACATTGCTAAAAAAAACCAGATGTTAAGACGTATAGACTATCTTCGTTTAGTTCATTACAGATTTCATCAACAGTATCTTCGTCTTCACTTTCCCAATTATCTTAAAATACACATAATTGTTTTATTACTTTAGTCACAGTTCGTTTTAATATACATACCTTCAAGACACATAATTCGATCTGCAGCATCTTCCAATAAAAACTCAATAATAATTTCTTTTTCGCTTTTTTTCGGCATTTTTCCAAAACAAACAAACAATTTTATTTAACACAAACTAAGATAATTCAGAACAGATTTTGGAATTTGCTTCAGTGTTGCTACAGATGAGATAGGTGTGTTCACAGTCTGTTGTAAAAATAAAATTTTACAAGACTTGGTACACCAGATCGTGAATACTCCTATTGTAACAGAAAAATAAAAGGGTGTAAGATTTTTTTAACACAAACTTAAGACTTCTTCAGAACAAATGTGAAACAGATTTTGACATTTGCTTCAGTGTTGCTACAGATTAGTAAAGGTGTGTTCACAGTCTGTTGGAAAAAAAATAAAATTTTACAATTTTATAAGACTTGGTAGACCAGATCGTGAATACCCCTAATGTGTTTATTTTAAAGGTATTAGACTTCTAGACTATGTGATATTAATTTTAAAGTGATTTAAAACACAACAAAGAAAATTTAATTGGACTATCCTACTGCTTTTACAAATTAAATAAGTAGGTAATCGAGCCAATCAGCTAGGGAATTGATTTCTATAATTAAGAGCGTCTTGAATATATTTGACTAGGCACAACCATCCCTTTTCTCCATTGGAGTACCGACTAGCCTTTCAACACGTACAGACGCATGTGACATATTGTTATAGTGAAAAGTTGACTCGCATAATATGCATAGTGTCTGTTGTTCCCCACACCCTAGTCTCTTTCAATAAAAATAAATACCTAACAATTTTGTGTACAACATTAATCCAAATTAAGAACCAAGTTGCCAATATAATTAAATATATAACCAAATTAAAATCATAACGTGCCGTGCGTCGCAGAAATATAAATTCAGTGATTGTACAGTGCATACATACCCATACCTACCTACATACAGTGTTAAACAGAAAAAAAAATCAAAAAAAACAACGACACCACACAATGCATATGAGTAAGTCCCTCCTTACCTGTCTCCCAACACAGTTGCACTAGCTTGATCGTTGTGGGTACTGTGTGGTACTTACACACAGTGCATGCAATGATCGGGTTGGTACAACGTCGGATGGATAACTGGCTGTTTTTTTTTCTAGTTAACCAGGGGCGGCTCAATGCAGTTTTTTCATTAAGTGACAAATTGCATTGAAAAGTTCAAATTGGAAACTAGTATAAACATTCAATTTAGATAATTGTCTGACGTGCGTTTTAGTAAGTTTATAATTATGTTAATAGTTGAAGAACCCAAATTTGGACAGAAATTCAACTTTTAACGAATTTGATGCTCTGTCCGACTCCATTCAAACAATTGTTTCTCATTATCCACACACTGAAATCGTCATTGCGGGTGATTTCAATGTACACAATTCTAGCTGGCTCCGCTTTTCGAGCCAGACAACACCCGAAGGAAGGTATGTTGAGGTCTTTGCTGAGTTAAACTAACTGACTCAGCTAGTTGACGAGCCAACTCGAATCCCTGACGTTGCAGGTCAAACGCCAACACTCTAGACTTGTTCCTTACTTCTGACCCTGATAAACACACGATAAATGTATTATCGCCTCTAGGCACATCAGATCATTGTGTCATATCTGCAAATTTCGCATGCCAACAACACTCAGTTAAAGAAAATCACCTAAGAGAACCATTTGGCAATATGAGAAAGCCAACTGGGACGCTCTCAATAATTTCTTCAGGAACTTTAACTGGTCACTATGCTTCCTAGGTAGTGACGTAGACTCCAGCGCAGATATAATAGCAAATTTATTTCTTCACGGAATGAGAAATTTTATCCTCCCGAATAGGGTAAAATCTATCAAACCGAAAGAAAATGCATGGTTTGATTCGAGCTGTAAAGAGGTTATTAGGGTTAGAGAAGTAAGTTTCCGGAATTATAAGGCCAACCCCACTGAGGAAAACCGGAAAAAGTTTCAACAAGCTAGAAAGACTTGCAACGTTCACATTCGAAGAACCAAATTTTTGCATGACCAAAAATTAAGGCAAAAAATACTACAATGTCCCAAAGGTAGTAGAATTTTTGGTCATTTGTGAAAAACATCGAAATTCAACTTCGTATTCGGTTCTAACGCTCGTTTATAATGACACCCCTTTTGTCAGTTCTCCAGACAAAGCTAATTTGCTTGCAGCGCAGTTCGCTGTTAATTCGACGCTGCCAGAAAGTGTTATGACTCCTCCAGTACTTGAGAGCTTAAACGATTTTATGGGACGAATCTTCTTTCGCACTCGTGCAGTTACTAGAGTCCTCAAAAACCTTGATATACACAAATCCGCTTGCCCAGATAGTATCCCTCCCATCGTGCTGAATAGGTGTTCTTCAACGCTGGCAAAACCACTGCGTAAGCTTTTCCACCTGTCCTATTCTACAGGTCTCTTTTCGAGTAGATGGAAAATAGCATTTGTCCAGCCTGTCCCTAAGAAAGGCGAATCTTTCTCACCCTCTAATTACCGTCCAATTGCACTTACGTCCCTTCTTTCCAAGGTCATGGAAACGATGATTAATTATCAACTTAAGAAATATCTTGAAGAACGAAAACTCCTTAATGGCCGGCAGTATGGCTTTCGTAGCAATGGGTCCACTGGTGATATGATGGTATATCTCACCGAACATTGGCACAAATCTTTACATCGTTTTGGAGAAAGTAAGATTATTGCACTTGATATTTCAAAAGCATTTGATAGAGTTTGGCATCAAGCTCTCTTATCGACAATGCGTGCATTTGGTATCGATGAATCTCTTATTCGTTGCTGGGGCTCCGTATTGTCTCCGACCCTTTTTCTCATTTTTATTAATGATCTCTTATGTGGAACTTCTAATCCACTTAATTGTTTTGCTGACGATGTACGCTCAGCTTTTCATATTCGTTTTCAGATTCACCTCCTTGCTCTCCGGATGTGGAACTGAAACGGCAGCGTATAATAAGCTCATTAAATTCTGATCTCGACAGCATTGTCCAATGGGGAAAAAAAACCACGTAGAATTTAATGCTTCAAAAACTCAGTGCTGTCTTCTATCGTTGAAGCAGAACCCAACCACTATGCCGCTATTCATGATTGGTACTTGTATTGAAGAAACCGATAAGCTTTCAGTCCTTGGCATGTGCATCACAGACCAACTCTTGTGGAACGAACACATATTTGATGTTGCCAAAAACCCTGCAAAGTGTTTGGGTTTCCTTCTTTCATTCGTCCAAAACTGGAGTATAATTCACACATTTGTGCAGGAGTTCCCAAAACTCACTTGAAACCTCTGGATAGAATTCAAAAAAGAGCTCTAAAAATGATAGGCGATAGAGCTATAACGGAAGCAATAACATCTCTCGAGCATCGTCGAAATGTTTCATGTATTTCGTTATTTTATCGTTATTTTTATAAATATTGTTCTAGCGCAGTAGCCAGTTGCATTCCTCCCCTTCAACTATTCAACCGTAATATTCGCGCTTCTAGGAAAGCTGATCAGTTTACCCTTGAGCCCAACTTCGGACGTACTGTCAAGTACAGAGATTCTTTCTTTAGTCGAACAACACGAATGTGGAATGCCTTGTCCGGGACTATTTTCCCTTCCCGTTTTGATATTTTGAACTTCAAAACCAATGTATATCGGTATCTCCTTTTAAATTCCTTGCTAGTTTCCTAATGCTCGCACTGTGGTTAAACATATTAAGGGTAGCCAAAACCCCTTTAGTGCGCTTTAAATTAAAAAAAAAAATTAAGGATTTCAAAAAAAATTCTAAAGTGAAAAAGCTAACTCCAGAGTGTAATCCTCGGACCTCTTATAGAATGGGACACCTGGCCACGAAGTGGTAAATATCTTCATTTTCTCTTCTATTACAAAGATTACAGAGCTGTGGCAAGTCTTGTCGATGCGGGATGAAATTAAGATTTAAGATTTCGACTCTCGTTCTAAAAATGAAATTTATTTGAATGGCCGAAAGATTATTACAAAAGTAGTTATGCGCGGTAAGAAGCTGATGGTTCAATTTTTTCTCGAGGCTGATAAAGCTGCTTTAGCTAGATTATCCTGAAATAATTTTTGGTCTACTAGACCTATAACCTCTGCAAACTGTTTTTGCTAGTCTTCAATTCGATCTTCAGACAGATGTAAAACTGATTCGTGGTCAAGTGCCAACTGCTTCCACTCTTTGAACAGAGTCGCATTTCTTAGTATTAAAATTCTATGGAGTGATCTTTCGTTTCTTTTCATTGTTCTTACAATGTAATCCGCGCTAGTCTTCAAGTTTTTAATGTAGATTGGCGTTATCCCTGAGTCTACATATATTGCATAATTTGGAGTGCAGTTGGGTAAATGAAAAAGTCTTTTAAAGAAATTTCTTTGTACGAATTCAAAATTATCAAAATATTTGTAACCAAAGACTTGGACACCGTATGCAAGTATTAATTGTTGCGTTAAAAACCTGATATTTAGATCTTAAAGCGATGTTTTGGTTTGAAAACAATGTTGGCCGCATTATGTTTAAAGCTAGTCTAGCTTCTCAACTTTTTTCTTTAACTTGCTTGCAAAAGTTTAGGTTGTAAGTGAAAAGGGCACCCAAGCACTTAATTTCCTGTTCAATATCAATGCTGACCGTGTTGATAACCCATTTTCTTCCGGCCGTCTTCTTGATTGCCTACCTTCAAAGATTAAAATATTAGTTTTTAAAGGACTTATATGAAGACCCCAAGTATCACAGAAAGAACTTAGACGGTTTATTTGCACTTGAAGTGTTGATAGTTTATCAAAAAAAATTACTAGATCGTCAGCATATAGCAGAACTTTTTTAGGGTATTTGCGTAACTAACTCCTCCAGGAAGATTGCACAGACGTCGTCTTCATATACGGCAAACAGTACCGGACTGAGAATACAGCCTTGAGGTACTCCTGCCGAAATTTCAAATGAAGAAACTCAAACCATCCCATACTTTTGCGTTAGTCAAAGAAATGACTTTCATACATTTGAAGGAATTTTCGAGATATACCCATACAAGATAATTTATAGATAAGGGCTTGTCTGTTCACTTTGTCAAAGGCAGCTTTAACGTCCACAAAACAAGTGTAAAGCTTTTTTTTGCTATCTATAACCTGGAAGTTGCAAAAATTTGGTCCGTCGTCGAAAAACCCGGTCGAAAATCAGCTTGAAAAATGCTTAGATTATTGTTATTTTCTATCCTCTTAGAAAGCCGTTCATACAAAATTGCTGAGAAAATTTTTCTTATCGAATTTAATATTGAAATAGGGGCTATAATTCTCGACTTCGTTGGCATCACCCTTTTTAAAAATAGCAAAAATCACCGATTTTTGAAATCGGTAGGAGCAGACAAAGAGTTGTAAACTTTATTATAAAAGTTAACCAAGTAGTTTTTGAAATCCGTTGTGCTGTTCTTGTAAAATTCTACTGGAATTCCATCAATGCCTGGACTCTTACCGTTTTTACAATTCTTAAGAATAGTTTCCAATTCCAAGATAGAAAAATCGACATCGATCTCATTCACGCCGGTATTTGGTAAAGCATACGCGAAGGTGTGAAGGTTTTGGTTAACTGAGAGTAGTATTTTAAAATGAGCAGCCAGCAACTCAGCTTCCAAGGAAAACTTTACACCTTAAGGCTGTCCACCTAGTTCGCGTACTGTAGTCTAGATCTGTTTAGTGTTGGAACATTTTTTCAAGCCTTCGGCTTTATTTCTTAAATAAGATATTTTCTTAGTTTTACAAATATCTTTGTAGTTTTTATTGAATCGTAAGTTATAACTTTTGAAAAACTGTGAATTGGGAGTTCTAAAGAACTTCAAATAAACAAACGAGAGTTTTCGTGAACGCTTGCAAACATTGTCATACCAAGGATTTTTTGCTATAAAATTTTTGGAAGAGCTGCAGCTATAATAACTTTATTTATACTTTGACTTATTTCTTCGACCGTGTGTGTAGATTGCTGAACACTTCCAGTTGAGCTTTCAATCGCGACGGACGTTTTTTTTTCTTTTGCCTCATTAGCTATCATTATGATTTGTATAATCTGTAATAAAGCGGAGCGTATCGAATCTGTTTCGTGTGCGATCTGCAATTCGTCAATGCACTTAAGTTGTGCTAAAATCAAAAAATCTGATTTTAATATCATAAGATCCAAAAATTACTTTTTTATAAAGTGTGAAAGTTGTTCCACAAATAACTTATCTAACTATATTAAAAATATTGAAAATTTCATTGGTGGTTTAACTTTGAACTTGAATTGTTTAAGAAATGAATTCCCTAGTTTATTTTCTATAAACAACAATATCACTAAAGGAGCTGTGACGCGAAGCCAGGATAAAGAAAAGGTCATTGAACCTACGGTCATTCTACCCAAAAAGTGTTCTTCTATTAAACAACAAAAAAAAAAAGAAAACGGAAAATAGTCGTCATCTTTGATGCAAAATAATTTGCTTTCTTTACCTTCTTCCTCTCTATCTCTGCCCAACCATTCATCTAGTGATACTCTAGTTTCAATCGCGACCAAAACATTCACTTCAGTGTCTACCCCTTCTATACCGTCGTCGTCTACTGATCCTCTTGTAATGTCTACCACAAATAAGCCATAATAAGATTGGAAACCTTCGTATGTTTCACCCCCCAAAACCCATTTGTTTACATTGTTGTATTTGTAGCTTTGAAACTCTATCCATGAATAGATGGGAAATCGAAAAGCAAAACAAAAACAAATTACTAGGACTGTGTTGTCTATTTGTCTATAGGAAGAGGAACAGAAAAGATTCTTGTGTGCGTTTTTATCAATGTGTCTATTGGAAGAGGAACAGAAATGTTACTTGTGTGCATGTTTCAGCTTGAAGGCAAATGTCAAATGAAAGCAGAGGTTTCTGGTCTTTAAGTGATTAGTTTATGATGTCTACAAGCAGTATAGACAATATTGAGAGCTTATTAGGTATACATAAACCGGTTTTGTGCACCGAAGCTGCTTCCTCACATATTGTTATGGCAAGCAATAACAACAATGATGACACTTCTGCTGCATCGGCTAAATTAAGCACTGCTGGGTTGGTCGCTCATTCCTCTGAAGATGATGGAAATATGAAAACAAAATTAACTGATGACGTTGGTGATGATGATAACAACAATGCTGCTGCTGCTGCTGCTGCCGTTGATATGGTCGTCCATGAGAATGGAAAAGTTTCTTCCTTTGCTGCTGATGATGGGTGTGAAAGAGAAATTGTTATCGTTGATTCCGCTTTGTTGTTTCCTGCTGATGTCCCTATTTCTAATCAAATAGAGAAATAAACAAACTACCTGAATTTGTAAACAAAAAACCAAATTCGACTCATCGACAAAAATTAAAACAAATACAACAACAACAACAGCTTATTGGAACAGTTGCAAGTTCTCTTAATGCTTTAATGCCTACAAAGTGGCTGCATGTTTCAAAGTTTCATCCTGAAACTCTTCCGGAGGATTTAGTCAAACATGTTTCCGAAAATTCTAAAATACTCTTTGGCATGTAGGCTAATTGAATTGGAATCAAACTCTACTACTTTAGACTTTGATATTGATCAGCTTATTGTAAGCGTAAAAATAGGTGTATCCGAATTATTTGTTTTTGCAAGCTATATTCCTCCTAAGAGTAATTTAGATTATTATAATATTCATTTAAACAACTCAAAATCAATTTTAGAGAATTTAAAAAATTCACAACATGTATTATTTACAGGAGATTTTAATCTTGGTAATATTGAATGGACATTTGACACCGAAGATAAGTGTCTTGTTCCCTTTAACGTCTCATCTGAAATAGAATGTGTAGTTATAGACTTTTTTGGTCAATATAATTTAATACAAATCAATTCTCAATATAACAGTCTTAATCGAATTCTTGATTTGATTATTGTTGATAATGATTTTCTTATTTGTCTTGATATATGTAATTTCCCAGTTATTGCAAATTCAATTCACCATATAGCCATTGATGGAAATCTTAAATTCTATCATTATTTAAAAAAAGTAACAAACGATCGAAATATGTTTTATGATTTTCGAAAAGCCAATTATGACGGTATGCTTGATTATCTTTTGTCTTTTTCTTGGGATAACGTTTTTTGTTCATCTGAATTAGATACCGTGTATTCTTCTTTTGTAAGCGTTTTGATGGGGGCAATTGATGGATTTGTACCTAAAAAGCGTTCTAAAAATAATTCTTGTCCTATCTGGTATAATAGAAGGTTGGCCAATCTTAAAACCAGAAAAAATAAGGCATACAAATTGTATAAATCTGATAAGAATAATTGTGAACTACGTATAGATTATCTAAATCGTCAGAGAGAACTCGATTTTCTTAATAACTTTTTATATCGAAATTACTTGTTTTCTATCGAAAGTGACATCAAATTAAATGCCAAGCGTTTTTGGAATTTCATAAGCTCCAAGCGCAAATCAAGTGGATTTCCTAGTAGTATGGAGTATCAGGATACAATTACTAGTGATTAACCTACAATTTGTAATTTATTCGATGACTATTTTCAATCAGTTTACTCTTTAGATGCTTCTCCAATCCAGAAGCTACCTTATATAAGTAGAGTAGTCAATATCGACTCTTTAGTTTTTAGTCCATTTGAAATTGAAGAAGTTTTATCTAAATTGGATGTTAATAAAAGTGAAGGGCCCGATGGGATTCCTGCTATTGTGTTAAGGAAATGTTGTATTGCATTAGCTCAACCACTTTCGTTGATTTTTAATCTTTCATTAGCCAATGGGCAATTCTTGGATTGCTGGAAGGTTTCTTATCTATCACCAATTTTTAAATCTGGCTCAAAACAGGATATAACTAATTATAGACCCATTTGCAAAATTTCTTGTATTCCGAAAGTATTTGAAAAGCTAGTATGCAAAAGGCTAACTGATTTCTTTCAGAAACATATTTCAGTTTCACAACATGGGTTTGTAGCAGGGAAATCAACGGCAACAAACTTATCATTAATAAGCAACTATATCATAACAAATATGGAAATTGGTTTTCAAACAGATATTATTTTTACAGATTTTGCAAAGGCATTTGACAGAATCAACCACCAAATCTTATTAAATAAACTATCTTCTCTTGGCATTCACTCTTCCTTATTAAAATGGCTAGAATCATATTTAACTGGTAGAGTTCAAATAGTAAAAGTTGATAGTTCGCTCTCAAAATTTGTCTCGGTCCCATCAGGTGTTCCGCAAGGAAGCCATTTGGGTCCGTTATTGTTCTTGTTATTTGTAAATGATATACCGGATGTTTTTCAAAATTCAAACTGCCTTTTGTTTGCGGATGACCTCAAACTTTACCGTAAGATTTCTAGTCAAACGGACTGTTTTCTTCTTTTGGAAGACCTGTCGAAGCTCGATAACTGGTGCAAGAAAAATCACCTTTTGTAAAATGTTTTGAAATGTCAAGTTTTGTCATGCTTTCGAAATTCTAATCCCATAGTGTGTGATTATAATATCAATCAGACAAATTTAGAACGCGTTACTAGGAAGAAAGATCTAGGAGTTATACTAGACACAAACCTTTCTTTTTTACCACATTATGATTTTATTATAAACAAAGCAAATCAAATGCTTGGTTTTCTAAAAAGAAACACCAAAGAGTTCTCAGATTCATATCCTGTAAAATCTATTTACAATTCTCTGGTAAGGTCAGTTCTTGAATACTGTAGCATTGTTTGGAACCCTTATTATAATAATTCAATTAACAGAATTGAAAAAGTTCAGAAGAATTTTCCAAGATATGCTTTTTATAAGCTTAATTGGAGGATTGCACGGCCTTCTTATCATAGCAGATGTTTATTGTTTGGTATGCTTTCCCTTAATGATCGTCGGGCCTATTTTTCATTTATGTTTATAAGAGGCATAGTAACATTTCATATCAATTGTCCTCCTTTATTAACACTAGTTAATTGTGTTAACGCACCCTCTAGAACTACACGCCACCAGTTTCAATTTTATGAGCAGTTTCATCGTACAAATTATGGCCGTAATGAACCCATCACGCGTTGCACAAGAGAGGTTAATTTAATTTGCAATAGGATTGATTTTAATCTTCATGTTTCGAGAGATACTTTTAAAAAATATTTGTTAAATAATATTCAAACCATCACTTCCTAATAAACTTCATAAATTTGTATTTATTAATTGTAAGAATAATTGTAAATAAAAAATATCAATCATTGTAATATCTATTTAATTTATTTAATTTTATAAGTATATAGCCCCCAACAATTATGTTATTATCTAGTCTATAAAGACTATAATCTGATTGATGAAATAAACTAAACTAAACTAAACTAAACTAAAGAGAACGAATATACATTTAACACTTGTTTATATGCCGTTGCGTTGTTTTCTGACCATTTTAGCTTGAAAAGGTTGGAGTTTGCATGTTGAATTGACCCAGAAATTTTTATTTTGACAATAATAGGAAAGTGGGCTGAAAAATTCACCATAGGAACCTCAAAATCTTCGAATAAGCCAGCCAATCAGTTGACATTGCGGCAAAGTCAATGATAGATTGCCCTTGGCCACTTACAACCATTTAATATGCATAATCCGAAATCTGTAATAAATTCAATCAAACTTCTTCCATTGCTATTTAAAATATCATCTTTTGAGTTTCTTGGAAATGAGAGAATATTACGCGAATCTAAAAAGTTGTCAGAAAAATTTTGATATTTACCAATTCTAGCATTTAAATCACCAATAATCAAAACGTTCTCATATGTGTTTCTATTCATAAAACCTACCAGCTGATTGAATTCGTTTGCCCAGTTATTACAGTTCAGGTAAACAGGTATAATGTAATAGTACACGTCAAAAATTATTTTCTCTTCAATAGTTTTAAAGTTTACAAAATTTTCTAATAGATGTTTTTAAATACCGTATAAAATACCCAGACTGGCTCGTCCATTATTATTAACTCTTATAGCAGGTGTGAACATTATATTAAAATCTATAAAATATTTTATGTAATGATTTTGGTTATGAGCTTCAATAAAAGTTTCAATTAAAATTATAATATCAAAATCTTAAAAATACCTTTAAAAAATCTGGTTGTAAAAGTTTGTTTTGAGGCCATTAATATTATAACAACATATACTAATTCTTTTCAATATATTATTTAAGTGGTGGCAGACGACACTATTTACCTATTGACTAGTATCTCTAACCCGTTGTATCCTTAGAACGGTAGGTGGCAATCGAGAGTGGTTGTTGCATGAGATTGGATCATTCGAAAACGGAGCCAACTTCAGTCCATGGCTGCTGTCAATGTATTTGTTGTAATTGTCACCAAACAGCTCAGTTAGAAATGACTTCTCTGCTGTTGGTTTGACAAGTAAGCCATGCGACAACTTGTAAACAAAAAGCCTGTTGTTGATCAGCAACTTGTTGTCTCCTCTTAATAAAATTTTTGCTTTTGTTTGCAATAATTTGTTCTTTATCTCCATCAGTGATTGTTCGCGAAAAAACACTAAATCGAGAGCCTTTTACAGTATGCGCGGCTGCATTAAGCTTTTCTGTGATTTCCGCGTTTGGAAGTTCCATGATGACAGTGCCTCTTTCGTTGTTGTTTTTGCGAATTTGTCGGACATTTTTACAGAGATTTCTTTACCTTCGTTTAATTGTAGAAGCCCCTTGCAAGTATGTTTTGCTAATTGTATTGCATCGGTTTCTGCATCCAAAGTAAGGTGTACTACAATAGATTTGGCGTTGTTTTTGCGACAAAGAATCTCCAGTTGTGTTTCCAGAAGCTCGCATCTTTCCGTCAAAACTAATAGCTTGTTGTTGATTTCAGAATTATTTTCCTTCAGGGGAAGCAGCTCATTGGAAAGACTTAAAAAGTCATCTTTTGTAGCTAAATTTCTAAGCTTTTCATCAAGGCTGTCAGTTAAGATGTTTTTGAGATCAGCAACGGATAGATTTCCTATTCCCATTTTTGTAGGCGTAGATGCT
This sequence comes from Philhelius pedissequus, assembly GCA_910595825.1. Taxonomy (NCBI): domain Eukaryota; kingdom Metazoa; phylum Arthropoda; class Insecta; order Diptera; family Syrphidae; genus Philhelius; species Philhelius pedissequus. The sequence goes on from OU343160.1 coordinate 238,849,108, forward strand.
GAGTTCCTTTTGGCGGACGTGCTTTGTTCTGGCGATATTTCGGTTAAATTTCGTTTACGGTTCATCGACGAACCGATACCGCAATTTAAATTTACTTGATGTGAATTTAGAAAATAGTTAAATTCTACGTTTTTAATGATAATTTTTCGCGAAACACGTGTGTCAAGTTAGCATTACACTTTATGAAATTAAATACTTTGAATACGCAATTAATTGTAGCTTTTTAGTAGTAAATTTCTTGTGGAACAAAAAAATGTGCAGCTCTATTGGTTTCTAAGAAAACGGTGTGTAGTGCTACCTTGATATCAAGTTAGCACTACACTTCGCAAACTAAAATAAAATGAATACGCAATTAATAAAAGCTTTTCAGTAGTAAATTAGTTGTGGAAAAAAAAAATTCCAAAAATTTTTTTTAATTAGCCTTTGGAAGTACTAAGGGTGTGTAATGCTAATTTGGCATTGTGAATTCAGCCATTAAGAAAGCAAAATTCTAAAATATAATGATCCAATTAATTGAAGCTTCTTAGTCCAAAATTAGTTGTGGAAAGAAAAAAATTCCAATTTTTTTTAATTAGCTTTGGAAAATTCCCAGGGTGTGTAGTGCTAACTTGACATTGTGAATCCAGCCATTAAAAAAGCAAAATTCCAAAATGTAATGATGCAATTAATTGTAGCTTTTTAATCTAAAATTAGTTGTGGCAAGAAAAAAATGCCAATTTATTCTTTAATTAGCTTTGGAAAATTCACAGGGTGTGTAGTGCTATATTGACATTGTGAATCCAGCCATTAAAAAAGCAAAATCCCAAAATCTAATGATGCAATTAATTGAAGCTTTTTAATCTAAAATTAGTTGTGGAAGGAAAAAAATTTCAAACATTTTTTTAATTGGCTTTGGAAAATTCCCAGGGTGTGTAGTGCTCACTTGACATTGTGAATCCAGCCATTTAAAAAGGAAAATTCCAAAATGTAATTACGCAATTAATTGTAGCTTTTTAATATAAAATTAGTTGTGGAAAGAAATAAATTCCAAATATTTTTTTAATTGGCTTTGGAAAATTCCCAGGTGTGTAGTGCTAACTTGACATTGTGAATCCAGCCATTCAAAAAGCAAAATTCCAAAAAGTATTGATGCAATTAATTGTAGCTTTTTAATCTAAAATTAGTTGTGGAAAGAAAAAAATTCCAAAAATTTTTTTTAATTAGCTTTGGAAAATTCCCAGGGAGTGTAGTGCTAATTTGACATTGTGAATCCAGCCATTAAAAAAGCCAAATTCCAAATTGTAATGATGCAATTAATTGTAGCTTTTTAATCTAAAATTAGTTGTGGAAAGAAAAAAATTCCAAAATTTTTTTTTAATTAGCTTTGGAAAATTCCCAGGGAGTGTAGTGCTAATTTGACATTGTGAAACCAGCCATTAAAAAAGCCAAATTAAAAATTGTAATGATGCAATTAATTGTAGCTTTTTAATCTAAAATTAGTTGTGGAAAGAAAAAAATCCAAAAATTTTTTTTAGTTAGCTTTGGAACATTCCCAGGGTGTGTAGTGCTAACTTGGCATTGTGAATCCAGCCTTTAAAAGAGTAAAATTAAAAAATGTAATGATGCAATTAATTGTAGCTTTATAGTCTAAAATTATTTGTGGAAAGACAAAAATTCCAATTTTTTTTTTAAATAGCTTTTTAAAATTCCCCAGGGTGTGTAGTGCTAATTTGACACTGTGAATCCAGCCATTAAAAAAGCCAATTCCAAAATGTAATGATGCAATTAATTGTAGCTTTTTAATCTAAAATTAATTGCGGAAAGAAAAAATACCCAGTGTGTGTAGTGCTAACTTGACATTGTGAATTAAGGGATTAAAAAAGCAAAATTCCAAAATGTAATGATGCATTTAATTGTAGCTTTTTAATCTAAAATTAGTTGTGGAAAGAAAAAAATTCCAAAATTTTTTTTTAAATAGCTTTTTAAAATTCCCCAGGGTGTGTAGTGCTAATTTGACACTGTGAATCCAGCCATTAAAAAAGCCAATTCCAAAAGGTAATGATGCAATTAATTGTAGCTTTTTAATCTAAAATTAGTTGCGGAAAGAAAAAATACCTAGTGTGTGTAGTGCTAACTTGACATTGTGAATTAAAGGATTAAAAAAGCAAAATTCCAAAATGTAATGATGCAATTAATGGTAGCTTTTTAATTTAAAATTAGTTGTGCAAAGAAAAAAATTACAAAACTGTTTTTTAATTAGCTTTGGAAAATTCCCAGGGTGTTTAGTGCTAACTTGACATTGTGAATTCATCCATTAAAAAAGCAAAATTCCAAAATGTAATGATGCAATTAATGGTAACTTTTTAATTTAAAATTAGTTGTGGAAAGAAAAATATTCCAATTTTTTTTTAAATAGCTTTGGAAAATTTCCAGGGTGTGTGGTGCTAATTTGACATTGTGAATCCAGCCATTAAAAATACCAAATTCCAAAATGTAATGACGCAATTAATTGTAGCTTTTTAATCTAAAATTAGCTGTGGAAAGAAAAAAATTCAAAAAAAAAAAATTTAATTAGCTTTGGAAAATTCCCATGGTGTGTAGGCTAATTTGACATTGTGAATCCAGCCATTAAAAAAGCAAAATTCCAAAATTTAATTATGCAATTAATTGTAGCTTTTTAATCTAAAATTAGTTGTGGAAAGAAATAAATTTAAAAAAAATGTGAATTAGCTTTGGAAAATTCCCAGGGTGTGTAGTGCTAATTTGACACTGTGAATCCAGCCATTAAAAAAGCCAATTCCAAAATGTAATGATGCAATAAATCGTAGCTTTTTAATTTAAAATTAGTTGTGCAAAGAAAAAAATTCCAAAACTGTTTTTTAATTAGCTTTGGAAAATTCCCAGGGTGTTTAGTGCTAACTTGACATTGTGAATTCATGCATTAAAAAAGCAAAATTCCAAAATGTAATGATGCAATTAATAGTACGAGTAGCGTTTTAATAGTTATAATAGTTATTATTAGTTGTGGAAAGAAAAAAATTCCAATTTTTTTTTTAAATAGCTTTGGAAAATTTCCAGGGTGTGTAGTGCTAATTTGACATTATGAATCCAGCCATTAAAAATACCAAATTCCAAAATGTAATGATGCAATTAATTGTAGCTTTTTAATCTAAAATTAGCTGTGGAAAGAAAAAAAAATCGAAAAAAATTTTTTTAGTTAGCTTTGGAAAATTCCCATGGTGTATAGAGCTAATTTGACATTGTGAATCCAGCCATTAAAAAAAAACAAAGTTCCAAAATGTAATTATGCAATTAATTGTAGCTTTTTAATCTAAAAATAGTTGTGGAAAGAAATAAATTCCAAAAAAAAATGTGAATTAGCTTTGGAAAATTCCCAGGGTGTGTAGTGCTAACTTGCGATTGTGAATCGGGCCATTAAAAAGTAAAATTCCAAAGTGTAATGATGCAACTAATTGTAGCTTTTTAATCTAAGATTAGTTGTGGAAAGAAAAAAATTCCATACATTCTTTTTAATTAGCTTTGGAAAATTCCCATGGTGTGTAGTGCTAACTTGACATTGTGAATCAAGCCATTAAAAAAGCAAAATTCCAAATTGTAATGATGCAATTAATTGTAGCTTTTTAATCTAAAGTTAGTTGTGGAAAGAAAAAAATCCAAACATTTTTCTTAATTAGCTTTGGAACATTCCCAGAGTGTGTAGTGCTAACTTGGCATTGTGAATCCAGCCATTAAAAAAGCCAGATTCCAAAATGTAATGTAATTAGCTTTAAAAAATACAAAGGGTGTGTAGCGCTAACTTTACACTGTGAATCCAGCCATTAAAAAGCCAATTCCAAACTTTAATGATGCAATTAATTGTAGCTTTTTAATCTAAAATTAGTTGTGGAAAGAAAAAATACCCAGTGTGTGTAGTGCTAACTTGACATTGTGCATTCAGGGTTTAAAAAAGCAAAATTCCAAAATGTAATGATGCAATTAATGGTAGCTTTTTAATTTAAAATTAGTTGTGGAAAGAAAAAAATTCCAAAATTGTTTTTTAATTAGCTTTGGAAAATTCCCAGGGTGTTTAGTGCTAACTTGACATTGTGAATTCTTCCATTAAAAAAGCAAAATTAAAAAATGTAATGATGCAATTAATTGTAGCTTTTTAATCTAAAATTAGCTGTGGAAAGAAAAAAATTCCAAAAAATTTTTTTAATTAGCTTTGGAAAATTCCCATGGTGTGTAGTGCTAATTTGACATTGTGAATCCAGCCATTAAAAACCAAAATTCCAAAATGTAATTATGCAATTAATTGTAGCTTTTTAATCTAAAATTAGTTGGGGAAAGAAATAAATTCCAAAAAAAAATTTGAATTAGCTTTGGAAAATTCCCAGGGTGTGTAGTGCTAACTTGCGATTGTAATCCAGCCTTTATAAAAGTAAAATTCCAAAATGTAATGATGCAATTAATTGTAGCTTTTTAATCTAAAATTAGTTGTGGAAAGAAAAAAATTCAAAAATTTTTTTTCATTACCTTTGGAGAATTCCCAGGGTGTGTAGTGCTAATTTGACATTGCGAATCCAGCCATTAAAAAAGCCAAATTCCAAATTGTAATGATGCAATTAATTGTAGCTTTTTAATCTAAAATTAGTTGTGGAAAGAAAAAAATCCAACATTTTTTTTTAGTTAGCTTTGGAACATTCCCAGCGTGTGTAGTGCTAATTTGACATTGTGAATCCAGCCATTAAAATAGCCAAATTCCAAATTATAATGATGGAATTAATTGTAGCTTTTTAATCTAAAATTAGTTGTGGAAAGAAAAAAATCCAACATTTTTTTTTAGATAGCTTTGGAACTTTCACAGGGGGTGTAGTGCTAACTTGGCATTCTGAATACCACCATTAAAAAAGCCAAATTCGAAAATGTAATGTAATTAGCTTTAAAAAATACCCAGGGTGTGTAGCGCTAACTTGACATTGTGAATCCAGCCATTAAAAAAGCAAAATTCAAAAATGTAATGATGGAATTAATTGTAGCTTTTTAATCTAAAATTAGTTGTGGAAAGAAAAAAATTCCAAAATTTTGTTTTAATTAGCTTTGGAAAATTCCCAGGGTGTGTAGTGCTAATTTGACATTGTGAATCCGGCCATTGAAAAAGCCAATTCCAAAATGTAATGATGCAATTAATTGTATCTTTTTAATCTAAAATTAGTTGTGGAAAGAATAAAATACCCAGTGTGTGTAGTGCTAACTTGACATTGTGAATTCAGGGATTAAAAAAGCAAAATTCTAAAATGTAATGATGCAATTAATTGTAGCTTTTTAATCTAAAATTAGCTGTGGAAAGAAAAAAATTCCATACATTTTTTTTAATTAGCTTTGAAAAATTCCCATGGTGTCCCATAGTGCTAACTTGACATTAAGAATCCAGCCACTAAAAAAGCCAAATTCCAAAATGTAATGTAATTAGCTTTAAAATATACGCAGGGTGTGCAGCGCTAAATTGACATTGTGAATCCAGTCATTAAAAAAGCCAAATTCCAAAATGTAATGATGCAATTAATTGTAGCTTTTTAATCTAAAATTATTTGTGGAAAGAAAAAAATTCCATTTTTTAAAAATTAGTTTGGAAAATTCCCAGGGAGTGTAGTGCTAATTTGACATTGTGAATCCAGCCATTAAAAAAGCCAAATTCCAAAATGTAATGATGCAATTAATTGTAGCTTTTTAATCTAAAATTATTTGTGGAAAGAAAAAAATTCCATTTTTTAAAAATTAGTTTGGAAAATTCCCAGGGAGTGTAGTGCTAATTTGACATTGTGAATCCAGCCATTTAAAAAGCCAAATTCCAAATTGTAATGATGCAATTAATTGTAGCTTTTTAATCTAAAATTAGTTGTGGAAAGAAAAAAATCCAAAAATTTTTTTTAGTTAGCTTTGGAACATTCCCAGGGTGTGTAGTGCTAGCTTGGCATTGTGAATCCAGCCATTAAAAAAGCCACATTCCAAAATGTAATGTAATTAGCTTTAAAAAATACACAGGGTGTGTAGCGCTAACTTGACATTGTGAATCCAGCCATTAAAAAAGCAAAATTCCAAAATGTAATGATGTAATTAATTGTAGCTTTTTAATCTTAAATTAGTTGTGGAAACAAAAAAAATCCAACTTTTTTTTTTAATTAGCTTTTTCAAATTCCCCAGGGTATGTAGTGCTAATTTGACATTGTGAATCCAGCCATTAAAAAAGCAAAATACCAAAATGTAATGATGCAATTAATTGTAGCTTTTTAATCTAAGATTACTTGTGGAAAGAAAAAAATTCCATACATTCTTTTTAATTAGCTTTGGAAAATTCCCATGGTGTGTAGTGCTAACTTGACATTGTGAATCCAGCCATTAAAAAAGCAAAATTCCAAATTGTAATGATGCAATTAATTGTAGCTTTTTAATCTAAAATTAGTTGTGGAAATTAAAAAATTCCAACGTTTTTTTTAATTAGCTTTGGAAAATTCCCAGGGTGTGTAGTGCTAACTTGACATTAAGAATCCAGCCACTAAAAAAGCCAAATTCCAAAATGTAATGTAATTAGCTTTAAAAAATACGCAGGGTGTGCAGCGCTAAATTGACATTGTGAATCCAGCCATTAAAAAAGCCAAATTCCAAAATGTAATGATGCAATTAATTGTAGCTTTTTAATCTAAAATTATTTGTGGAAAGAAAAAAATTCCATTTTTTTTAAATTAGTTTGGAAAATTCCCAGGGAGTGTAGTGCTAATTTGACATTGTGAATCCAGCCATTTAAAAATCCAAATTCCAAAATGTAATGTAATTAGCTTTAAAAAATACAAAGGGTGTGTAGCGCTAACTTGACACTGTAAATCCAGCTATTAAAAAAGCCAATTCCAAAATGTAATGATGCAATTAATTGTAGCTTTTTAATCAAAAATTAGTTGTGGAAAGTAAAAATACCCAGTGTATGTAGTGCTAACTTGACATTGTGCATTCAGGGATTAAAAAAGCAAAATTCCAAAATGTAATGATGCAATTAATGTTAGCTTTTTAATTTAAAATTAGTTGTGGAAAGAAAAAAATTCCAAAATTGTTTTTTAATTAGCTTTGGAAAATTCCCAGGGTGTTTAGTGCTAACTTGACATTGTGAATTCATCAATTAAAAAAGCAAAATTAAAAAATGTAATGATGCAATTAATTGTAGCTTTTTAATCTTAAATTAGTTGTGGAAAGAAATAAATTCCAAAATTGTTTTTTAATTAGCTTTGGAAAATTCCCAGGGTGTGTAGTGCTAATTTTATTAGAATATCTACTTTGTACTAATTTCACTGTAACAAAAAGATTAAGTTTTCCTTGCTTTCTTTTTTTAATCTTATTTATTTTCTTATTGAATAAAATAAATTACTTTACTAGTATTCACCAAACTAACAGGTTATGTGCCCAGGAATCAATTAAATAATAAAATAATTATAATTTTATTTTAAGGATTTGCGTTAAAGGAAGATTCTCGAATCGCACGCAAATATAAAATTGTGCGCTATTCCCATAGCTGCTTGAATTGAATTTTTAAAGGGTTTGGAGCTTCTCAACAAGAATAAGATGGAAAACAATCTGCAAAAACTGAAACCATTTGATGGAACGAATTTCTCGAACTGGAAATATCGAATTCAAATTTTGCTGGAGGAAAAATGTTTGGAGAAGTTTTTAAAAACGTCATTGCCATCGCTCTTGGAGGATGTTCCAACGGATGCAAGTTCTGCTAAGGCAAAACAAGTGTTAGTATCTGAAGAGAAAAAGTGCAGGCTGATTTTAGTGCAATGTATTGACGATTCTCAATTGGAATACATCAAAGACAAAAAGTTTGCAAAGGAAATATATGATACACTTATTGGTATGTTTGAACGTAAAAGTGTTGCTGGACAACTGTTGTTGCGAAAACATTTATTGACGATGCGATACAAAGATGGAGATGATATAACCGAATATTTTCTGCAGTTTGATCATGCTGTGCGTGAGTTGAAATCGGTTGGTGCAACATTAGAAGAATTGGATGTTGTTTGTCATTTAATATTAACGCTACCAAAAAGTTTCGATGGTTTGGTTACCGCTCTAGAAACCATGGATACATCCAAACTAACAATTGAATTTGTTAAAAGTCGTCTTTTGGACGAATGTGGAAAGCGTACTGCTGGTAATAATATGCGTAGTGGTAGATCAAACGACTCGATGGCTATGAAAGCAGATCGTTCTAAAATAATTTGTCATAGGTGCAAAAGGCCAGGTCATATCAAATCAAAATGCAGAGTAAATTTGTCAAAGAAAAACGATTCGTATAGTAAAAACAACGCAGGTGTAAATTTCGTTAAAGAAAAAGATGAAGATCCAGAATTTTTGCTTTGTGAAGAACAAATTAAAAGCCGTGAATCAATTGTGACCAATGGCGATATTGCGTCATGTTGTATAAGTTCAAGAACAACAAAACAAATAAATGATGGTTTTCAAGAAATACGTTTTGTTCTTGATTCGGGCGCAACTCATCATATTGTTAATAATAAAGCGTTTTTCAATAGTATGCAGACAATAACACCAATAAATATTTCGACAGCAAAGGCTGGAGCTTCCTTATTGGCAAAACACCATGGTGACATTTTGGTAAAGACATTTTTCAATGGGGATAATTCAACAAAAACAATTCAAAATGTATTGTTTGTTGAAAATCTTAAATGCAACTTATTGTCAATTCGGCAGTTGACGGACAAAGGTTACAAAATCACCTTTAATGGCATTGATGCAATTATCTCAAAAAATGGTAAAAATATATTCGCTGATCGTCGATATGGTCAACTGTATCAAACAACTTTTTATGCTAAGCGAAATGTATTTGCTGGGATTACTGGTGTGGAGAAATTGAACAAAGCCTCACTTATTTTATGGCATTTTCGGCTGGCTCATTTGAATGGCAATGATATTAAGAAAATGGTAAACCAAAACATGGTCACTGGATTGAATAAATTGAATTTGACCAATGCCGAAAAATTTTGTGAGTCATGCGTGCTTGGAAAACAAACTCGTTTACCGTATCCGCCACGAAACGAAATTCGATCTAAACGAATATTGGAACTTATTCATACAGATGTTAGCGGTCCCATGAGTGAGTCGGCATATGATGGTTCCAGATTTTTCGTCGCTTTTACTGACGATTTTTCACGTACATCAATGGTTTATTGCATAAAGTGTAAGAGTGAAGTTTTCGATAAATTTCAACAATATGTTACTATGGCTGAAACACAGCATGGACAAAGAATATCAAAATTGCAGTTGGATAATGGCGGTGAGTATTGCTCAAAAGAATTCAAATCTTTTTGTATCAATAAGGGTATTCGACTAAATTACACCGTGCCATACAATCCAAAAATGAATGCAGTAGCTGAACGTTTTAACCGCACAATAGTTGAAAAGGCAAGAACAATGCTTTTGTCGAGTGGTTTAAGTCGTAAATTTTGGAACGAAGCGGTTATGCATGCAAATTATATTAAGAATCGATCACCAACAACTTCTGTTGGCAAGCAATTTGAAAACAAAACTCCTGCTGAAATTTGGAATGGTAAAAAGCCAGATCTATCGCATCTTCGTGTTTTTGGATCGATTTGTTACAACTATATACCAACAGAAAGTCGTTCAAAATTCGATGCAAAGTCATCTAAATGTTACATGCTTGGATATGGCTTATCATCACACACATATCGTCTTTGGGATATCGAAAAGGACAAACTTGTCATGGGTCGTAATGTGACGTTCAACGAAAAATTAATTTTTGATCGTCTGAGTTATATCAACATATTTGATTCAGAGGCGGAAAATGATGACAAAGATGATGAATTTGAACGAAAAATCCACGGTGCTAATTTGGAAAGCATCGGTAACATCGAACAAGAGAATGTCCACAATGTCGATTTGAATCGCTTTGGTAACAACGCGGAACACGACCACAATGTAAATTTGGATTGCATTGGTGACAACGAAGAATATACGAGTATTAAAGATGTTAATGTGGATAGCGTTGGTAGCATGGATGATGTACACAGTACTTCAAATACCACAGAAAATAGCAATGAATTACGTCGTGGTGAACGATTGAAAAAGAAGCCAGATAGATATGGATGTGAAGCATGGCTCGCTAACTTTGCATTATCAGCTGAAGAATTTGTACAAAATGATCCTATTACGATTAACGAAGCAAAGAAGCGTGCTGATTGGCAAAAATGGGAAAAGGCTATAAATGCTGAATTTTCATCATTAAAAAAAAAATGATACTTGGTCTTTGTGTAAGCTACCTATTGGTCGAAAAGCTTTTACATGTAAATGGGTTTTTAAATTGAAGTACAAACCAAACGGTGACGTAGATAAGTATAAAGCAAGACTTGTTGCTCGTGGATTTTCTCAAGAAAAAGTGTTTGATTACAACGAAACATATTCACCGACAGCAAAGTTAACCACTTTTCGTGTTTTATTATCTATTTCAAATCACTTTGGATACGAAATTCATCAAATGGATGTTAAATGTGCTTTTCTCAATGGAACATTAAATGAAGATATATACATGATACAACCAGAAGGATTTATAAAAGATAAAACAATGGTTTGTAAATTAAAGAAATCATTGTATGGATTAAAGCAAGCATCACGAATGTGGAATGAGTGCTTTAATCAATTCATTACTTAAATTGGTTTCAATCGTTGTGAATCAGATAAATGTTTATACACAAAATTTGAAAATGAAATTATTTGTTATATTCTTTTATACGTCGACGACTTAGCAATTATTTCTAACAATGCACAAGCGATCACAGATATTAAAACGAAATTAAGAAGAAAATTTGAAATGACGGACCTTGGAAAAATTAATTCGTTCCTTGGAATTCATATTGAACATAATTTAAGTGTTAAATCAATTGCTTTAAATCAATCAAATTACTTGAAGAATGTTTTAAAGAAATTTGAAATGAATGATTGCAAAGCGGCGGCAACACCAATTGAAAGTGGTTTGAGTTTACAGAATGGTGACAAAAATAATTTTACAGATAAACCATACAGGGAACTTATTGGTTGTCTTACGTATGCTACTCAAACAACTCGGCCAGATTTATGTGTATCGACAAATTATTTCAGTCGATTCCAAAACTCTTTTACTAATGAACACTTTATGTATGCAAAACGTATTTTGAGATACATTCGGGGAACAGCCAACATGAAAATGGTTTTTCACCTTAATTCTGCAGCTGATATTTTAGTTGGATATGCTGATTCAGATTGGGCTGGTGATAAGAACGATCGCAAGTCAACATCAGGATATGTATTTAAGGTATTTGGCAATACAATAAGTTGGTTATCACAAAAGCAACCAACTGTTAGTCTTTCATCAACTGAAGCTGAGTACTTAGCTTTAGCCAAATGTGTTTGTGAAGCAAAATGGCTACGCTGCTTATTGAAAGAACTTGGTCATCCTTGCAGATCATCAACATGTATATTCGAAGATAATCAAGCATGTATCAAGGTGGCAGAAGAACCACGTGATCATAAACGAATGAAGCATATTGATGTAAAATACAATTTTATTCGAGAAGCTATTTTAAACAAAGAGATCAAACTAAAATATATATCTACCAACGATCAAATTGCTGATATAATGACAAAGGGCGTTGGAAGAATACTTTTTCAAAAACATCGAACAAATTTAAATTTAAATTAATTCCAATATTTAAATTTAGTCAACATTGATTTTAATATTTGAAATTAGTTACTTTGGAAGTAAAAAATAATGTTTTAATAATTCTATATTTAATGCAAAATGTATAATTAATTCAATTTTATTTTCTTTGTTTATTCTTTTGTTAACTTAGTAAATTAAGAGGCGGTATTAGAATATCTACTTTGTACTAATTTCACTGTAACAAAAAGATTAAGTTTTCCTTGCTTTCTTTTTTAATCTTATTTATTTTCTTATTGAATAAAATAAATTACTTTACTAGTGTTCACCAAACTAACAAATTTGATATTGTGAATCCAGCCATTAAAAATCCCAAATTCCAAAATGTAATGATGCAATTAAATGTAGCTTTTTAATCTAAAATTAGCTGTGGAAAGAAAAAAATTCCAAAATTTTTTTTTAATTAGCTTTGGAAAATTCCCATGGTGTGTAGTGCTAATTTGACATTGTGAATCCAGCCATTAAAAAAGCAAAATTCCAAAATGTAATTATGCAATTAATTGTAGCTTTTTAATCTAAAATTAGTTGTGGAAAGAAATAAATTTCAAAAAAAAATTTGAATTAGCTTTGGAAAATTCCCATGGTGTGTAGCGCTAAATTGGCATTGTGAATCCAGCCATTAAAAAAGCCAAATTCAAAAGAGTAAGGATGCAATTAATTGTAGCTTTTTAATCTAAAATTAGTTGTGGAAAGAAAAAAAATCCAAAAATTTTTTTTAATTAGCTTTGGAAAATTCCCTGGGATTGTAGTGCTAAATTGACATTTTGAATCCAGCCATTAAAAAAGCCAAATTCCAAATTGTTATAATGCAATTAATTGTAGCTTTTTAATCTAAAATTAATTGTGGAAAGAAAAAAATCCAAAAATTTTTTTTAGTTAGCTTTGGAACATTCCCAGGGTGTGTAGTGCTAGCTTGGCATTGTGAATCCAGCCATTAAAAAGCCACATTCCAAAATGTAATGTAATTAGCTTTAAAAAATACACAGGGTGTGTAGCGCTAACTTGACATTGTGAATCCAGCCATTAAAAAAGCAAAATTCCAAAATGTAATGATGTAATTAATTGTAGCTTTTTAATCTTAAATTAGTTGTGGAAACAAAAAAATTCCAACTTTTTTTTAATTAGCTTTTTCAAATTCCCCAGGGTGTGTAGTGCTAATTTGACATTGTGAATCCAGCCATTAAAAAAGCAAAATACGAAAATGTAATGATGCAATTAATTGTAGCTTTTTAATCTAAGATTAGTTGTGGAAAGAAAAAAATTCCATACATTTTTTTAATTAGCTTTGGAAAATTCCCATGGTGTGTAGTGCTAACTTGACATTGTGAATCCAGCCATTAAAAAAGCAAAATTACAAATTATAATGATGCAATTAATTGTAGCTTTTTAATCTAAAATTAGTTGTGGAAAAAAAAAAATCCAAACATATTTCTTAGTTAGCTTTGGAACATTCCCAGAGTGTGTAGTGGTAACTTGGCATTGTGAATCCAGCCATTAAAAAAGCCAAATTCCAAAATGTAATGTAATTAGCTTTAAAAAATACAAAGGGTGTGTAGCGCTAACTTGACACTGTAAATCCAGCTATTAAAAAAGCCAATTCCAAAATGTAATTATGCAATTAATTGTAGCTTTTTAATCAAAAATTAGTTGCGGAAAGAAAAAATACCCAGTGTATGTAGTGCTAACTTGACATTGTGCATTCAGGGATTAAAAAACCAAAATTCCAAAATGTAATGATGCAATTAATGTTAGCTTTTTAATTTAAAATTAGTTGTGGAAAGAAAAAAATTCCAAAATTGTTTTTTAATTAGCTTTTTAAAATTCCCAGGGTGTTTAGTGCTAACTTGACATTGTGAATTCATCCATTAAAAAAGCAAAATTAAAAAATGTAATGATGCAATTAATTGTAGCTTTTTAATCTTAAATTAGTTGTGGAAAGAAAAAAATTCCAAAATTGTTTTTTAATTAGCTTTGGAAAATTCCCAGGGTGTGTAGTGCTAATTTGACATTGTGAATCCAGCCATTAAAAATACCAAATTCCAAAATGTAATGATGCCATTAAATGTAGCTTTTTAATCTAAAATTAGCTGTGGAAAGAAAAAAATTCCAAAAAAATTTTTTAATTAGCTTTGGAAAATTCCCATGGTGTGTAGTGCTAACAAGCCAAATTCAAAAATGTAAGGATGCAATTAATTGTAGCTTTTTAATCTAAAATTAGTTGTGGAAAGAAAAATATTCCAAAATTTTTTTTTAATTAGCTTTGGAAAATTCCCTGGGATTGTAGTGCTAATTTGACATTGTGAATCTAGCCATTAAAAAAGCCAAATTCCAAATTGTAATGATGCAATTAATGGTAGCTTTTTAATCTAAAATTAGTTTTGGAAAGAAAAAAATCCAAAAATTTTTTTTAGTTAGCTTTGGAACATTCCCAGGGTGTTTAGTGCTAACTTGGCATTGTGAATCCAGCCATTAAAAAAGCCAAATTCCAAAATGTAATGATGCAATTAATTGTAGCTTTTTAATCTAAAATTAGATGTGGAAAGAAAAAAATTCCAAATTTTTTTTTTAATTACCTTTGGAAAATTCCCAGGGTTTGTAGTGCTAATTTGACATTGTGAATCCAGCCATTAAAAAAGCCAAATTCCAAGTTGTAATGATGCAATTAATTATAGCTTTTTAATCTAAAATTAGTTGTGGAAAAAAAAAATCCAACATTTTTTTTTAGATAGTTTTGGAACATTCATAGGGAGTGTAGTGCTAAATTGGCATTGTGAATCCAGCCATTAAAAAAGCAAAATTCCAAAATGTAATAATGCAATTAATTGTAGCTTTTTAATCTAAAATTAGTTGTGGAAGAAAAAAATTCCAAAATTTTTTTTAATTAGCTTTGGAAAATTCCTAGGGTGTGTAGTGCTAATTTGACATTGTGAATCCAGCGATTAAAAAAGCCAAATTCCAAATTATAATGATGGAATTAATTGTAGCTTTTTAATCTAAAATTGGTTGTGGAAAGAAAAAAATCCAACATTTTTTTTAGATAGCTTTGGAGCATTCCCAGAAGGTGTAGTGCTAACTTGGCATTGTGAATCCAGCCATTTAAAAAGCCATATTCCAAAATGTAATGTAATTAGCCTTAAAAAATACCCAGGGTGTGTAGAGCTAACTTGACATTGTGAATCCAGCCATTAAAAAAGTAAAATTCCAAAATGTAATGATGCAATTAATGGTAGCTTTTTAATTTAAAATTAGTTGTGGAAAGAAAAAAATTCCAAAATTTTTTTTTTAATTAGCTTTGGAAAAGTCCCATGGTGTGTTGTGCTAATTTGACATTGTGAATCTAGCCATTAAAAAAGCAAAATTTCAAAATGTAATTATGCAATTAATTGTAGCTTTTTAATCTAAAATTAGTTGTGGGAAGAAAAAAAAATTCCAATTTTTATTTAAACTAGCTTTGGAAAATTGCCAGGGTGTGTAGTGCTAACTTGACATTGTGAATCCAGCCATTAAAAAAGCCAAATTCCAAATTGTAATGATGCAATTAATTGTAGGTTTTAAATCTAAAATTAGTTGTGGAAAGAAAAAAATCCAAATTTTTTTTTTAGTTAGCTTTGGAACATTCCCAGGGTGTGTAGTGCTAACTTGGCATTGTGAATCCAGCCATTTAAAAAGCCATATTCCAAAATGTAATGTAATTAGCTTTAAAAAATACCAAGGGTGTGTAGCGCTAACTTGACATTGTGAATCCAGCCATTAAAAAAGTAAAATTCCAAACTGTAATGATGCAATTAATGGTAGCTTTTTAATTTAAAATTAGTTGTGGGAAGAAAAAAATTCCAAAATTGTTTTTTAATTAGCTTTGGAAAATTCCCAGGGTGTTTAGTGTTAAATTGGCATTGTAAATCCAGCCACTAAAAAAGCCAAATTCCAAAATTTAATGACGCAATTAATTGTAGCTTTTTAATCTAAAATTAGCTGTGGAAAGAAAAAAATTCAAAAAAAATTTTTAATTAGCTTTGGAAAATTCCTATGGTATGTAGTGCTAACTTGCCATTGTGAATCCAGCCATTAAAGAAGTAAATTTCCAAAATGTAATGATGCAATTAATTGTAGCCTTTTAATCTAAAATTAGTTGTGGAAAGAAAAAAATTCAAAAATTGTTTTCATTACCTTTGGAGAATTCCCAAGGTGTGTAGTGCTAATTTGACATTGTGAATCCAGGCATTAAAAGGCCAAATTCCAAAATATAATGATGCAATTAATTGTACCTTTTTAATCTAAAATTAGTTGTGGAAAGAAAAAAATTCCATACATTTCTTGTATTAGCTTTGGAAAATTCCCATGGCGTGTAGTGCTAAGTTGGCATTGTGAATCCAGCCACTAAAAAAGCCAAATTCCAAATTGTAATGATGCAATTAATTGTAGCCTTTTAATCTAAAATTAGTTTTGGAAAGAAAAAAATCCAAACATTTTTTTTCATTACCTTTGCAGAATTCCCATGGTGTGTAGTGCTAATTTGACTTTGTGAATCCAGCCATTAAAATATCCAAATTCCAAAATGTAATAATGCAATTAATTGTTCCTTTTTAATCTAAAATTAGTTGTGGAAAGAAAAAAATTCCATAATTTTTTTGTAATTAGCTTTGGAAAATTCCCATGGTGTGTAGTGCTAACTTGGCATTGTGAATCCAGCCATTAAAAAAGCCTAATTCCAAATTGTAATGATGCAATTAATTGTAGCTTTTTTAATCTAAAATTAGTTCTGGAAAGAAAAAAATCCAAAAAATTTGTTTAGTTAGCTTTGGAACATTCCCAGGGTGTGTAGTGCTAACTTGGCATTGTGAATCCAGCCATTAAAAAAGCCAAATTCCACATTGTAATGATGCAATTAATTGTAGGTTTTTAATCTAAAATTAGTTGTGGAAAGAAAAAAATCCAAATTTTTTTTTTAGTTAGCTTTGGAACATTCTCAGGGTGTGTAGTGCTAACTTGGCATTGTGAATCCAGCCATTTAAAAAGCCATATTCCAAAATGTAATGTAATTAGCTTTAAAAAATACCCAGGGTGTGTAGCGCTAACTTGACATTGTGAATCCAGCCATTAAAAAGGAAAATTCCAAAATGTAATGATGCAATTAATGGTAGCTTTTTAATTTAAAATTAGTTGTGGGAAGAAAAAAATTCCAAAATTGTTTTTTAATTAGCTTCGGAAAATTCCCAGGGTGTTTAGTGTTAAATTGACATTGTAATTCCAGCCACTAAAAAAGCCAAATTCCAAAATTTAATGACGCAATTAATTGTAGCTTTTTAATCTAAAATTAGCTATGGAAAGAAAAAAATTGAAAAAAAAAATTTTAATTAGCTTTGGAAAATTCCTATGGTGTGTAGTGCTAACTTGCCATTGTGAATCCAGCCATTAAAGAAGTAAAGTTCCAAAATGTAATGATGCAATTAATTGTAGCCTTTTAATCTAAAATTAGTTGTGGAAAGAAAAAAATTCAAAAATTGTTTTCATTACCTTTGGAGAATTCCCAAGGTGTGTAGTGCTAATTTGACATTGTGAATCCAGGCATTAAAAAGCCAAATTCCAAAATATAATGATGCAATTAATTGCACCTTTTTAATCTAAAATTAGTTGTGGAAAGAAAAAAATTCCATACATTTTTTGTATTAGCTTTCGAAAATTCCCATGGCGTGTAGTGCTAAGTTGGCATTGTGAATCCAGCCATTAAAAAAGTAAAATTCCAAAATGTAATGATGCAATTAATTGTAGCTTTTTTATCTACAATTAGTTGTGGAAAGAAAAAAAATCCAAATTTTTTTTTTAGTTAGCTTTGGAACATTCCCAGGGTGTGAAGTGCTAACTTGGCATTGTGTATCCAGCCATTAAAAAAGCCAAATTCCAAAATGTAATGTAATTATCTTTAAAAAATACCCAGGGTGTGAAGCGCTAACTTGACATTGTGAATCCAGTCATTAAAAAGCCAAATTCCAAAATGGAATGATGAAATTAATTATACATTTTTAATCTAAAATTAGTTGTGGAAAGAAAAAAGTTCCATAATTTTTTTCAATTAGCGCTGGAAAATTCCCAGGATGTTTAGTGCTAACTTGGCATTATGATTCCAGCCATTAAAAAAGCAAAATTCCTAAATGTAATGATGCAATTAATTGTAGCTTTTTAATCTTAAATTAGATGTGTGTAGTGCTAACTTGACTTTGTGAATTCAGGGATTAAAAAAGCAAAATTCCAAAATAAAATGATGCAATTAATGGAAGCTTTTTAATTTAAAATTTGTTGTTGAAAGAAAAAAAATTCCAAAATTGTTTTTTAATTAGCTTTTGAAAATTCCCAGGGTGTTAAGTGCTAACTTGACATTGTGAATTCATCCATTAAAAAAGCAAAATTAAAAAATGTAATGATGCAATTAATTGTAGCTTTTTAATCTTAAATTAAGTGTGGAAAGAATAAAATTCCAAAAATTTTTTTTAAATAGCTTTGGAAAATTCCCAGGGTGTGTAGTGCTAATTTCACATTGTGAATCCAGCCATGAAAAATACCATATTCCAAAATGTAATGATGCAATTAATTGTAGCTTTTCAATCTAAAATTAGATGTGGAAAGAAAAAAATTCCAAAAAATTTTTTTTAATTAGCTTTGGAAAATTCCCATGGTGTGTTGTGCTAATTTGACATTGTGAATCTAGCCATTAAAAAAGCAAAATTCCAAAATGTAATTATGCAATTAATTGTAGCTTTCTAATCTAAAATTAGTTGTGGAAAGAAAAAAAAAATCCAATTTTTTTTAAAACTAGCTTTGGAAAATTGCCAGGGTGTGTAGTGCTAACTTGACATTGTGAATGCAGCCATTAAAAAAGCCAAATTCCAAATTGTAATGATGCAATTAATTGTAGCCTTTTAATCTAAAATTAGTTTTGGAAAGAAAAAAATCCAAACATTTTTTTTCATTACCTTTGCAGAATTCCCATGGTGTGTAGTGCTAATTTGACATTGTGGATCCAGCCATTAAAAAGCCAAATTCCAAAATGTAATAGTGCAATTAATTGTACCTTTTTAATCTAAAATTAGTTGTGGAAAGAAAAAAATTCCATAATTTTTTTGTAATTAGCTTTGGAAAATTCCCATGGTGTGTAGTGCTAACTTGGCATTGTGAATCCAGCCATTAAAAAAGCCTAATTCCAAATTTTAATGATGCAATCAATTGTAGCTTTTTAATCTAAAATTAGTTCTGGAAAGAAAAAAATCCAAAAAATTTTTTTAGTTCGCTTTGGAACATTCCCAGGTTGTGTAGTGCTAACTTGGCATTGTGAATCCAGCCATTAAAAAAGCCAAATTCCAAATTCTAATGATGCAATTAATTGTAGGTTTTTAATCTAAATTAATTGTGGAAAGAAAAAAATCCAAATTTTTTTTTTAGTTAGCTTTGGAACATTCCCAGGGTGTGTAGTGCTAACTTGGCATTGTGAATCCAGCCATTTAAAAAGCCATATTGCAAAATGTAATGTAATTAGCTTTAAAAAATACCCAGGGTGTGTAGCGCTAACTTGACATTGTGAATCCAGCCATTAAAAAAGCCAAATTCCAAAATATAATGATGCAATTAATTGCACCTTTTTAATCTAAAATTAGTTGTGGAAAGAAAAAAATTCCATACATTTTTTGTATTAGCTTTGGAAAATTCCCATGGCGTGTAGTGCTAAGTTGGCATTGTGAATACAGCCATTAAAAAAGTAAAATTCCAAAATGTAATGATGCAATTAATTGTAGCCTTTTAATCTAAAATTAGTTGTGGAAAGAAAAAAATTCAAAAATTGTTTTCATTACCTTTGGAGAATTCCCAAGGTGTGTAGTGCTAATTTGACATTGTGAATCCAGGCATTAAAAAAGTAAAATTCCAAAATGTAATGATGCAATTAATTGTAGCCTTTTAATCTAAAATTAATTGTGGAAAGAAAAAAATCCAAATTTTTTTTTTAGTTAGCTTTGGAACATTCCCAGGGTGTGTAGTGCTAAGTTGGCATTGTGAATCCAGCCATTAAAAAAGTAAAATTCCAAAATGTAATTATGCAATTAATTGTAGCTTTCTAATCTAAAATTAGTTGTGGAAAGAAAAAAAATTCCAATTTTTTTTTAAACTAGCTTTGGAAAATTGCCAGGGTGTGTAGTGCTAACTTGGCATTGTGAATCCAGCCATTTAAAAAGCCATATTCCAAAATGTAATGTAATTAGCTTTAAAAAATACCCAGGGTGTGTACCGCTAACTTGACATTGTGAATCCAGCCATTAAAAAAGCCTAATTCCAAATTGTAATGATGCAATTAATTGTACCTTTTTAATCTAAAATTAGTTGTGGAAAGAAAAAAATTCCATAATTTTTTTGTAATTAGCTTTGGAAAATTCCCATTGTGTGTAGTGCTAACTTGGCATTGTGAATCCAGCCATTAAAAAAGCCTAATTCCAAATTGTAATGATGCAATTAATTGTAGCTTTTTAATCTAAAATTAGTTCTGGAAAGAAAAAAATCCAAAAAATTTTTTTAGTTCGCCTTGGAACATTCCCAGGTTGTGTAGTGCTAACTTGGCATTGTGAATCCAGCCATTAAAAAAGTTAAATTCCAAATTGTAATGATGCAATTAATTGCAGGTTTTTAATCTAAATTAATTGTGGAAAGAAAAAAATCCAAATTTTTTTTTAGTTAGCTTTGGAACATTCCCAGGGTGTGTAGTGCTAACTTGGCATTGTGAATCCACCCATTTAAAAAGCCATATTCCAAAATGTAATGTAATTAGCTTTAAAAAATACCCAGGGTGTGTAGCGCTAACTTGACATTGTGAATCCAGCCATTAAAAAAGTAAAATTCCAAAATGTAATGATGCAATTAATGGTAGCTTCTTAATTTAAAATTAGTTGTGGAAAGAAAAAAATTCCAAAAATTTTTTTTTAATTAGCTTTGGAAAATTCCCATGCTGTGTTGTGCTAATTTGACATTGTGAATCTAGCCATTAAAAAAGCAAAATTCCAAAATGTAATTATGCAATTAATTGTAGCTTTTTAACCTAAGATTAGTTGTGGAAAGAAAAAAAAATTCCAATTTTTTTTTAAACTAGCTTTGGAAAATTGCCAGGGTGTTTAGTGTTAAATTGACATTGTAATTCCAGCCACTAAAAAAGCCAAATTCCAAAATTTAATGACGCAATTAATTGTAGCTTTTTAATCTAAAATTAGCTATGGAAAGAAAAAAATTCAAAAAAAAATTTTTAATTAGCTTTGGAAAATTCCTATGGTTTGTAGTGCTAACTTGGCATTGTGAATCCAGCCATTAAAAAAGCCTAATTCCAAATTTTAATGATGCAATCAATTGTAGCTTTTTAATCTAAAATTAGTTCTGGAAAGAAAAAAATCCAAAAAATTTTTTTAGTTCGCTTTGGAACATTCCCAGGTTGTGTAGTGCTAACTTGGCATTGTGAATCCAGCCATTAAAAAAGCCAAATTCCAAATTCTAATGATGCAATTAATTGTAGGTTTTTAATCTAAATTAATTGTGGAAAGAAAAAATCCAAATTTTTTTTTTAGTTAGCTTTGGAACATTCCCAGGGTGTGTAGTGCTAACTTGGCATTGTGAATCCAGCCATTTAAAAAGCCATATTGCAAAATGTAATGTAATTAGCTTTAAAAAATACCCAGGGTGTGTAGCGCTAACTTGACATTGTGAATCCAGCCATTAAAAAAGCCAAATTCCAAAATATAATGATGCAATTAATTGCACCTTTTTAATCTAAAATTAGTTGTGGAAAGAAAAAAATTCCATACATTTTTTGTATTAGCTTTGGAAAATTCCCATGGCGTGTAGTGCTAAGTTGGCATTGTGAATACAGCCATTAAAAAAGTAAAATTCCAAAATGTAATGATGCAATTAATTGTAGCCTTTTAATCTAAAATTAGTTGTGGAAAGAAAAAAATTCAAAAATTGTTTTCATTACCTTTGGAGAATTCCCAAGGTGTGTAGTGCTAATTTGACATTGTGAATCCAGGCATTAAAAAAGTAAAATTCCAAAATGTAATGATGCAATTAATTGTAGCCTTTTAATCTAAAATTAATTGTGGAAAGAAAAAAATCCAAATTTTTTTTTTAGTTAGCTTTGGAACATTCCCAGGGTGTGTAGTGCTAAGTTGGCATTGTGAATCCAGCCATTAAAAAAGTAAAATTCCAAAATGTAATTATGCAATTAATTGTAGCTTTCTAATCTAAAATTAGTTGTGGAAAGAAAAAAAATTCCAATTTTTTTTTAAACTAGCTTTGGAAAATTGCCAGGGTGTGTAGTGCTAACTTGGCATTGTGAATCCAGCCATTTAAAAAGCCATATTCCAAAATGTAATGTAATTAGCTTTAAAAAATACCCAGGGTGTGTACCGCTAACTTGACATTGTGAATCCAGCCATTAAAAAAGCCTAATTCCAAATTGTAATGATGCAATTAATTGTACCTTTTTAATCTAAAATTAGTTGTGGAAAGAAAAAAATTCCATAATTTTTTTGTAATTAGCTTTGGAAAATTCCCATTGTGTGTAGTGCTAACTTGGCATTGTGAATCCAGCCATTAAAAAAGCCTAATTCCAAATTGTAATGATGCAATTAATTGTAGCTTTTTAATCTAAAATTAGTTCTGGAAAGAAAAAAATCCAAAAAATTTTTTTAGTTCGCCTTGGAACATTCCCAGGTTGTGTAGTGCTAACTTGGCATTGTGAATCCAGCCATTAAAAAAGTTAAATTCCAAATTGTAATGATGCAATTAATTGCAGGTTTTTAATCTAAATTAATTGTGGAAAGAAAAAAATCCAAATTTTTTTTTAGTTAGCTTTGGAACATTCCCAGGGTGTGTAGTGCTAACTTGGCATTGTGAATCCACCCATTTAAAAAGCCATATTCCAAAATGTAATGTAATTAGCTTTAAAAAATACCCAGGGTGTGTAGCGCTAACTTGACATTGTGAATCCAGCCATTAAAAAAGTAAAATTCCAAAATGTAATGATGCAATTAATGGTAGCTTCTTAATTTAAAATTAGTTGTGGAAAGAAAAAAATTCCAAAAATTTTTTTTTAATTAGCTTTGGAAAATTCCCATGCTGTGTTGTGCTAATTTGACATTGTGAATCTAGCCATTAAAAAAGCAAAATTCCAAAATGTAATTATGCAATTAATTGTAGCTTTTTAACCTAAGATTAGTTGTGGAAAGAAAAAAAAATTCCAATTTTTTTTTAAACTAGCTTTGGAAAATTGCCAGGGTGTTTAGTGTTAAATTGACATTGTAATTCCAGCCACTAAAAAAGCCAAATTCCAAAATTTAATGACGCAATTAATTGTAGCTTTTTAATCTAAAATTAGCTATGGAAAGAAAAAAATTCAAAAAAAAATTTTTAATTAGCTTTGGAAAATTCCTATGGTTTGTAGTGCTAACTTGGCATTGTGAATCCAGCCATTAAAAAAGCCTAATTCCAAATTTTAATGATGCAATCAATTGTAGCTTTTTAATCTAAAATTAGTTCTGGAAAGAAAAAAATCCAAAAAATTTTTTTAGTTCGCTTTGGAACATTCCCAGGTTGTGTAGTGCTAACTTGGCATTGTGAATCCAGCCATTAAAAAAGCCAAATTCCAAATTCTAATGATGCAATTAATTGTAGGTTTTTAATCTAAATTAATTGTGGAAAGAAAAAATCCAAATTTTTTTTTTAGTTAGCTTTGGAACATTCCCAGGGTGTGTAGTGCTAACTTGGCATTGTGAATCCAGCCATTTAAAAAGCCATATTGCAAAATGTAATGTAATTAGCTTTAAAAAATACCCAGGGTGTGTAGCGCTAACTTGACATTGTGAATCCAGCCATTAAAAAAGCCAAATTCCAAAATATAATGATGCAATTAATTGCACCTTTTTAATCTAAAATTAGTTGTGGAAAGAAAAAAATTCCATACATTTTTTGTATTAGCTTTGGAAAATTCCCATGGCGTGTAGTGCTAAGTTGGCATTGTGAATACAGCCATTAAAAAAGTAAAATTCCAAAATGTAATGATGCAATTAATTGTAGCCTTTTAATCTAAAATTAGTTGTGGAAAGAAAAAAATTCAAAAATTGTTTTCATTACCTTTGGAGAATTCCCAAGGTGTGTAGTGCTAATTTGACATTGTGAATCCAGGCATTAAAAAAGTAAAATTCCAAAATGTAATGATGCAATTAATTGTAGCCTTTTAATCTAAAATTAATTGTGGAAAGAAAAAAATCCAAATTTTTTTTTTAGTTAGCTTTGGAACATTCCCAGGGTGTGTAGTGCTAAGTTGGCATTGTGAATCCAGCCATTAAAAAAGTAAAATTCCAAAATGTAATTATGCAATTAATTGTAGCTTTCTAATCTAAAATTAGTTGTGGAAAGAAAAAAAATTCCAATTTTTTTTTAAACTAGCTTTGGAAAATTGCCAGGGTGTGTAGTGCTAACTTGGCATTGTGAATCCAGCCATTTAAAAAGCCATATTCCAAAATGTAATGTAATTAGCTTTAAAAAATACCCAGGGTGTGTACCGCTAACTTGACATTGTGAATCCAGCCATTAAAAAGCCTAATTCCAAATTGTAATGATGCAATTAATTGTACCTTTTTAATCTAAAATTAGTTGTGGAAAGAAAAAAATTCCATAATTTTTTTGTAATTAGCTTTGGAAAATTCCCATTGTGTGTAGTGCTAACTTGGCATTGTGAATCCAGCCATTAAAAAAGCCTAATTCCAAATTGTAATGATGCAATTAATTGTAGCTTTTTAATCTAAAATTAGTTCTGGAAAGAAAAAAATCCAAAAAATTTTTTTAGTTCGCCTTGGAACATTCCCAGGTTGTGTAGTGCTAACTTGGCATTGTGAATCCAGCCATTAAAAAAGTTAAATTCCAAATTGTAATGATGCAATTAATTGCAGGTTTTTAATCTAAATTAATTGTGGAAAGAAAAAAATCCAAATTTTTTTTTAGTTAGCTTTGGAACATTCCCAGGGTGTGTAGTGCTAACTTGGCATTGTGAATCCACCCATTTAAAAAGCCATATTCCAAAATGTAATGTAATTAGCTTTAAAAAATACCCAGGGTGTGTAGCGCTAACTTGACATTGTGAATCCAGCCATTAAAAAAGTAAAATTCCAAAATGTAATGATGCAATTAATGGTAGCTTCTTAATTTAAAATTAGTTGTGGAAAGAAAAAAATTCCAAAAATTTTTTTTTAATTAGCTTTGGAAAATTCCCATGCTGTGTTGTGCTAATTTGACATTGTGAATCTAGCCATTAAAAAAGCAAAATTCCAAAATGTAATTATGCAATTAATTGTAGCTTTCTAATCTAAAATTAGTTGTGGAAAGAAAAAAAATTCCAATTTTTTTTTAAACTAGCTTTGGAAAATTGCCAGGGTGTTTAGTGTTAAATTGACATTGTAATTCCAGCCACTAAAAAAGCCAAATTCCAAAATTTAATGACGCAATTAATTGTAGCTTTTTAATCTAAAATTAGCTATGGAAAGAAAAAAATTCAAAAAAAAATTTTTAATTAGCTTTGGAAAATTCCTATGCCATTGTGAATCCAGCCATTAAAGAAGTAAAATTCCAAAATGTAATGATGCAATTAATTGTAGCCTTTTAATCTAAAATTAGTTGTGGAAAGAAAAAAATTCAAAAATTGTTTTCATTACCTTTGGAGAATTCCCAAGGTGTGTAGTGCTAATTTGACATTGTGAATCCAGGCATTAAAAAGCCAAATTCCAAAATATAATGATGCAATTAATTGTACCTTTTTAATCTAAAATTAGTTGTGGAAAGAAAAAAAATCCATACATTTTTGGTATTAGCTTTGGAAAATTCCCATGGCGTGTAGTGCTAAGTTGGCATTGTGAATCCAGCCATTAAAAAAGTAAAATTCCAAAATGTAATGATGCAATTAATTGTAGCTTTTCAATCTAAAATTAAGTGTGGAAAGAAAAAAATTCCAACATTTTTTTTAATTAGCTTTGGAAAATTCCCAAGGTGTGTAGTGCTAACTTGACATTGTGAATCCAGAAATTAAGAAAGCAAAATTCCAAATTATAATGATGCAATTAATTGTAGCTTTTTTATCTACAATTAGTTGTGGAAAGAAAAAAATTCCAAAATAAGAAAATTCGCAGGGTGTTTAGTGCTAATTTAACATTGTGAATTCAGCCATTAAAAAAGAAAAATTAAAAAACGTAATGATGCAATTAATTGTAGCTTTTTTATCTTAAATTAAATGTGGAAAGAAAAAAATTCCAAACATTTTTTTAAATAGTTTTGCAAAATTCGCAGGGTGTGTAGTGATAATTTGACATTGTGAATCCAGCCATTAAAAAAGGCAAATTCCAAAATGTAATGATGCAATTAATTGTAGCATTTTAATCTTAAATTAATGGTGGAAAGAAAACAATTCCAATTTTTTTTAATTAGCTTTTTAAAATTCCCCAGTGTGTGTAGTGCTAATTTGACATTGTGAATAAAGCCATTAAAAAAGCCGATTCCAAAATGTAATGATGCAATTAATTGTAGCTTTTTAATCTAAAATTAGTTGTGGAAAGAAAAAACACCCAGTGTGTGTAGTGCTAACTTGACATTGTGAATTCAGGGATTAAAAAAGCAAAATTCCAAAATGTAATGATGCAATTAATGGAAGCTTTTTAATTTAAAATTTGTTGTTGAAAGAAAAAAAATTCCAAAATTGTTTTTTAATTAGCTTTTGAAAATTCCCAGGGTGTTAAGTGCTAACTTGACATTGTGAATTCATCCATTAAAAAAGCCAAATTCCAAATTGTAATGATGCAATTAATTGTAGCCTTTTAATCTAAAATTAGTTTTGGAAAGAAAAAAATCCAAACATTTTTTTTCATTACCTTTGCAGAATTCCCATGGTGTGCAGTGCTAATTTGACATTGTGAATCCAGCCATTAAAAAAGCCAAATTCCAAAATGTAATAATGCAATTAATTGTACCTTTTTAATCTAAAATTAGTTGTGGAAAGAAAAAAATTCCATAATTTTTTTGTAATTAGCTTTGGAAAATTCCCATGGTGTGTAGTGCTAACTTGGCATTGTGAATCCAGCCATTAAAAAAGCCTAATTCCAAATTGTAATGATGCAATTAATTGTAGCTTTTTTAATCTAAAATTAGTTCTGGAAAGAAAAAAATCCAAAAATTTTTTTTAGTTAGGTTTGGAACATTCCCAGGGTGTGTAGTGCTAACTTGGCATTGTGAATCCAGCCATTAAAAAAGCCAAATTCCAAATTGTAATGATGCAATTAATTGTAGGTTTTTAATCTAAAATTAGTTGTGGAAAGAAAAAAATCCAAATTTTTTTTTTAGTTAGCTTTGGAACATTCCCAGGGTGTGTAGTGCTAACTTGGCATTGTGAATCCAGCCATTTAAAAAGCCATATTCCAAAATGTAATGTAATTAGCTTTAAAAAATACCCAGGGTGTGTAGCGCTAACTTGACATTGTTGCTCCAGGCATTAAAAAGGAAAATTCCAAAATGTAATGATGCAATTAATGGTAGCTTTTTAATTTAAAATTAGTTGTGGGAAGAAAAAAATTCCAAAATTGTTTTTTAATTAGCTTCGGAAAATTCCCAGGGTGTTTAGTGTTAAATTGACATTGTAATTCCAGCCACTAAAAAAGCCAAATTCCAAAATTTAATGACGCAATTAATTGTAGCTTTTTAATCTAAAATTAGCTATGGAAAGAAAAAAATTCAAAAAAAAATTTTTAAATAGCTTTGGAAAATTCCTATGGTGTGTAGTGCTAACTTGCCATTGTGAATCCAGCCATTAAAGAAGTAAAATTCCAAAATGTAATGATGCAATTAATTGTAGCCTTTTAATCTAAAATTAGTTGTGGAAAGAAAAAAATTCAAAAATTGTTTTCATTACCTTTGGAGAATTCCCAAGGTGTGTAGTGCTAATTTGACATTGTGAATCCAGGCATTAAAAAGCCAAATTCCAAAATATAATGATGCAATTAATTGTACCTTTTTAATCTAAAATTAGTTGTGGAAAGAAAAAAAATCCATACATTTTTTGTATTAGCTTTGGAAAATTCCCATTGCGTGTAGTGCTAAGTTGGCATTGTGAATCCAGCCATTAAAAAAGTAAAATTCCAAAATGTAATGATGCAATTAATTGTAGCTTTTCAATCTAAAATTAAGTGTGGAAAGAAAAAAATTCCAACATTTTTTTTAGTTAGCTTTGGAACATTCCCAGGGTGTGTAGTGCTAACTTGGCATTGTGAATCCAGCCATTAAAAAAGCCAAATTCCAAAATGTAATGTAATTATCTTTAAAAAATACCCAGGGTGTGTAGCGCTAACTTGACATTGTGAATCCAGTCATTAAAAAGCCAAATTCCAAAATGGAATGATGAAATTAATTATACATTTTTAATCTAAAATTAGTTGTGGAAAGAAAAAAGTTCCATAATTTTTTTCAATTAGCTTTGGAAAATTCCCAGGGTGTGTAGTGCTAACTTGCGATTATAAATCCAGCCATTAAAAAAGCTAAATTCCAAAATGAATTGATGCAATTAATTGTACCTTTTTAATCTAAAATTAGTTGTGGAAAGAAAAAAATTCCATAAATTTTTTTTAATTAGCTTTGGAAAATTCCCATGGTGTGTAGTGCTAACTTGACATTGTGAATCCGGCCATTAAAAAAGCCAATTCCAAAATGTAATCATGCAATTAATTGTAGCTTTTTAATCTAAAATTAGTTGTGGAAAGAATAAAATACCAATGTGTATAGCGCTAACTTGACATTGTGAATTCAGGGATTAAAAAGCAAAATTCAAAAATGTAATGATGCAATTCATGGTAGCTTTTTAATTTAAAATTAGTTGTGGAAAGAAAAAAATTCCAAAATAAGAAAATTCGCAGGGTGTTTAGTGCTAATTTAGCATTGTGAATTCAGCCATTAAAAAAGAAAAATTAAAAAACGTAATGATGCAATTAATTGTAGCTTTTTTATCTTATAATTAATGTGGAAAGAAAAAAATTCCAAACATTTTTTTAAATAGTTTTGCAAAATTCGCAGGGTGTGTAGTGATAATTTGACATTGTGAATCCAGCCATTAAAAAAGGCAAATTCCAAAATGTAATGATGCAATTAATTGTAGCTTTTTAATCTTAAATTAATGGTGGAAAGAAAAAAATTCCATAAATTTTTTTTAATTAGCTTTGGAAAATTCCCATGGTGTGTAGTGCTAACTTGACATTGTGAATCCGGCCATTAAAAAAGCCAATTCTAAAATGTAATCATGCAATTAATTGTAGCTTTTTAATCTAAAATTAGTTGTGGAAAGAAAAAACACCCAGTGTGTGTAGTGCTAACTTGACATTGTGAATTCAGGGATTAAAAAAGCAAAATTCCAAAAATGTAATGATGCAATTAATGGAAGCTTTTTAATTTAAAATTTGTTGTTGAAAGAAAAAAAATTCCAAAATTGTTTTTTAATTAGCTTTTGAAAATTCCCAGGGTGTTAAGTGCTAACTTGACATTGTGAATTCATCCATTAAAAAAGCCAAATTCCAAATTGTAATGATGCAATTAATTGTAGCCTTTTAATCTAAAATTAGTTTTGAAAAGAAAAAAATCCAAACATTTTTTTTCATTACCTTTGCAGAATTCCCATGGTGTGCAGTGCTAATTTGACATTGTGAATCCAGCCATTAAAAAAGCCAAATTCCAAAATGTAATAATGCAATTAATTGTACCTTTTTAATCTAAAATTAGTTGTGGAAAGAAAAAAATTCCATAATTTTTTTGTAATTAGCTTTGGAAAATTCCCATGGTGTGTAGTGCTAACTTGGCATTGTGAATCCAGCCATTAAAAAAGCCTAATTCCAAATTGTAATGATGCAGTTAATTGTAGCTTTTTTAATCTAAAATTAGTTCTGGAAAGAAAAAAATCCAAAATTTTTTTTTAGTTAGCTTTGGAACATTCCCAGGGTGTGTAGTGCTAACTTGGCATTGTGAATCCAGCCATTAAAAAAGCCAAATTCCAAATTGTAATGATGCAATTAATTGTAGGTTTTTAATCTAAAATTAGTTGTGGAAAGAAAAAAATCCAAATTTTTTTTTTAGTTAGCTTTGGAACATTCCCAGGGTGTGTAGTGCTAACTTGGCATTGTGAATCCAGCCATTTAAAAAGCCATATTCCAAAATGTAATGTAATTAGCTTTAAAAAATACCCAGGGTGTGTAGCGCTAACTTGACATTGTGAATCCAGGCATTAAAAAGGAAAATTCCAAAATGTAATGATTCAATTAATGGTAGCTTTTTAATTTAAAATTAGTTGTGGGAAGAAAAAAATTCCAAAATTGTTTTTTAATTAGCTTCGGAAAATTCCCAGGGTGTTTAGTGTTAAATTGACATTGTAATTCCAGCCACTAAAAAAGCCAAATTCCAAAATTTAATGACGCAATTAATTGTAGCTTTTTAATCTAAAATTAGCTATGGAAAGAAAAAAAATTCAAAAAAAAATTTTTAATTAGCTTTGGAAAATTCCTATGGTGTGTAGTGCTAACTTGCCATTGTGAATCCAGCCATTAAAGAAGTAAAATTCCAAAATGTAATGATGCAATTAATTGTAGCCTTTTAATCTAAAATTAGTTGTGGAAAGAAAAAAATTCAAAAATTGTTTTCATTACCTTTGGAGAATTCCCAAGGTGTGTAGTGCTAATTTGACATTGTGAATCCAGGCATTAAAAAGCCAAATTCCAGAATATAATGATGCAATTAATTGTACCTTTTTAATCTAAAATTAGTTGTGGAAAGAAAAAAATTCCATACATTTTTTGTATTAGCTTTGGAAAATTCCCATGGCGTGTAGTGCTAAGTTGGCATTGTGAATCCAGCCATTAAAAAAGTAAAATTCCAAAATGTAATGATGCAATTAATTGTAGCTTTTCAATCTAAAATTAAGTGTGGAAAGAAAAAAATTCCAATTTTTTTTTTAATTAGCTTTGGAAAATTCCCAAGGTGTGTAGTGCTAACTTGACATTGTGAATCCAGAAATTAAGAAAGCAAAATTAAAAATTATAATGATGCAATTAATTGTAGCTTTTTTATCTACAATTAGTTGTAGAAAGAAAAAAAATCCAAATTTTTTTTTTAGTTAGCTTTGGAACATTCCCAGGGTGTGTAGTGCTAACTTGGCATTGTGAATCCAGCCATTAAAAAAGCCAAATTCCAAAATGTAATGTAATTATCTTTTAAAAATACCCAGGGTGTGTAGCGCTAACTTGACATTGTGAATCCAGTCATTAAAAAGCCAAATTCCAAAATGGAATGATGAAATTAATTATACATTTTTAATCTAAAATTAGTTGTGGAAAGAAAAAAGTTCCATAATTTTTTTCAATTAGCTTTGGAAAACTCCCAGGGTGTGTAGTGCTAACTTGCGATTATAAATCCAGCCATTAAAAAAGCTAAATTCCAAAATGAATTGATGCAATTAATTGTACCTTTTTAATCTAAAATTAGTTGTGGAAAGAAAAAAATTCCATACATTTTTTTTAATTAGCTTTGGAAAATTCCCATGGTGTGTAGTGCTAACTTGACATTGTGAATCCGGCCATTAAAAAAGCCAATTCCAAAATGTAATCATGCAATTAATTGTAGCTTTTTAATCTAAAATTAGTTGTGGAAAGAATAAAATACCAATTTGTATAGCGCTAACTTGACATTGTGAATTCAGGGATTAAAAAGCAAAGTTCAAAAATGTAATGATGCAATTCATGGTAGCTTTTTAATTTAAAATTAGTTGTGGAAAGAAAAAAATTCCAAAATAAGAAAATTCGCAGGGTGTTTAGTGCTAATTTAACATTGTGAATTCAGCCATTAAAAAAGAAAAATTAAAAAACGTAATGATGCAATTAATTGTAGCTTTTTTATCTTAAATTAAATGTGGAAAGAAAAAAAT
Source organism: Philhelius pedissequus (assembly GCA_910595825.1). Lineage (NCBI taxonomy): Eukaryota > Metazoa > Arthropoda > Insecta > Diptera > Syrphidae > Philhelius > Philhelius pedissequus. The sequence continues at coordinate 238,880,880 of OU343160.1, forward strand.
TCCAAACATTTTTTTAAATAGTTTTGCAAAATTCGCAGGGTGTGTAGTGATAATTTGACATTGTGATTCCAGCCATTAAAAAAGGCAAATTCCAAAATGTAATGATGCAATTAATTGTAGCTTTTAAATCTTAAATTAATGGTGGAAAGAAAACAATTCCAATTTTTTTTTAATTAGCTTTTTAAAATTCCCCAGTGTGTGTAGTGCTAATTTGACATTGTGAATCCAGCCATTAAAAAAGCCGATTCCAATTAATTGTAGCTTTTTAATCTAAATTTAGTTGTGGGAAGAAAAAATACCCAGTGTGTGTAGTGCTAACTTGACATTGTGAATTCAGGGATTAAAAAAGCAAAATTCCAAAATGTAATGATGCAATTAATGGAAGCTTTTTAATTTAAAATTTGTTGTTGAAAGAAAAAAAATTCCAAAATTGTTTTTTAATTAGCTTTTGAAAATTCCCAGGGTGTTAAGTGCTAACTTGACATTGTGAATTCATCCATTAAAAAAGCAAAATTAAAAAATGTAATGATGCAATTAATTGTAGCTTTTTAATCTTAAATTAAATGTGGAAAGAAAAAAATTCCAAAAATTTTTTTTAAATAGCTTTGAAAAATTCTCAGGGTGTGTAGTGCTAATTTCACATTGTGAATCCAGCCATGAAAAATACCATATTCCAAAATGTAATGATGCAATTAATTGTAGCTTTTTAATCTAAAATTAGTTGTGGAAAGAAAAAAATTCCAAAAAAATTTTTTTAATTAGCTTTGGAAAATTCCCATGGTGTGTTGTGCAAATTTGACATTGTGAATCTAGCCATTAAAAAAGCAAAATTCCAAAATGTAATTATGCAATTAATTGTAGCTTTTTAATCTAAAATTAGTTGTGGAAAGAAAAAAAATTCCAATTTTTTTTTAAACTAGCTTTGGAAAATTGCCAGGGTGTGTAGTGCTAACTTGACATTGTGAATCCAGCCATTAAAAATGCCAAATTCCAAATTGTAATGATGCAATTAATTGTAGGTTTTTAATCTAAAATTAGTTGTGGAAAGAAAAAAATCCAAATTTTTTTTTAGTTAGCTTTGGAACATTCCCAGGGTGTGTAGTGCTAACTTGACATTTTGAATCCAGCCATTAAAAAAGCCAAATTCCAAATTGTAATGATGCAACTAATTGTAGGTTTTTAATCTAAAATTAGTTGTGGAAAGAAAAAAATCCAATTTTTTTTTTAGCTAGCTTCGGAACATTCCCAGGGTGTGTAGTGCTAACTTGGCATTGTGAATCCAGCCATTTAAAAAGCCAAATTCCAAATTGTAATGATGCAATTAATTGTAGGTTTTTAATCTAAAATTAGATGTGGAAAGAAAAAAATCCAAAATTTTTTTTTTAGTTAGCTTTGGAACATTCCCAGGGTGTGTAGTGCTAACTTGGCATTGTGAATCCAGCCATTTAAAAAGCCATATTTCAAAATGTAATGTAATTAGCTTTAAAAAATACCCAGGGTGTGTAGCGCTAACTTGACATTGTGAATCCAGCCATTAAAAAAGTAAAATTCCAAAATGTAATGATGCAATTAATGGTAGCTTTTTAATTTAAAATTAGTTGTGGAAAGAAAAAAATTCCAAAAATTTTTTTTTAATTAGCTTTGGAAAATTCCCATGGTGTGTTGTGCTAATTTGACATTGTGAATCTAGCCATTAAAAAAGCAAAATTCCAAAATGTAATTATGCAATTAATTGTAGCTTTTTAATCTAAAATTAGTTGTGGAAAGAAAAAAAAATTCCAATTTTTATTTAAACTAGCTTTGGAAAATTGCCAGGGTGTGTAGTGCTAACTTGACATTGTGAATCCAGCCATTAAAAAAGCCAAATTCCAAATTGTAATGATGCAATTAATTGTAGCCTTTTAATCTAAAATTAGTATTGGAAAGAAAAAAATCCAAACATTTTTTTTCATTACCTTTGCAGAATTCCCATGGTGTGTAGTGCTAATTTGACATTGTAAATCCAGCCATTAAAAAAGCCAAATTCCAAAATGTAATAATGCAATTAATTGTACCTTTTTAATCTAAAATTAGTTGTGGAAAGAAAAAAATTCCATAATTTTTTTGTAATTAGCTTTGGAAAATTCCCATGGTGTGTAGTGCTAAATTGGCATTGTGAATCCAGCCATTAAAAAAGCCTAATTCCAAATTGTAATGATGCAATTAATTGCAGCTTTTTAATCTAAAATTAGTTCTGGAAAGAAAAAATCCAAAAAATTTTTTTAGTTAGCTTTGGAACATTCCCAGGGTGTGTAGTGCTAACTTGGCATTGTGAATCCAGCCATTAAAAAAGCCAAATTCCAAATTGTAATGATGCAATTAATTGTAGGTTTTTAATCTAAAATTAGTTGTGGAAAGAAAAAAATCCAAATTTTCCAATTTTTTTTAGTTATCTTTGGAACATTCCCAGGGTGTGTAGTGCTAACTTGGCATTGTGAATCCAGCCATTAAAAAAGTAAAATTCCAAAATGTAATGATGCAATTAATGGTAGCTTTTTAATTTAAAATTAGTTGTGGGAAGAAAAAAATTCCAAAATTGTTTTTTAATTAGCTTTGGAAAATTCCCAGGGTGTTAAGTGTTAAATTGACATTGTAAATCCAGCCACTAAAAAAGCCAAATTCCAAAATTTAATGACGCAATTAATTGTAGCTTTTTAATCTAAAATTAGCTGTGGAAAGAAAAAAATTCAAAAAAAAAATTTTAATTAGCTTTGGAAAATTCCTATGGTGTGTAGTGCTAACTTGCCATTGTGAATCCAGCCATTAAAGAAGTAAAATTCCAAAATGTAATGATGCAATTAATTGTAGCCTTTTAATCTAAAATTAGTTGTGGAAAGAAAAAAATTCAAAAATTGTTTTCATTACCTTTGGAGAATTCCCAAGGTGTGTAGTGCTAATTTGACATTGTGAATCCAGGCATTAAAAAGCCAAATTCCAAAATATAATGATGCAATTAATTGTACCTTTTTAATCTAAAATTATTTGTGGAAAGAAAAAAATTCCATACATTTTTTGTATTAGCTTTGGAAAATTCCCATGGCGTGTAGTGCTAAGTTGGCATTGTGAATCCAGCCATTAAAAAAGTAAAATTCCAAAATGTAATGATGCAATTAATTGTAGCTTTTTAATCTAAAATTAAGTGTGGAAAGAAAAAAATTCCCAAGGTGTGTAGTGCTAACTTGACATTGTGAATCCAGAAATTAAGAAAGCAAAATTCCAAATTATAATGAGGCAATTAATTGTAGCTTTTTTATCTACAAATAGTTGTGGAAAGAAAAAAAATCCAAATTTTTTTTTAGTTAGCTTTGGAACATTCCCAGGGTGTGTAGTGCTAACTTGGCATTGTGAATCCAGCCATTAAAAAAGCCAAATTCCAAATTGTAATGATGCAACTAATTGTAGGTTTTTAATCTAAAATTAGTTGTGGAAAGAAAAAAATCCAATTTTTTTTTTTAGTTAGCTTTGGAACATTCCCAGGGTGTGTCGTGCTAACTTGGCATTGTGAATCCAGCCATTTAAAAAGCCAAATTCCAAATTGTAATGATGCAATTAATTGTAGGTTTTTAATCTAAAATTAGTTGTGGAAAGAAAAAAATCCAAATTTTTTTTTTAGTTAGCTTTGGAACATTCCCAGGGTGTGTAGTGCTAACTTGGCATTGTGAATCCAGCCATTTAAAAAGCCATATTTCAAAATGTAATGTAATTAGCTTTAAAAAATAACCAGGGTGTGTAGCGCTAACTTGACATTGTGAATCCAGCCATTAAAAAAGTAAAATTCCAAAATGTAATGATGCAATTAATGGTAGCTTTTTAATTTAAAATTAGTTGTGGAAAGAAAAAAATTCCAAAAATTTTTTTTTAATTAGCTTTGGAAAATTCCCATGGTGTGTTGTGCTAATTTGACATTGTGAATCTAGCCATTAAAAAAGCAAAATTCCAAAATGTAATAATGCAATTAATTGTAGCTTTTTAATCTAAAATTAGTTGTGGAAAGAAAAAAAAATTCCAATTTTTATTTAAACTAGCTTTGGAAAATTGCCAGGGTATGTAGTGCTAACTTGACATTGTGAATCCAGCCATTAAAAAAGCCAAATTCCAAATTGTAATGATGCAATTAATTGTAGCCTTTTAATCTAAAATTAGTATTGGAAAGAAAAAAATCCAAACATTTTTTTTTATTACCTTTGCAGAATTCCCATGGTGTGTAGTGCTAATTTGACATTGTGAATCCAGCCATTAAAAAAGCCAAATTCCAAAATGTAATAATGCAATTAATTGTACCTTTTTAATCTAAAATTAGTTGTGGAAAGAAAAAAATTCCATAATTTTTTTGTAATTAGCTTTGGAAAATTCCCATGGTGTGTAGTGCTAACTTGGCATTGTGAATCCAGCCATTAAAAAAGCCTAATTCCAAATTGTAATGATGCAATTAATTGCAGCTTTTTAATCTAAAATTAGTTCTGGAAAGAAAAAAATCCAAAAAATTTTTTTAGTTAGCTTTGGAACATTCCCAGGGTGTGTAGTGCTAACTTGGCATTGTGAATCCAGCCATTAAAAAAGCCAAATTCCAAATTGTAATGATGCAATTAATTGTAGGTTTTTAATCTAAAATTAGTTGTGGAAAGAAAAAAATCCAAATTTTCCAATTTTTTTTAGTTAGCTTTGGAACATTCCCAGGGTGTGTAGTGCTAACTTGGCATTGTGAATCCAGCCATTTAAAAAGCCATATTCCAAAATGTAATGTAATTAGCTTTAAAAAATACCCAGGGTTTGTAGCGCTAACTTGACATTGTAAATCCAGCCATTAAAAAAGTAAAATTCCAAAATGTAATGATGCAATTAATGGTAGCTTTTTAATTTAAAATTAGTTGTGGGAAGAAAAAAATTCCAAAATTGTTTTTTAAATAGCTTTGGAAAATTCCCAGGGTGTTTAGTGTTAAATTAACATTGTAAATCCAGCCACTAAAAAAGCCAAATTCCAAAATTTAATGACGCAATTAATTGTAGCTTTTTAATCTAAAATTAGCTTTGGAAAGAAAAAAATTCAAAAAAAAAATTTTAATTAGCTTTGGAAAATTCCTATGGTGTGTAGTGCTAACTTGCCATTGTGAATCCAGCCATTAAAGAAGTAAAATTCCAAAATGTAATGATGCAATTAATTGTAGCCTCTTAATCTAAAATTAGTTGTGGAAAGAAAAAAATTCAAAAATTGTTTTCATTACCTTTGGAGAATTCCCAAGGTGTGTAGTGCTAATTTGACATTGTGAATCGAGGCATTAAAAAGCCAAATTCCAAAATATAATGATGCAATTAATTGTACCTTTTTAATCTAAAATTAGTTGTGGAAAGAAAAAAATTCCATACATTTTTTGTATTAGCTTTGGAAAATTCCCATGGCGTGTAGTGCTAAGTTGGCATTGTGAATCCAGCCATTAAAAAAGTAAAATTCCAAAATGTAATGATGCAATTAATTGTAGCTTTTTAATCTAAAATTAAGTGTGGAAAGAAAAAAATTCCAAAATTTTTTTTAATTAGCTTTGGAAAATTCCCAATGTGTGTAGTGCTAACTTGACATTGTGAATCCAGAAATTAAGAAAGCAAAATTCCAAATTATAATGATGCAATTAATTGTAGCTTTTTTATCTACAATTAGTTATGGAAAGAAAAAAAATCCAAATTTTTTTTTTAGTTAGCTTTGGAACATTCCCAGGGTGTGTAGTGCTAACTTGGCATTGTGAATCCAGCCATTAAAAAAGCCAAATTCCAAAATGTAATGTAATTATCTTTAAAAAATACCCAGGGTGTGTAGCCCTAACTTGACATTGTGAATCCAGTCATTAAAAAGCTAAATTCCAAAATGGAATGATGAAATTAATTATACATTTTTAATCTAAAATTAGTTGTGGAAAGAAAAAAGTTCCATAATTTTTTTCAATTAGCGCTGGAAAATTCCCATGGCGTGTAGTGCTAAGTTGGCATTGTGAATCCAGCCATTAAAAAAGTAAAATTCCAAAATGTAATGATGCAATTAATTGTAGCTTTTTAATCTAAAATTAAGTGTGGAAAGAAAAAAATTCCCAAGGTGTGTAGTGCTAACTTGACATTGTGAATCCAGAAATTAAGAAAGCAAAATTCCAAATTATAATGATGCAATTAATTGTAGCTTTTTTATCTACAAATAGTTGTGGAAAGAAAAAAAATCCAAATTTTTTTTTAGTTAGCTTTGGAACATTCCCAGGGTGTGTAGTGCTAACTTGGCATTGTGAATCCAGCCATTAAAAAAGCCAAATTCCAAATTGTAATGATGCAACTAATTGTAGGTTTTTAATCTAAAATTAGTTGTGGAAAGAAAAAAATCTAATTTTTTTTTTTAGTTAGCTTTGGAACATTCCCAGGGTGTGTAGTGCTAACTTGGCATTGTGAATCCAGCCATTTAAAAAGCCAAATTCCAAATTGTAATGATGCAATTAATTGTAGGTTTTTAATCTAAAATTAGTTGTGGAAAGAAAAAAATCCAAATTTTTTTTTAGTTAGCTTTGGAACATTCCCAGGGTGTGTAGTGCTAACTTGGCATTGTGAATCCAGCCATTTAAAAAGCCATATTTCAAAATGTAATGTAATTAGCTTTAAAAAATAACCAGGGTGTGTAGCGCTAACTTGACATTGTGAATCCAGCCATTAAAAAAGTAAAATTCCAAAATGTAATGATGCAATTAATGGTAGCTTTTTAATTTAAAATTAGTTGTGGAAAGAAAAAAATTCCAAAAATTTTTTTTTTAATTAGCTTTGGAAAATTCCCATGGTGTGTTGTGCTAATTTGACATTGTGAATCTAGCCATTAAAAAAGCAAAATTCCAAAATGTAATTATGCAATTAATTGTAGCTTTTTAATCTAAAATTAGTTGTGGAAAGAAAAAAAAAATTCCAATTTTTATTTAAACTAGCTTTGGAAAATTGCCAGGGTATGTAGTGCTAACTTGACATTGTGAATCCAGCCATTAAAAAAGCCAAATTCCAAATTGTAATGATGCAATTAATTGTAGCCTTTTAATCTAAAATTAGTATTGGAAAGAAAAAAATCCAAACATTTTTTTTCATTACCTTTGCAGAATTCCCATGGTGTGTAGTGCTAATTTGACATTGTGAATCCAGCCATTAAAAAAGCCAAATTCCAAAATGTAATAATGTAATTAATTGTACCTTTTTAATCTAAAATTAGTTGTGGAAAGAAAAAAATTCCATAATTTTTTTGTAATTAGCTTTGGAAAATTCCCATGGTGTGTAGTGCTAACTTGGCATTGTGAATCCAGCCATTAAAAAAGCCTAATTCCAAATTGTAATGATGCAATTAATTGCAGCTTTTTAATCTAAAATTAGTTCTGGAAAGAAAAAAATCCAAAAATTTTTTTTAGTTAGCTTTGGAACATTCCCAGGGTGTGTAGTGCTAACTTGGCATTGTGAATCCAGCCATTAAAAAAGCCAAATTCCAAATTGTAATGATGCAATTAATTGTAGGTTTTTAATCTAAAATTAGTTGTGGAAAGAAAAAAATCCAAATTTTCCAATTTTTTTTAGTTAGCTTTGGAAAATTCCCAGGGTGTTTAGTGTTAAATTGACATTGTAAATCCAGCCACTAAAAAAGCCAAAATCCAAAATTTAATGACGCAATTAATTGTAGCTTTTTAATCTAAAATTAGCTGTGGAAAGAAAAAAATTCAAAAAAAAATTTTTAATTAGCTTTGGAAAATTCCTATGGTGTGTAGTGCTAACTTGCCATTGTGAATCCAGCCATTAAAGAAGTAAAATTCCAAAATGTAATGATGCAACTAATTGTAGCCTCTTAATCTAAAATTAGTTGTGGAAAGAAAAAAATTCAAAAATTGTTTTCATTACCTTTGGAGAATTCCCAAGGTGTGTAGTGCTAATTTGACATTGTGAATCCAGGCATTAAAAAGCCAAATTCCAAAATATAATGATGCAATTAATTGTACCTTTTTAATCTAAAATTAGTTGTGGAAAGAAAAAAATTCCATACATTTTTTGTATTAGCTTTGGAAAATTCCCATGGCGTGTAGTGCTAAGTTGGCATTGTGAATCCAGCCATTAAAAAAGTAAAATTCCAAAATGTAATGATGCAATTAATTGTAGCTTTTTAATCTAAAATTAAGTGTGGAAAGAAAAAAATTCCAAAATTTTTTTTAATTAGCTTTGGAAAATTCCCAATGTGTGTAGTGCTAACTTGACATTGTGAATCCAGAAATTAAGAAAGCAAAATTCCAAATTATAATGATGCAATTAATTGTAGCTTTTTTATCTACAATTAGTTATGGAAAGAAAAAAAATCCAAATTTTTTTTTTAGTTAGCTTTGGAACATTCCCAGGGTGTGTAGTGCTAACTTGGCATTGTGAATCCAGCCATTAAAAAAGCCAAATTCCAAAATGTAATGTAATTATCTTTAAAAAATACCCAGGGTGTGTAGCGCTAACTTGACATTGTGAATCCAGTCATTAAAAAGCTAAATTCCAAAATGGAATGATGAAATTAATTATACATTTTTAATCTAAAATTAGTTGTGGAAAGAAAAAAGTTCCATAATTTTTTTCAATTAGCGCTGGAAAATTCCCATGGCGTGTAGTGCTAAGTTGGCATTGTGAATCCAGCCATTAAAAAAGTAAAATTCCAAAATGTAATGATGCAATTAATTGTAGCTTTTTAATCTAAAATTAAGTGTGGAAAGAAAAAAATTCCCAAGGTGTGTAGTGCTAACTTGACATTGTGAATCCAGAAATTAAGAAAGCAAAATTCCAAATTATAATGATGCAATTAATTGTAGCTTTTTAGTCTTAAATTAGATGTGTGTAGTGCTAACTTGACTTTGTGAATTCAGGGATTAAAAAAGCAAAATTACAAAATGTAATGATGCAATTAATGGAAGCTTTTTAGTTTAAAATTTGTTGTTGAAAGAAAAAAAAATTCCAAAATTGTTTTTTAATTAGCTTTTGAAAATTCCCAGGGTGTTAAGTGCTAACTTGACATTGTGAATTCATCCATTAAAAAAGCAAAATTAAAAAATGTAATGATGCAATTAATTGTAGCTTTTTAATCTTAAATTAAATGTGGAAAGAAAAAAATTCCAAACATTTTTTTTAAATAGCTTTGGAAAATTCCCAGGGTGTGTAGTGCTAATTTCACATTGTGAATCCAGCCATGAAAAATACCATATTCCAAAATGTAATGATGCAATTAATTGTAGCTTTTCAATCTAAAATTAGATGTGGAAAGAAAAAAATTCCAAAAAATTTTTTTAATTAGCTTTGGAAAATTCCCATGGTGTGTTGTGCTAATTTGACATTGTGAATCTAGCCATTAAAAAAGCGAAATTCCAAAATGTAATTATGCAATTAATTGTAGCTTTTTAATCTAAAAATAGTTGTGGAAAGAACAAAAAATTCCAATTTTTTTTAAAACTAGCTTTGGAAAATTGTCAGGGTGTGTAGTGCTAACTTGACATTGTGAATCCAGCCATTAAAAAAGCCAAATTCCAAATTGTAATGATGCAATTAATTGTAGCCTTTTAATCTAAAATTAGTTTTGGAAAGAAAAAAATCCAAACATTTTTTTTCATTACCTTTGCAGAATTCCCATGGTGTGTAGTGCTAATTTGACATTGTGAATCCAGCCATTAAAAAAGCCAAATTCCAAAATGTAATAATGCAATTAATTGTACCTTTTTAATCTAAAATTAGTTGTGGAAAGAAAAAAATTCCATAATTTTTTTGTAATTAGCTTTGGAAAATTCCCATGGTGTGTAGTGCTAACTTGGCATTGTGAATCCAGCCATTAAAAAAGCCTAATTCCAAATTGTAATGATGCAATTAATTGTAGCTTTTTAATCTAAAATTAGTTCTGGAAAGAAAAAAATCCAAAAAATTTTTTTAGTTCGCTTTGGAACATTCCCAGGGTGTGTAGTGCTAATTTGGCATTGTGAATCCAGCCATTAAAAAAGCCAAATTCCAAATTGTAATGATGCAATTAATTGTAGGTTTTTAATCTAAATTAATTGTGGAAAGAAAAAAATCCAAATTTTTTTTTTAGTTAGCTTTGGAACATTCCCAGGGTGTGTAGTGCTAACTTGGCATTGTGAATCCAGCCATTTAAAAAGCCATATTCCAAAATGTAATGTAATAAGCTTTAAAAAATACCCAGGGTGTGTAGCGCTAACTTGACATTGTGAATCCAGCCATTAAAAAAGTAAAATTCCAAAATGTAATGATGCAATTAATGGTAGCTTTTTAATTTAAAATTATTTGTGGAAAGAAAAAAATTCCAAAAAAATTTTTTTAATTAGCTTTGGAGAATTCCCATGGTGTGTTGTGCTAACTTGACATTGTGAATCCAGAAATTAAGAAAGCAAAATTAAAAATTATAATGATGCAATTAATTGTAGCTTTTTTATCTACAATTAGTTATGGAAAGAAAAAAAATCCAAATTTTTTTTTTAGTTAGCTTTGGAACATTCCCAGGGTGTGTAGTGCTAACTTGGCATTGTGAATCCAGCCATTAAAAAAGCCAAATTCCAAAATGTAATGTAATTATCTTTAAAAAATACCCAGGGTGTGTAGCGCTAACTTGACATTGTGAATCCAGTCATTAAAAAGCTAAATTCCAAAATGGAATGATGAAATTAATTATACATTTTTAATCTAAAATTAGTTGTGGAAAGAAAAAAGTTCCATAATTTTTTTCAATTAGCGCTGGAAAATTCCCATGGCGTGTAGTGCTAAGTTGGCATTGTGAATCCAGCCATTAAAAAAGTAAAATTCCAAAATGTAATGATGCAATTAATTGTAGCTTTTTAATCTAAAATTAAGTGTGGAAAGAAAAAAATTCCCAAGGTGTGTAGTGCTAACTTGACATTGTGAATCCAGAAATTAAGAAAGCAAAATTCCAAATTATAATGATGCAATTAATTGTAGCTTTTTTATCTACAATTAGTTATGGAAAGAAAAAAATTCCAAAATTTTTTTTAATTAGCTTTGGAACATTCCCAGGGTGTGTAGTGCTAACTTGGCATTATGATTCCAGCCATTAAAAAAGCAAAATTAAAAAATGTAATGATGCAATTAATGGAAGCTTTTTAGTTTAAAATTTGTTGTTGAAAGAAAAAAAAATTCCAAAATTGTTTTTTAAATAGCTTTTGAAAATTCCCAGGGTGTTAAGTGCTAACTTGACATTGTGAATTCATCCATTAAAAAAGCAAAATTCCTAAATGTAATGATGCAATTAATTGTAGCTTTTTAGTCTTAAATTAGATGTGTGTAGTGCTAACTTGACTTTGTGAATTCAGGGATTAAAAAAGCAAAATTACAAAATGTAATGATGCAATTAATGGAAGCTTTTTAGTTTAAAATTTGTTGTTGAAAGAAAAAAAAATTCCAAAATTGTTTTTTAATTAGCTTTTGAAAATTCCCAGGGTGTTAAGTGCTAACTTGACATTGTGAATTCATCCATTAAAAAAGCAAAATTAAAAAATGTAATGATGCAATTAATTGTAGCTTTTTAATCTTAAATTAAATGTGGAAAGAAAAAAATTCCAAACATTTTTTTTAAATAGCTTTGGAAAATTCCCAGGGTGTGTAGTGCTAATTTCACATTGTGAATCCAGCCATGAAAAATACCATATTCCAAAATGTAATGATGCAATTAATTGTAGCTTTTCAATCTAAAATTAGATGTGGAAAGAAAAAAATTCCAAAAAATTTTTTTAATTAGCTTTGGAAAATTCCCATGGTGTGTTGTGCTAATTTGACATTGTGAATCTAGCCATTAAAAAAGCGAAATTCCAAAATGTAATTATGCAATTAATTGTAGCTTTTTAATCTAAAAATAGTTGTGGAAAGAACAAAAAATTCCAATTTTTTTTAAAACTAGCTTTGGAAAATTGTCAGGGTGTGTAGTGCTAACTTGACATTGTGAATCCAGCCATTAAAAAAGCCAAATTCCAAATTGTAATGATGCAATTAATTGTAGCCTTTTAATCTAAAATTAGTTTTGGAAAGAAAAAAATCCAAACATTTTTTTTCATTACCTTTGCAGAATTCCCATGGTGTGTAGTGCTAATTTGACATTGTGAATCCAGCCATTAAAAAAGCCAAATTCCAAAATGTAATAATGCAATTAATTGTACCTTTTTAATCTAAAATTAGTTGTGGAAAGAAAAAAATTCCATAATTTTTTTGTAATTAGCTTTGGAAAATTCCCATGGTGTGTAGTGCTAACTTGGCATTGTGAATCCAGCCATTAAAAAAGCCTAATTCCAAATTGTAATGATGCAATTAATTGTAGCTTTTTAATCTAAAATTAGTTCTGGAAAGAAAAAAATCCAAAAAATTTTTTTAGTTCGCTTTGGAACATTCCCAGGGTGTGTAGTGCTAATTTGGCATTGTGAATCCAGCCATTTAAAAAGCCATATTCCAAAATGTAATGTAATAAGCTTTAAAAAATACCCAGGGTGTGTAGCGCTAACTTGACATTGTGAATCCAGCCATTAAAAAAGTAAAATTCCAAAATGTAATGATGCAATTAATGGTAGCTTTTTAATTTAAAATTATTTGTGGAAAGAAAAAAATTCCAAAAAAATTTTTTTAATTAGCTTTGGAAAATTCCCATGGTGTGTTGTGCTAATTTGACATTGTGAATCTAGCCATTAAAAAAGCAAAATTCCAAAATGTAATTATGCAATTAATTGTAGCTTTTTAATCTAAGATTAATTGTGGAAAGAAAAAAAATTCCTATTTTTTTTTAAACTAGCTTTGGAAAATTGCCAGGGTGTGTAGTGCTAACTTGACATTGTGAATCCAGCCATTAAAAAAGCCAAATTCCAAATTGTAATGATGCAATTAATTGTAGCCTTTTAATCTAAAATTAGTTTTGGAAAGAAAAAAATCCAAACATTTTTTTTCATTACCTTTGCAGAATTCCCATGGTGTGTAGTGCTAATTTGACTTTGTGAATCCAGCCATTAAGAAAGCCAAATTCCAAAATGTAATAATGCAATTAATTGTTCCTTTTTAATCTAAAATTAGTTGTGGAAAGAAAAAAATTCCATAATTTTTTTGTAATTAGCTTTGGAAAATTCCCATGGTGTGTAGTGCTAACTTGGCATTGTGAATCCAGCCATTAAAAAAGCCTAATTCCAAATTGTAATGATGCAATTAATTGTAGCTTTTTTAATCTAAAATTAGTTCTGGAAAGAAAAAAATCCAAAAAATTTTTTTAGTTAGCTTTGGAACATTCCCAGGGTGTGTAGTGCTAACTTGGCATTGTGAATCCAGCCATTAAAAAAGCCAAATTCCAAATTGTAATGATGCAATTAATTGTAGGTTTTTAATCTAAAATTAGTTGTGGAAAGAAAAAAATCCAAATTTTTTTTTAGTTAGCTTTGGAACATTCCCAGGGTGTGTAGTGTTAACTTGGCATTTTGAATCCAGCCATTTAAAAAGCCATATTCCAAAATGTAATGTAATTAGCTTTAAAAAATACCCAGGGTGTGTAGCGCTAACTTGACATTGTGAATCCAGCCATTAAAAAGGAAAATTCCAAAATGTAATGATGCAATTAATGGTAGCTTTTTAATTTAAAATTAGTTGTGGGATGAAAAAAATTCCAAAATTGTTTTTTAATTAGCTTCGGAAAATTCCCAGGGTGTTTAGTGTTAAATTGACATTGTAATTCCAGCCACTAAAAAAGCCAAATTCCAAAATTTAATGACGCAATTAATTGTAGCTTTTTAATCTAAAATTAGCTATGGAAAGAAAAAAATTGAAAAAAAAATTTTTAATTAGCTTTGGAAAATTCCTATGGTGTGTAGTGCTAAGTTGGCATTGTGAATCCAGCCATTAAAAAAGTAAAATTCCAAAATGTAATGATGCAATTAATTGTAGCTTTTTAATCTAAAATTAAGTGTTGAAAGAAAAAAATTCCAAATTTTTTTTTAATTAGCTTTGGAAAATTCCCAAGGTGTGTAGTGCTAATTTGACATTGTGAATCCAGCCATTAAAAAAGTAAAATTCCAAAATGTAATGATGCAATTAATTGTAGCTTTTTAATCTAAAATTAAGTGTTGAAAGAAAAAAATTCCAAATTTTTTTTTAATTAGCTTTGGAAAATTCCCAAGGTGTGTAGTGCTAACTTGACATTGTGAATCCAGAAATTAAGAAAGCAAATTTCCAAATTATAATGATGCAATTAATTGTAGCTTTTTTATCTACAATTAGTTGTGGAAATAAAAAAAATCCAAATTTTTTTTTTAGTTAGCTTTGGAACATTCCCAGGGTGTGAAGTGCTAACTTGGCATTGTGAATCCAGCCATTAAAAAAGCCAAATTCCAAAATGTAATGTAATTATCTTTAAAAAATACCCAGGGTGTGTAGCGCTAACTTGACATTGTGAATCCAGTCATTAAAAAGCCAAATTCCAAAATGGAATGATGAAATTAATTATACATTTTTAATCTAAAATTAGTTGTGGAAAGAAAAAAGTTCCATAATTTTTTTCAATTAGCGCTGGAAAATTCCCAGGATGTGTAGTGCTAACTTGGCATTATGATTCCAGCCATTAAAAAAGCAAAATTCCTAAATGTAATGATGCAATTAATTGTAGCTTTTTAATCTTAAATTAGATGTGTGTAGTGCTAACTTGACTTTGTGAATTCAGGGATTAAAAAAGCAAAATTCCAAAATGTAATGATGCAATTAATGGAAGCTTTTTAATTTAAAATTTGTTGTTGAAAGAAAAAAAATTCCAAAATTGTTTTTTAATTAGCTTTTGAAAATTCCCAGGGTGTTAAGTGCTAACTTGACATTGTGAATTCATCCATTAAAAAAGCAAAATTAAAAAATGTAATGATGCAATTAATTGTAGCTTTTTAATCTTAAATTAAATGTGGAAAAAAAAATTCCAAAAATTTTTTTTAAATAGCTTTGGAAAATTCCCAGGGTGTGTAGTGCTAATTTCACATTGTGAATCCAGCCATGAAAAATACCATATTCCAAAATGTAATGATGCAATTAATTGTACCTTTTTAATCTAAAATTAGTTGTGGAAAGAAAAAAATTCCATAATTTTTTTTAAACTAGCTTTGAAAAATTGCCAGGGTGTGTAGTGCTAACTTGACATTGTGAATCCAGCCATTAAAAAAGCCAAATTCCAAATTGTAATGATGCAATTAATTGTAGCCTTTTAATCTAAAATTAGTTTTGGAAAGAAAAAAATCCAAACATTTTTTTTCATTACCTTTGCAGAATTCCCATGGTGTGTAGTGCTAATTTGACATTGTGAATCCAGCCATTAAAAAAGCCAAATTCCAAAATATAATAATGCAATTAATTGTACCTTTTTAATCTAAAATTAGTTGTGGAAAGAAAAAAATTCCATAATTTTTTTGTAATTAGCTTTGGAAAATTCCCATGGTGTGTAGTGCTAACTTGGCATTGTGAATCCAGCCATTAAAAAAGCCTAATTCCAAATTGTAATGATGCAATTAATTGTAGCTTTTTAATCTAAAATTAGTTCTGGAAAGAAAAAAATCCAAAAATTTTTTTTAGTTCGCTTTGGAACATTCCCAGGGTGTGTAGTGCTAACTTGGCATTGTGAATCCAGCCATTAAAAAAGCCAAATTCCAAATTGTAATGATGCAATTAATTGTAGGTTTTTAATCTAAATTAATTGTGGAAAGAAAAAAATCCAAATTTTTTTTTTAGTTAGCTTTGGAACATTACCAGGGTGTGTAGTGCTAACTTGGCATTGTGAATCCAGCCATTTAAAAAGCCATATTCCAAAATGAAATGTAATTATCTTTAAAAAATACCCAGGGTGTGTAGCGCTAACTTGACATTGTGAATCCAGGCATTAAAAAGGAAAATTCCAAAATGTAATGATGCAATTAATGGTAGCTTTTTAATTTAAAATTAGTTGTGGGAAGAAAAAAATTCCAAAATTGTTTTTTAATTAGCTTCGGAAAATTCCCAGGGTGTTTAGTGTTAAATTGACATTGTAATTCCAGCCACTAAAAAAGCCAAATTCCAAAATTTAATGACGCAATTAATTGTAGCTTTTTAATCTAAAATTAGCTATGGAAAGAAAAAAATTCAAAAAAAAATGATTAATTAGCTTTGGAAAATTCCTATGGTGTGTAGTGCTAACTTGCCATTGTGAATCCAGCCATTAAAGAAGTAAAATTCCAAAATGTAATGATGCAATTAATTGTAGCCTTTTAATCTAAAATTAGTTGTGGAAAGAAAAAAATTCAAAAATTGTTTTCATTACCTTTGGAGAATTCCCAAGGTGTGTAGTGCTAATTTGACATTGTGAATCCAGGCATTAAAAAGCCAAATTCCAAAATATAATGATGCAATTAATTGTACCTTTTTAATCTAAAATTAGTTGTGGAAAGAAAAAAATTCCATACATTTTTTGTATTAGCTTTGGAAAATTCCCAAGGTGTGTAGTGCTAACTTGACACGGTGAATCCAGCCATTAAAAAAGCCAAATTCCAAAATGGAATGATGAAATTAATTATACATTTTTAATCTAAAATTAGTTGTGGAAAGAAAAAAGTTCAATAATTTTTTCCAATTAGCGCTGGAAAATTCCCAGGATGTGTAGTGCTAACTTGGCATTATGATTCCAGCCATTAAAAAAGCAAAATTCCTTAATGTAATGATGCAATTAATTGTAGCTTTTTAATCTTAAATTAGATGTGGAAAGAAAAAAATTACAAAAAAATTTTTTAATTAGCTTTGGAAAATTCCCATGGTGTGTAGTGCTAATTTGACATTGTGAATCCAGCTTTTAAAAAAGCAAAATTCCAAAATGTAATTATGCAATTAATTGTTGCTTTTTAATCTAAAATTAGTTGCGGAAAGAAAAAAAAATTCCAAAATTTTTTTTAATTAGCTTTGGAAAATTGCCAGGGTGTGTAGTGCTAACTTGACATTGTGTATCCAGCCATTAAAAAAGCCAAATATTTTACATTTTTTATTTTTAGTTAAAATGCTGGCGAAATGTTTAGCTCACAACCAACTAAAAAAAAGATATGAATCCATATCATGGACTTTAGACCGTCTAGTGCCATGATGTGATGCCGAATCCAATTCATGTTATGATGGAAAATCGAAGAATTACCCGCGATAAATTTGTGAAAACCCATTGTTTTATATTAATTTAATGTGTTTAATAAATAGAGTGCAACTCGTCAAATTTTGTTCCCTTTTGTGAAATTCTTGATTGACAGATACTTGACAGTTCCTCTTATTTCAACAACTTCAAAATTTTGCGCGGCTTTTACCAAGTGATTGTAGAGATTAAAATTGTAGAGATAAAATTTTGTTTTTCCCGATCTGCGTACTGGGCTTTAGCTTTGGAACATTCCCAGGGTGTGTAGAGCTAACTTGGCATTGTGAATCCAGCCATTAAAAAAGCCAAATTGCAAAATGTAATGTAATTATCTTTAAAAAATACCCAGGGTGTGTAGCGCTAACTTGAAATTGTGAAAAACGAAATTCCAAAATGTAATTATGCAATTAATTGTAGCTTTTTAATCTAAAATTAGTTGCGGAAAGAAAAAAAATCCAAAATTTTGTTTTCATTACCTTTGCAGAATTCCCATGGTGTGTAGTGCTAATTTGACATTGTGAATCCAGCCATTAAAAAGGCCAAATTCCAAATTGTACTGACGCAATAAATTGTAGCTTTTTAATCTAAAATTAGTTGTGGAAGGAAAAAAATCCAAAATTTTTTTTTAGTTAGCTTTGGAACATTCCCAGGGTGTGTAGTGCTAACTTGGCATTGTGAATCCAGCTATTAAAAAATCCGATTCCAAAATGTAATGATGCAATTAATTGTGGCTTTTTAATTTAAAATTAATTGTGGAAAGAAAAAATCCCCATTGTGTGTAGTGCTAACTTGACATGGTGAATCCAGCCATTAAAAAAGCCAAATTCCAAAATGTAATGACGCAATTAATTGTAGCTTTTTAATCTAAAATTAGCTGTGGAAAGAAAAAAATTAAAAAAAAAAAATTTAATTAGCTTTGGAAAATTCCTATGGTGTGTAGTGCTAGGTTGACATTGTGAATCCAGCGATTAAAAAAGCAAAATTCCAAAATGTAATGATGCAATTAATTGTAGCTTCTTAATCTAAAATTAAGTGTGGAAAGAAAAAAATTCCAAAATTTTTTTTAATTAGCTTTGGAAAATTCCCAAGGTGTGTAGTGCTAACTTGACATTGTGAATCCAGAAATTAAGAAAGCAAAATTCCAAATTATAATGGTGCAATTAATTGTATCTTTTTTATCTACAATTAGTTGTGGAAAGAAAAAAAATCCAAATTTTTTTTTAGTTAGCTTTGGAACATTCCCAGGGTGTGTAGTGCTAACTTGGCATTGTGAATCAAGCCATTAAAAAAGCCAAGTTCCAAAATGTAATGTAATAATCTTTAAAAAATACCCAGGGTGTGTAGCGCTAACTTGACATTGTGAATCCAGTCATTAAAAAGCCAAATTCCAAAATGTAATGACGCAATTAATTGTAGCTTTTTAATCTAAAATTAGCTGTGGAAAGAAAAAAATTAAAAAAAAAAATTTTAATTAGCTTTGGAAAATTCCTATGGTGTGTAGTGCTAGTTTGACATTGTGAATCCAGCGATTAAAAAAGCAAAATTCCAAAATGCAATTATGCAATTAATTGTAGCTTTTTAATCTAAAATTAGTTGTGGAAAGAAAAAAATTCCATAATTTTTTTGTAATTAGCTTTGGAAAATTCCCATGGTGTGTAGTGCTAACTTGGCATTGTGAATCCAGCCATTAAAAAAGCCTAATTCCAAATTGTAATGATGCAATTAATTGTAGCTTTTTTAATCTAAAATTAGTTCTGGAAAGAAAAAAATCCAAAAATTTTTTTTAGTTAGCTTTGGAACATTCCCAGGGTGTGTAGTGCTAACTTGGCATTGTGAATCCAGCCATTAAAAAAGCCAAATTCCAAATTGTAATGATGCAATTAATTGTAGGTTTTTAATCTAAAATTAGTTGTGGAAAGAAAAAAATTCAAAAATTGTTTTCATTACCTTTGGAGAATTCCCAAGGTGTGTAGTGCTAATTTGACATTGTGAATCCAGGCATTAAAAAGCCAAATTCCAAAATATAATGATGCAATTAATTGTACCTTTTTAATCTAAAATTAGTTGTGGAAAGATAAAAATTCCATACATTTTTTGTATTAGCTTTGGAAAATTCCCATGGCGTGTAGTGCTAAGTTGGCATTGTGAATCCAGCCATTAAAAAAGTAAAATTCCAAAATGTAATGATGCAATTAATTGTAGCTTTTCAATCTAAAATTAAGTGTGGAAAGAAAAAAATTCCAAAATTTTTTTTAATTAGCTTTGGAAAATTCCTAAGTTGTGTAGTGCTAAATTGACATTGTGAATCCAGAAATTAAGAAAGCAAAATTCCAAATTATAATGATGCAATTAATTGTAGCTTTTTTATCTACAATTAGTTGTGGAAAGAAAAAAAATCCAAATTTTTTTTTTAGTTAGCTTTGGAACATTCCCAGGGTGTGTAGTGCTAACTTGGCATTGTGAATCCAGCCATTAAAAAAGCCAAATTCCAAAATGTAATGTAATTATCTTTAAAAAATACCCAGGGTGTGTAGCGCTAACTTGACATTGTGAATCCAGTCATTAAAAAGCCAAATTCCAAAATGGAATGATGAAATTAATTATACATTTTTAATCTAAAATTAATTGTGGAAAGAAAAAAGTTCCATAATTTTTTTCAATTAGCGCTGGAAAGTTCCCAGGATGTGTATTGCTAACTTGGCATTATGATTCCAGCCATTAAAAAAGCAAAATTCCTAAATGTAATGATGCAATTAATTGTAGCTTTTTAATCTTAAATTAGATGTGGAAAGAAAAAAATTACAAAAAAATTTTTTAATTAGCTTTGGAAAATTCCCATGATGTGTAGTGCTAATTTGACATTGTGAATCCAGCTTTTAAAAAAGCAAAATTCCAAAATGTAATTATGCAATTAATTGTAGCTTTTTAATCTAAAATTAGTTGCGGAAAGAAAAAAAAATTACAAAATTTTTTTTAATTAGCTTTGGAAAATTGCCAGGGTGTGTGGTGCTAACTTGACATTGTGAATCCAGCCATCAAAAAAGCCAAATATTTTACATTTTTTATTTTTAGTTAAAATGCTGGCAAAATGTTTAGCTCACAACCAACTAAAAAAAGATATGAATCCATATCATGGACTTTAGACCGCCTAGTGCCATGATGTGATGCCGAATCCAATTCATGTTATGATGGAAAATCGAAGAATTACCCGCGATAAATTTGTGAAAAACCTTGTGAAAACCCATTGTTTTGTATTAATTTAATGTGTTTAATAAATAGAGTGCAACTCATCAAATTTTGTTCCCTTTTGTGAAATTCTTGATTGACAGATACTTGACAGTTCCTCTTATTTCAACAACTTCAAAATTTTGCGCGGCTTTTACCAAGTGATTGTAGAGATTAAAATTGTAGAGATAAAATTTAGTTTTTCCCGATCTGCGTACTGGGCTTTAGCTTTGGAACATTCCCAGGGTGTGTAGAGCTGACTTGGCATTGTGAATCCAGCCATTAAAAAAGCCAAATTGCAAAATGTAATGTAATTATCTTTAAAAAATACCCAGGGTGTGTAGCGCTAACTTGAAATTGTGAAAAGCAAAATTCCAAAATGTAATTATGCAATTAATTGTAGCTTTTTAATCTAAAATTAGTTGCGGAAAGAAAAAAAATCCAAAATTTTGTTTTCATTACCTTTGCAGAATTCCCATGGTGTGTAGTGCTAATTTGACATTGTGAATCCAGCCATTAAAAAGGCCAAATTCCAAATTATACTGATGCAATAAATTGTAGCTTTTTAATCTAAAATTAGTTGTGGAAAGAAAAAAATCCAAAACTTTTTTTTAGTTAGCTTTGGAACATTCCCAGGGTGTGTAGTGCTAACTTGGCATTGTGAATCCAGAAATTAAGAAAGCCAAATTCCAAAATGTAATGTAATTAGCTTTAAAAAATACCCAGGGTGTGTAGCGCTAACTTGACATTGTGAATCCAGCTATTAAAAAGCCAAATTCCAAAATGGAATGATGCAATTACTTGTTCATTTTTAATCTAAAATTAGTTGTGGAAAGAAAAAAAATCCAAATTTTTTTTTTCATTACCTTTGCAGAATTCCCATGGTGTGTAGTGCTAATTTGATATTGTGAAAAGAAAAAAATCCAAAATGTGTTTTTAGTTAGCTTTGGAACATTCCCAGGATGTGTAGTGCTAGTTTGACATTGTGAATCCAGCGATTAAAAAAGCAAAATTCCAAAATACAATTATGCAATTAATTGTAGCTTTTTAATCTTAAATTAGTTGTGGAAAGAAAAAAATTCTAAAGTTTCTTAATTAGCTTTGGAAAATTCCCAGGGTGTGTAGTGCTAACTTGACATTGTGAATCCAGCCATTAAAAAAGCCAAATTCCAAAATGTAATGTAATTAGCTTTAAAAATAACCAGGGTGTGTATTGCTTACTTGACATTGTGAATCCAGCCATTAAAAAGCCAAATTGCAAAATGGAATGATGCAATTACTTGTTCATTTTTAATCTAAAATTAGTTGTGGAAAGAAAAAAATTCCATAAATTTTTTTTAATTAGCGCTTGAAAATTCCCATGGTGTGTAGTGCTAACTAGGCATTGTGAATCCAGCCATTAAAAAGCCAAATTCAAAATTGTAATGATGTAATTAATTGTACCTTTTTAATCTAAAATTAGTTGTGGAAAGAAAAAATTCCAAAAGTTTTTTTTAGTTAGCTTTGGAAAATTCGCAGGATGTGTAGTGCTAACTTGGCATTGTGAACCCAGCCATTAAAAAAGCAAAATTGCAAAATGTAATGATGCAATTAATTGTAGCTTTTTAATCTAAAATTAGTTGTGGAAAGAAGAAATACCCAGTGTGTGTAGTGCTAACTTGACATTTTGAATTCAGGGATTAAAAGAGCAAAATTCCAAAATGTAATGATGCAATTAATTGTAGCTTTTTAATCTAAAATTAGCTATGGAAAGAAAAAAATTCCAAAAATTTTTTTTTAATTAGCTTTGGAAAATTCCCATGGTATGTAGTGCTAATTTGACATTGTGAATCCAGCCATTAAAAAAGCCAAATTCCAAATTGTAATGATGCAATTAATTGTAGATTTTTAATCTAAAATTAGTTGTGGAAAGAAATAAATTCCAAAAAAAAAATTTTATTAGCTTTGGAAAATTCCCATTGTGTGCAGTGGGTTCAGTGGGTGCAGTTCAATTTTTTTTTCATTACCTTTGGAGAATTCCCAGGGTGTGTAGTGCTAATTTGACATTGTGAATATAGCCATTAAAAAAGACAAATTCCAAAATGTAATGATGCAATTAATTGTACCTTTTTAATTTAAATTTAGTTGTGGAAAGAAAAAAATTCCAAATTTTTATTTTAATTAGCTTTGGAAAATTCCCAGGGTGTGTAGTGCTAATTTAACATTGTGAATCCAGCCAATAAAAAAGCCAATTCCAGAATGTAATGATGCAGTTAATTGTAGCTTTTTAATCTAAAATTAGTTGCGGAAAGAAAGAAATTCCAAAAATTTAATTTAATTAGCCTTGGAACATTCCCAGGGTGTGTAGTGCTAATTTCACATTGTGAATCCAGCCATTAATACAGCAAAATTCCAAAATGTTGTGATGCAATTTATTGTAGCCTTTTAATCTAAAATTAGTTCTGGAAAGAAAAAAAATTAAAAATTGAATTTAATTAGCTTTGGAAAATTCCCCGGGTGTGTAGTGCTAACTGGACCTTGTGAATCTAGCCATTAAAAAAGCCAAATTCCAAAATGTAATGATGCAATTATGTTCAGCTTTTTAATCTAAAATAAGTTGTGGAACGAAAAAAATTTCAAAAATTGAATTTAATTAGCTTTGGAACATTCCCAGGGTGTGTAGTGCTAATTTGACATTGTGAATCCAACCATTAAAACAGCAAAATTCCAAAATGTAATGATGCAATTAATTTTATTTTTTAATTAAGTTTGGAAAATTCTCTGGGTGTGTAGTGCTAACTTGACCTTGTGAATCTAGCCATTAAAAAAGCCAAATTCCAAAATGTAATGATGCAATTATGTTTAGCTTTTTAATCTAAAATAAGTTGTGGAACGAAAAAAATTTAAAAAATTGAATTGAATTAGCTTTGGAACATTCCAAGGGTGTGTAGTGCTAGCTTGACATTGTGAATCCAGCCATTAAAACAGCAAAATTCCAAAATGTAATGATGCAATTAATTGTAGCGCTTTAATCTAAAATTAGTTGTGGAAAGAAAAAATTCCAAATGTTTGTTTAATTAGCTTAGGAAAATTCCCAGGGTGTGTAGTGCTAACTTGACATTTTGAATTCAGCCATTAAAAAGCTAAATTCCACAATGAAATGATGCAATTAATTGTAGCTTTTTAATCTAAAATTAGTTGTGGAAAGAAAAAAATTCCAAACATTTTTTTAATTAGCTTTAAAAAATACCCAGAGTGTGTAGTGCTAACTAGAAGTGGATTCAGCCATTAAAAAAGCAAAATTCCAAAATAAATACCTACAATAATACCTATCGGTAGTAGTAGTCATTACGGAACTAATATTTCATCTAATTGGCTGTATTAAATAGCTTATTGTTAAATTTATATGGAATTAAATATCTCTCAAATATAAATTAAATTCCATTGCATATAAAAATTAAACACGTATGTACATATGTATAGCATGAATAAAAAAAAAGCAAATTTTTGTTGTGTTGATTGTGGATTAATTAATTTTGTTTCGCATATGACGTCAATAAAATGAAGAAAACAAAGAAGTGTCGTAATCTAGTTAAATATGTTTCATGTATGTATACTATATGCATATATGACATTAAAAACACAAGATCTGTTTATTTTGATTTGCATTTGCTAACCCATTTTTTTAGTACATTTCTTAAATGTAATGATGCAATTAATTGTAGTTTTTAATCTAAAATTAGTTGTGGAAGGAAAAAAATTCCAAAATTTTTTTTTTTTATTAGGTTTGTAAAATATCCAGGGTGTGTAGTGCTAACTTGACATTGTGAATCCAGCCATTAAAAAGCCAAATTCCAAAATGTAATCTAAAGCCTAGTACGCTTCTGATGCGAAACGAAAATTTTCGGTGGTCTCCAATAGGAGAGCGAAATGCTAACGAAAATCACAGCGGAAAAATATTTGCGGAGAGTTGTGGTGTAAGCTGTCAAAAAAAGTTGACAAGTTGTAAAAAAAGGAGTTTTGTCACCAAATTACTTTTAGATGGAATTTTTTTTGTCACCAAATTACTTTTAGATGTAATTCTTATAAAATAATTCTATGATATAAAAATGGTTCTAGTTACACAAGGAGGATTTACAATAAAACTCAGAACCGTTTAAATGATCCAAATTAAGCAATTACTTTTGAATTTATAAACTGGTTTATCTGCCGATTTGATAAAATTTCTATCAATTTTAAGAAAATCAATGAATTTGGGAGGTAAACCACTCTAAAATTCGAAAACTACGTGCTTCATTGGGATGGTGTAAACGGTTCTAATTTATGGTTCTAATTTATGGTTTCTTTCTAATTCCGGATACCATTTTCAAGTCCAAGATTTATTTTAAAAAAATATATATAAAGGAAATTTGGTGACAAAACTACTTTTGGTTTTCTTAATGCTTCCTTTGAAAGTATGAAGTTTTGATTCTAAAAAGATATCGCTCGCCTTTATTGGATAACCCGTTCCAAAGATATAGTCCAAAACCAATTCACTGTTCACCTTGAAAAACATGATCTGAAAATACCTTGGAGTGTATCTTTGGAACGGGCTATCCTAAAAACTTGGTTGATACCTTTTTGTAATCTACCCTTAATACTCTCAAAATCAGCATCAAAAGTTTTTATGTAGAAGCCTTATTGCAAAAAATCACTCTTGAAATACGCATATTTAAAATGATGTATGCGTATTTCTGGAGCTATTTTCTTTAATACAACTTCTTTGCAAAAAAATGTTGACGATTCCTTTGAAAGTATGAAGTGCTGATTCTAAAAAGATATCGCTCGCCTTTATTGGACATCCCGTTCCAAAGATATACTCCAAAAGCTATTCACTGTTCACTTTGAAATATATAATCTGAAAAATATTATCAGACTATAAATATAATGGACTATATCTTCGGAACGGTTTGTCCAATAAAGGCGAGCGATATCTTTTTAGAATCAGCACTTCTTACTTTCAAGGGAATTATCAACATTTTTTGCAAAGAAGTTGTATGAAAGAAAAAAACTCCAGGAATACGCATACATCATTTTAAAGATTACAAAAAGGTATCGACCAAGTTTTTAGGGATAACCCGTTCCAAAGATACACTCCAAAGTATTTTCAGATTATATATTCCAAGAGAACAGTGAATAGCTTTTGGAATATACTCGTATCTTTGGAACGGGTTGAATTTTCACTTGTTCATCAGTGAGTTTTCTTAGTGTATTTGTACTTGACCGATCTGCTACGCTGTGAATGCTCTTTGATCGATTCCCATTTTATCTATAGGTCTTGCTTCCTCAATTAATACCAAAATCGAATGAATAGTATAAATGCATGGCCTTATATGTCAAATCCAATTGATAAGTGACCAGCTTGCAAGCAGCTTGATTTGCTATCAAATCCATGAGCAGGGCATCTGCCATACGATGGTTCAATTACATTAAAAAACTTCGTCCAGAAAAGAAAAAGCAGGTAGCGATGGCAATGCGAGGTAAGTGATTTGTCATCATCTTCTTTCTATCAACACAACAAGGGACTAGCGAGGTCATCACCAGAAATTGTAGACTAAATAACAATGTCCATCCCGCGCCGATTTTCACGAAGTAAACATTAAACAGATTGTCTGAACTTGAGAAATAAATTCTGGGGTATGGTATAAAATCGCCAATCAATGAGATCGGAAACAGGCTTTCTAAATAGAAGTGGGTATCGTTTAAGATGGCCTTTTTGCAACCAAACATTATTGTGGTAACGATGATTTCCTTAATTGTCGTTGGTGCAGCGGAAGGCCGCTTACCTTTGGCTTCCGGCCTGAATCTTGTCCCGACCAGGTCGGAAATTCATATTCGGCGGTCGATTTGATTTTTTCTTTGTGGCAATTGAGTTAATTTATGTGTTGAAAGTATGTAGTTAGAAATTGTGAGTGTTTTTTTTATATTTTCATGGTGTCAAAGGTCGCATAGAATTTAAAAGTCGGAGTAACAAATGTATTTTAAAAATCATGACATGGACAGTTAATTGCTGAACAAACTACTGAATCATGATTATAATATTTTTATTTAGTAGTCACTTAAAATAAATTAATTTTAAAAGGACATAGGTTATTTTTAATCTATGCACTAGCACTAGGTATGAGAAAAGTCGATAGTTGGTTATAATAAGCACTCCAAATAAAGATCCGCTATATCTTGTTCGCCGATAAGATATGTGAAGGGTGTGCTTCTTTCCAACTTCCCAATTGCATTTTGCAGATTTAGTTTAGTCGATTTTGAAATTGGTGTTGATACAAAAATTAGAATTGAACTTATTACGATTAATTTAATACAGAAAATGCACAGAAAAACCAGACACTAGAGAAAACCCAAAGCCAAAGAAAAATCAAATAAACAATACAAGAGCTTGAATTTTGTTTTTATAAAAAAAATTAAATGTCAAAATTTCGCAAGCAATTAATGTGCAGGTCAATTAAATTGAGAACGAAAAGAGTGGAGAATTGTACTAAGAAATCTAGTACAGCTATCCACTAAAATTACACATTTCGTCGTTCAGCAGCGTACTGGAAAACGAAAAGTAGAGCGAAATTTTTCGTTCATGATTTCGTCGTGTCATTTTTGTATGGGATTTTTCATTTCGCATCAGCAGCGTACTAGGCTTAAGGCGTGCTTTTTTCTAAGCCCCGGGGAAATTGGACGAAAAAACGATGAGTAGGATTAACAATTTGCATACTAAATCCAACAACAACTTATCCCCGGGGGTGCTTAGCTTAAACCCATAGAATTCTCGGGGCTTAGCTATTGGAGAGGATAAAAATTGGGCTACCAAAAACTTTTTCACTAAGTTATCGATAAAATGTATAGAAACTTCAAAACTGACATTTTGACATGTCAAATAATTATCAATTTTATTTGGTTTCGTTGAGCTTTTGGTGTAAGTGTGTCAGTTGTTTTCCTGACGACCATGTCAACTTAACCTAACTTACCTTTTAATATACATTCCGCAACACAACACCAAATCAATTTTAACATTTTCCGCTTTTGTATTGCCTCTATGGTGTCGTAGATTTTTCCCACCTCGCCATGAAATTATTATTAAATAAAAAAGTATTTCCTGAAGTTAATATTCGTTCAATTAACAAGAATTGAATGAACTACAAAACAAAGGTTTCTCTGAGAAAATTGTTTTCGGCTGCGTTTTGTTGTACATGGGAGCAACCCAATACAGATTCTCAGCTACATCCTAGGATAATTCAATCTTCTTGATCATCGTGCGCTCTTGCTCAGACCTATATTCCTAATGACATAGGAACTGAGCGTCCCATCCCGAATAAGCAACGCGTCAATTAATATCATGTCACCAGTGACCGACGAATGGGGTAGTTTTCAAGTAGTTGAATTCTATGTACCACTGTATTTGTGAAAATCACATCGGCTAAAAACAATTTCCAAATTACTTGATTTCATACTTCAAATTACTCGATTCACATTTTCTTGTATAAATAGTAATTAACTTGGTTCTTTTTATGTTATTTTAATAGAAAAGTAGTTTAAATTCAATAAATATATCGAAATTACACAAAACAAATCAACCCCATGATTTTTCGAAGGATGAGGATGAGGCAAACAGTTGTTTGTCTTTTTCTTGCATTACAGCTGTTCTTCAAATGTCATCTTGCAAATTAATAGTGCTGCCAAGTATTTCACTAAGCGCCTTGGTCGTTTTTTTCAACCAATTCCCCCGGGGATTGCAAAAAACGCACCTGTAATTAGCTTTAAAAAATACCCTGGGTGTGTAGCGCTAACTTGACATTGTGAATCCCACCATTAAAAAAGCAAGATTCCAAAATGTAATGATTCAATTAATTGTAGCTTTGTAATCTAAAATTAGTTGTGGCAAGAAAAAAATTCCAAAAATTAGCTTTGGAAAATTCGCAGGGTATGTAGTGCTAACTTGACATTGTGAATCCAGCCATTAAAAAAGCCAAATTCCAAAATATAATGATGTAATTAATTGTAGTTTTTTAATCTAAAATTAGTTGTGGAAAGAAAAAAATTCCAAAAAATTGATTTAATTAGCTTTGGAACATTCCCAGGGTGTGTAGGGCTAACTTTACATTGTGAATCCAGCCATTAGAAAAGCAATATTCCGCAATGTAATGATGCAATTAATTGTAGCTTCTTAATCTAAAATTACTTGTGGAAAGAAAAAAATTCCGAAAACTTTTTTTAGTAAGCTGAAAATTCCCAGGGTGTGTAGTGCTAACTTGACATTGTGAATTCAGCTATTAAAAAAGCAAAATTCCAAAATGTGATAATGTAATTAATTGTAGCTTTTTAATCTAAAATTAGTTGTGGAAAGAAAAAAATTCCAAATTTTTTTTTAATTAGCTTTAAAAAATACCCAGAGTATGTAGTGCTAACTTGACATTGTGAATTCAGCCATTACAAACACAAAATTCCAAAATAAATACCTACAATAATACCTATCGGCAATCATTAAAAGTAAACACAGTAATAAGATAAAATAACCTGTATTAAATATCTTATTGTTAAATTTATATTGTATTAAATATCTCTTAAATATAAATTAAATTTAATTGCATATAAAAATTAAACACGTTAGTATGTATGGCATTAATAAAAAAAACAAGATTACGACACTTCTTTGTTTTTCTTATTTTATCGACGTCATATGTGAAAAAAAATAGGCAAATAGTTGTTGTGTGTTGATCGTGGATTAATTAATTTTGTTTCACATATGTCGTCAATAAAATGTATAAAACAAAGAAGTGTCGTAATCTAGTTTATAATGTTTCATGTATGTATAGTATATGCTATAAACACAAGATCTGTTTATTTTGATCTGCATTTGCTTACCCATTTTTTAGTACAAATCTTAAGCACTTACTTTAATTATTAAAGTAGTTTTCACTCAGGCGTGTAGATGGCTATTTGGAAATTTGCAGATGTTGGGCGATCTACATCTTTGTTATTGATCATTTGTATGGAAACGTCAATTGTTACCTTTGGTTTTTTTTTTTCTATTAACAAACTTAATAGCATTTTCACACCAAACCAAAACCCGGGATTCACGGAAAAAATATGGTTTTGTCAAAAATCTACATCAAAGCCACTAGTTTTCCCCAAAGCTATAAGGATAGGCGCGCACATGCATTTTTTTCCGAAACTAAATAGTTTAATCACTAGCGATGATCGCGCACATAAGCAACTTAAGAATCGAGATAGACCAACACACAGACAACACTTATTCAATTTCTATTTCTATTCTTAGAAGAATCTGAAAGAAAAAAAAATTCCCATACGAAAATTCTCTGGGCTTAGCTAAGCTCGAGGAGAACTAGTTGTTGTCATATTTAGCATGTAAATATTCTGTGGTTAATTATTTGTTTCGTCAAATTTTCGTTTGGTTCGTAAAAACACGCCTTATTGGTTGCACACAATAGAGACGGATTTGCATATGATAGCTGTCAAAATAATGAAGACACATAAAACGTTATGAACATAGAGAAAATAATTACATAGAGGCGCGACTGCTAATGTACTCATAACCAAATATGGCATCCTGAAACTATCCGATTTCGTTTTGGTGCTTGCATTTAGCATTCCAAATAATGAACAGAAAATCCGATTCACAAAGCGTGTAGTAACACTTTGGAATAAACCTCCAGAACTTCTTTTGAGCTCCAAGCGATTCACCCAAATTTGGGTGTTCTGTTTTTGTACTTTGTTGGTTTGTAAGTTGAAATTTTCTTTAATTTAAAGAAAAAAACTTGAGAAATAAAACTAATTTACATAAATTTGTTGTTTAAACTGGCTTAAATACCTACAATTATATCACAAATCTATATACATACAGACATATTCATCGTTCTGGAAAGTGGTCTACGCAAAACAAATTCTATAGGTGTGTTTGCCTATATGTTATTGAGGATTGGCAAATCCTATTATACTTAACAGAGAATAAACCTGTTATCAATTTAATTTTCCTTTTCAAGAATGCGAAAGTTGATACAAAATATTATAATTTCGAAAAATATATAAGTAGCGACCTACTGCAATAACTAACAATAATTAACACTTAGAAAAGTTTTAATCATCGAGATCAAGCAAGTACTTTGGAAATGACAGCTTGCCCAAATTAGCAAATCCAAGAAATTTTTACTTATATCAAGAAAAATCTTGAAATCAGTAGCTACGCAAAGCTATCATTTCCAAACGGCTTGCTTGATTTCGATGATTGTAACTGTTTTGAGTGTTAATTTACCCAAGCTTCTAAATCCTAAAATTATTTTATAATCAAACAATTATTTCGAAAAATTGCTACCTAACAGTAGTTTTTCCGTGTTAAAAAAAATTGTTACATAGGTACCTCACTAACGTGCTTAAAAATCGCAAAGTGGGATAGGGTACTGGCGGAATACGTCAATGGCAAAAAATGGCATATAAATCACTTTGAGGGAAAACATTGTTGGCGGCAGAACTGATTCTCTATATCAAATGTTTTTGTTTTCCCTCAAAGTGTCACTAGATGTATAGAGAAAGGGATGGGACACTTTAGAGAGAGATAGCTTGGTAAAAAGCCCTATTGACTAGTGCCAAGTTAGTCTGTCTGCCGATACGAATAATAATGCCGGATTTACACGACTGACAAAACTAAAATAATGACAGATAAAAATACTGCCAACTCTGGCAGTAAAGAATGAGCAAGTTCATTCTTTATTGCAAATTGTCATTATTTGAAAATTGTTGTCAGTACTGAATTTACACGATGTCAGTATAATGCCACAACTTAACGAAAATTCTGGCTGGCAGTTTTTTAATGACAAATATACTGCCACATTTTCGACCATTTACACGATAAAAAAAATAATGCCAAGGCTTTGACAGTAATACTGCCAATATGGCAGTCGTGTAAATCCGGCATTACTTATTTATTATTTGATAGTTCGTATGAAAATGCCTATAATTTTTCGGTAATAAAGTTCTTCGTCTATTTTTTCCCCACATTTCTTTATTACAAAAAATAACACAGATTTTGTCACTCTGCATAATTGCGCAAGTGCATGTTTACCTTTTTTGAAATTGAGATTTAAAGATTTGAAGCTCCTTCCTTGGTTGCACTCGGTCGAGCACGTAATTAAAAATGCACAAACCAAAAGTTGATAGAAGCCCAAATATCCAGTACTATACCTCTGTCCCTCTGAAACTGCGTTGCGTTGTGCTCATAACCATAGAGAAACTAACATAGAGGCACGACTTCGGGGGTTCGTTCTCTTTCACCCTACAAGCTAAATTGAGAGGATTTCCTCTGTTTCGACGATCATGTGTTAGTTGCCCCTGCATTTTAAATGAGGCAGACACCAACACAGGCGCAGATATGGTGAGCTTATATATTCAAATTTGAGATCCGTTAAATTCAAAAATTGAAAAATTAATTGTTTTTTATACTACGTTTTCACCTACCACTTAATCCAGATTTAAGTGGATTAACCATAAATCCTCTTTGAAATCTTCTAAATCTTGAAGATTTCCCATACAAATTTTAATCTCCTTGAATGAAGATTAAAATTAATCTCATTGAAATCTTCTTCGAAGAAGGGGCCTATTCTAATATCAGCCATTAAAAAATACAATTTAACTAAAAAGCAATTCATTTTTCATATTTTGAATTTCACGGACTTCAATTTTGAATATATAAGCTCACCATATCCACCAAATGTGCAAATGCGCACTCCTCCGTTTCGATACGCCTGTGTTGGTGTCTGCCTCATTTAAAATGCACGGGCAACTAACACATGCTTGTGGAAATGGAAGAAATCCTCTCATTTTATCTTGTAGGGTGAAAGAGAACGAAACCCCCGAAATCGTGCCTCTATGTTAGTTTCTCTATGGTTATGAGCACAACGCAACGCAGTTTCAGAGGGACAGAGGTATAGTACTGGATATTTGGGCTTCTATCAACTTTTGGTTTGTGCATTTTTAATTACGTGCTTGACCGAGTGCAACCAAGGAAGGAGCTTCAAATCTTTAAATCTCAATTTCAGAAAAGGTAAACATGCACTTGCGCAATTATGCAGAGTGACAAAATCTGTGTTATTTTTTGTAATAAAGAAATGTGGGGAAAAAATAGACGAAGATCTTTATTACCGAAAAATTATAGGCATTTTTATACGAACTATCAAATAATAAATAAGTAATGCCGAATTTACACGACTGCCATATTGGCAGTATTACTGTCAAAGCCTTGGCATTATTTTTTTTGTCGTGTAAATGGTCGAAAATGTGGCAGTATATTTGTCATTAAAAAACTGCCAGCCAGAATTTTCGTTAAGTTGTGGCATTATACTGACATCGTGTAAATTCAGTACTGACAACAATTTTCAAATAATGACAATTTGCGATAAAGTATGAACTTGCTCATTCTTTACTGCCAGAGTTGGCAGTATTTTTATCTGCATTATTTTAGCTTCGTGTAAACGAATGTCTTTATTTAAATTAATGACAGAAGTATTTGGGCAGTAAATATTGCGAACTTGGCAATCGTGTAAGTCCGGCATTATTTGTACCGGCAGACAGACTAACTTGGCACTAGTCAATAGGGCTTTTTACCAAGCTATCTCTCTCGAAAGTGTCCCATCCTTTTCTCTATATATCTATTGACACTTTGAGGAAAAACAAAAACATTTGTTAAAAAGAATCAGTTCTGCCGCCAACAATGTTTTCCCTCAAAGTGATTTATCTGCCATTTTTTGCCATTGACGTATTCCGCCAGTACCCTATCCCACTTTGCTATTTTTAAGCACGTTAGTGAGGTACCTATGTAACAATTTTTTTTTTTAAACACGGAAAAACTACTTTTAGTTAGCAATTTTTCGAAATAATTATTGGATTATAAAATAATTTTAAGGATTTAGAAGCTTGGGTAAATTAACACTCAGAACAGTTACAATCATAGAAATCAAGCAAGTAGTTTGGAAATGATAGCTTTGCGTAGCTACTGATTTCAAGATTTTTCTTGATGTAAGTAGAAATTTCTTGGATTTGCTAATTTGGACAAGCTGTCATTTCCAAAGTACTTGCTTGATCTCGATGATTAAAACTTTTCTAAGTGTTAATTATTGTTAGTTATTGCAGTAGGTCACTGCTTATATATTTTTCAAAATTATAATATTTTGTATCAAATTTCGCATTCTTGAAAAGGAAAATTAAATTGATAACAGGTTTAGGCTCTCTTAAGTATGATAGGATTTGCCAATCCTCAATAACATATAGGCAAACACGCCTATAGAATTTGTTTTGCGTAGACCACTATCCAGAACGATGAATAATGTGGTCTGTATGTATATAGATTTGTGATTTAATTGTAGGTATCTAAGTCAGTTTAAACAACAAATTTATGTAAATTAGTTTTATTTCTCGAGTTTTTTTTTTAAACTTAAAGAAAATTTCAACTTACAAACCAACAAAGTACAAAAAAAGAACACCCAAATTTGGGTAAATCGCTTGGAGCTCAAAAGAAATTCTGGAGGTTTATACCAAAGTGTTACTACACGCTTTGTGAATCGGTTTTTCTGTTCATTATTTGGAATAATAAATGCAAGCACCAAAACGTAATCGGATAGTTTCAGGATGTCATATTTGGTTATGAGTACATTAGCAGCTTTCATATCACGATGTAATATTTGAAATTATTGGAATCAAATTATGGTTACTCTAAGTGTTGAATAATTGCAAAGGAATTTTTTTTCAGAATTTACCTTGTTGCTGTGAATGTAATACAATCGATTTAGAAGCTGTTGCATTAAATTTCTTGATCTTGGTTCGGGTTCCCAACACCGCCAAACTACACAGTTTTGTAAGAGTTATGTTAGAGGATCGAGTTGCGGATTAAGTTGGAAGTCTTTTGGCGGAATTATTTTCTAGAAAACACAATATTAAAATCAATATAAAATGCAACAACTTAAAATGAACTTACTTGAATTTCTTTAGTTTCACATTTGGTTTTCGTTCACTAAAGTGTCTTGGTTACCTACAATTAATAGAGCTGATGGAAACAAATCTAAAGCTTTTCACAGCTAACGCACTATTAATTTTTTGTAACTAAAATAGAGAACACTTCTTTAAAGAATAAATAAAACCTGAAAATGAAAACAAATGGATTTTATTTTTTAGAACTGTCAGATTGATTTTGACAAATCAACAGAAAAAAAACAGCTGTAATTTTTGAGCAAAAGTATTTTTTAATCCACCACTCACATGTATTCACGGATAGGAAAATAAGAGTAATTTAAGAGAGTTTTCTCTTACTCACCTCAAAAAAAATTTGCGGTTGTTTAAGGCAAGGAGGTATGAGTCACGCCTCTATGTAATTATTTTCTCTATGTTCATAACATTGAATTTATATGTCTTCATTATTTTGACAGCTATCATATGCAAATCCGTCTCTATTGTGTGTAACCAATAAGGCGTGGTTTTCCGAACCAAACGAAAATTTGACGAAAAAAATAATTAACCACACAATATTTACATGCTAAATATGACAACAACTAGTTCTCCTCGAGCTGAGCTAATCGCAGAGAATTTTCGCCATAAATTCTCCCTTTGGTATCGGTATTTTGTATGGGAATTTTTTTTCTTTCAGATTCTTTTAAGAATAGAAATAGAAATTGAATAAGTGTTGTCTGTGTGTTGGTTTATCTCGATTTTGAAGTTGCTTATGTGCACGATCACCGCTAATGATTAATCTATTTAGCATAGAGAAACTAACAAAGAGGCACGACTTCGTTCTCTTTCACCCTACAATCTAAATTGAGAGGATTTCCACCGTTTCGACAAGCATGTGTTAGTTGCCCGTGCATTTTAAATGGAGCAGACACCAACACAGTCTTATCGAAACGGAGGAGTGCGCATTTGGACTTTTGGTAGATATGGTGAGCTTATATATTCAAAAGGGAAATCCGTTAAATTCAAAAATTGAATAATTAATTTCTTTTTAGTTAACTTGTATTTTTAAATGCTTTTACCAATCAAAAAATGTATTAATAAAAGCTTTTTGATGATTCCAGCTTACAAATTTAGTAATATTTATTAATTTTATGTTCAAAATGAAGAAAATCCATTCAAAAAGTAGAAGCAAACCATAGCATATTAATGCGTACGTGCCTAAATTCCACCACAAGAAAAGACCAGTTTACTCAATTCGAGTTGAATATTTTGACAGATGACACATTAAAAAAGAGATATTTATTTTAAATCAAATATCGGAAGTGGGCGAGTTTTATTTTATTTATTTTGTATTTTGTTCTGTAATTTAATTATAAAATATATTGTTTCCATATCTATTTTGCTATTAAATTATTTTTTTTACTATTATATTACAGCCGCTGCAGGCAGTGTAACAGGGCAGAAACTGCAAGGGGATTCTGTGGAAGGAGGCGGCCGTATCATCATGTCACATGAATGCTGCCAGCCTCGAAAAGATGATACTACACGTCAGCAATTGAGCCCGTGGATATGGGAGCCAACAAGCAAGTTATTTCGGTCAACGAAGCAACCGTTTGCGACGAGGAACTTACTTCGCTCTAACAATCTTCTACATTTCTCCAACACATGATTGTGCTGCTGTTCTTACTACAAAAGCAGAATCCCCAGCAGCAACAACAACAGCAGCAACATCATCAACGTGATAATATTCAAATCACACAACCAATAAGTGTCCCATCATCACCGTTGGCATCGCCTGGTACTATAAGCAGTTCACCATCATTTTGCCTCGCATCAAGTAAGGGATCATCCAATGCAGTTGATACTGCAGATCCAAATTGGCAAGCAACCAAGTAGATAATGCCTGTCTACTTCTCAGTCAATCCCGTCTATTTGAGTAGCCAGAACTGATGCGGAGATGCCACTAAATACGAAGGCTTCGTAGATGTCGATTTGAAGACATTCGAATCAATTCTATCGCGAGAAACTCTTAATTGCAAGGAGATTCATCTCTTCGAAGCAGCTCTCAATTGGACATTAAATGCTTGTCAAAATATGGAAATCGATACAACTCCGCAGAATAAAAGAAATGTCCTAGGACCAGTTTTGCATTTAATTGCCCTTCCCACAGTGACTCTGGAGGAGTTTTCCAATGGTGTCGCTCAAACAGGCATACTAACTTCATCAGAGACAATCGACATATTTTTGCACCTGTGAATGCTAAGCCAATTCTAAAGTATCCGACAAAATGTCGTACTGGACTGAAGACTCAGGTTGGTCCGGCATTGGCCGGTACATGCAAAAGTACAAGCAGTTTTTTTCTGATCCGCTCAATATATAAACTAAAACTAAACCAAAGTCGGCAAACCAACACTGTTACTAAGTTGGTGAAACAAAAGAAAGCCCAATTGGTTGTCATCGCGACCAGTGATATCGATATGAATACGCTCCATTGGTGATGATGTCACAGGCCATGATTGAAGCGTTGTTTTTATCGGAGATTTCGCTGCGCTGACACATGAATGACACTGGCGTACATAAGAAGTTAGTTCCTGGTCTATTTTTGGCCAGTAGACATGACTTCTAGCGATGGTCTTCATTCGCTCGATACCAGGGTGACCCCAATGCAACTGTCTAAGAACTCGATTTTGTAAACAAGCTGGAAGCACGATCCGGTCGTTGAACATGAGACATCCTTCGATAACAGCTAGTGCGTCTCTTCTGGAATAAAATGGAACTAGGTCCGGCGGATTTCTGGTTTTCCATCCAGCTTTCATGGTACTGATGACTGACTGTAACAATTTACTTTTCCTTGTCGCAATTTTGACTATTTGGAAATTTACAGGAAGCACTTCAATTACGTTGAGGAAATATGTTGTGAGATCTTTGTCAAATTTCATGTTTGCAATGACGACTTCTGCATCCAAATCTGCTTTGGTGTCCATCAACCGAGAGAGTACATCAACAAATCCGAACTCTTTGGTGGAAATGTATTGGATATCAAAATCATACATCATGAGTGTGAGTGTGAGTGCCCACCTCTACAAGCGATTTGCAGTATGAGTAGGTATTCCTTTTTTATTTCCGAAAATAGCTTTTCGTGGTTTATGGTCAGTCAATAACGTGAATTTTTTTTCAAAAATCATTCGATGGAATTTTTTTACAGCAAATATAATTTCCGCCGCCTCCTTCTCAATTTGACTGTACTTTGTCTCCGATTGGGCGAGAGACCTTGCCGCATGCATGATGACTTTTTCAGAGCCATCGGAAAATGTGTGACCGATGTACGCACCAAGCCCAACATTTGAGGCATCTGCTGCGACTTTTATCGGCAACTTCGGGTTGTAATGCGTGAGTAAAAGTTCCGATTAGAGAATGGATTTAAACTTGTCAAATGATTGCTGACAATCCTTAGACCATTTGAAATCGACGTTGTCTCGGAGAAAATTGTCCAAAGGTGCTCGAATCTCACGCATTTGCTTTACAAATTTGCCATAATAATTTACAGCACCTGGAAATGATCTCAGTTCAGTGACGTTCAATGGTGCTGGCATGCTGTTGATACGCCCAAGGTATTTGAGTTGAAGAACGAAAAATGAGCACTTTTCGATTTTCACTCGAAAATTAAACTCCAAGAGGCGTTGAAGTACCTGGTTTAAAATCTTGAAATGATGCTCAAAATCTTTCCCTCCGATGAGGAAATCGTCAATATAAGCTGCAGCGCCTTCAATACCAGCAACGAAAGCATCTGCAATTTGCTGAAAAGCTCCGGGAGCAGGTTTTGTACCAGGAGCTAGCCTATTTGGCCTAAATAACCCTTTGTGGGTATTGATGGTTAGCAGCTTGGCTGATTCGGGAGTGACTTTCACTTGGAGATATGCATCAGCCAAATCTATATGAGTGAAAATTTCGCTGTCTCCAATTTTTGCGAAAATGGCCTCCGGAGTTGGAATGGGGTATTCATGCGATTCTAGTCGATCATTTAACCCAGATGAATAATCTCCGCATAGACGTACCTCTCCTGAAGACTTCTTGACTACCACAATCGGTGCTGCCCAGTCCGAAAAATCAACTGGAGTAATCCAGCCTCGGTCCTGTAGGCGTTGAAGTTCACGCTCTATTTGAGTAAGAACAGCATATGCCACATCTCGTCTAGCTCGGAAAACTGGAACAGCATCTGGTTTAAGATGTAGCTCAACTTCCATTTTGGAACAAACCGAGGAGTCATCTGACTGGAACAGCTTAGCATACCGCTGCTTAATGCTTTCTATGGCTGCTTGGCGATCGGCGGCTATCGGCTGAATGATTCGACTGATGCAAACTTCGTTGATAGATTTGTCCCATAATTGAAAAATTTCGCATAGATCTGTCCCTAGTATATTCAAACCTTTAATTTTAGTTACAAATAAATTACAAAATTTTACTTCCCGATTTAGCTGAATTTCACAAGGAAATTCAGCGATAATTTTTATAGAGCCCAATGATGCACTTTTGGCTTGATTGTTTTCAAGTGTAGTGCCTGGTCGTCGGAACTTCTCCCATGTAGTGATGTCGATTATGGTGATGTCTGAACCGGTATCAACTTGAAGTCGGACAGACTGACTTGAAATCTTGTTGCGGATGCCGTCTTATACGTACTCTGACCTTTTCTTTATCAGAAAATATTATGGGGAGACGTCGGTAATATTATCCAAGTGGAATCGAGGCCTTAAATTTAACAACGTATCTTAGCGCCCTCTATTAGAGAGCTATGGTAAATACAACTGGTGAGATTGAATGAGAGTGAAACGTAAGATGTCGAGTGAAATGAGAGGGGAATAGCGATACCACTACGCAGGAATTCTGACACAAACAGAAAATTTGCACTGTTGGGTACATGGAATCGGGTGATACGAACAAAGTGAGAGGAGGAACAGCGAAATCCAACACCGTAAGTTCATATCATCCGATGACATACCGGTATGATTCTCGAGATAGAGTTAAACAAAGTTTTCGGACGGTAGGCATCCCGGTAGTTTAACTTTAGGCCACATAATTCTTTTATTAGAAATAAAAGTACACGGTGTGTATATACCAACCTTGAATTTGGTTGATGTAATTTTATATTTTTTTGTTTGATTAAATTTATAGTAAATTGCTAATACATCTGAGTGTGAGACTCGATATTATTGAGAAAAAGAAAAGTCAAATACATTATAGGGTGAGTTATCAGAAAAAACTTTTTTTTTATATAAACTACAATTATGGTAATTTTTGCATAGGCGAATATATGTTAG
Source organism: Philhelius pedissequus (assembly GCA_910595825.1). Lineage (NCBI taxonomy): Eukaryota > Metazoa > Arthropoda > Insecta > Diptera > Syrphidae > Philhelius > Philhelius pedissequus. Next base: position 238,920,603 of record OU343160.1, read on the forward strand.
TATCTCTAACGAGTATTGACAATTGATTTCTGGCGGTCCCAGGTTGCTTGGAAAGTTCTGGGCCGCCAACTCCTTATTCGGTTAAGACCAGTGGGTCCTAGGATGATCTGCGACCGACCACCTTACACCTCATCATCCTGCATGGGGATATTCTCGTGAGAGGTACAACCAAGATATCCAGTGGAGTCTTGCCAGTTTGTGCTGTTTCAACTCGGGAAACTTCATCTGAAGCCCGAACCACTACCTTTTTGTCTTGGAAAGTGGGAGATTGCGGAAGTCTTCGCTCGGGAGACCTCCACTGAAGCCGAAACATAAGTCAATTGTCTGGATGGTCGTCCTTCAGGGTCGGAGGTCCACATAGTACTCCAAGGTCTTTCTGTGAGTTCTGGAAAAAGGAATATAAAAAAATGAAAAAAAATATATAGAAAAAAAAAAAGAACGAAACAGGTATTGATTACATGTTGTAACTAATAATTAAAACAAAAAAAAAAAGAATGAGGCAGTATATCGAATTTACCGTTATTTATAAATAATCTTTTAATAAGTGCGATTTTATTAAAATTCAAATCATACCATTTTTAACAAACCCCAATTATACCACCTTAAAGAGGATCTGAACAAGGCGTTAAAAATAATATTTTGTTTGAGTTTGATTCTTAACCTACCTAATTGAATACTTTTTTTATACCTTTGATTTTGTAAGTGAATAAGTGTGGTTTTCCCGGTGCTATCTCGCGATTCCGTCCTTGTTTTTAGATAAATTTAGTATACCTGAAAGGAGCTCTTTACAGGTAGGGAATTCGCGGTGCGTTAGAGTTTCTTGGAGAGGGTACTAAAAAGAGTACCAAGTCCGGCAATTTCTTTTGATAGTGCTGAAAGAAAGCTGTTCAAAATCACATTAGTTTAAATTTTTGAGTGAATATTGGTTATTAATGTTTTTTTGTAATATAACGTTTTTTTTGAGCTAGAGAGCAAAAATGTTTCGCATTATGTTCTAAATTTTAAATTCTGGCTATTCATGACGCCTGATTTTTACATATGTTTAATTTGTTTTTTTTTGGATATTTCTATTGTTTATACGTCTTGTTAATAAATAAAATCTCCCACCCCTTTTGTATGAACATTAAGTGTTTATTACTGTTTCGTCTGAGCAAAACATGAGGTTTTGAAGATTTTTTTTCAGGGGTGCCGACGGTAACGTAGCGGATATGGTTGCGGTGGGATGATGGAATCCTGGTCAAACTTTAATCTTGGGGAAATCCTAACATGGCCGCGGATTTCCAGGTTGGGAGGGTAAAGGCCACACTGCAACGACACCCGCAGTGCCCTGGAAGTGGTGATATTCCGTCCGCTGTCACTTTTTATAGTTTTTTTGTTTCCGGCCTGATATGTGTATTTGTTGTTGGTGAGGTTAAGTTTCCGGGGGCAAGATCCCCCCCCCATTCCGGCGAGCTAAATGCCGCGCTACGCAAGCAGGCCACGTCCCTCGGGACTTAACGTTCTTTCCCGTCCATTCCAAACACTTCCTATCCTGTTTTCCGATCCTTTCCTTTTGTCCTGTCCTACTCTCTCCAAATCTTTCCCCTCCTCTTGCTCGCAACAAATTGGCGCCCAACGTGGGGCCCGACGTCGCTAAAGCGTTTTTTTCAACGTGCACACAACAAAATTAGCGACCAACGTTTTGGCTTTTAGCTAAGATTTTTTTTGTAGTCTACGTTTGGTGTTAGTCTAAACCAAACTTGCTACAAACTTTCAAGAATCGTAAGTCTGCATCAAGAAAGTCTCAGACATACTTAGGTGTATTGCGACGATTTCTTGAAAGTTCGTAGCGACTGCGGTTAGTGTGTGTTAAAGCGTTTTTGAGGTTGCCGCAAGGATTTCAACATTCGTAAGTCTGCGACAGGAAAGTCCTTGACATACCTAGTCGTATTGCGACGAGTGTTTGGGAACTTGCAGCAGCAACAAATAACGTCTTTTGGTTTCGTTTTCCCTATACCTTATCCTACTTAATTTTTTTACTATACTATCTTCAATTTTCAATTTCACTTCCCAATTGTATAGTCTGTTTATGTTTCAACTTGGACTCAGTGACCGTGTTCGACGAGTTGTCAAACATCGATGCACCGTCCAATACATTTCGCAATCTTCACTAAATTTTTATGTGATGTTAACCTCTGCGTTTCATGTCTTCTAGTTATGTCCAAAGACAATCTAGGATTGCGGGAACGAAGAGGGAAACAGCTTGTCTTTTCGTCAAATTTTCTACTTCCGATTCTACCTCACCACTTCAAGGGAATTAGTTCTGTCCGTCCGATGTCTTGTTTAACAGAGATGCCATGGGTAAAGTCATGCCATGTCGTCAAACAACCACCGACGACGCTACCTGAAGCACCCCGAATGTTAATGAAAATTGTAAAACCCAGACAAAATTTTGAAAGCAGTAGTTTTTTTTTGAGAGACTTCTCAAATCTTATAAAGGAATTCAATCTTAAGTTGGTCTTTACAGACGCAAAATAAAAGAAATTTGTTCTTTCAATTGATTTTTTTTATTATATTAGTACATATTTCTGATCTTACAATTTAGTAGTTTTTTTTATATACCTAATAGTTACAAGGAAAATAATTAACTATTTACAAAGTTTTCTGTATTCTTTCAATAATCCTTTGGTAATTCAACCGAGTACTAATTTTATTGAGAGATTTTCGAAAAACGACAAGTTTTGTTTTGGAAAAGACAACCTTTACAAATTTGTTTTGTGTTTTTGTTAGGTTAACATTATTATTTATTACATTTTTTTTGGTTTTTGGTGTTAGATAGTCTAGGCAAATTGTTATTTATTACATTTGATAAAATTTAGTTTTTATGTTCATTATCAATATTACTGTTAAACGTTTTCTTATAGATTTTAGTTTGTTTTTTTTTTGAAAAAAAACAATATACTTAAAATATTATAAGAAACAGCGTAAAGAAGTTACTTAGGTTTCTAGGGTAGTTTTATATCGAAACTAAAAATAGAAATTAGTACCTTTTTGCGTAATTATTCTTTTTTCTTTAGAATAAGTTAGATTTTTTTTTGTTACATTTTTTTTGTCAATTGTAGTTGCTATTATCTTTTATAAATCTGCTACATTTTTGCGAAATAGTTTTTTTGTTGAAAATCGAAAAGTTTTGGTTTGAACCGTTCGGTATATGTAATTTAATTGTGTCACATTTCGTATGGTATAACTATTCTCCTAATTGATTAGAAATGAATCCCACCGGTAGAGAGGAAGATGACCGTATCAATAAAAAGGTAAGAGATACGGAAATAGAGGAAAACTTCAGGCTGACTAGATCGGCCAGTCAAAATCTAGATGTACCCCAGAGACAGAGGGTAATGCATTCTCCTCTCATATCTGACCGTCATAAACGATCCTCATTCCATCTACCCGCTAGTTCAGGTATCCCGGTATCGAATAGTCAGGCTAATACCTCCATTGATTCCATATCTGCACCTTCCTATAGCACTCTTAGCGGGATAGGAGCGGAAGCTATGACACCACATCGTAGAAGTTGCGGTTCTTTGAACGAAACGGTCATGCCAAATACCAGTAGGGTACCCGCTTCCAGACCTTGTAGTGAGAATATGCTTAATATGGGTGGCGCAAGAGACATATTGGATAGCTTAGCCACAAAACCGTCGACAAGTAGAAGGAAAGAAAGCGCTCTACTTCCCGAGGATTTAAAAGCGTACATAAACTTAGCGATGGTAGACGCGTTTAATTCTTATAAGCACTCAATCCAAACAGAGGTCACAAATACTTTGAAGGAAGAGATACAGCACCAGCTAAGTGGATTCCTCAAGGAATTGAACTTAGGGCGTCCTACTTCACGAACATCAGACCCAGCACCGATAGCACCAACTCCGTCGTACAATTTTCCACCACCGCCCCGTCCCCTCCAACAGCAGTTCCCTCAGCCTGATCCAAAACGGAGCGCTTTCCGCCCGCCTGAACCCCAACAGCGGACAAGACCGCAAGAGTCGTTCAGGCGAAATCAAAACAGGACACAACATACCACAGATGTACATAATTCTTTTCAGGAACCGGCTAGAGGTCAATCTAACTCTGGAAACCCCTACGCATACCAAATTCCGTCTGCATCTTCGTTGTTGCCATCCGGATTCAGAGCTCCGATTAAGATAAACAAGTGGGCTCTTAAATTCGAAGGTCAACCATCAACCCTAACGGTAGAAGACTTTGTTTTTCGTTTGGAGACCCTGCAAAGCCAGTACCAATGTCCGTGGGCAGAAATATTACGAGATTTTCATCTTTTACTTTCTGGGAACGCCCACGACTGGTATTGGCAATTTCAAAGAACCATTTACAGGCCCGACTGGCCCACCCTACGGGAAGCGCTGATGCGCCAGTTTAAGAATAATCGATCCGATTACGACATAATGCGTGAGATTATGGATCGTAAGCAAGGTTTCGCAGAGAATATAGATGATTTCTTAGCAGCTATAAATAAAGTCAAGTCCCAAATGAGAATCCCAATTCCGGAAATCGAACTAGTTAGGATACTGAAGAAGAATTTGAGCGAACGATTGTTGAATTTGGTGTATCCCATGTCAATCTACTCCTTGGATCAGCTGAGGAATGCTTGCAAGGATGTCGAATCAGCATTTCCCAGAAAAGAAAGAGAGTTTCTGAAACCCTCGAGACCGCTCCCAAAGTATATGGCAAACGAGCTCGAATATGAAGAAGCATTCCAGCAACCCGACGAGCATCTTGCGGCATACCAGTTTAATGGGGCTCACCCCAAAATTCCTCCACGGAAATATGCAGATGCGTCAAATTTGGTTTGCTGGAACTGCAAGGAACCAGGCCACACATTCTTTGAGTGTGAATCTGAGGTCCTTAATTTATTCTGTTACAAGTGCGGGCTAGAAGGAGTAAGAACCCCACACTGCAAACGATGCAACCCGGGAAACGGGTCGCTGAACGCGAAGGGTCCGGGGGATTCGCGTTCAACACAAACTTAGAACCCCCAGTAAATTCAAAATCCGAAAGTATCATACAACCGCTGCAGTTAGTCAATAACCCCCTTAAGGTCGAGAGTGAGCAAATAATTACAATTTTAAAAAGAAAAGTGAATCTAGAGCCAAAAGAAAATCTATTTAGTCCTAAATCTAGTCCAATGAAACCCTTACATATTAGGATTGCCGAATATAACCGGGCACGAGAAAGAATATTCGACCGCGCGATTTATGTCCCATCGAAAAAAATTGTTAAGGCCAGATCTAGATTCAAAATCCGAAAAGAACTTAGAACAAAAATTTGCTCTACTGTCGTAGGTTTGGTGTCCGATCCGAGACCTTACGCGAAAATTAGGTTAGGTAGTAAAGACGTTCTAGGGTTGTTGGATAGCGGGGCCAGTGTAAGCATCCTCGGAAAAAACTGCTTACGATTGGTTCAGGAACTAGAACTTCCAGTAACAACTTTTAGGTCAGGCGTGAAAACGGCTGATGGTAAAAGCCAATCGATAGTGGGTAAAATTGAAGTAAATGTGCGATATGGGGATAGGGAAGAGTTGCTAACATTCTATCTAGTTCCAAATTTGGATCAAGAGGTCTACCTTGGAGTAGATTTTTGGAAAGTGTTCCAATTAGCTCCAAACGTGATAAGTTCGATTTCCTTGACAGATGAAGCAGATCTTTCGAACGCCCATCAGCTTTCTATGGATCAGCAGGCCAGATTGGATGCAGTCAGGCAAGAATTCCTTTGTTTTGACCGGGATGGTCTTGGAAAGACGACACTGATGGAGCATGTTATTGATACAGGAGATGCTCTCCCTGTGAAACAGCGTCACTACCCTGTTTCTCCGGCGGTGCAAGCCATTTTATATGAAGAATTGGACCGGATGTTGAGCCTCGGCGTTATTGAGGAAAGCGAGAGCCCATGGTGCTCACCAGTAGTTCTCTTGCGGAAACCAGGCAAGAATCGCCTTTGCCTGGATTCTCGCAAGGTGAACTCACTGACGAAAAAAAATGCTAATCCGCTTCCGCATATCGAGGGGCTCCTCAGCCGGTTGCCAGACACCTACTTCATAAGTAGTATAGATTTAAAAGAGGCATTTTGGCAGATACCGCTGGAGAGGCAGAGTAGGGAAAAGACTGCCTTTGCGGTACCGGGAAGACCCTTGTACCAATTCACTGTCATGCCCTTTGGATTGTGTAACGCAGCTCAAAGGTTGTGCCAGTTAATGGACAAGGTAATTCCTGCACGACTTAGGGATCGTGTCTTTGTGTATCTCGACGATCTCCTCATCATGGCACCCAATTTTGAAGTACATATCGCCCTGCTGAAAGAAGTAGCCGACTGTTTGCGGAAAGCCAATCTCACCATCAACTTGAAGAAGTCAAAATTTTGCTTCAAAGAGCTGAAGTACTTAGGCTTTATAGTTGGTGGTGGGAAGCTGAAAACGGATCCCGCCAAGGTGGAGGCTATAGTGGATTTCCCTATACCCAAAACCCCAAGACAAGTGCGGCGGCTACTGGGATTAGCAGGGTGGTATCGGAAATTTATTAAAGATTTTTCTAGCCTGACCGCACCCTTGACTGACCTGCTAAAGAAAAAGAACGAGAAATTCAAGATGACGGAAGAGGCACTGATGGCGTTCGAGGAACTGAAGAAGGTGTTAACCACTGCGCCGGTTCTCTCACATCCGGACTTCTCTAAGAGATTTTACATCCAGTGTGATGCTTCGGATGCGGGAATCGGAGCCGTGTTGTTTCAGAGGAACAGTGAAGACGAGGAAGTTCCTATATCGTACTTTTCTCAAAAGTTCAACAGGAGCCAGAGAAACTACAGTGTGACTGAGAAGGAGTGCATGGCTGCGGTGATGGCTGTGCAGAAGTTCAGGCCGTATGTCGAGGGCATGGACTTCACTATAATCACGGATCACTCTAGCCTCCGTTGGCTAATGAGCATGAAAGACCTGAGTGGTAAATTAGCTCGATGGAGTTTGCTGCTGCAGTCCTATGCCTTCGACATACAGCATAGAAAGGGCAGTCTGAATGTCGTCCCAGACACTCTTTCTCGGGTGCATGTAGAGTCCCTGGCTATTGAAGAGGTAGCCCCACTGATCGACTTGGACTCCGAAGAATTCCTGTCAGAGGAATACACTAGCCTAAACTATACTTAATAATGCCAACCAATTACCAGATCTAAAAGTCGAAGATGAGTTTGTATACAAACGGGCCTTTAGAAGTGCAGGCGATGAGATAATGCAAGAGCATAGTTGGCTCTTGTGGGTTCCGTCAGGACTCACCGAAGAAATTATAGCCCGTGCTCACAATCCTCCAAATGTAGCACACGGAGGGATTTCAAAAACACTAAGCCGAATCCGACGACATTTTCACTGGCCGAATATGACGGTTCAGGTCCGCGAGTATGTCAATAAATGTTCTGTGTGTAAGGAGTGTAAAGCGTCAAATCAAGTATCTCGTCCGCCCATTGTCCACTCGTACTGTCCCGATCGTCCTTTTGAAAAATTGTATATCGATTTTTTGGGCCCATATCCCAGGTCGAAATCAGGGAATGCGTACGTGTTCATTGTTTTAGACCATATGTCAAAGTTCATTTTTTTGAAAGCCTTGAAGAACGCTAACACTTCAAGTGTAATAAAATTTCTGCAGCAAGAACTTTTTAACACGTTCGGAGTTCCGCGAATAATTCATTCCGACAATGGAAAGCAGTTTCTTGCGAAAGAATTCCAAAACCTGTTGCAAAAATACGGAATTCAACATTTAAGAACAGCGAACTATGCACCTCAGTCGAACGCGTCGGAGCGGGTCAACCGTACGTTGTTGGCGGCAATCCGATCCTATCTCAAAACGGATCAGCGAGACTGGGATTACTATCTGAACGATATTGCGTGCGCTTTGAGAAGTGCCGTCCATACCTCTACTGGCATATCCCCGTATTTCGCATTGTTCGGTACGAACATGATGATGCACGGTAGCAGTTATGCACTGGCAGATAAGTTAAACGCGCTTGACGACAGCGAGCTATCGATCATTCCTCGACGGGATCGGTTGGAGTGTATCCGAAAATGCATACGAGAAAACATTTTGAAATCGAATGAAAGGTCCGCAAAAACATACAATACACGCTCGAGGAAAGTTAGATTTATGCCTGGCCAGGAAATCTACCGAAGGAACTTTACCTTAAGCGATTTTTCCAAAAACTTGTCTGCAAAGTTATGTCCCAAATACATTAAGTGTCGTGTAATCAAACAAATAGGAAACCAAATGTACGAAGTCGAGAATTCGAATGGCAAGAAAATAGGCATCTTCCACGCTAAAGACTTGAAGCAATAAACGATATAACTTTTGAGGTACAAACTTTCTGAATAAAAACATTCAAAACAGTTGAGAAACTTAATACCGAGAAATATCCTTCCCACGACAGCTATTCGAAATACCCTGTTCTTTATTCAAAGAAAAAAAAAAAAGAAAAAAAAAAGGTTTTTTTTAGATGTTAGCGAATTGTATTCACATACTGATCAAAAGTAAGACACCCTGTATAATTCCTTTCATGAAACCGTAATTGGTTACACTCTATAGGTGTTTACGAGTTATTGAAGGTATTATCCTTTTTCATAAATCCACTACGGAGTCTATTTAGGGCAACGATAGCTCAGTTGAAAAATAAAATAACCAAAGAAAGTTTCTTGCATACTGTACGGTAGAAAAAAATAAACCTACGTACATTCTTCACCAGCGTAAATGCACAAGCACAAGTACCTACTTCTACAAGATAATTTTTTTAAATTCATTATTTTAGTAAATGTATTGTTTTATTCTTGTTAATTTAATACTTAACAAATCAAATCCGCTGTAATTTAATTTTGTCTTAGTGGTTGTATTTTGAAGAACCTTATTGGTTTCCGATGAAAAAAAAAAAAAACTTCACTAGGTACCTGATATATGTCGAACTCCAAACAACTAAACATTTGAATATTTTGTTTTGATCGGATTAGTTCCAAATGAAATCTTTCAAAACAAAACTTGTGTTAACAGTAAGATTTCATAGACTGTATACGCATACCATTGTCTTACAAGTTCCTTACAACAAACCAAATAAGGAAAAAAATAAAGCGATCTGAATTCGATTTGAAATGGTTGATTGGAATTGGATATAAATTTCAAAACACTTCGTTTATTTTTCGTCACAAAGTACCTGTAAACCTATACAGTTAAACAAAATGTAATTATTTTTTTTAGTACCTATTTATTTATGCATGTTTCTAGTCACTTATTTATTTATTTTTTTGTATTATTAACTATTTATTTATTAATTTTAGTTTATTAATTAACTAATCTGTGATAAATAATCCGCGAGGATGTAAAACTAATCTGTGATAAATAATCCGCCGAGATTTGAAACTACTGTGATATTTACCAAGTAATTAGATAGTAAGAGTAATCGGTGATAATAGTTCTAAGTACATAGTTATGTATGCATACGTATGTCCCCCTATGTCTATGTTCTATGTACCTCATTTAGTTTCGTATACTTGTTTTACTTATAAAAAAAGTTTTTGGTATTATTAAATTCCCCATGGATAGTTTATTTAAAATAATTCACGTATCCAACAATGATATAGTTATATACTTAGGTAGCTACCCTACTAGAACAATAATAGACTCACCAACTCGATCTAAGAAATACTCCAGAAGTATTCTCATCTTAAGGGTCAATGAACTCGTGTTGTGGTGTGTGGGCATAAGTGTTTCTCGAGGGGGGTAGAATAGCCTATAATGATGGTGAGTGATGTTTTCCTCACATCTATACTCTCTAAGGGAGAATTCTGTTCCGATTGCCACGAACTATCCTAGGAAAAAAAAAAATAAAAAAAAAATTAACTACGGCAACAGGTTCAAGACATTTTTAATATGTGGTTACCTTAGAGAAATGAGCGGGTTATGTGAGTCGAATTGTCCAATGTTCTCCTTTGGGTTGCTGAAATGTTTCGAAATGCATAGGGTAGCTTAGCACACTCGTTCGTTTCTGTCCTCGCAGAAAACAAACATCTGTTTTCGACAACGACGGTAACAGATGTCGAACGCTCTACGACAATAGAGCGATAACGCAGCCGCATTCACGCTCCACGGCGGAATCAGTAAATTAAATACTTAATTTCCTGGACTAAGTTTATTTAATCCCATAAGTAATGCATGCCAGCCATAAACCAGCAACGTGAGCTGACTTAATTTAATGTTAGTCAGCACACAAGGACACCTATAGTCCATATTATAGAGCAGCCTAGAACTGCATTTCGCTCAAAAGACAACCATAGTGGCACAGTGTGTATACATATATGTATATATATATATATGCCCGGCTTGGGTATCATGGGTTAACTCCCCACGTTCTGCAGAGGGATTTCCAAGTGACCTCGGCCATCCTGGCAGAGGAACTGGATCCGTGACGAAGAGATGATGGCTCCATGGCACTCTACTTCGTCCATCCATGTGGAAGTAAAGACAGGAGCTACGTTTAGGACATATGTGGCTTACGTAGTAGTTGCTCTCCACGAATATGCGCAATCTCCACACTTTAGTCCAATCTATTAAAAAGAATAGAAAAAATTGAATTAAAAATATTATTTGGATGTATAAACATTATGGCTGAAAAAAAAAAAAAGTAGAAAGTACAATGGATGCGTACATACTTACCCAAAGCCGCATGCCTCTTCCGGTTCTAGACGATAAATGAAAATCAAAATGATGAATAAAATAGGCACATTCAAAGTGTCAGCTGGTTGCGTTCCAGATGTCAACCCAACAAAATACTTAGAATAAAATACTGGGAAATTTTAAGGAATAGTTGTAAGAAGGAAAAAATCACCGGGCTAGTGCAAAAGTACAGCTAAAAGTGTGATATATTTAGAAATTGTTCCCTAATGTCTAGACGGGAGGTTAAACGTAAGATTTTATATGGAGACTACGGCTTATCCCTGTTTTCGTCGTTTAATTGGAGTATATCCAACGAAACGACGAATTTTGTTGCGGATGCCGTCTTATACGTACTCTGACCTTTTCTTTATCAGAAAATATTATGGGGAGACGTCGGTAATATTATCCAAGTGGAATCGAGGCCTTAAATTTAACAACGTATCTTAGCGCCCTCTATTAGAGAGCTATGGTAAATACAACTGGTGAGATTGAATGAGAGTGAAACGTAAGATGTCGAGTGAAATGAGAGGGGAATAGCGATACCACTACGCAGGAATTCTGACACAAACAGAAAATTTGCACTGTTGGGTACATGGAATCGGGTGATACGAACAAAGTGAGAGGAGGAACAGCGAAATCCAACACCGTAAGTTCATATCATCCGATGACATACCGGTATGATTCTCGAGATAGAGTTAAACAAAGTTTTCGGACGGTAGGCATCCCGGTAGTTTAACTTTAGGCCACATAATTCTTTTATTAGAAATAAAAGTACACGGTGTGTATATACCAACCTTGAATTTGGTTGATGTAATTTTATATTTTTTTGTTTGATTAAATTTATAGTAAATTGCTAATACATCTGAGTGTGAGACTCGATATTATTGAGAAAAAGAAAAGTCAAATACATTATAGGGTGAGTTATCAGAAAAAACTTTTTTTTTATATAAACTACAATTATGGTAATTTTTGCATAGGCGAATATATGTTAGTATCTCTAACGAGTATTGACAATTGATTTCTGGCGGTCCCAGGTTGCTTGGAAAGTTCTGGGCCGCCAACTCCTTATTCGGTTAAGACCAGTGGGTCCTAGGATGATCTGCGACCGACCACCTTACACCTCATCATCCTGCATGGGGATATTCTCGTGAGAGGTACAACCAAGATATCCAGTGGAGTCTTGCCAGTTTGTGCTGTTTCAACTCGGGAAACTTCATCTGAAGCCCGAACCACTACCTTTTTGTCTTGGAAAGTGGGAGATTGCGGAAGTCTTCGCTCGGGAGACCTCCACTGAAGCCGAAACATAAGTCAATTGTCTGGATGGTCGTCCTTCAGGGTCGGAGGTCCACATAGTACTCCAAGGTCTTTCTGTGAGTTCTGGAAAAAGGAATATAAAAAAATGAAAAAAAATATATAGAAAAAAAAAAAGAACGAAACAGGTATTGATTACATGTTGTAACTAATAATTAAAACAAAAAAAAAAGAATGAGGCAGTATATCGAATTTACCGTTATTTATAAATAATCTTTTAATAAGTGCGATTTTATTAAAATTCAAATCATACCATTTTTAACAAACCCCAATTATACCACCTTAAAGAGGGTCTGAACAAGGCGTTAAAAATAATATTTTGTTTGAGTTTGATTCTTAACCTACCTAATTGAATACTTTTTTTATTTTGTAAGTGAATAAGTGTGGTTTTCCCGGTGCTATCTCGCGATTCCGTCCTTGTTTTTAGATAAATTTAGTATACCTGAAAGGAGCTCTTTACAGGTAGGGAATTCGCGGTGCGTTAGAGTTTCTTGGAGAGGGTACTAAAAAGAGTACCAAGTCCGGCAATTTCTTTTGATAGTGCTGAAAGAAAGCTGTTCAAAATCACATTAGTTTAAATTTTTGAGTGAATATTGGTTATTAATGTTTTTTTGTAATATAACGTTTTTTTTGAGCTAGAGAGCAAAAATGTTTCGCATTATGTTCTAAATTTTAAATTCTGGCTATTCATGACGCCTGATTTTTACATATGTTTAATTTGTTTTTTTTTGGATATTTCTATTGTTTATACGTCTTGTTAATAAATAAAATCTCCCACCCCTTTTGTATGAACATTAAGTGTTTATTACTGTTTCGTCTGAGCAAAACATGAGGTTTTGAAGATTTTTTTTCAGGGGTGCCGACGGTAACGTAGCGGATATGGTTGCGGTGGGATGATGGAATCCTGGTCAAACTTTAATCTTGGGGAAATCCTAACATGGCCGCGGATTTCCAGGTTGGGAGGGTAAAGGCCACACTGCAACGACACCCGCAGTGCCCTGGAAGTGGTGATATTCCGTCCGCTGTCACTTTTTATAGTTTTTTTGTTTCCGGCCTGATATGTGTATTTGTTGTTGGTGAGGTTAAGTTTCCGGGGGCAAGATCCCCCCCCATTCCGGCGAGCTAAATGCCGCGCTACGCAAGCAGGCCACGTCCCTCGGAACTTAACGTTCTTTCCCGTCCATTCCAAACACTTCCTATCCTGTTTTCCGATCCTTTCCTTTTGTCCTGTCCTACTCTCTCCAAATCTTTCCCCTCCTCTTGCTCGCAACAATCTGTTCGCTGGGGCGGATGTTTACCTCCACAAACTTCCTTCGCTTAACATGATTTATGCAATTGACATAAACAGCCTTGTTTTGTTGGAAATATTTTTTTCTGCTACCTCGCCGCATGTTATTGTTTCTGCCAGCTTTCTTTGACGAAAAACAGCTGCAGTAACCTTCTTTGTGACCAACACGATTGCATTTTGTGCATTCATGGTTTTTGTAGCCACAATCTCGTGAGAAATGCATTTCACCGCAACTACAACAAGGAGATTTTGGCAAACTGTTTTGTTCCTTATGCTGCTGCACTGGCTGTTGAGGTTGATGTTTGGGTTTTCGTTGCTGTTTCTTGATGGCGTTGACTGACGTTGCCGATGAAGACGTTTGTTCGATGAGTGCTGCATCTTTTTTAAGGCTGAACCATTTCTGGACACCCGACAACAACTTGCTCAGATAGGAATTTGTGTCTTCATCCAGTTTAGACAACAGTTTTGTCCGGATGTCTGATGACTGCAGTCCTGTCACAAACACTAGACATTTGAACTGGTCTGAACTCAGTGCGCTTAGTTTAAAATCCTCGTCATAGGAAAATTCAGAAATACTATTTCCTAAAGATTCCATGAGCAGTTCGGGTCTGGCAGAATGCGATCTAATGCTCTCTCTGTTGATCAATACTGCTTGCAACAACTTGGATTGCACATCTAGTAATTTTAGAATCTTTTGTTCGTTGATGTTGCCATTGTTTTTTCTCAAATATGATACGAGAAAAAAAAGAAAAATATTCTCGGTGCCAAATATTGTTGTGATCTTATTGAAAAAATCAGAAACGGAATTTATAAGAACATATAATATATCGTTTATTACAAAAATTCATTAATTAATAAAATACAAAAAATGAGAGTAAAACACGTTTTATCACCGACGATGTCAAAAGCCCAGAAGTTTCTACAACCGGAAAAAGAATGCGTTGTCCCTCTAACCATCTTGTAGTTCAATTTTGATGTTGGCATGATTGTTCATCATCAGGGGTGTCAGAGGTTTCGTATTTCCAGGGTTGTCAACAGAATACTATCTGTCGCTTCATTGACTTATGCCGGACTTACACGAGTGACAAATTGCCATTAATTTATGCCATTAAACTGGCAAAATAATGATAAAATCAAATCAATAATGATAGGCATTTACACGGGGCAAAATAATGACTCCTTGATTGATAATGGCAATGTGCCATTAAAGAATGAGCAAGTTCATTCTTCCTCGCGGTGTGCCATAATGTTTAAAATGGCATCAATGTGCATTTGCATGACGCCATTATTGTGGCAATATTTTAGGCCAGTCTTCCCTGCCATTTTTTTAATGACGAAAATAATGGCAAATTTTCAAACCATTTACAGTAATGTCAAAAATGGAAAAAATAATGGCAATTTGTCACTCGTGTAAATCCGGCATTGATATATATTCTATCAGCCCTATTAATAAAAAACGCTTAGTCCACCTTTAGTCAATAAGAGTTAGACGATGGACTAAAATTTCCTATTAATAAAAAATCGAACAAAATCTACTACAATAAGTATTAACTCTACCTACTTTTGTTCTATGGCCATGTAATTTTTTTCTTGAATGTCAATTCTTAGTGCATCGCTAGACCACCGTCATCGATGGTCTAGCGAAGGACTAAGTTAGTAAACGTCAAATAGCAGAAATTATGTCTTAGTAATAGTATTTCGCACTGCCGGATTTATACGAGTGAGAAATTGACATTAATTCATGCCATTAAACTGGCAAAATAATGGTAAAATCGATACAATAATGATAAGAATTTCCAGGGGCAAACTAATGACTACTTGATTGATAATGGCAATCTGCCATTAAAGAATGAGCAAGTTCATTCTTTCTCGTGGTGTGCCATAATTTTCAAAATTGCATCATTGTGCATTTACATTTGTTTGGTGTCCGAAACTTACCTAGGTATAGAACAGAGTCTCGATAATAAATTGTCAAATTATACGTGTTATCATGTTCCGCACCCAGCTGACAAAGCTAGTGGAGGATCAGCAATACTTATAAAAAATTGCTTAACACATTATGAAGAACCAAAGTTTACGAATGAAAACATGCAAGTAACAACAATAAGCATTGGTATAAAAAGAAAGAATTTAAAAAAGCAGCTATATACTGACCACCGAGGCGCTCTCCAACTGAAGAAGACTTTGCAGAACTCCTAAATTTGTTAGGACATAACTTCGTTGTTAGTGGCGACTTCAATACTAAGCACACCCACTGGGGATCTAGGCTCATAACTACAAAAGGTAAACTCTATACCAAGCACTGCGAATTTTATTCTTCTGGCTCGCCAACATATTGGCCATCTGATACTAACAAAAGACCAGACCTTATAGACTTTTTCGTAGTTAAAGGTATTAAACGAAATTATATAAGTGTCGAAGGTAATTATGATTTATCGTCAGATCATACTCCAGTAATTTTATCACTGAGCGAAGCAGAAATAATAGAAAAAAGTAATCCCAAGCTCGTGAATAAGAGAACAAACTGGAACGAATTCAGAGATAAACTTGAACGTTTTATAAACCTGAGATCCCCTATGCAAATAATTGAACAAATTGATCATGAAGTAGAACAATTTATTGCTGATGTGCAACAGGCTGAAGAAGAAAGTACTCAAACTATTTCAAAGGCAAGAGAAAAAGAAATAAAATATCCTGTCGAAATAAAGGAGCTAATATTGGAAAAAAGAAGAGCTCGAAAAAAGTGGCCAACTACTGGATTCCCTGGTGATAAGGCACTTTTTAACCGTCTTAACAACGAATTAAAAAAGGAATCTGTGGGTTCAAAAATGATTCACTTAGTAGATTCCTGAAAAATCTGACGACGGATGCTTCTTCCGAATACTCGTTATGGAAAGCAGCTAAGCGCCTAAAAAGACATCAGACACAAAACCCGCCAGTAAAATCTGAAGATGGTAAATGGATCGCAAACCCGAAACAAAAGGCTAATCTCTTCGCTGAACATCTCGCGTATGTTTTTAAGCCATTCCCAGCAAACACAGCACAAGATCCCTTACAGTTTGTTGAGAGAAACGACGAATGTGAAATATATTTTGTCACACTCAAAGTAAGAAGCATGTGTCAACATAAGTTGCCTAGCAAAAAATCACAAGGGTACGATCTAATAACTGCTCAGGTTCTGAAAGAAATGCCATCAATAGCCTTTAAGAAATTAATTAACCCATGCCTTAAACTATGATATGTCCCACCTCATTGGAAAATTGCAGAAGTCATTGTTATACCTAAACAAGGTAAGCCACCAATAGAAGTAACATATTACAGACCAATATCGCTTATACTAATCATGGCAAAAGTTTTTTAAAATCTGCTACTGAAAAGGCTTAACAAAATAATAGAAGAAAGAAGACTAATTCCGAGCCATCAGTTTGGATTTAGAAATAAGCATTCCACGATAGACCAAGTGCATCGAATTACGGATGTCGTGGAAAAGGCACTTGGAGAAAAACAAGTATGTTCGGCTATATTCTTAGATGTTGCTCAAGCCTTTGACAAGGTTTGGCACTTGGGACTTAAGTACAAACTGCATAGGGACCATCCCAGGCAGTACTACGAAATACTCACATCCTACGTTACAAACCGACTCTTTAGAGTACGGTACGACCAAAATTACTCGGAACTAAAGAAAATTGAAGCTGGTGTACTACAAGGAAGTGTCCTAGGACCAACCCTGTATGATTTATATACAAGGGATATTCCAGTGGACATCAACGCTATCATGGCCACCTTTGCTGACGATGCGGCAATATTGGTGCCAGATAAATCCGTTACGAAGGCTACACTAAAATTGCAAAATGCTGTCGATTAAGTTAGTGATTGAGTAGTATAAATAAGCGGGATAGGGATCAGTGGTGCAGGTGGTGTTGCCTATATACTGGTCGTATGGTGTTGCTCTTAAAGTAGTATCGCATGATGTTGCTTGAGAATTAATTTCATGGTAATCGCCATGTTGTTTAAAGATCTAAGAGATAATAATATTTTTATGTAGTATGAATCATATACTTGGGGCTTAAGAATTATTTATATTTTTTTTTGTTTTAAATTGGAGAAATGTATACTCCATATCCTGGATGACGCACACATCATTGTCGGGGCTAGGCCACGGCAACGGCCGGCGGACTGACAGACTGGGTAATCGCCATGTTGTTTAAAGATCTAAGAGATAATAATGTTTTTATGTAGTATGAATCATATACTTGGGGTTTAAGAATTATTTTTTTTTTTTCGTTTTAAATTGTAGAAATGTATACTCAATATATTGGATGACGCACACATCATTGTCGGAGCTAGGCCACGCAAACGGCTGCGCTGCGCGCTACCGTTGCAGCGGTTGGGACAATGAACTGATTAGGTCGCGATGTGGGCGGGTGTTTTCGAGGCGACGGCGCGGGCCGCGGTTGTGGTTGAAGGTGTATTTAGTTTGGGAAGTAAATTAAGAAAAAAATTGTATGATAGCGTATGGCGCTAACGTATTAGTTGGTTGAATTTAGGGTTTTTTATTTCAATCATGAGAATGATAAAGACTTATAATTGTGTCAGGACTAAGTAATATTTATGGTTAGGAATGTGATACTTTAAGAAATCCATATCATATCAGCTGGTTGAATTTAGGTTTCTTTTATTTCGATCGTTATTATTCCATTGTTTTTTTTATCGTAAGTAAGAATGATAAAGATTAAAAAATGTGTTAGAGAAAATAGTATTTATGACTAGGAATGTGTTACTTTATCAGTTGGTTGATGTTAGGTTTTTTTTTTATTAAAAATGTTTGGAAGTATGTACATTTTTTCATGGGGTTTTTTATTCTTTCGGACAATGGGTAGATAAAGAAAATCCAATTCAATTTTTTTTATTATAGGACTAGAATGATAAGATAAAATAACTGTGTCATCTATAATTAGAATTTATGGTTAGACATGTGAAACTTTAAGAAATCCATTTCATTTCCATTGTTACTAGAATGATAAGATATAAAATTAATATTTATGGATAGGTATGTGATAATAAAAAGCTTTCAACACAAGGAGAATCAGACAAAAGTGAAATAAGCATAAAATCGTTTAAATGTCCAACGCAAATAGCTTTACAAAATGATGATTTGAAAGATATAATTGAAAATATGTTTAAAACAATTAAAGTTGAAAGTGAAGAGTTTCAGGAGAGAGATTCAGGATGGGCACATAGGTTGTATTTTTCTTTTAATTTTCATTATAGTCTTGCTAGTTAAACTTTCAGTATCTAATTATTAAAAAAAAAGAAAATGGAATCTTTTCTACAAAAAATAAACAAATATAGTTGTGAAAAAGCGTTACTTCCTTTGAAAGATTTGGAGGCAACACCTGAAACCATTATCGAAGCCAAAATGTGTAATACAAAGTTCGGTCCTAGAGTTCTAATAGAGATTGAGGACCTTAAAATCTTTCTAAGTCCAAGGTTTAAGAACCCAACGATAGAAGAAATTCAAGGAGGAGACTAAAGGTTCGGGATGATGACCATCTAACTGGAAAAATTCAGAGCGGCCGCACATTCCAAATGTAATTTAAATTATAAGATGCCTGAATTTATTCCTATTTTTTTCCATAACTTAACCGGATATGACTCACATTTATTCATAAAAGAGCTGGGTAATATCAAAGGGTCTATAAATATTATTCCTCACAACAAAGTGAAATATATATCAATTTCATCAAAAATCTTAATAAATAGTAAGCAAGGAGAGTTTTTAGAACTACGATTCTTAGACTCATTTAGAATTCTACCTTCGAGTATTGATAGTATAGCAAAAACATTAGAAAAAAAACAGATTTTAAAATTTTAACATCATTTTTCAAAGATGATAAATCTTTTCAACTAATGACTCGTAAGGGTGTTTTCTGCTATGACTATTTAGGCTCTATAGACCAATTAAGTGAGACAGAGCTCCCTCCAATAGAATCTTTTAGAAATTCTTTGATTGGAGAAGATTGCAACCAAGATGAATATAATCACGCTGTAAAAGTTTGGTCACATTTTAAATGTAACAGTTTAAGAGAATATTTAGAACACTATTTGAAAACAGATGTTTTAATTTTAGCAGACATTTTCGAAAAATTCAGAATTGATTCTAGAACAATTTACGGCCTAGACCCCTGTCACTATTATACATTTCCAGGGATGCTATGTTGAAAGAAACAAGTGTAAGACTTGAACTTTTAACTGATATAAACATGTATAACTTTTTCGCTAAAGGTATAAGAGGAGGTTTGACACAGTGTAGCTTACGACATTCTAAAGCAAATAATAAATATATGTCTGATTATGATTCAAGTAAGCCATCTGATTATTTAATGTATTTGGATGCTAATAATCTTTACGGTTGGGCAATGTCTGACTATCTACCACATTTAGACTTTAAATGGGTTGAACCTCCAAATAATTTAGATGGGATTAAAGAATGGTTAATTTCAAATATAAACATTGGTTATGTTTTAGAAGTTGATCTTGAATATCCTAAAGAAATACATGATGATCATAACGGTCTTCCTTTCTGCCCCTCAAATATTTCATTGTCTAACAAATCAGATAAAAAATTAATTGCTGATTTAAATAATAAGGTAAATTATATAATACATTACAAAAGTTTAATCCAGTGCCTTGAAAATGGTTTAGTGCTGAAGAAAATTCACAGAGTGGTGCAATTTAAACAATCTAAATGGTTGAAAACATATATTGATTTAAACAATGAACTTAGAAAAAAGCAACTACAAAGTTTGAAAATGATCAGCGTAAACTCTGTAACATTGCTGTATTTGGAAAAACTATGGAGAATGTAGACAAACGAAAAGATGTTCGAATTGTTGATTCAGTAGAAAGCAGAGGTAGACATCTTGGTAGTCGTGCTCCTATCGTTAAACCTCATTTTCATAGCATTTTAGAATTTTCCGAAACTATGGCTGCTATTCAGTTAAAACGAATTTACTATGTCTATAATAAGACTATATACTTGGGTTTTTGTGTATTAGAGATTTCAAAGTATAAAATGTATGACTTTCATTATGCTTATATGAAACCAAAATTTACTAAGAACCTACAACTGGCTTATATGCATACTGACTCATTTATTTATCAAATATTAACTGATGACTTTTACAGCGATATTAAGAGTGATATAATTAAAATGTTTGATACTTCAGATTACCCCCTACATAACCCCTATGATATTGCTCTGCTCAATGTGAAAAAATTAGGTTATATGTAGGATGAGAATAATGGAAGAATAATGAAGGAATTTATTGGGTTAAGAGCTAAAATGTATAGTTTTGACATTGAAGATGCATCCGTGATAAAAAAGCAAAAGTGTTAAATCAGCAGCTGTAAAAAAATTATCTTTGCAAAATTATAGAGATTGTTTGCTACATAAGCGTAACTTTTATAGTAAAATGTTAAACTTTAGATCTAGACAACATACTATATACACTGAATGTCTCAACAAATTAAGTTTAAGCTGTGCGGACGACAAAAGATTTATAGGTAGTAATAATATCAATACACTAGCTTGGGGTCATTATAGAATAGATTTTGAAAATGATATGTAAATATAAAAAAATTATAATAAAAAGAAAAAGTATCAAGTATTATACAAAATTGTTTTATTGAACTATTAATTATAATTCTTAGCTTCACTAATAAATTTACTTAAGAGATAAACATTTTGAAGTGCACATATTTTTCCATGGTATCCACATTTGGAAGTTATATTTGGATACATTTTTTTAAGTTCTTTAAAATTTGGACATCTGCAATAGGTATCTTCTTCGAGGTTAACGACTTCTATGTTTTCATTATTGAGTAAGGATTGTAGCCATTGTTTCTTTTCAGTACCCTTAACGTAAACAACACCACTTTGAAGTTTTTCTCGAAGAAATATCTTTTTTTGAGAAAGGTGTGCAAATCCTCCATTCCAGGTTAATCCGTGATAATTTTTATACAACCAATTAACTTGTCTTCTAAGTGAATCTGATGTAAGGCTTAAATTAAATGGTGGTCTAACAATAAAGTGATGATGATGATGCTCATTATGTTATACAGCTACTTCCTTCAGAATGAAACCATTGCTGTTTAAGTCACCAAATCCTTGAATGTCTACAAAGTGTATATCCATTTTTTTAGATGTCTGTTCCCAACAAATTGACTCTTTCTACTAATAAATTAACATATAAGTACATTCAATTTAAGTAAGTTTGTTAACTTCTCCTGTTAATGAATTGTACTCAATAATACGATCATGAAGTATCATACAATACATGGTCGTTAAAGCAGGAATCGGAGTTAATGTTTTAAGATTAATTCTTACATCCACAGGACCTGTTTTAATTGTTTCATTTTGACGTAAACAGTCGATAACCATAATTGGGGCAATTGAAATAAGGCAAAAGGATAGGAGGTGGAGGTAGGTAGGGTGGAAGTAGAAGCTGCAAAGAAAATATTGAGTACAAATATATGAGGATAGGAAGCGGGTAGGATGGGACTGAGAGGGGGTAGAATGTCCGCTAGGAGGCGATGGCATGCTCGCTATGCTCGACTCAGCTCGCCGGATTAGGGGGGGTCTTGCCCCCATAGCCAGACCTCGCCTATTCCAAAAAAAACAGAAATCATGCCACAAAAAAAAACTATTACTTAGCCACCACCAAATAGTCCACACTTCAGGAACGCTGCGGCTGATGATGCAGCTTGGCCTATACCCGCCCCACCTGGAATTCATTCGCCCCGAATCTCGAATTCCACTTAGTCGCTACTCAGATCGGATTTACTATCGCGATCGAACCATGGTATCCTCAGGCTACTGTATGTCCATCGCTAGCCCTTCCGCACCCCCTGAAAGAAAATTTATTGCACCATATTAAGCCCCTTGGAAGCTCATAAAAACACGTGAAGTTTCATCAGCATTTGACGTGATTTACAGCTTGATTTTATTACTCAATGCAACTTACATAAAATATACCAAAAATTTAAAATTTAACATGGATAACAGGGTTTGGAATTAATCTTAAGAAAAAAACTATCAATTAAATTGCTTAACTTTAAAAAAAACCCATATATAATTTAAATTCCCGGTAATTCGGCTAAAAGTGACGACGCGAGATTACCGGCGATCGAAACGGTGTCTGCTCTGCTCCCGCTAGGTTTAAGTTTCCAGTTATCCACCGGCCTTTCTAACTGACCTCCTTTTTGAGCGAAGGTATCTTCAACCCCCGTTATCCTACCTACATAGAGCTCTCTGTGGGTAGCTAAGGGTTCGCAAAATCTTGCTATCACTACCAGGGTATTACGAACAACTTAATCCGCACGGGACGGACGACCCCCAAAGAAAAATCTTATATCGGCGTTCACTTTTACCCCACCACCCAGCAATTCAAATATGTAGGTATATATAAAAAAAATCCAAAAAAAGCTATAATAATAATAAATGAAAATCAACACTTAATTATAACACAAAATTTCACTATCACGCCAATGTTGTATGTTTTTTTTTATATATATATACGGCTTCTGCCTATAAGCGTCGATCGCCAACCAACGGCGTACGGAATAATTAAATAAGCGTGCCCAGAAGCACCAGTCGTTACGAGTATATAGCGATTGGTAGGTAGTCGATTAAAACCAATCGAATTGTAGGTATTCTCGTACCGAAATAATTTTGGCATAGGCATATATATATATATATATGTTATATAAGTATGAAAAGGCTTGTAAATATATCTATAGATGCATATGAGCACTAGGAGGTTTTTACTTGACCGCCCGGGTCTTCCACGGGCCTGGATTTTAGTGCTGCAAGCTGCCACTTAACACCAGTGAGGTAGCGGACCCCTTCTTATTCCCAGAGGAGTTCTAGCTTGGCAATATGAGTCGTAAGGCGAGCTCGTTCCCACTTTTCAATACGCCAAGAGCAAATGCACTAGGGGGATATCCACGGTTAGACCGTTAAAAACACCAGCGGCGGCAACAACCCACTGTCTACGTCGTTAGCCGCCGATTCTTCCTCACTAAAAACAGGACATCCTTCAGAATAGCACTTTTAATCGAAATTGTGTTAATATTATTACCTGGTGCCCGTCACTAGCTAAATCCACTTTTCGGTTGGCAACAACAAGATTCTTATCCGCTAAAGCACTTTATTTCTTGAAATAAACACTATTAATCCCAACAAATCCGAAGAGAAACTCTAAAATAAATATCCTTATGATATCGCAAAAATTTATTACATTCGAATTCAAATTTTACCCGCGCAATCTATTATATGGAAAATTATGCTGTTCAAGTATCGCCTTTAAAGTTTTTAACGACTGAACTCCGCCTGATTTTAAATCGTAATGACAAAGAGAATCTGTCCTACGGTAATCACTAGCCTAACCGTGGCAAATTTCCTTTGTTCTTACGACAAGTTAGTCTAATTGGCGGTTTGCCACCGATAGCTCAATGGCTCGCACAAATACCGGAAAATTAAAATCCGTAGCCTATCCGAAACACTACCATTTACTACATTCCTATTTGCATCTCAGAAACAAACCTATTCTGTATTCAACCCTAAGTCATGTTGTCTTGTTTCTTATTTAAAAAAAACCTACTTCCCTTTCAAATCTATCCCTACGATTGAAGCGAACCAGCAGTCATTCACCGTTCACTATCCCTGCTCCTTCCTCACATCATCCCATTACATCTTTCCAGAGCTTTATCCCCTACCAGTATACCTGCTTCGCTCTGGCACACTCCCAGCTGTCTGTCTTCCCAACTTCTGTCATTGTAAAAAAAAAATGAAGAAACAGCAGATGATTTATACATTTTTTTACTGAAAATTAGTGTCCATAATATTCCGCATTTTTTTTCATTTGAACACGGTTTTATTGTATTGATTAAACAAACTTCCTCATAAAAGTTGAATTCCATCAGAAGAACACTTAAAATATATTATTCTCGAAGATGAAATACATAACTACAACTGAAGGTGATTTTTCTTGCAACGAGACCACAAACGATCCACCTAGCGACAGTTCGAATAGTGAAACTCCTGAATCAATTGCCATCGACGATGAAGATGAAGATGCTAATGAGGTCAGCCTTCAAACGAGCATGGACGAGAGTGCTCGATCATCTGGACAACTAAGAAAAACGTGTCGCAACAGTGGCCAGGCTTCTGTGACCAGTTCGGGAAAATACGTGGCTGCCAAGAAGGTCGTACCACTAACTGAATGTCGTGCCAAGTGCTGCACCAGATTCAGATTCAATGAATACTGGTCTCTCGGAACTTATGAAAAACACGCTGAATATGTTGCGTCCATGATAACAGTCATCAATAAGAAAACCACTCGTCCAAGAACTTTTGACGTTGGTAGGGAAAAATGCAGAACAAAAACCTATTCATATTGCCTTGAACTTGGCGGCAAGGTACCACCAACTTGCAAAGGATGTTTCTTAAAGACACTTGACGAATCCGAGGGTATGGTTAAAACGGTTGTAACAAAAATTCGGTGCGCACCATCTCGAAATTGTGCGCGGATTCTTACACCCTCTACTATATTTGTCTCGACGTTTCTCCATAGTTGTGTTGTAAATTAGTTTTTATATTGTGCCAGTGTACCAAAAAAAATAAATTAATATATTAAAACAAAAAAAAATTTTATAAAAACTTCTTGAAAACAAATATCAAAACAAAAGCGCAAGTGGGTTTAGGAACCACCCCACGCCGGAATCGGGAAATCAAAACGAAACCAAGGTGTTTTGACGAACCGAAGGTTCAATTTTTTTCTTTTTTTTCTGGAGCCGCCCAGCAACCCCCACAGTCCCAAAAAGAGGGTCGGATCGTAAACGCTTGTTTCAACGTAAAAGGTATTGGTTTCAGTAGCGATTCCTAATTATTGGAACGAAATAAAGAACCTTTTATTTACAGGTATTTACATCTGGTACATCTCAGGGGTGTCCACAACAAAACTGCGGACTCAGAGGTTTCTCTGGAAACAATGGGGACGATGACGAATGGACACCCTATGATTTAAACATCAAGTGGGGAAGAACCCATTTTTATCGAGCCGGGCAATATCGCCTACCTCGAACCTGGATATTATATAGCCATATCTACGTACATTTCTCGACCGAGAGCTATACCATCGGATAGTCAACCACCGCCTCGTATACGATATTCCAGCCCTCCTACCCCGGCTGCTAAGTAAGAATTTCCTTTATGTATATTCTTTTTATTTTTCTATGATGGTTGAACGACCAAACTAGCCGACGAATTCTAATTTCTTCTGTGGTATGAATTTTAACCATCCTGAGGCTGGCGAAGGTCAGATATTTTACTGCCGCCTCGTTACCATTATTTGAACTCGTGTGGGCATCATTTTTAGGTCCTTTAGATAATTTGCCCAATCAATCTGGCGACCGCGGTGAGGATTCCCAGGCCAATCGGGCAAAATGTTATAGATGTAACTAACAAAATAATTGCACATTCAAACACACTTTATACAGATCTGGTATACAAAAAAAAAACATTTCTTATTATCTAGACAATAAAATATCGCAGTGGTTAGGTATGTTACGTGACTAGATTTCTTATTTAATGTATCTAACTCACCTATGTCCAACAAGGTGGCGTACTATCACAGGTGATAAATAAGCTATATTCTTAACCTAATATCACAGATCTTTAAAAGCATTATCACAGTTGTTGAATCTATTGCGTTTTCTACTCACTATTTTATTCCGAAGAGTGGAATAAATATAGTAGTCTTACTACTATGGCCAAAACATAAAAGAGGATTGGAAATATCACAGTCGATCAGGTACAAGTGGTCATCGCCCTCGCTCACTTATGGACGAGGTCAGTCTTAATGCAGGCACGTATTGATACACATACGGACATCTGTACACACATATAAAACAACCATTTCAGTCTTATCGCAAGACTGGATTAAAAGTGCTTATACTCCAATTGAGCTAATATTCGCAATAATCACAAATTACCGCAATCAATCATAGACTTTAATCCTTCGCAATTACAGGGATGGAGTATAAATATACTCAACTATGGATAGAAAATCTCTTCGATATTATTTGGACCGGACTATTCTACTGCTTCAAGTCTTTCGCATGAAAGATGCCAATGCTTTTCCCAGCTAGGTTCTCTAGCTCGTACATGCTTTTGCCTACCGACTTAAACACGCGACACTTTACATATTTAGGACAGAGTTTCGAAGAAAGACGCTTAGAGGAGTCACTGAGAACAAAGTTTCTTTTGTAAATTTCTTGCCCTGGCACATAGCGAACATTTCTAGATCGGGTGTTGTAATTTTTTGCACTCTTTTCGTTCGCTCTTACAATACCTTCTTTGATTTTCTCGCGTATTATCTGCAGCCGTTCCTGTCTCGGGAGAGTCAACAGCTCGCCATCGTCTACCACATTCAGTTTTTGGGCCAACTCCTAGCTACTTCCGTGTGTCATCATATTGGTCCCGAATAGGGCAAAATAGGGTGACACGCCTGTAGCAGAATGGACGGAACTTCTCATCGCGCATGCGATGTCGCTTAAGTTCACATCCCAGTCACGTTGGTCCTCTTTTAAGTAAGATCGTATAGCAGCTAGTAACGATCTGTTGACTCTCTCAGAAGCATTCGATTGAGGAGCATGATTCGCAGTTCTGAAGTGGCGTACGCCATACTTCTCTAAAAAGTTCTGAAATTCTTTCGACAGGAACTGCTGGCCGTTATCAGAATGCAGTATCTGAGGTACGCCGAAAGAATTAAAAACATCGTTTTTCAAAAACGTAATGATGCTTCCTGAGTTGGCAGAACGCAGAGGCTTTAATAACACATATTTAGACAAGTGATCTAACACAACAAAAACAAAAGAATTACCTGCTTTAGAACGCGGGTAAGGACCTATAAAATCTACATAAATTTTCTGAAAAGGACGATCGGTTACGAAACTGTTACATATAGGAGGCCGTTGGACTTGATTCGTGGACTTTGATTGTTTACAGATTTCACATTGGGATACAAATTGTCGGATTTGAACGGTCATATTTGGCCAATAAAAATATTCACGTATCCGGTGTAAGGTTTTACCTACACCTCGATGCGCGGCTCGAGGTGGATTATGGGCCTTCATAATTATACTCTCTGTTAACCCTGAGGGTATCCACAGCCGCCAGGTATTCTCTAACAGTGAATCTTCACTAGTTAAGGGTAGCGCGCGTTTATATATGAACGAATCAACAATTTTCAAATCCGGCAACTCGGTCTGGTGATCTCGAATAGAGTTGATCAGATCCTTGTACTCTTCGGAGTGAAACTCTTCTGACTCGAGATCAACTAATGGCTCTACTTCTCCTATGTCCAAACTATCTAAGTGTGCCCGAGAAAGTGTATCTGGCACGACATTCAGTGAGCCTTTTCGGTGTTCTATGTCGAAGGTATAAGACTGTAATTCGAGTGACCACCTTGCCAGCCTGCCACTCAGATCCTTCATGGTCATTAACCATTTCAGACTCGAGTGATCCGTTATGATGGTAAATGCCATACCCTCGACATAGGGCCTAAACTTTTTAACTGCCATCACTGCTGCCATACATTCCTTCTCGGTCACACTATAATTCCGTTGGCAAGAATTCAGTTTTTGTGAGAAGTAGGAAATCGGACTTTCTTCTCCCGCCTCGCTCTTCTGAAAGAGTACCGCGCCGATTCCAGAGTCTGACGCGTCGCACTGCACATAAAACCGTCTCGAAAAATCTGGGTGCGAAAGCACCGGAGCTGTCGTTAAGGCCTTTTTCAGATTCTCGAACGCGGCTATAGCTTCCTCCGTCATAGTAAACTTAGTGTTCTTCTTCTTCAACGTATCTGTCAAGGGCGCGGTTAAACTGGAGAAGTCCCTGATAAATCGCCTATACCACCCTGCTAGGCCAAGCAGCCGACGGACCTGTCGAGCATTTTTCGGCATCGCAAAATCGACGACCGCTTCGACCTTCGCCGGATCCGTTTTCACCTTCCCACCACCAACGATAAAACCCAGGTATTTTAGCTCCTTGAAGCAAAACCTGGACTTTTTAAGGTTGATGGTGAGGTTGGCCTTTCTAAAACACTCGGCTATTTCTCCCAGCAGGGTGACATGTGTCTCAAAATCCGGAGCGATTATTAACAAGTCATCTAAATACACGAAGACGTTGTCCCTGAGTCGTGCAGGAATAACCTTATCCATTAACCGACATAACCTTTGAGCTGCATTACACAACCCAAAGGGCATGACCGTGAACTGGTATAAGGGTCTTCCCGGTACCGCAAACGCAGTTTTCTCTCTACTATGCCCCTCCAACGGTATTTGCCAAAAAGCTTCTTTCAGATCTACACTGCTTATAAAATAGGTATTAGGTAGACGACTGATCAGCCCTTCGATATGGGGGAGAGGGTTAGCATCCTTTTTGCTTAACGCATTGACCTTACGAGAATCCAGACAAAAACGATACTTAATGGTACCGTCTATGGCTGGCTTCTTTATAAGGACAACAGGCGAGCACCAAGGGCTTTCACTCTCCTCTATAACGCCGAGCTGAAGCATCCTATCTACTTCCTGGTATAATAAGGCCTGCACCGCTGGAGAAACAGGGTAATGACGCTGCTTAACAGGCTCCGCGTCTCCGGTTTCGATGACGTGCTCCATTAGTTCTGTTTTACCCAGACCGTGGCGATCGAAATCAAGAAACTTCTGCTTCACCGCTTCCAATCGAGACCGTTGTTCCACCGAAAGTTCGTGTGCGTTACTCAGATCCGCGTTATCCTCTAAAATCGACACGGCACTCACAACATTCGGAGCGCCTTCCAGAAATCCACTCCTAAGTACAACTCCTGATCGAGATTGGGCACCAAATAGAACGTTATTGACTCTTCGCTACACTTATAATTGACATTCAATTTAATTTTCCCGATTATAGCCTGATTTTAACCATCGGCTGTTTTAACCCCAGACTTGAAGGGATGAAATTTCACTCCAATCTCATCTAGGAATTTCAGGCAATCTTTCCCTAGAATACTCACACTGGCCCCGCTATCCAACAATCCATACACGCTTTTGTTGGCGATTTGAGCTTTAGCGTAAGGACGGGGATCAGCATAAGTATCTATAACCGACGAAGAAATGCTCATACGTGTTTGTTTCCTTAGTTCATACCGAATTCTCGCTTTACTAATTCTTTTAGAGACTGCGCTTACTTTTCCTCCGAATATCGTCTCTCTGGTTTCGTAGTAGTTTCTAATCCTCTCATGCAATGGTATAATTTCAAATCGATTTCCAGTTTCCTTTTCTACCACTCTATCATTGCTTTTTCTGGCCAGGATTCTAATATTCGTTTCCTCGAAGCAGGTTTGCGACTCGGCATTCCTTACTTTTCCATTTGGGGTGTTTGGGTCGAACGCAACTCCCCCGAAGTCGTCGCGTTCCGGTTGCGGTTTTCCGAAATGCAACGCGGACATTTCGGCGTTATTACCCCCTCTTGCCCACACCGATAGCAAAAGATGTTCCTCCGGGTCGACGGGCAATCCACGAAAGAGTGTCCTGGCAACCTACAGTTCCAGCAAACCCCGGGACGGCTTTCATGTTGGCCACTTGAAACTTTTGGACGAACGCCCAAGTGTTGCAGAGCGTTCACTTGTTCGTTCTGTGACGGCCTCATATCTTGCTCATAAAACTGCTCTAACTCATTCGCCACGAAACGAGTTGGAGCTCTATATTGTTTCGGACCGTCTCGGTCCTTCTTCGGGAACGCATGCTCCGCCTCCTTGCAAGCCATTCTCAGCTGGTCCACGGAGTATACTGCTTGCAGATACACCAACCTTTCCAACCGCTCATTCAGGTTCCTTTTCAAGATTCTCACAAGCTCAATTTCGGGAATTTGCACCCTGAGCCGAGATCGAAGTTTCGTAATGGCCGCAAAATACTCATCACTTGACTCCCAGGTGCCTTGCTTCCGTTCCATAATTTCTCGGATGATCTCATAGTCCGACTTCGAACTTCGACGTAACAACGCATCCCTTAGCATGGGCCAGTCTGGTCGACCATTGGAACGATGGTAGTACCAGTACCACTCACTGGCAGCACCTGAGAGTAAAAGATGAAAATCTCTCATGATCTCAGCCCAGGAGCATTCATATTGGCATTGTAGGGTCTCCACTCGAGAGACAAAATCCTCTACACTGAGTGAATCGGCTTTGCCATCAAATTTTAAACCCCACTTGTCCATTTTGATGGGCATTCTCATGGTAGAATGTGGGTAATAATGAGATGAATTACTTGGGAGTGGAGCCCGTCTACCATTATGAACCCTCGCCTCGTTGTGAGGATCCTGAAAAGGACTCGGTTGTCGCCCGCCACTCGGCGGGTATCCACATTCTCCAACTGGTCTTGGATTAGGATCCCTTGGTTGAAAATACCTTGGCCTTGGGTCCAGCTGAGAATGCCTTGAAGGTACGGCAAATTGTTGTGGAACTGGCGTCGGCGCCACTGCTGGTTTGCCCATCGGCTGTTGGAAAACTTCTTCCTCTGGTTGAGTAACACGAAGAGTCGTACTCATTTCCTTCATGAGACTCAAAACCTGTCGCCTGATCTCGTCCCTCAACGTGTCTGAAACTTCCCTATCTACGGAGCTTCTGGATAACTCCAGTTGCTCAGACCTAGCCTGTTCCATCGCCGCTCTCACCTCCGCACTAATTAAAGAGCATAGCGTTGCCGGATCTACCATAACTTTTTCGCTCCGCGGAAGCCTACTGTCACCTGCGGTTCCGGAGCCCGCACTAGCGTTTAGTTGGTTCGTTGCCCTTGGCAAACCATTACCACCTACGGTCAAATCGCTGTACGGAGGACCGGAAACCGTTTCGGATCCAGTACCACTTCCGGGGGGATCACCAAGGCGATGTTCGACGTCGGTTAGGCCCGTTGCCATACCGGACCCACTAGGACCACCAAGAGTGGGGTTCAAATCATCATCAAAACCTGGCCCTATCAAGCTGTGCGGCCGGCGAGCGCTATCGGTGTAAAATTCGCCAGACGGCATAATCGGAGGTTCGGTACCTTTCTTTTTAATCGGCGAGTGCTTGACAAAAGACATTTCCGGCAAATTTTGTAAAAGCCTATCGCGCAGTGCCCGAGTAAGTACTCGGTCCCTTACAAAATCCCTCACACAGTTGATTTCTTCTTCGAGGGTTTCCTCTTCTTGCCGTTTCATGAAAGCACAAATCAAAAAAAAACTGCTGGAAACTAACTAATCCCCAAGGTGATATGGCTATTCAAGACCTCAAATTGGTAATTAGTGGATAACTTTTTCTTACATAAAATTTTTAACAAAGTGCACAAAAAATATAATGGCAATTAGTATCACTACGTTCACTTTCACTAACGAAGAAAATCAAAATTTATACCTGACTTGCTTGTAAACAACACTTACTCTACTTAACTAACAATAAGAAAACAAAAATCTAACAAAACAATAAATTTTACGCTTAACACTATACCTTATATAAACCTATTCTAATTACTTCTATAAAAAAAATTTAAATTCTTGTATATAAAATTTTTTTCGTATTTATCTCTCTCAGTTTTCTATACCTAACTTAATCCTAATTTACTACCTACTCTTAAATTCTTAAACTAGCACTAATAATAACTAACCATGAATGACACTATCTACTAACCTACTACTTAAACTTAACCCTACAGACAACTAATCTACTTATTTTTTTTTTATGTATTTTTTTTTTTTTTATTTTTTTTTATTTATTTTTTTTTTTTTTAATTTTATATCTATTCTACTTATTCTATCCCTACAAACTATGCTTAACTCCTAAACTAACAAATAAAAGGAACGAATATATCTACTTAAACAAAAACTATACTAAACAACCTATACTTACAAAAAAAAAACAATCTATTTGATTTTTTTTTTTTTTTTTATATCGCTATCATATCTATACACTATGCTAAAATTTCTACCTAATCTATTTATCTATACCTAAAAACGCACCATTACTTCTCCTCCTATGTCTTCACTTTAAATTACCCTATAATCGATACCATTTAAGTCATATACATTGCTTGGCACTATCTTTTATGA
Organism: Philhelius pedissequus; assembly: GCA_910595825.1. Taxonomy (NCBI): domain Eukaryota; kingdom Metazoa; phylum Arthropoda; class Insecta; order Diptera; family Syrphidae; genus Philhelius; species Philhelius pedissequus. The sequence continues at coordinate 238,953,112 of OU343160.1, forward strand.
AAAAAAATAAAGAAAAAAAATGCTATATGGGTACGTATTCTCAAATGGAATTAAACTTTTAATGCTACCTATCTAGAGTTAACACGGCTAAATCCTACAAAAAAAACAAAAAAAAATATCCCAAACCAAACGAACTTACTATCCTGACTCACTTTACTTTACTATCTCAATATAACTAACAAATTTGTTAATGCCACGCAAAATTGGTAAAATACCACACCATTGCGTGAACCTATAATGCCACCAAAAATTTAAGAATAGTAATTATATGTGTGTATCTTTTTTTTTTTTCAAATTAATCATAAAAATAAAATGTGTTGTAATATATGTATGTGCGTTAGTATTTCATATGAATGTGGGGGTGCTTCAGGCTGCAATACGCGGAAAATTTTCACCTCGATCTCCATGGGTCGACAGCGAATCCTTTCATTCACTTACTATTTCTCTTTCTTTAATATTATTACTTCCCGAAGTGTGGATCACATAAAACACGAGGAAACCTACGAGGGCACAAAACATTATCAGCGAAAAGGAACCTAAAAAGAACCACTGTCATCAGGACCGAATTTCCTCGTCGCGATTGGATGGACTTTCTCCCGAGCAATTCCATCCAAGACTTACGAATCGACTCCGCCCTGATTACGCGCTACCTAAATTCTCATGACACCTTCATTATCCGATCAAGAGTATTCTGTCGCAATCCCCGTGGTACGTAACAACCTTCCTCAGGAAGACTTACAGAATCTCTTTTTCGGACAATGAAGGCGATATCATTCTGTAGTCTCGGTTGCCGTCTCGGACACCCACCATCCACTTGTCCCGGCGCAAGTACACAAGCATTCTCACCAGCTATCTTGTTACGACATACGTGAAGAATGGATGCCGCCCTCGACGTCAACCGGACTCCATAATTATTTAATTTAAAATTCAAATTTTTTTTTATCCAACATTACTTATCAGTTCCTTCTAGTCTCTTAAACACCATCCTACCGTCCCGTCGCAAGTGAACGAACATTCTCACGAGCGATTTCGTTCACGACTTACGTCACGATCGAATGCTGTTTTCGAAACCGTCCAAAACCGATTAAATCCTAAACGAAAGACTAGACAATCAAAAAAAGTACGTATGGGCGCCATTTGAAATAAGGCAAAAGGATAGGAGGTGGAGGTAGGTAGGGTGGAAGTAGAAGCTGCAAAGAAAATATTGAGTACAAATATATGAGGATAGGAAGCGGGTAGGATGGGACTGAGAGGGGGTAGAATGTCCGCTATGGAGGCGATGGCATGCTCGCTATGCTCGACTCAGCTCGCCGGATTAGGGGGGGGGTCTTGCCCCCATAGCCAGACCTCGCCTATTCCAAAAAAAAACAGAAATCATGCCACAAAAAAAAACTATTACTTAGCCACCACCAAATAGTCCACACTTCAGGAACGCTGCGGCTGATGATGCAGCTTGGCCTATACCCGCCCCACCTGGAATTCATTCGCCCCGAATCTCGAATTCCCCTTAGTCGCTACTCAGGTCGGATTTACTATCGCGATCGAACCATGGTATCTTCAGGCTACTGTATGTCCATCGCTAGCCCTTCCGCACCCCCTGAAAGAAAATTTATTGCACCATATTAAGCCCCTTGGAAGCTCATAAAAACACGTGAAGTTTCATCAGCATTTGACGTGATTTACAGCTTGATTTTATTACTCAATGCAACTTACATAAAATATACCAAAAATTTAAAATTTAACATGGATAACAGGGTTTGGAATTAATCTTAAGAAAAAAACTATCAATTAAATTGCTTAACTTTTAAAAAAAACCATATATAATTTAAATTCCCGGTAATTCGGCTAAACGTGACGACGCGAGATTACTGGCGATCGAAACGGTGTCTGCTCTGCTCCCGCTAGGTTTAAGTTTCCAGTTATCCACCGGCCTTTCTAACTGACCTCCTTTTTGAGCGAAGGTATCTTCAACCCCCGTTATCCTACCTACATAGAGCTCTCTGTGGGTAGCTAAGGGTTCGCAAAATCTTGCTATCACTACCAGGGTATTACGAACAACTTAATCCGCACGGGACGGACGAACCCCAAAGAAAAATCTTATATCGGCGTTCACTTTTACCCAACCACCCAGCAATTCAAATATGTAGGTATATATAAAAAAAATCCAAAAAAAGCTATAATAATAATAAATGAAAATCAACACTTAATTATAACACAAAATTTCACTATCACGCCAATGTTGTATATTTTTTTTTTTATATATATATACGGCTTCTACCTATAAGCGTCGATCGCCAACCAACGGCGTACGGAATAATTAAATAAGCGTGCCCAGAAGCACCAGTCGTTACGAGTATATAGCGATTGGTAGGTAGTCGATTAAAACCAATCGAATTGTAGGTATTCTCGTACCGAAATAATTTTGGCATAGGCATATATATATTTATATGTTATATAAGTATGAAAAGGCTTGTAAATATATCTATAGATGCATATGAGCACTAGGAGGTTTTTACTTGACCGCCCGGGTCTTCCACGGGCCTGGATTTTAGTGCTGCAAGCTGCCACTTAACACCAGTGAGGTAGCGGACCCCTTCTTATTCCCAGAGGAGTTCTAGCTTGGCAATATGAGTCGTAAGGCGAGCTCGTTCCCACTTTTCAATACGCCAAGAGCAAATGCACTAGGGGGATATCCACGGTTAGACCGTTAAAAACACCAGCGGCGGCAACAACCCACTGTCTACGTCGTTAGCCGCCGATTCTGCCTCACTAAAAACAGAACATCCTTCAGAATAGCACTTTTAATCGAAATTGTGTTAATATTATTACCTGGTGCCCGTCACTAGCTAAATCCACTTTTCGGTTGGCAACAACAAGATTCTTATCCGCTAAAGCACTTTATTTCTTGAAATAAACACTATTAATCCCAACAAATCCGAAGAGAAACTCTAAAATAAATATCCTTATGATATCGCAAAAATTTATTACATTCGAATTCAAATTTTACCCGCGCAATCTATTATATGGAAAATTATGCTGTTCAAGTATCGCCTTTAAAGTTTTTAACGACTGAACTCCGCCTGATTTTAAATCGTAATGACAAAGAGAATCTGTCCTACGGTAATCACTAGCCTAACCGTGGCAAATTTCCTTTGTTCTTACGACAAGTTAGTCTAATTGGCGGTTTGCCACCGATAGCTCAACGGCTCGCACAAATACCGGAAAATTAAAATCCGTAGCCTATCCGAAACACTACCATTTACTACATTCCTATTTGCATCTCAGAAACAAACCTATTCTGTACTCAACCCTTAATTTCAACTCCTATTGTGAATCGCCCACAATCTGTCCGCCACCTTCCCCTAAGTCATGTTGTCTTGTTTCTTATTTTAAAAAAACCTACTTCCCTTTCAAATCTATCCCTACGATTGAAGCGAACCAGCAGTCATTCACCGTTCACTATCCCTGCTCCTTCCTCACATCATCCCATTACATCTTTCCAGAGCTTTATCCCCTACCAGTATACCTGCTTCGCTCTGGCACACTCCCAGCTGTCTGTCTTCCCAACTTCTGTCATTGTAAAAAAAAAAATGAAGAAACAGCAGATGATTTATACATTTTTTTACTGAAAATTAGTGTCCATAATATTCCGCATTTTTTTTCATTTGAACACGGTTTTATTGTATTGATTAAACAAACTTCCTCATAAAAGTTGAATTCCATCAGAAGAACACTTAAAATATATTATTCTCGAAGATGAAATACATAACTACAACTGAAGGTGATTTTTCTTGCAACGAGACCACAAACGATCCACCTAGCGACAGTTCGAATAGTGAAACTCTTGAATCAATTGCCATCGACGATGAAGATGAAGATGCTAATGAGGTCAGCCTTGAAACGAGCATGGACGAGAGTGCTCGATCACCTGGACAACTAAGAAAAACGTGTCGCAACAGTGGGCAGGCTTCTGTGACCAGTTCGGGAAAATACGTGGCTGCCAAGAAGGTCGTACCACTAACTGAATGTCGTGCCAAGTGCTGCACCAGATTCAGATTCAATGAATACTGGTCTCTCGGAACTTATGAAAAACGCGCTGAATATGTTGTGTCCATGATAACAGTCATCAATAAGAAAACCACTCGTCCAAGAACTTTTGACCTTGATAGGGAAAAATGCAGAACAAAAACCTATTCATATTGCCTTGAACTTGGAGGCAAGGTACCACCAACTTGCAAAGGATGTTTCTTAAAGACACTTGACGAATCCGAGGGTATGGTTAAAATGGTTGTAACATAAATTCGGTGCGCACCATCTCGAAATTGTGCGTGGATTCTTACACCCTCTACTATATTTGTCTCGACGTTTCTCCATAGTTGTGCTGTAAATTAGTTTTTATATTGTGCCAGTGTACCAAAAAAAATAAATTAATATATTAAAACAAAAAAAAAATTTATAAAAGACTTCTTGAAAACAAATATCAAAACAAAAGCGCAAGTGGGTTTAGGAACCACCCCACGCTGGAATCGGGAAATCAAAACGAAACCAAGGTGTTTTGACGAACCGAAGGTTCAATTTTTTTTTTTTTTTCTGGAGCCGCCCAGCAACCCCCACAGTCCCAAAAAGAGGGTCGAATCGTAAACGCTTGTTTCAACGTAAAAGGTATTGGTTTCAGTAGCGATTCCTAATTATTGGAACGAAATAAAGAACCTTTTATTTACAGGTATTTACATCTGGTACATCTCAGGGGTGTCCACAACACAATATCCTTAAAATCCGTCCTTGATAAAAGAGGACTCGCTTGTTTCTGATAGTATGAATGTTGAGATTTGCTATACATATCATAGAGAACGGCATATTGATCTAGTTTATATTTAATGTGTAAATTCTCTCGAGGATAAGATTCAGAATTTAAATGAACTTTTACATTGCCAATATCGCAATTATCAAATTTGCTAGCATCTATATTTCGTTAATTTTTCTTATCAGTTTGTAGAGCAATGATGATATATCTAGGCTTCTCAAATTGACTTGAAGTTTTCACCGTCCATATATGATCAGTGGTGGTTGATAGTGTTGGATATTCATACATTTCCCAATTACGAAAATGAATTTGAATGGGTTTTAATTGAATTTGCTTCAATAAGTTAAGTTTATTTGAAGCAGATAGAGTGATGTGTGGAACTCCATTGCAATTTAAAAATTGATAGTCTTAATTCTTCATTATGTTTGGAAAAATAAGCATTCTCATTAGATCGAGCGCGTAAAACTAGTTCAAGTCTTGCATTTGCTATAATCTTTTTATAATCTTCAGCAAACCCCAATAGATTTTTCAATGGTAAACAAAAATTAAAAATACCTAATGCAGGAGAAATACTAGTGTTTCCATATCATGATCCATTTTCTAAGCTTTTACTTTCATTCTCATTTAAAGATATATAATTTTTCAAGTTTGATGTGATTCCAACTTTTTTATTGTTTTCAATGTCTACACCATTTAATTAATAGTGTATTTCCTCAAATAGAAAAGCTATTGCATTATTAATTAATTTTCCTGTTGAAACAGTTCCATCTTCTTTAGTCAGACCACCTTCTATATAAATATAACTTTCACAGGGTAATATACATAAATCCTGTTGTTGTATGGGTATGCGTATTTCATCACTTGGATTGAATGACTGAAGAAATGGTGAATAGCTGTGATATTCCAACTTAGATATACTATTATCATAGTTTGCTCCATGAGTAATATTAAATATATCATTCATATTGTTTTTTTATTTTAGTTTAAATCCTAGGGAAAGAAGATAAGATTTATTTTCAGGAGATAACTTATGTGTTGTCAGTTTTGATGTTCGAGTAGAACTACTTGAATGACTAATTTTAATATCTGTTAAATAATTATTATTATATAATAACATTCTTTCGATTTGGAGTTAAATGTAATCGTGCTGTTATTCTTTCTCCTCTAAAATTTATTAGATCGCCGTCCTGATCCACAAGTTTTAACGTTATAGTACTTACTCGTTTAACATTCACTGGTAAATAGATAACATTTTTTGGAACCTCTATGATTTTATAGCCTGATCCTGCTTCTGGTAAAAATTCATGAATTGTATGCATAGGAGTCTTATTAAAGTAAGAACCAGTAATGATGTTACACTCGATTCGTATTACATTTACTTTGTTTATATCTATGGGTAAGTCAGATGAGTGAGTCTCCCCAGCGTTGAGAACACGTTTAGTGAAGCCTAATAATTTTCAAATAGTTCTATCCTTATCGAAATAAATTTTCTCACTACATTCAATTTCACATTCCATTGTGTTATTATTTGCTTGTATTGCAACATTAATGATAGAATTTTTTGTAAATAATACTTCTGATATATATGAAGCAATTGCATCAATTTCATACGAGCCTGTAGGGATTTCGATTTTATACTCTCCTGTTGTGCCCATAAGTGCACACCTAAGACATGACCTACTGAGTCAACTGCTGTCGAAATACCTTTAATTACGAAATAGGTATTAATCATCGACAGGAGTTTTCCGTTACACATAATGTGACGAAATTACTCAGTACAAAGCCCTACTTCCAGAATGCAACTCTTCAGTAGGTCAAAGCTGAGTAATGCATTTAGGAGGTAACCATAGGTAGGTTCCAGGTAGGTCTCTTGAACTTCAAATGAGTCTAATTGGAACAACCAACGGAGTCGGGTGTTCTGGATTTGTAATATTGGCGCAGCCGGTTCGCGAACCTCGTTTAAAAAGAAAAAAAAGATTGGTTTTTAGAAAAAAGATAGACACTCTTCGCAGAAGATACAATTTAACAATTGTTTCGAGAAATATATTTAAAAAAAAAAAAATATAAGTTCTTAAGCTCAAATCGTTTTTATCGTATGTAAATTGAAGATCGTCTTGAAGTGAAAAAAAAAAACTGGAAAACGTTTCTTTTTTGTTTGATGTAAATTGTAAATTAAAATCAATGTCGAGTTTATATTTTTTTTGCGTGTGAAAAGATATTAATATACAAAAAAAAACAACAAAAATATAAACAAGAAAAGAACGCCGGCAGAGTAGCAGGTAAGTATAAATTTTCATTTTACCCCTCTACCTAAATTTTTTTAATTTTTTTTTTTTTGTTTTGGTTGTTGGCTCATATGAACATTTTTATAAAAAGAAGTTGGTTATTTTGGTATGAAAGTTGATGGCTGAAATTGTTTCAGAGGCCCAATTTAATAATCTCATCGAGAAACTCTTAAAAGAGAAAAAAAAGACAATCAGCGTCAAATTGAGGAATTAAACAAAACTTTCCTCTCAGAACTAAAGGAAATTTTGAATTCTGAGATCTTTGGTCTAGTGCAAGAGCAGCTTAGTTCTCAGTGGGGTCGATTTACGCGCATTGAAATAACAGACGCTATTCTGACGGAATATTTAAGAGCCGTTCAGAATTTATGAAATCGACACACGAAAGAGACACAAAAGCTTGTTAAGAAGCTGAAAAAAAGCGAATTCTTGCGCAAGGAGTTTGAAAAACAACTCCAGCAAGCAGCAGAAGAAGCTGACGATCAAGTAGACCAGCTGACTAGGGAGCTTAATAATAGCTTGTCAGCACAGAAAGTTTTGAGAGAACAACTTGAACACTCCACTGCAACGGTTTGATGTTTCACCAAGTCAAACTTCAACACCTGTCTCTACAGGATTAGTGAGTAAGGGACTGCAAACCGCAAATACTCTGAAAACTAATTTGAACTTGGATGAAGAACTAGAAAACGTAAAAATATTACAAGTGCCCACAATATTACCAAAGGCTTCCAATATAAAAGACATCATGCCGTACGAAGGTGTCTCGAAAGTTGTGGCTCGCGTTGTTCCTCAGTTCTCAGGCCTTCGAACGCCTGAACTGTCTACGAGAGTTTATGAGTTTTTGAACGCGTGTCAGTTGGGTTTCAAGTGCCTAAAAGACACAAACGAAGAACTTTACGTTTCTTTGTTAACAACCAGACTGACAGGTGACGCGTTTGAACTTATTCAAAACAATACTCCGAAGACTCTTAAAGATCTGGAAGAAGTTATTAAAAATGCGTACTTGCCAATTACGATGCCGTATTGATGGAGTTGAAACAGTCCCATCAACTCTCAACAGAAGACATTCAGTCTTTTGCTAGGCGACTTTTGTGTTTACAAACGAAAGCAAAAGAAATAATCAATTCCAGATATTCCTCCACGGAATCTGAGGGTCTCACAAAAGAATTGATGAGCTCAGCGGGGGTGGCGTTTAAAAGAGGTCTCAGTAATCGTTGTTTACGCCAACACATGTTAACAACATCGGAAACTGAGATCTCAAAACTTGCTGAAGTGGCACAACAAACATATCTTTTAATAACGCCTTCTCCTGCTGTAATGTATACAACATACCCACAACAACCTCAAGCGATACCAAGTATGCTACTTCAGTCACACATACAAAATAATACTCCTCACTTTCAACCATTTTATAGCCAAACACCTGCACCGTTTTATACACCTTATTTACTTGACTCCCCCCACCACAGCAATGGACAGCCAACTAGGATCACAAATCAAATGGCAACATGTGGATTTTGTGGAAAGCAAAACCACACCTATGTTGACTGTCGTGTTCGAAAAAAAACACCATATTGCGACACTTGCAAAGACTATGGGCATAGTCAAAACTGTTGTCCACGCTCACAAATACGAGTTACCCGGACAACAAGCCAAAAGCCCCGAGTCAAATGCAAGTGGTGTTCCAGGGTGGGGCACGTAGAGGACGATTGTTTCTCCAAAAAGAATTACTTAAGAGAACAAAGGGGCAACGGCTCGGGGGCCAGTTAGATTTCGTAGACTGTGCCCCAAAAAAATTGCCCTCCATAAAACAATCGCCACAAAAGTTGTCTCCTCAAAAAAAGAAAAGTCATCAGAGCTGTGTAGCCAAACACCACCTATAATATTACAAAGCAAAATTGAAGACACTAGTATCAAAACAACACACTCGCCAAAAAATTCTAATCCAGAGAATACTCCCAAGAAACACAAATTTCTCACTTTTAAAAATAAAAGTAAGGGGAAAATATCTGCAATTCGAAAAAAAGAGCTTGTCTGAAAACACCTACACTAAAACTTTTCACGACAAAGTTCTGAGCCTAATCCTATATCTTATAAATGTATTCTATTGGGGTTACACTATTGTATATAAATTGCCTTCAGTAATCTACAAGAAGTTCGTTAAACCTAAGAATAAATTCTAAGAACGATGTTTTTATAGACCTAGCTATGCCAGAGGCAATATAAGGTAAAATTTCGGTATTAGTTGACACAGGTGCAGACACAAGCCTTTTGAAACGGAGTGTTTTGAGAAAGAACACCAGGATTTCCTCAAAGGAAACGAGAAAATTAAGTGGAGTATTTGGTGGAAATAGCACCACATTAGGCACAGTTCAGTCCAGTAAATGTTTAGGGAAGAATTATGATTTAAAATGGCATATAGTGGATGGCCTAACTGACATACCCGCAGATGGTATCATAGGTCGAGATATTCTATGGAATCGTACGATAATCGACTCTGTGTCCAAGACTTTAAAGTTCATGGATATAAACAAGAAGTTGGTTTTAGAGTGTCCATTGAAATATCCATCTAAGCCAAATAATACAATAAATTGGACCCAAAAATCCAAAGTCTTTCCAAATATCTACAAAGATAAAGAACCACGAACTCAGGCCATTGTGAAATTAAAGGTAAATACTGGATAACGCGACGTTCTTGTTCAAAGCGAAGAATTAAGACCAGGACTTTACCTGGCTAACACAATATCAAGAGTAAGGGACAGCCATCTGTTTCTCTCTATAATTAATGCCACCGACAAACCCTTTACCTTACCTAAGGAATTAACACCGAAGTTCCAAAACTTCAACAAGTTTCGGCCTAAAGGCAACGAAGAGGCAAAGCATACAGTGTTCAGTTTAACCAAGCAAGAGCCAAGTGAACGAATCTCTAAACTTCTTTCAACTCTAAAAATAGGTACCGAATTAAACGATGAAGAAAAATTCAATTATAGATATTTGCATTCAATTCAACGATATTTTTCATCTGGAAGGGGATCCTTTAACGCATACGCACATTTTGTCACATAAGATCCCAACCAAAACCGACCAGGCACCAATTAACCAAAAGCAGTATCGTCTACCTCAAATAGCTAAGGATGAGATACATAATCGGGTAAAGCAATCTCGATAAAGTCATCTCACCGAGCAAGTCACCATGGAATTCCCCACTTTTGGTCGTACCGAAGAAACCAGGTTCAGATGGTCAAAAAAGATGGCGAGTCGTGGTAGATTTTAGAAAGCTAACCGAGGCTACGATTAAGGACGCGTTTCCTCTGCCAAGAATAGAAGATATTCTTGACCAGCTAGGAAACTGCCGCTACTTCTCTACTCTTGATCTCGCTAGTAGTTACCACCAAGTGTTGATCGATAAGCAGGACCGAGGAAAAACAGCTTTCAGCACAGGGCTGGGACATTATGAGTTCAATAGAATGCCTTTTGATTTAACAGGTGCTCCGGCGACTTTCCAGAGAATAATGAACTACATATTAACGGGTCTTCAAGGAGTAGACTGTTTTGTCTACTTGGATGACATTGTTATATACAATAAAAATTTGGAGGAACATTGTCATAAGTTGGTACGAATTTTTTTAAAGTTAAGAGAGTACGAACTCAAACTTAACACCGAAAAATACAAATTTTTGTCTAAGGAGGTCGTCTATTTGGGTCATATTTGCTCTGAATCTGGTGCAACTCCAGACTCATTAAAAACTAGTTGCGTAACCAGTTTTCCCCCTCCCAAAAACATCAAAGAAGTTCAATCCCTTTTAGGATTCGCGAGCTATTACAGAAAGTTTATCGCAAATTTTGCCATGGTAGCCGCCCCAATTAACCGCTTGTTAAGAAAAGATGAGAAATTTAAGTGGACTCTGGTGCATCAAAACTCCTTCGAACAGTTAAAACGAGCCATTACGACACCGCCAGTCTTAATTTATCCAGATTTTTCAAAGCCTTTTATCTTGACAACTGATGCGAGTAACGAGGCTTTGGGTGCCGTGCTATCATAGGCTGAAATCGGCAAGGATAAACCTATAGCGTATGCAAGTCGTTCCTTAAACTCTGCCGAAAAGAACTATTCAACAATAGAAAAGGAACTTCTAGCTATTGTTTGGGCTGCAAACAATTTTCGTACGTATCTGTTAGGTCGTTCTTTCACGGCATATACAGACCATCAGCCACTCAAAGGCGTTTTTCATGTGAAAGATCCTACTTCCCGTTTGGTAAGATTCCACCATAAGCTTTCGGAGTATGATTTCAAAATCGAATACAAACCCGGCAAGGTGAACAAAAACGGGGACGCGTTGAGCCGTATACCCCAAGAAAATGTTGGAGAGAAATGTCTGGCAGTCACACGGGCGCAAACATGTAAACCCGTCGCCAGTACTCCCGTCTTAACCTCGCGAATGAAATACCAGGGACTAATAAATCACATCAAGGTGAAAATACTCGTATGCTCCCAAACACTAAAAATGCTCAAGCTATCGAGTTCTTAACAGATAGATAAGAGATTAAACCAGTGTTAAAAGATTTCCATAATTCGGCACTCGGGGGGCACCAGGGTTATAAAAAAACATTAGCACGCATTAGGGAACAATATAAGTGGAAAGGCATGGCCAAAGACATTAAGGACTACGTCTAAAAATGTCCACAGTGCCAAATAAATAAATGCTCGCCTGCTAAAAAAATGCCAATGGTGATAACAGATACTCCAAGTTTACCGTTTGATACGGTTTATATGGATATTGTGTGTGGTCTTCCAATTTCATGCTCGGGAAACAGATATATCTTGACGTTTCAGGACGATTTGACAAAATTCATGGACTGCGCAGCTCTCCCTGATAGGGAAGCTTCGACCGTTGCAAGAGTTTTTTATGAACAAATCGAGACAAGATATAGAATCCCAAAAATACTCGTCACCGACAGTGTGCTAACTTTACATCGAAGGTCTTTGCGCAGACGTGCAAGTTATTAGGTGTGAAGAATCTCCACACAACAGCGTATCATCATCAAGCAAACGGTTCGTTGGAGAGAAGTCATCGGCCCCTAGCCGAGTATCTGAGATCATTTGTGGCAAATGACGAGAGAAACTGGGACCAGTGGTTAAGACAAGCCATGCATGTTCACAACAACTCCGTCCACACCGCAACGCAATTAACTCCTTTGAATGCTCTTTTTCGTTTTAGGTTCGAAATGCCAACTAACTTGAGTAGAAATTCCAAAACGCTCTACAACGCCGATGATTTTTTCTCTTTTCAGGAAAAGCAAAGGTTTTTTTTGTTTTTGCGTAAATTATTCATTCATATTGTATCTATGTACATTTAAATACAAAAATATATAGCACAATAAGTAATAATAATTATTTATAATAATAAAAATAATAAAAAATCAAATTAAATTTCATTAATTTTATAGTTTTTATACGATTATTATTAAAGAAATGCAAAACAAATTGTAAATTTCATTTATTTCATTATTTTTATAATATTATTATTAAGGACATACAAAAAAACAACATTTAAAAAATATATATACATATATATTTACAAAGAATAAATTATGAAGTTATTATTGCATTTTATTATGCGCTTAGTTGTAAGCATAATCCCCGGGCAGTCGTCGAAAGTGATGCCATACAAAAGTGATGCCATACATAATCCCCGGGCAGTCGTCGAAAGTGATGCCATACAAAATCAATCGGTTACAGGACAAATCTCCAGTGGTATTTGAGAGTGTAGATTCAGCTAGGTTCTACAGCAGCACATGGACAGTCCTAACGAAAGTTACTCCAATGGACTACGGAATGGTTGAAAAATGCGATGACATACTAGACAAATTATGTCAAAGCATCCCGGATGGAAAATATAAGCCGCATTGCCATGCAGTCGTCCAGGAGACAGAAGAAAACATCGACAACCTACGGAACACAGCCTATCGCATGAACCAACTCCTAAGGTCAAAACGACAAAAACGAGCACTTGACTTTATAGGAGGTTTCTCCAAATGGGCATTTGGAACGATGGATAGTGAGGACGCTAGAAAGGTTTAACATAAATTAGAATTCCTTCATAAAAGAGATCAAGAAACATTTCAAGTTATGGACCGACAACTATCGGTAATGACATCAAATTACGACATGCTGAGTAAACCGATAAATCAGTTAGTAGCGGAGATAGACAACATTACCGCGGGGGTAGGAAGTCTTAGTGAAACCTTCCTTAATTACAGTCAAACCACTAACCACGAAGTTTTACTGCTTAAGATGAGAAGCGATATCAACATATTAGTATCGACCATCACCGCGAAGATAGTTAGAGTACAAAATAGACAAACCTTGGAGCTTTCAATATTTGACGATCTATTCCAGAGTAGGATCCACCCTTTCATCCTCAACGTAGAAAATGTAACGGACCTACTTTAAAATTCTACAACCATTGAAAGATTTTCATTGGAGGATTCTTTTATGATCTACCAAGCGTCTAAAACCTCTGTGTTCGTGAATGGAGGGAATCTATTCATCAAAATATTACTTCCACTCCCAGACACAACGCACTTCGAAGTTTATAAAGTGTACCCATTGCCAACAGTTCTAGAAGAGCGCTGGGACCTTGTGATTGACACCAAGTACGAGTACATCGCAGAATCGGTTAATCATGACTTGTTAGTGATGCTAAATCAAGAGCGATATTCTCGATGCGCACGTAAAATAGGACAACACTTGAAAAACGTAGCAGTATGCCGACACGAGACCCCAGTGTTTACGTCAGGCTCTAATGAGTGTTTGATTGAACTACTTCAACACGCAGCTTCTTCAAAGGTTTCATGTAAATACGTGGCGGTTCCGGCAAGCGGAGGACTATTTCTCAAGATGAAGGCTTCGAACAAATGGTTGTTCATAGTAAAGGACTATTTTGTTTTAATCTTGAAGTGTGGTAGCCAGCAATACACCGCCTCTCTCAATGGTTCTGGTATCATTAAAATAGAGCAGTCTTGCGGAGGCAGCGCCAAAGGGTTTAAACTGCTTTACGAGCACCAGTCTGAAGTCACCTCGGAATACAAACAACCTATGGTAGACCACTCAGACTTAAAGAACTCAATACGAGCTAGTTTCAATGCCGTTCAAGCACCGCCAACGCCGAAACTTCACCCCATATGGATCGGGAACCACAAAACCTTCACAAACGAACTGAATGTTGAAAAAACAATCGATAGAGGATCTCAAACAAAATTGGAACCGATTGCATGCAGAGCGTAAAGCGGCAGACCAAGACTAGGAATTATCATTCCATCGTTACTCGATAATGTCACTAGTCATCTCGGGAGCAGTTGCGTTGATTGTCGTATTTGCAGTACTATGCCTTCGATCCAAAGCACGAACCATTCTGACCAGGCAAACCAGCCCATCACCTATCCTGTCCACCTACGACCTGACAAGTCGACAAACAACAAAGAGATGCGCACCTACAACACCACGCCAAGCTGAAACAAAGGTCTTCAGCGTCACCTCTGCCCGGGTATAAAAAAAATATAAACATGTATTGCAGATAAACTTATAAAACAAACAAAATAAACACTAATCTGAATTATGTAATATATAAATTTAAAAAAAGAAAACAAATTAGCAATATTTATATATTTATGTTCACATATAATAATACTTAATTCTAATATTACTGTTTTATGTGCCTAAAATATAATAAAAGAAGACAAATCCGATTTCTGGAGACCTGGCTTGAACTTCCTAAAGGGGGAGGGATGTTGTGCCCATAAGTGCACACCTCAGACATGACCTACTGAGTCAACTGCTGACGAAATACCTTTAATTACGAAATAGGTATTAATCATCGACAACAATTTTCAATGACTCAGTACAAAGCCCTACTTCCAGAATGCAACTCTTCAGTAGGTCAAAGCTGAGTAATGCATTTTGGAGGTAACCATATGTAGGTTCCAGGTAGGTCTATTGAACTTCGAATGAGTATAATTGGAACAACCAACGGAGTCGGGTGTTTTGAATTTGTAACACTCCAACATGAAACAGATTATTATTCTCATCAACATTTGGTATAGAGTTGTAAGTCTGAAAATCAACCAATCCACACACATAGTCTTGATCTTAATTTAAAGGTGGAGAATATTCAGCTGATAGAATAGAGGTACAACCGCTTAATGTAAGTGTCATCGCCATGGTGATAAGTAATACAATGACCCCATATGTATATAAAACTCTTTATTTATTTAATTGAAAATAACAATCATATAAAAATCTTAAACATAAACCACAAATGTTCTGGATTGAAAGATTACGAGAAGGAGATACATTCTGTATCTGTGAATCTGGTTGGTTGGAGATGAGATTTATAGATGTATTATTGTATAGTGATGGACTAAGATTACTAGCAAAACCAGAACATTTGTGGTTGTTGTCTCACCCTCTGCGAAGGTAGAAATCTAAATGAGTCTAAGAATTCTAATTCTAAGACTCTCCTTGCTTGCTATTTACCAGCGCCGCCGCCACGCATGGCACCCGCCCGCATCACGACCTAATCAGTTCATTGCCCCCCCATTTATATAATATTCAATGACACACGACCTCCTAACCACATACATAATTTATTCAACTTTTTATATTACCCCAAACGCTAGCGCTATACCTTATCATACAATATAGGCTTTGACTGTTTTCTTAAGTTATAAAGCAGATAATACGAGTACTTTTGATTTCATATCATATGTACTATATAGTACTCGTAATGTTCTATGAGAACAGTACAGAGCAGTTCAGTGAGCAGATAATAGCAGTAAAAAGCAGTTCAGCTCATTTTGAGACTCAGTATTCATCAGTTAAGATCAGTTATCTTAATATCAAATTCAGTTTAAGACCTTTTGAAACCTTCTTTCATCAACTACGAAATTTATTTAGGTATTTTTAATTTTTGTTTACCATTGAAAAATCTATTGGGGTTTGCTGAAGATTATAAAACGATTATAGCAAATGCAAGACATGAACTATTTTTAATTCGCGCTCGATCTAATGAGAATGCTTATTTTTCCAAAGATAATGAACCTTATAGGAAAGGGCTTGGACTTTATTTAAATCCGCTGTCAAAAAAGTTCTAAGCTCACTACCCAATCGTGCATTAAATGAAATAGATTTGAGAAATTTCACAAAGAAATTAATTCCAAATTTTCGAGGAGTTTTCATGAGAGATAATTTACCAAAAAGAAAACCTTGGAAAAATGAGTGTGGAATTGTAAATCTGGATTGCTCAAAAGGCTCCGGTACACATTGGGTAGGGTACAATAAAAAAGATGATTATATTGAATATTTTGATAGCTTTGGAAATCTTCAACCTCCTATTGAAATTATCAACTATTTAGGTGAAAAAATTAATTATAATTATACAAAATATCAAAACTATAACTCATTTAATTGTGGTCATTTATGTTTAAGATTTTTATATGATTGTTATTTTCAATTAAATAAATAAAGAGTTTTATATACATATGGGTTCATTGTATTATTTATCACCATGGCGATGACACTTACACTAAGCGGTTGTACCTCTATTCTATCAGCTGAATAATTTTTACCTTTAAATTTAGATCAAGACTATGTTTGTGGATTGGTTGATTTTCAGACTAACAACTCTATACCAAATGTTGATGAGAATAATAATCTGTTTCATGTTGGAGAGTATAAAATCGAAATCCCTACAGGCTCGTATGACATTGATGCAATTGCTTAATATATATCAGAAGTATTATTTACAAAAAAATTCTATCATTAATGTTGCAATACAAGCAAATAATAACACAATGGAATGTGAAATTGAATGTAGTGAGAAAATTTATTTCGATAAGGATAGAACTATTGGAAAATTATTAGGCTTCACTAAACGTGTTCTCAACGCTGGGGAGACTCACTCATCTGACTTACCCATAGATATAAACAAAGTAAATGTAATACGAATCGAGTGTAACATCATTACTGGTTCTTACTTTAATAACACTCCTATGCATACAATTCAAGAATTTTTACCAGAAGCAGGGTCAGGCTATAAAAACATAGAGGTTCAAAAAAATGTTATCTATTTACCAGTGAATGTTAAACGAGTAAGTACTATAACGTTAAAACTTGTGGATCAGGACGGCGATCTAATAAATTTTAGAGGAGCAAGAATAACAGCACGATTACATTTAACTCCAAATTGAAAGAATGTTAATATATAATAATAATTATTTAACAGATATTAAAACTAGTCATTCAAGTAGTTCTACTCGAACATCAAAAGTGACAACACATAAGTTATCTCCTGAAAATAAATCTTATCTTCTTTCCCTAGGATTTAAACTAAAATAAAAAAACAATATGAATGATATATTTAATATTACTCATGGAGCAAACTATGATAATAGTATATCTAAGTTTGAATATCACAGCTATTCACCATTTCTTCAGTCATTCAATCCAAGTGATGAAATACGCATACCCATACAACAACAGGATTTATGTATATTACCCTGTGAAAGTTATATTTATATAGAAGGAGGTCTGACTAAAGAAGATGGAACTGTTTCAACAGGAAAATTAATTAACAATGCAATAGCTTTTCTATTTGAGGAAATACATTATGAATTAAATGGTGTAGACATTGAAAACAATAAAAACGTTGGAATCACATCAAACTTGAAAAATTATATATCTTTAAATGAGAATGAAAGTAAAAGCTTAGAAAATGGATAATGGAGTGGAAACACTAGTATTTCTCCTGCATTAGGTATTTTTAATTTTTGTTTACCATGAAAAAATCTATTGGGGTTTGCTGAAGATTATAAAAAGATTATAGCAAATGCAAAGACATGAACTAGTTTTAATTCGCGCTCGATCTAATGAGAATGCTTATTTTTCCAAACATAATGAAGAATTGTATTTGAATAGCAATTTTGTAATTGCTTCGTTGTATGGGAGTAGTATTGGATGTTTTGTCGTCCTCCTACGCGAAGAACATGGTTGTCATCTAGAAATGGTGCCAGAGTTGTAAGTCCACTAGATTTGCAAAGTCCAAAGTATTTTATCTCTTACTGTCCAATACAGTTAGAGTAAAAGATGTATCTCAGCTTCTTACTGTTCTATGTACAATAAGATTTTGTTGTTTACAAGAGACAAGCACTTGAACTTGTTCTTGAAAGGAATTGTAGATTCGAAGTTAAAACACCTTGTTGTTGTTAAACGAAACGAATGAATTTTATTGTCGAGACATGTCTCTTTTATACCTAAAACCAAACAATCAAATTGATGATACATCATGTTACAAATAAATATTAATTGTGTCACATAAACTGCTTACAAATATAATACGATGACACACTGCATTGCAAAATAAATAATATTAATTGTTTTACATAAATTGCTTACAAACATAAGTACGATGTCACATTGCATTGCTACACAAATCGCTTACAAATATATTAGAGTAAAACAAAATATGACACCATTATGTTTATGTTGGGCAGGTCATTGTTCCCTGCTGATGTCATCAATACTTGGTGTGGCTTGTGTTTGCGAAAGCAATGAACATTCTTCCCCGCGTTGAATGGGAGCTCATTCAACAAACTATACCTCCGAAACGTTGTATTGAGTTTTGGGCGGTGAAGGAATGGAGTTTTCGTTTGACGTCATTTGCTTCCGAGTTTTCAGCAGAAATATGACTCCCAGGCAGACTGCTATTATAAGTGCCAGATAGCTGATTGAGTAATGATGAATGTTGTTAGTAAGTATTTTTTCGTTGAGGTTTGCGAGCTCCTGATGTTGTAATGTTGAAAGTTGGTTTTGGAGTGTTGTAAGCGATTCAATGTGCGAGTTGTTAAATTTTGGAATTTGATCTAGAGCTGATTGAACATCACTTAGTTTCGCTATCGTTGATAAATTTCCAAAACTTATGAAGGATGAATGTACGTTGCTTATTGTCATCTGGATTCCTTGAATGGTAACTAGGTTGTTTCTCAAGCTACAGTTGCCTTCGATTGAGAGGAGTCCAGCTCCAGCGAGATCCATTTGACAGGTTTCGGAATTGCATACAGCAGTAAGTTGAATATCTTGAAGGGTTCCAAAAATCCATTGATTTCTATTGTTCAATTGGGTCCATATAAAGTTGTTGATGGGCCGTACAATGTTACACGAAGTTGCGGTGTTGTTGATGAAAAGAGAAAATTCACAGTTGTACGCTTGTGAACCTGCGTGATATTTTGCCTTTCTGGTTGAGCAGAAATACTGCATATCTTTTCCTTTGTTGCAATCCTTGAATTCTGATGAAGTCATTGGAAAATACTGGTCTGTATGACGGTTTATGGCCAGAATCTCTATGGCTGGGCTTATGGTCAGAAGCGTGTTGTTTATAATTAATGGGGCTGATCTTATTTGGAATAACTCAAATGCTTCTTGTTCAACGAGCGGGATGGTAATGACGAATATTAAGTGATTTCCTGCGTTGCCTCCCTTCGGTTTTGATATTTTGTAGAATTGGAGCAAATCTTCTTGTTCGAATGGTAGTTTCTGTGACAATGGTAAGTGATTTCTTATGTTTATGATTTCAGCCTTAAGTTGGGCAGGTGAAAGTAGTAGTGGGTTGATGTTGCCATAATGTATATCTGTTAGTGTATCAAGAATTGTGCTTTCTATCCGTTGTAGATTGGATGCCATCATCATTAGTTGCATAGCAAGTGTAGTAAAGATTTGAAACACTCTAACCTGGTCAGTGGCATTTCCAATTCTTGCAATGATCTCGTTGGCTTGAGTTTGAACCATATTTATGCGATCTTGGACCTGGAGCTGATCATGCTTTATTATGTTGATGGTTGAGTCAATAACAGAGGTCTGATTTATCAACATTGACAAGAGATGAGCATCATTGTTATTTATTTGGTTGATTGTTTTGGACAATTCTTCTGCATAGTCGGAATCTAGTAGCCCAAATAAGGAGTGAGCCATGTTTCCAACAATATTTATTGCTGCTCTAGCACTTCGATGTCTTGAAATCAAGTTGGTATCTCCTTGTAGTGATATCTTCATATTCGTTAGATGGTTAACCATTGCATTGCATGTTGTTCTTAGCTGTAGTTGATTACATAAGTGTTGAAGCGCCTTCGTCCCGTTGTTGAATGCTTCAAGCTCAGCTAGAATAGGTGCTAGGTCATAATATGTTATGATGTTCCATTCATTTACAATCAGGTTCATGGATCCAAGATTTTCAAAGTATAGTCCAGGATTATTTTTAAACCTTGTGATGTTTATCGGTGATGCGATAACTATTGGAAGCAAGCACAATGACAGAATCATCGTTGTTATTAGTGAAGTGTTGCATGTTTTTCGTCGTTTTGGTGATGTCTCCGTCAGTATGTCCTCATCTTCATGGTTTGCATCTTCCCTGTCTTCGATGAGTGGCGCTAGACGATGAATCGGTCGTTTCAGTATTCCTGACTGTATTTTTACGTTGACCACTCGAACGACTTCATCCTGCCCCTTAAAGATGTCGACAATTCTTCCCAATGGCCATTTGAGGGTTGGTGTACTATCTTCTTTGATGATAACTAAATCCCCGATTTTGATATCTTGATGCCTCTTGTTCCACTTGCTTCTCTGTTGGAGTTGGTTGAGGTATTCTGTTGACCATCGTTTCCAAAATTCGTGTTTAAGGTAGCATATGTTACTCGAACGATTTCTTAGATTCTTGTTTTCTGGAACTATGTTGGGATCGATTTGTGCGGTGAGGGGTTCTCCAATTAAGAAATGTCCTGGTGTAAGGGCGGCAAGATCATTTGGGTTATCTGATAGTGGAGTTAATGGCCTTGAATTCAGGATTGCTTCTATTTCAATTACAATAGTCTCTAGTTCCTCATGTGTTAATGATGCTGTGGATACCGTTCGGAGTAGAAGATGCTTTGCTGATTTGACTGCTGCTTCCCATAAACCGCCGAAGTGGGGGGCTCTTGGTGGAATGAATTTAAAGGTTATTCCCTTATCGCTGCTGGCCTTGATGATAGCTTCTCTAGCTTCTGCCATGTGTAAAATATCCTTGAGTTCGGCTAGCTGATTTTTGGCTCCGACAAAATTGGTTGCATTATCACAATACAGCGTTTGTATTCTTCCTCTTCGACTAATAAATCTTCTCATGGCTCCAATGAAGGCTTCAGTGGTTAAATCTGTTACTACTTCCAAGTGAACTGCCTTAGTTGAGAAACAGCAAAAAAACTGCTAAGTACACCTTGTGTGGTTTCTTGCCTCTGATTTTATAGTGGACCCAAAGAGGTCCGCAGAAATCTACGCCACAGATAAGGAATGGTCTATTTGGCGTTACTCGATCAGCTGGAAGGTTCCCCATGACTTGGGTCATCAGATGTGGTTTTGTTCTCGTGCATCTTATGCAATTATGAACTGTGTGTCAGGCTGTGATCTTACCCTTGATTGGCCAAAACTGTTGTCTTAAAATGGACAGCAGTGTTTGCGGTCCACAGTGATTGTGGCGCTCATGTTTGTATTTGAATAGCAATTTTGTAATTGCTTCGTTGTATGGGAGTAGTATTGGATGTCTTGCATCAAATGATATTGATGCAGCTTGTAGTCGTCCTCCTACGCGAAGAACATGGTTGTCATCTAGAAATGGTGCCAGAGTTGTAAGTCCACTAGATTTGCAAAGTCCCTTATGGTTCTTAAGATCTTGAATTTCGCTTTTGAATTCGGAAGATTGTATCTGTCTCACAATGGTAATGAGAGATTCGTTGAGCTCTTTGGGTGAGAGTGCCCTCTGCCCCTCCGGATTAACCTTGAGTTTCTTGGCCCGTTTGATGAAACGAAGCATATAGCCGATGGTATGTTGCAGGAACTTAAAAGAATTTCGATGTCGTATTTTATATATGAAATCACTTGGAGAATCATCTAGTAGTGCTATAGCAACAGTATGTTTTCTCTTTCAGTCAAGATCGGAATGAGTTTCTAGTTCCTTTGGAGTTGAATGTGGCCAGGCCGATTCATTTGCATGTAGAAATAAGGGCCCGTAAAGCCACATGTGACAGGACATGAAGTTGCGTGCAGATATTCCTCGAGAAAGTAAATCTGCGGGATTTTCCTTTGATGGTACATGACGTCATTGTGCTCCCCATGAGAGTTCTTGTATTTTTGCTATTCGATTCGCCACGAAAGTGTTATATGAAGATGATGTGGAGGTTATCCAGGAGAGGACAATTTGGGAGTCTGTCCAAAGATATACTGATGCTTCTGGGAGTCGTATATCTTCTCTGACTCTACGGGTAAGTTCAGCTCCCAAGACTGCAGCACATAATTCTAGGCGAGGAAGTGTTTGCTGTTTTATTGGAGCTACACGTGATTTTGCGCAAAGTAGCCTGTTGATAGTTGTTTGGTCTTGATAAGTTGAACGCAGATACACCGCGGCTCCATAGGCTCGTTCTGATGCATCCACGAAGGTGTGAATTTGTATAGACGTAGGGTTCCCTTTAAATATGTGTCTGGGAATTTTCGCTTGATCGAGATCTGCTATGTTCTTTCTGAAACTAAACCATTCTTCCTTGAGGTGTTGTGGAAGTTCGTCGTCCCAGGAGAGTTTTAAATGCCAAAGTTTTTGCATGAAGATTTTGGCTTAAACTACAACAGGGCCAAATAGTCCTAATGGATCGAAAATTCTTGCGAGTTCTGAACTAACCACACGTTTGGTGATTGATGAAGAATCGTTCACTTGAGATCTCCCACATAACTCGTCTGTTTTAGGTTGCCAGACAAGTCCTAGTGTTTTAATTGTGCAGTAGCTTCCGTCGGTGAAGTCGAGGCTGACTTCCTGATCCTCAGGGTGAATGTCACATAGTAATTGGGGATGGTTTGCACAACATTTTCGAAGTTTAAAACCAGCGTTGTGTAGGATTGTCATTAGTTGTTTTTGAGCTTCTTTGGCCTGAGTGATGCTGTTGGATCCGCTTATGCAATCGTCTACATAAAAGTCTTCTAACAGGATCTGGCTTCCGATTGGGTGCGTTATTTTGCTTTGAGAGGCTAAAAATTGTAGGCATTTGGTTGCTAAGTAGGGAGCGGCTGAGGTTCCGTAAGAGACCGTTTTGAGTTTGTAGTATTTTATGTCTTCTGATGGCTGCCGTCTCCAAACGATGAGTTGATAATTCTGATCCTCTTCATGAATGAGGATCTGTCTGTACATTTTTTCGATGTCGGCTGTGAACACAAACCTATGTATTCGAAAGCGGAGTAGGATCGAGAAGAGTTCACTTTGAACAGTGGGTCCAGTATGAAGTATATCGTTGAGAGATAGGCCCGTGGAAGTTTTTGCTGATGCGTCGAAAACAACACGTAGTTTGGTTGTGCTGCTATCAGGTTTGAGTACACAGTGATGAGGGATGAAGAAGTGGTGTTTTGGGATGTTGGCCGGATTTAATTGTTCCATGTGACCAAAGGCTTCATACTCGTCCATGAATTTCACATAATCGTTCCTTAACATTGGGTTTTTGCTTAGTCGTCTTTCTAATGACATAAATCGGTTGAGTGCTAATTGTCTTGAGTCACCCAAGGCTTCACCATTTTCTCGGAATGGTAGTCGAACTTCAAAGCGACCGGAGTTGGATCTCTTAACTGTTTGAGTAAAATGTGATTCACAATATTTTTCGGTTGTTGTCATTGATTTTGGTGTGTCTTCGAAGTCGTCCAGTTTCCAGAATCTTTCGATGAGGTCATTTGTGGAGTCGTCTTCGCCGAAAATTGCACAGGTGGCATTGTTATAGGAGACATTTTCAATTTTGCCTGCCACGACCCAACCAAGGACAGTGTTCTGTAACAATGGCATCTTGTCACCAATTCGTATTTGCTCAGGACGTATAAGTTGATGATATAATTCTGCTCCAAGAAGAACATCAATTTTGTCTGACTGATGAAAGTTTGGGTCTGCTAGATTGATGTTTTCAGGAATTGACCAGGTTGTTGTATCCAGGTTCTGCGTGGGTTGAGATGACACAATGCTTGGAAGAATGAATGCTTCCACTCTGCAGTTGAATTTTCCAATTGACGATTGGAGTTTGATGTTAACTCGCTGTGTGGAGTTTCGTGTTCTCCGCTCGATGCCTTCGATGCAAAGAGATGATGGTTTAGGTGATAAGGATAGACGTTTGATGAGTCGCTCTGAGACTAGATTTATCTGTGAACCTGAGTCTAAGATCGCTCTGACCACACAAGATTGTCCATTGTTTGCTGTGATGACAACTCTTGCCGTAGCCAAAAGTACATAGTCGTGGTTGTGATTAAGTTTTTGAATTGTTGCTACAGTAATCGGTGCTAAACCCTCAGTTTTTGTTGTGCTAGGTTTAGCGGTTGTTGTCTCTGAAGTAATTGCGCTCGTTGTTGTGTTGGATGGTTTCGAATTTTTTTGACTTAAGTGCAAAAGCGTGTTGTGCTTACCTGCGCACTTGGTGCAACTCCGTGACGTACATGTTTTTGCCGTGTGATCGGGCTTGAAACAGTTTACGCACCATCGTTGCTTCTGCGTCCATCTTAATCTTTCAGCGGCTGACATCTTCAAGAATTTTTCACAGTAAAAGATTGGATGGCTCTTATTGCCACATACCTTGCAGTTGTCTATGTTGGAGGTGGCAACGTTGGATACCACCTTGGTTCTATCTTTTCCTCCAACAGCTTCTAAGGCTTCAAAACGGTTTTTCAAGAATTTGAGGAATTCTTCCATTGTTGGTAGTTCTCGGGGGTTTTTGACGGATTGTTCATAGAGTAAATGACTTTGTCGATCTAATTTCTTCGTTAATAGATAGATAAGCAGAGGAGCCCATGAGTCTGTATCAATATTGAGAGCCTTTAAAGCTGCCAATGATTCGTGAATTGTATCATGAAATTCTCTCATGGCCTTTACTTCTGAGCCTTGCTGCGGCAAACCCAAAATGTTTTGAATAAGGGACAATGTCTGAGCCCTTTTGTTGCTGAAACGATCTTGAAGAGTTTTCCATGCGATCGGATAGTTTTCCTCTGTCAGTTCTAAGTGTCTTAACAGACGTTCTGCATCACCAGAAACATTTGTTTTTAAATACCACATTTTTTGTATTAGTGGTAGATCTTGATCATGTATCATTTTGGTAAAAATGTCGGAAAACGTTTGCCATTTTAAGTAATCGCCGTCAAACTTTGGGATTGTCATCTTTGGAAGTTGTACTGATAGATGATCCGTTCTTGAATTATTTGAAGTTCCCCTTAGTGAAGCTCGGTTTTTCAGAACCTTTATTTCAAGTTCTGAATAAGAGCTCATGTCGTAGCCCTCCGAAAGTGGGTCTTCGCTTCTTTCCCAAATTGCGTAATGTAACTCTTCAATTTGGTCCCAAAGTTTATTCATTGCCTCTAGGCATTGTATGGGGGCTTCTTCTTTAACTCGGCCGTTGCTAAGGCGGGTTAACGAGTTCATCAATGCCTTCTGGCGGCGCATGAGTGTAAGCACCTTGGGCGTACTTTGAGTTTTAATCTGGACTGAGGGGGCTGAGGTTGCATGTTGGTCACCCTCAGTTCCTACAGTTTCGCTGGGCTCTATTTCAGCAAGCGAATTCTTGAATACCTTTGAGTATTTTTCTGATATTTCTTTTATTTTGAAGAAGTAGTTCGAGGTGAAGTATTCGTGATCTATGCTTAGATCTGATGCGCGAATTTCCTCGTCTCTAACTGCAAAGTTCTTCCATATTGCGTCGATTCGGTTTAACCGAGAGGCAAAGTACTCTTTTGTTGTTTTTCGCGTTGGCGAATCTTTGTTGAAATTTCGGATTATTGTTTGATTTTCTTCTCCGGCAAGACGTTGCTCGGCTATTTTTGTCTCCATTGTGAGCCGTTAGTTGATTTAATTGATTTTGATTCGCCGACCAAATGTGTAGTTCTAAATGTTGATAAGTTCCAAAGTCGGGGTCACCAAATGTATTTTATCTCTTACTGTCCAATACAGTTAGAGTAAAAGATGTATCTCAGCTTCTTACTGTTCTATGTACAATAAGATTTTGTTGTTTACAAGAGACAAGCACTTGAACTTGTTCTTGAAAGGAATTGTAGATTCGAAGTTAAAACACCTTGTTGTTGTTAAACGAAACGAATGAATTTTATTGTCGAGACATTCCTCTTTTATACCTAAAACCAAACAATCAAATTGATGATACATCATGTTACAAATAAATATTAATTGTGTCACATAAACTGCTTACAAATATAATACGATGACACACTGCATTGCAAAATAAATAATATTAATTGTTTTACATAAATTGCTTACAAACATAAATACGATGTCACATTGCATTGCTACACAAATCGCTTACAAATATATTAGAGTAAAACAAAATATGACACCATTATGTTTATGTTGGGCAGGTCATTGTTCCCGGCTGATGTCATCAATACTTGGTGTGGCTTGTGTTTGCGAAAGCAATGAACAACTATCAATTTTTGAATTGCAATGGAGAGTTCCACACATCACTCTATCTGCTTCAAATAAACTTAACTTATTGAATCAAATTCAATTAAAACCCATTCAAATTCATTTTCGTAATTGGGAAATGTATGAATATCCAAAACTATCAACCACCACTGATCATATATAGACGGTGAAAACTTCTATTCAATTTGAGAAGCCTAGATATATCATCATTGCTCTACAAACTGATAAGAAAAATCAACGAAATATAGATGCTAGCGAATTTGATAATTGCGATGTTGGCAATGTAAAAGTTCATTTAAATTCTGAATATTATCCTCGAGAGGATTTAAACATTAAATATAAACTAGATCGATATGCCGTTCTCTATGATATGTATACCAAATTTCAACATTCATACTTTCAGAAACAAGCGAGTCCTCTTTTATCAAGGACGGATTTTAAGGATATTGGCCCAATTATGGTTATCGACTGTTCACGTCAAAATGAAACAATTAAAACAGGTCCTGTGGATGTACGAATTGAGCTTAAAACATTAACTCCGATTCCTGCTTTAACGACCATGTATTGTATGATACTTCATGATCGTATAATTGAGTACAATCCATTAACAGGAGAAGTTAACAAACTTACTTAAATTGAATGTACTTATATGATAATTTATTAGTAGAAAGAGTCAATTTGTTTTGAACAGACATCTAAAAAAATGGATATACACTTTGTAGACATTCAAGGATTTGGTGATTTAAACAGCAATGGTTTCATTCTGAAGGAAGTAGCTGTATTACATAATGAGCATCATCATCATCACTTTATTGTTAGACCACCATTTAATTTAAGCCTTACATCAGATTCACTTAGAAGACAAGTTAATTGGTTGTATCAAAATTATCACGGATTAACCTGGAATGGAGGATTTGCACACCTTTCTCAAAAAAAGATATTTCTTCGAGAAAAACTTCAAAGTGGTGTTGTTTACGTTAAGGGTACTGAAAAGAAACAATGGCTACAATCCTTAGCTTTTTTATCACGGATGCATCTTCAATGTCAATACTATAGATTTTAGCTCTTAACCCAATAAATTCCTTCATTATTCTTCCATTATTCTCATCCTTCATATAACCTAATTTTTTTACATTGAGCTGAGCAATATCATAGGGGTTATGTAGGGGGTAATCTGAAGTATCAAACATTTTAATTATATCACTCTTAATATCGCTGTAAAAGTCATCAGTTAATATTTGATAAATAAATGAGTCAGTATCCACATAAGCCAGTTGTAGGTTCTTAGTAAATTTTGGTTTCATATAAGCATAATGAAAGTCATACATTTTATACTTTGAAATCTCTAATACACAAAAACCCAAGTATATAGTCTTATTATAGACATAGTAAATTCGTTTTAACTGAATAGCAGCCATAGTTTCGGAAAATTCTAAAATGCTATGAAAATTAGGTTTAACGATAAGAGCACGACTACCAAGATGTCTACCTCTGCTTTCTACTGAATCAACAATTCGAACATCTTTTCGTTTGTCTACATTCTCCATAGTTTTTCCAAATACAGCAATGCTACAGAGTTTACGCTGATCCTTTTCAAACTTTGTAGTTGCTTTTTTCTAAGTTCGTTCATTGTTTAAATCAATATATGTTTTCAACCATTTAGATTGTTTAAATTGCACCACTCTGTGAATTTTCTTCAGCACTAAAACATTTTCAAGGCACTGGATTAAACTTTTGTAATGTATTATATAATTTACCTTATTATTTAAATCAGCAATTAATTTTTTATCTGATTTGTTAGACAATGAAATATTTGAGGGGCAGAAAGGAAGACCGTTATGATCATCATGTATTTCTTTAGGATATTCAAGATCAACTTCTAAGACATAACCAATGTTTATATTTGAAATTAACCATTCTTTAATCCCATCTAAGTTATTTGGAGGTTCAACCCATTTAAAATCTAAATGTGGTAGATAGTCAGACATTGCCCAACCGTAAAGATTATTAGCATCCAAATACATTAAATAATCAGATGGCTTACTTGAATCATAATCAGACATATATTTATTATTTGCTTTAGAATGTCGTAAGCTACACTGTGTCAAACCTCCTCTTATACCTTTAGCGAAAAAGTTATACATGTTTATATCAGTTAAAAGTTCAAGTTTTACACTTGTTTCTTTCAACATAGCATCCCAGGAAAAACCTGGAAATGTATAATAGTGACAGGGGTCTAGGCCGTAAATTGTTCTAGAATCAATTCTGAATTTTTCGAAAATGTCTGCTAAAATTAAAACATCTGTTTTCAAATAGTGTTCTAAATATTCCCTTAAACTGTTACATTTAAAATGTGACCAAACTTTTACAGCGTGATTATATTCATCTTGGTTGCAATCTTCTCCAATCAAAGAATTTCTAAAAGATTCTATTGGAGGGAGCTCTGTCTCACTTAATTGGTCTATAGAGCCTAAATAGTCATAGCAGAAAACACCCTTACGAGTCATTAGTTGAAAAGATTTATCATCTTTGAAAAATGATGTTAAAATTTTAAAATCTGATAAAAACTAATGTTTTTGCTATACTATCAATACTCGAAGGTAGAAACCTAAATGAGTCTAAGAATCGTAATTCTAAAAACTCTCCTTGCTTACTATTTATTAAGATTTTTGATGAAATTGATATATATTTATCTTTGTTGAGAGGAATAATATTTATAGACCCTTTGATATTACCCAGCTCTTTTATGAATAAATGTGAGTCATATCCGATTAAGTTAAGGAAAAAAATAGGAATAAATTTAGGTATCTTATAATTTAAATATTATTTGGAATGTGCGGCCGCTCTGAATTTTCCAGTTAGATGGTCATGATCCCGAACCTTTAGACTCCCCCTCGAATTTATTCTATCGTTAGGTTCTTAAACCTTGGACTTAGAAAGATTTTAAAGTCCTCAATCTCTATTAGAACTCTAGGACCGAACTTTGTATTACACATTTTGGCTTCGATAATGGTTTCAGGTGTCGCCTCCAGATCTTTTAAAGGAAGTAGCGCTTTTTCACGACATATTTGTTTATTTTTTGTAGAAAAGATTCCATTTTCTTTTTTTTAATAATTAGATACTGAAAGTTTAACTAGCAAGACTATAATGAAAATTAAAAGAAAAACACAACCTATGTGCCCATCCTGAATCTCTCTATTGAAACTCTTCACCTTTAACTCTAATTGTTTTAAACATATTTTCAATTATAGTTATCTTTCAAATCATCATTTTGTAAAGCTATTTGCATTGGACATTTAAACGATTTTATGCTTATTTCACTTTTTTCTGATTCTCCTTGTGTTGAAAGCTTTTTATTATCACATACCTATCCATAAATATTAATTTTATATCTTATCATTCTAGTAACAATGGAAATGAAATGGATTTCTTTAAGTTTCACATGTCTAACCATAAATTCTAATTATAGATGACACAGTTATTTTATCTTATCATTCTAGTCCTATAATAAAAAATTGAATTGAATTTTCTTTATCTACCCATTGTCCGAAAGAATAAAAAACCCCATGAAAAACAATTTACATACTTCCAAACATTTTTAATAAAAAAAAAACCTAAATTCAACCAACTGATAAAGTAACACATTCCTAGTCATAAATACTATTTTCTTTAACACATTTTTTAATCTTTATCATTCTTACTTACGATAAAAAAAACGATGGAATAATAAAGATCGAAATAAAAGAAACCTAAATTCAACCAGGTGATATGATATGGATTTCTTAAAGTATCACATTCCTAACCATAAATATTGCTTAGCCCTGACACAATTATAAGTCTTTATCATTCTCATGATTGAAATAAAAAACCCTAAATTCAACCAACTAATACGTTAGCGCCATACGTTATCATACAATTTTTTTCTTAATTCACTTCCCAAACTAAATACACCTTCAACCACAATCGCAGCCCGCGCCGTTGCCTCGCATCACACCCGCCCACATCGCAACCTAATCAGTGCATTGCCCCGACAATGATGTGTGCGTCATCCAAGATATGGAGTATACATTTCTACAATTTAAAACAAAAAAAAATATATAAATAATTCTTAAACCCCAAGTATATGATTATCTCTTAGATCTTTAAACAACATGGCGATTACCATGAAATTAATTCTCAAGCAACATCATGCGATACTACTTTAAGAGCAACACCATACGACCAGTATATAGGCTGCACCGGTGCGTCGGTGATCCCGTACCCGCTTATTTATACTACTAATACGAGTATATCAACAAATTAAGCTTAAGCTGTGCGGACGACAAAAGATTTATATGTAGTAATAATATTAATAAACTAGCTTGGGGTTATTATAGAATCGATTTTGAGAATGATATGTAAATATGAGAAAATTAACTAAAAGAAAAATATTAAGTATTACACATTTTGTTTTATTGAACTATGAATTATAATTCTTTGCTTCACTAATAAATTTATTTAAGAGGTACACATTTTGAAGTGCGCATATTTTCCCATGATATCCACATTTGGAAGTTATATTTGGATACATTTTGTAAGTTCTTTTAAATTTGGACATCTGTAATAGTTACCTTCTTCGATGTTGACGACTTGTACGTTTTCATTTTTGAGTAAGGATTGCAACCACTGTTTCTTTTCAGTACCCTTAACGTAAACAACGCCACTTTGGAGTTTTTCTCAAAGAAATATCTCTACTTCAGGAAAGTGTGCAAATCCTCCATTCCAGCATAATCCATGATAATTTTGATATAGCCAATGAACTTGTCTTCTTATTGAATCTAATGCCAGACTTAAATTAAATGAAGGACTAACAATAAGGGGTCGATGGTGATGTTCGTTATGTAATATAGCTACTTCCTTCAGAATGAAACGATTGCTGTTTAAATCGTCAAATCCTTGAATGTCTACAAAGTGTATATTCATTTTTTAGATGTGCGTTCTCAACAAATTGATTTTTTCTACTGACAAATTATCATATAAGTACATTCAATTTAAGTAAGTTTGTTAACTTCTCCAGTTAAAGGATTGTACTCAATTATACGATCATGAAGTATCAGACAGTATATGATTGTTAAAGCAGGAATCGGAGTTAATGTTTTAAATTCAATTTTTACATCTACAGGACCCGTTTGAATTGGTTTTAATTGAATTTGCTTCAATAAATTAAGTTTATTTGAATCAGATAGAGTGATGTGTGGAACTCTCCATTGCAACTTAAAAATTGAAAGTTTTAATTCTTCATTATCTTTGAAAAAATAAGCACTCTCATTAGATCGAGCACGAATTAAAACCAGTTCATGTCTTGCATTTGTAATAATATTTTTATAATCTTCAGCAAACCCCAATAGATTGTTCAATGGTAAACAAAAATTAAAAATACCCAATGCAGGAGAAATACCGGTGTTTTAACTCCATGATCCATTTTCTTAGCTTTGACTTTCATTTTCATTTAAGGATATATAATTTTTCAAGGTCGATGTGATTACAATGTTTTTATTGTTTTCAATGTCTACTCCATTTAATTCATAGTGTATTTCCTCAAATAGAAAAGCTATTGCATTATTAATTAATTTTCATGCTGAAACAGTTCCATCTGTTTTAGTCAGACCTCCTTCTATATAAATGTAGCTTTCACAGGGTAATATACATAGATCCTGTTGTTGTATGGGTATGTGTATTTTATCACTTGGATTGAAAGACTGAAGAAATTGTGAATAGCTGTGATATTCAAACTTAGATATCTATTATCATAAATCGGTGTATGAGTAATATCCAATATATCATTCATCATATTGATTTTATTTTAGTTTGAGTCCTAGTGAAAGATGATAAGATTTATTTTCAGGAGATAACTTAGGTGTTGTCAGTTTTGATGCTCGAGTAGAACTACTTGAATGATTAGTTTTAATATCTGTTAAATAATTATATATTAACATTCTTCCGATTTGGAGTTAAATGTAATCGTGCGGTTATTCTTTCTCATCTAAAATTTATTATATCACCGTCCTGATACACGAGCTTTAATGCTAAAATACTTACTCGTTTGACATTCACTGGTAAATAGATAAAATTTTTTGGAACCTCTATGATTTTATAGCCTCATCCTGCTTCTGGTGAAAATTCATGAATTGTTTGTACTATTAAAATAGGAACCAGTTTGTACTATTAAAATAGGAACCAGTAAGGATATTACACTCCATTCGTATTACATTTACTTTGTTTATCAATGGGTAAGTCCGATGAGTGAATCCCATCACCATCATTGAGAACACGTTAACTGAACCCTTTTTTTTTGTAAATAACAATCATATTAAAATCTTAAACATAAATTGCTACAACTAAATGAGTTGTACGAAAGTATCCGTGTGAACATGAAAAGCATAAGCCATAATGAGCAAATCGATACGATCCACAAATTCAGCACATTTAAACGTCAAAGAAATTAATAGAGCAAGTGTCATATGCAATAAAATTACAATTTCTTTTTCTACATTAAAAGCAAGTGGTTGTATTTTATTTCATTTCGGAATTTTTAATCCTTTTATTTTTTTACTATTTTTGTTTCTACAAAAAATCTAGACATTAACATTTGGTCCTTCGAGCCTTTTTTACGAATCGGCTTTTACAAACAATAAACATTGATTAAACATTATTAACATTATAAAGTGTGTGCAGTGAGTCCTAAACTGAAAACAAGATCGAATTTACAATTCGTCAAAATACATATGTACATACACATAAAGTATAGTGACTTAAATTTTCCATAGACATTAATTAATTTAAATCAGTGTTTTTTCTTAAATAAACTTAATTATTAGTTAATTTAACATACATTTACATCTAAATAACTAAATAAAAATAAAGTTTCATCCAGAAAACAGCAGCCGTAGCAGTATCAGCAGCATTATTAGCAGCAAATAAAGCAATAAGTTTTGCTTTTTACGTGTTGTAAACCCGTCTTTTTTGAATTTGTTCTACATATTTGTAAAAAGATGATTTATTATAATGGCTGAAACAAAGAATAATTATAAATATGGTGAGCTTCAGAAAGGTATTTTAAATAAGATTATTAAGGATCTTACCAACTTTAAAAAAGCTCCAAAAGAGCATAGGGTGAAAGCGTATGCTTCAGGCCGCCTTAGCAAGCTGGAATATGACATGATGACGCCAAAACCCTACCACGAGGCTATCATTGGGGCAGGTATGCTGGAGGAATTAATGGTGGTTTATAGTGCAGAGTTGGTAGAGGTCATCGAAAAATCTTCGCCAATAAATGCAGCTATGACAGACACAGGTGCGCCGCACCTTTCGACAGCTGCATCATCGCATTCGGGTATTCGACTTCCAAATATCGATCTTCCAAAGTTCGATGGCTCATATACCACCTGGCGTGCATTTCATGACAGGTTTCAGGCACTTGTCCACAACAACAAAACGCTTGATGACATCGACAAGTTTCATTTTTTACAAGTCATGTTTGGTGGGTGATGCACAGCGCTTTTTGCAAAATCTTTTGGTTGAGGCGGCTAGTTATGAGTCGGCATGGGAACTTTTGAAGGAGCGGTATGATCACAAACGCATTCTGGTTCACATCCAAATGCAGACACTTTTTGGTCAACCCTCCTTAAGTCGTGAAACTGCTACTGGATTGAGAGATGTATTGTACACCACAAGAGAATGTGTTTTGGCACTTGAAAACATGGACGTCACAAGTTGGGATACAGTGCTGATTTGGTTCCTTTACCAGAAGCTTTCTAGTACAAGCCAAAAACTGTGGGATCGAAAGGACTTACCAAGTTTTAAGGAATTTACTGACTTTTTGAAGACATGGTTCCGGACTCTGGAGGTTGTGCATCAGCAGGAAGTTGGAGCGGCTTGCAGGAGCAGAGTTGAGCCAACCGTCAACACAAGGCCACGTTTCCAAGCAGCCAAACCAAAAGTTTTGTATGCCAAGCAAGCGATTAAGCAGCCATTCAAACTACCAGTGAAGACAAACAATGCCTAGCATTTAGCTTGCAAATTATGCAACCAGGGCAAACATACGCTGAGGAAGTGCCAACGTTTTCTGAACATGGACAACATGCTGATACTATTGTTGCTACTGATGTAAAAAGTAAAATAATATATGGTTCTAAGCTCCAGTGCAAAGATCTTAAAATTGCGAAAAGACTTAAATGGTTCCACCTAGGAAGTTTTCACAATTCAACATCTGTGGATGATATCGTCAACTACATTTTGACTAATCTTCAATTTCACCCGGGAGATATGCAATGTTATAAGCTAATTAAGAACGAAGCATCGAATACTAATCTAAGATTCGTTAATTTTAAAATTGGCGTGTCTATAGAATGCGCAAAAAATATTTATGTTGACTCATTCTGGCCTAGCGGAGTGAAAATAAGACCTTTTGTGTTTAAGCCAAAAAACTTGGAAAATTAGAGGGTTCTTCGGTACCCTCTAGTTCTAATCAACGGCATTCTTCATCGCTTAGGGTATACTTTCACAATGCAGGTGGTATTCGGACAAAAATATCACAATTGTTCAACAACTCAAGTCACCTTGATTATGATTTAATCTTAATCGTTGAAACTTGGCTATACCCGGATATATCTTCGGCCGAACTCTTTGATTCAAAGCATTTTGTGGTATATCGTCGTGACAGATGTAATTTTATCTCTGAACGAGGAGGAGGAATCCTGATTGCCGTGAGCACTAATTTTTGTAGTAAAGAAGTTATTTTACTTAACTTAGATATTGAACAATTGTGTATTTCTATAAGCTTATTTTCAACATATAATACTTCGTTATTTTTTATAGTAAGTTATATTCCACCTAATAGTACTTTTGATGTTTATGAAAAACACTTTTTGAATATCGATTATATTAATAACAGTTGCTCTAATTTCGATAATGTATGTTGCTTTGGAGATTATAACTTATCTAATATTACATGGACTTTGTCAGAAACTGATAATATGTTGTTAGCTTCCAATATGAATAGAGATTTTGAATATTATTTTATTGATTCTCTTTATTCACTAAATCTAAACCAAATTAATAGAATTCCAAATGGTTTGAACAAAATATTAGATCTTATATTTGTTTGTAATGAGTATCTTAATTCTAAAGTTTCTCTAGTTCCGTTTTCTCTCTTAAATGATTCTATTCATCATCAGGAATTATATATTGAAATTGAATTGTATATATTTTCTTCTTATATATCTCAGAATTGCTTAAAATCATATAATTTTAACAAAGCTAACTTCATTGAAGTAAACAATTTTCTTGATTCTTTTGATTGGATTCAAGAATTTAATGATTTAAATATTGAACAAATGTATTCAAAGTTTATATCTATTATATTTGATTGTTTTTCCAAATTTGTTCCTATCAACTCTAATTCAAATTCTAAGAAAAATCTAAAGCTACCATGGTATAATGATCATTTATCAAATCTTAAAAATGTTAAACGTAAAGCCTTTAAAAAGTATAAGAGTACTAATAGTGAATTAGATTATGCTAAATTTAGTAAATTGAGAAAAGAGTTTTTTACTCTTAATAAATTCCTTTACAAATGTTATATTATGAATATTGAATGCAATATAAAGTCCAATAGTAGCTCATTTTGGACATTTGTAAATGTTAAAAGAAAGTCTTCTGGATACCCAAATAACATGTCATATAAGAATATAGATGCTTCAAATACAAAAGAAATTCTCAATCTATTTGCGGACTTCTTCCAAACAGTATACTCAAATCCAAATGATGTGAATAAATTTTATTTGCCCAATTTACCTAGTAAGGTTAATATTGGTGAGTTAAATTTAAGTATAAATGAAATTCTCTTAGAACTTAAGTCCCTTAAGTCCAATGCTAAACCTGGTGTAGACGGTATACCAGCTTTATTCCTAAAAAAATCTGCTGATTCGCTTAGCTTTCCTCTGTTCTGTATTTTTAACAAATCTCTCTCTGAAGGGATCTTCCTAAAAGAATGGAAGACCTCGTATATTATTCCAATTCATAAGTCAGGTTCTAAGAACTTAATTGATAACTACAGAGGAATTTCTAAACTATCGGCTATCCCTAAAGTATTCGAAAGCATTGTGAAAACAAAATTAGAGTTTTTAACTCGCGAATCCATTTCTGAATTACAGCATGGTTTTATGTCTGGGCGATCTACAACTACAAATTTGGCCCTGTTTTCTTCGTATGTTATTGAGAATATTGAGAGGAAAAATCAAGTTGATGCGATCTACACTGATTTCAGTAAGGCTTTTGATTCTGTAAACCATTTTAGTTTAATACAAAAACTTAAATTATATGGTTTCCATTCGTCATTCTTAAGTTGGATATCTTCCTATTTAATTGGTAGGTCCCAAAAGATTCTCATCAATAATTCTTTTTCAAAATCGCTGAATTGTATGTCTGGTGTTCCTCAAGGAAGCCATCTTGGCCCCCTTTTGTTCAATATCTTTATAAACGATATTACATCAGTTATAAAATATTCATATTGTCTTCTTTATGCTGATGACCTGAAATTGTTTATAAAAATTAACGGTGTCGATGACTGTCGCCTTTTGCAATGTGATATGGATCAAATCTCTGAATGGTGTAAATTGAATTGTTTGAAATTAAACATAAAAAAATGTAATGTCATTTCATTCTTCAAAATACAATCACACATAAGCTTTGTCTACCATATTGATTCAATTCCCCTCTCGCGGGTGGAAAAAATAAAGGACCTTGGTATTATGTTAGATTCATCTTTTTCATTTAAAGTTCATATTGATTATATGATTACAAAAGCTAATCTTCTTGTTGGTTTTATCAAACGAAATTGTAATGATTTTTGCGATCCTTATGCCTTGCTTTCTCTCTATACATCTTTAGTTAGATCGATACTTGAATACTCGGATATTGTCTGGAATCCTGATTTGAAAACCTATTCTGATCGTATAGAAAAAGTTCAAAGACGTTTTTCTAAATTTATATTTTATAAAATGAAATGGACTTTTAATCCGGATTATAAGTCCCGTTGTTTACTATTGGGAATTAAATCACTTGAATCTAGAAGATGTATGCATGATATTGTGTTTGTAAGGGATATTTTGAATAATCAAATTAAATGCCCATCCTTGCTCTCTAAAATATCATTTTATGTTCCTTTAAGAGCTTTACGTCCCAGAGATTTGCTTTTTGAACAATACCACAGAACAAACTACGGTAGAAATGAACCAATTTGTAGATGTATAAGGCATTTCAATGAAGTTTGCCAGAGTGTTGAGCTAACTTGGGCAAAAGATTTGTTCAAAACAAAAGTATTGTTAATATTGAAATTTTAATATAATTCATTTATGTATTTTCTTTTTTTGTTTTTCATTGTAATTTATTTTGTATATAACTATATATTTTTATTTGTAAATATTATTTTTAATATCTGTTAGCATAAGCTTGTAGATCAATAAATAAATAAATAAATAAATAAACATGGGACGAAAGGACACTGTTCGTAGGCTCCAAGTTTGCCAAAACTGATTGTCTTACGGCCATCTTTTTCAAGCGTGTCTCAGCCTCAGTTCATGTTATTTTTGCCAGCAACGACACCATTCGCTCCTCCACGCGCAACAAAATAGCAACACGCACACAACAACAACAACAATCTGCAGCTTGTACATCATCTCAGGCGAGAAATGTATTTCAGGCGTCCATGAACCGAAACACGCCTGAGTTCCAACAAACGGTGGAACAGCAACAAACTTTTAACTACCACACGTCGCATGGTGATCTTGGTCATACACACCAGGTGCTTTTAGCGACAGCAGTTGTCAAGGCAAGAGCAGCAGATGGCAGGCTACGTCTTTTACGTGCTCTGATCGACACCGGCTCGGAAACGTCGTTTATCACCGAATCTGCCGCACAACTTCTGAAGTTAGAAAAGCGACGTACCATTGCCGAGGTGTCTGGGTTAGGGTTGGTCAGCAGCGGCACTACGCAACAATCCGTCGAGGTTCGTATTGGATCCCGCTACTCGACGTTTGAGACTGCCGTACAGGCTTTGGTTTTGAAGTCGCTAACTGGGCATCTCCCGACCCAACGAGTGATACCCGGCCATTGTAACCACCTAAAGCGTCTTTCGTTAGCAGATCCCCATCTCTACCAACCCGCACCCATCGATTTACTACTCGGCAGTGACGTTTGCGCCCAGATACTCCTTCCTGAGTTAAGACGACCACAGGATGGCATCGGACCTATCGCGCAAAATATGTAGCTAGGGTGGATAGTGCTAGGGAAAGTTCCAGCGGAAATTCCCCGGCGGATTCGTCCAAGTTACGGACCTGGACTTTTAACTTAAGAACTTTTGGGAGATGGAAGAAACGCCGTTCCAAACACGAGAAACCGAGGAGAACACCGCCTGCGACGACCACTTTGAGCTGCATACAACACGGTCACCTGACGGGCGTTATCAAGTGACGCTGAAATTTAAGTGTAAAGGTCTACCAGCGATGGGATCGAGCAGACAGAGCGCTTTTCGGCGATTTCTTCATCTCGAAAAGAGGTTCGATGCTGATTCAAAACTTTGTACACAAAGTGCATACGCGAATACGAACAACTCCATCACATGGAAGAAATAGATTTCAATGATGCAGCCTTATTAACTCCATTCCACTATTTCTTACCACATCATGCGGTTTTTAAGGAAGTTAGCTCCACTACGAAGCTGAGTGTAGTGTTTGACGCAGCGGCGAAGGCTTCGGACGGGAAATCCCTGAACGACCATTTTCTTGTGGGTCCAAGGTTGCAGTCGAGCATCATAGATCTCGTAATAAAATGGCGGACTCACGGTGTCACATTTACGGCCGACGTCGAAAAAATATACCGGCAAATTTTGGTAAGTTTCCCAGACCGATACTATCAGCTGATCATGTGGAGAGAGCAGAACACGTCACCTATGCGGATCTTCAAGATAAACACCGTAACATTTGGCGCAGCAAGTGCGCCTTATCTTGCGATCAAGGTCCTCAAAAGGTTAGTCGATGATGAAAGCCACAATTTTCCGGAGGGGGCGAAGGTTGTCCGTGAGGACATGCATGTTGATGATTTGATTACTGGTGCTGATTCGTTAGAAGATGCAAGAACCAAACGCGACGAAGCAGGGCTGCTTTTGACATCTGCGGGCTTCAATCTGCGAAAATGTACGAGCAATATGAGGGATCTCATCGATGACATCCCAGCTGAAGATCGACAGCTAGATTTCGAACATCCGTTCAATCTAGCGAACCACGTCAAGTCTCTCGTTATTAAGTGGTTTCCCATTGACGACTACTTTTCGTTTAACAATTTGCAGACTCTAACAGAAGCCACTACAAAAAGGTCAATGTTGTCAACAATAGCCAAGATCTTCGATCCTCTGGGTTGGATCTCGCCATGTACCATCACGGCAAAAATAATGACGCAGCGACTTTGGGAACTTGGTTGTGATTGGGATGACACAATCCCACCAGCCTTAAACAAAGATTGGGATGCTTTTCTACGGGAACCTCAAATGATTGAACGGCTTCGAATTCCACGGCGGACCCATATCAGCAATACGAACAAGGTGATCGAGTTCCATGGATTCTGCGACGCTTCAATGAAGGCTTTTGGTGCAGCAGTTTACCTCCGCGTGTTGGATAGCGTGACAACATCTACGTTAATTTGCTACTATCAAAGACAAAAGTAGCACCAAGTCAAAAAACGATTACACTTCCTCATCTTGAACTTTGTGGTACAGTTATATTGGCGAAATTGTTGGCGTATTCAAAGGAAGTTTTGGCCATTCCCGATGCCAAAATATACGCGTGGACAGATTCTACGATCGCGTAAGCATGGATACGAGCCACTCCCGCAAAATGGACGACATTTGTATCCAACCGAGTGTTGGAGATCCAGCGGTTAGTAGGCATCGATTACTGGTGACATGTCGGCTGGCTTCATAGCCCAGCCAATCTGGCGCCCAGGGGCCTATATCCTTCAGAAATGAAGTCACTCGAAGAATGGTGGAACGGACCGGAATTTCTGCGGTGTCAATGGGAATTCGATCTCCCAGATCAACCCATTGAAGTGGATACTGAAGAAGAAAAACGAAAAATAAAGGTACTCAGCATACATGTAATTGACAACGACATTGTATTACAGTGTGTATACAACTTTTCGAGTGTACTCAAGGTTATTGGAGTTGTCACCACTTGTTGTCGGTTCGCAGTCAAATATCGACCTAAACCGGGACCTTTGGATGGTCCACTTAGCCCCAAAGAATTGGAAGCAGCACACTTAATAGTAGTCAAAGCAGCCCAAAAGGAGATGTTTCGAGCTGAAATGGAGCAAATTCTCGGAAACTCTAAAATGCCGAAAACTCTACGTTCGTTAAACGCGTTCATCGACAGAGACGGGATCCAATATTACTACAAGGAAACCATCACTTTACGAGTTTGGTTGTAAGAGATGCGCACAAAAACACCTCTCATGGTGTCATACAACAGGTGATCGGATATATACGACGAAAATTTTGGATCGGACAAATACGACGGAGTGTTAAATACCAACTGTACAGATGCCCTTCTTGCTACCGGCAAAAGTCATCCGAATTGCAGCAACAAATGGGAAATTTACCTGCGGCTAGATTGCGTATGTCTCGACCATTTAGTCATACCGGTGTCGACTATGCAGGACCCATTGAAATAAAATCATGGAAAGCACGCGGTGCAAAAATCTTGAAGGCGTATTTTGCAATTTTTATCTGCTTGGCTACTAAGGCCATACATTTGGAAGTGGTATCAGATCTGACAACCAATGCGTTTTTGGCAGCATTCCGACGGTTCACTGCCCGAAGAGGAGGCTGTTAGCAGATTTATAGCGACAGCGGTACAAATTTCATGGGAGCCAACAATGAATTGGCCAAGTTATTGACGGAAGCAAAGCTCAACTGGAGAGAAATCGCGAAAGAACTAGCAAATCACGGTACGAATTGGCACTTTATTCCACCTGCTTCTCCACACTTCGGTGGGTTATGGGAAGCAGGCGTGAAATCAGTCAAACACCACTTGAAACGAGTTGTAGGAACCGAGAGGCTGACCTTTGAGGAGCTCGCGACGCTTCTAGCTCAGATAGAAGCTTGTTTGAATTCGAGACCCTTATGCCCTCTTTCTGACAGCATCGATGATTTGAAGGCGCTAACACCCGCGCACTTTC
The DNA here is from genome assembly GCA_910595825.1 of Philhelius pedissequus. Classification (NCBI taxonomy): domain Eukaryota; kingdom Metazoa; phylum Arthropoda; class Insecta; order Diptera; family Syrphidae; genus Philhelius; species Philhelius pedissequus. The sequence goes on from OU343160.1 coordinate 238,994,982, forward strand.
TAGTCGGCGAATAGCTACATGCAGTCCCACAAGACGAAATCAACAACAATACCACGCATCTCGACCGTTGGAAGCGTGTTCAAGCGCTTGCCGAAGGATTTTGGAAAAAGTGGAGTTCCGAATATTTATCACGTCTCGAACAACGCCCAAAATGGACACAAGTCCAACCGATGCCAAGAAGAGGAGACTTGGTACTCATTAAGGACGAACGCGTACCACCGACGTACTGGAATCTCGCGAGAATTGAAAGCACGCATACTGGGCGGATGCACTTGAGAGAGGTGTGACGGTGAAAACAAAAACCGGTCAAATGAAACGCCCGATAGCAAAAATTTGCTTACTCCCATCGAATAAATCTTTCGAAAAAACCGCAATTGTTTAAATAATCAAAATACAATCAAAATTCGAGAAAACCCGTCATCGTACAATCAATCAATAAAATTTATTCAAATTCAAACCATTTATCATCAACTATAAATAGGTTATCAAAAGATAATTCCAAATTTAATTCAAAATTCGATCTTCAATTAAAAGAATAAATATCCCACATCAACCGAAATAAAACAAATCATTTTAAAACACATTTCAATTTATTGTAAAACAACACATAAATACAATAAAATAATAACAAAATATTATATTTATGATAAATGAAACACAAAATAATTCTTTTTGTCATTTATTCAAATGAAACACAAAATACCCAACATTTTCATCATTTATTCAAAAAAAAAAAAAACAAAAGGAATATATAAAAATTTTTGTTCAGCAGCATCACCATTTGCAGAAATTACAAATTATTTTCAATAAGATTATTTCATCTAAAACCTGTACTGCTACAAGGCATACAGTTAAAAATCACAGAATGAAAATTTGCACATGAATGAAAATAGCGCATGCAGAAATAAAATTATTCACAAAATCAAACAATATTAAAGTATCACAAATGCACAGTTTAATAAAATATTTAATATAAACAAAACACAATTTGGAACTCAGCAAGACACCATCCACAATTATGTGACAAAATTCCAAAATAAACACATCAAATGTCAGCCATATCATCGGTACAAATTTTAACAAAAAAAAAATATAATTTTCACAACACCAAAGCACATCAAAAGTCAAAAAACACAAATAAATAATTTATCAAAATAAAGTAAAATTATCATTTAAATCAACTTTAAATTTGATCACAATTAATTTCCGACTAATCACAACTTTCAATTATTTATGGCCTTTCCGATTGGCCGTCCAGAACTGTTCTGGCCGCCACAAAATGACAGTTGTTACTCTAAACAGAACAGACAACGATTCTGGATTTCATTTCAGAATCGGAAACAGATTCACTAATACATTCACAGAATTAGAATGTCAAAATCATCGGCATGATTTGTTTTGTGTAATTTCGAAGTGTTTATTGAATTTAAACTACTTTTCTTGTAAAATAACATAAAAAGAAGCAAGTTAATTATTATTGATACAAGAAAATTTGTATCTAAAATGATATCAAGTGTTTTGGAAATTCTTTCTAGCCGATGTGATTTTTTTAAATTTAATTTTCACGAATACATACAATTCAGAATCTGTCAAATTGTTTCCGGGTGTTTTATTGGGGGAACCTGTTCCCGACGGCCAATCGAAAAGGCCATTAATACACCGAATCAAAACAACAACAAAAAATTACAATCACGATCAAACGTCACAAAATAATTCATCGAAAAAACGAAACCAACATATTTATTACAATAAAAAAGGGTTCTTATGCCGGATTTACACGAATGCCAAATCGGCAGTATTACTGTCAAAATCTTTGCATTATTTTGTTTGTCGTGTAAATGGTGGAAAATGTGGCAGTATATTTGTCATTAAAAAACTGCCAGCCAAAATTTTCGTTAAGTTGTGGCATTATACTGATATCGTGTAAATTCAGTACTGACAACAATTTTCAAATAATGACAATTTGCAATAAGGAATGAACTTGCTCATTCTTTACTGCCAGTTGGCAGTATTTTTTATCTGTCATTATTTTAGCTTCGTGTAAACGAATTTCGTTAATTAAATTAATGACAGCAGTATTTTGGCAGTAAATACTGCGAACTTGGCAGTCGTGTAAATCCGGCATTAGTTGATATGATCAATAATGCAGGTCCGAAATATCGAAATTTAACAGTGATACCAATTTCCTGATTATGCGGATTTACACGACGGGGTTTGATATTGGATTGACTGAACCTGAATTATGATCGCGAGGCGGGAGAATGTACGAAAGAATCCGTGTGCACATGAAAAGCATCTCACATCAGAACAAACAATAATGAATCGATACAATCCACAAATTCTGCACATTTAAACGTCAAAGAAATTAATAGAGCAAGTGTACAAATCTACTATACACCAGGGGGTCAATTCCCGATCTGTGAAATTATGAAGTGATAAAAAAAATATCATTTCAGTTTTCACAGAGGTTTATCATTTTCCAACTTCACGCACACGCCTAATGCGATTCTAGAACTCATTGTGATAAAGTTTGTACTAAAAAGTACTAAATGATAAATTCTCTCATTTCTGATTAGAATTTTTGTTAGGAAAGGTAAATTTTTCATTTCAGTTTTTAAATTTGCTTAAGAATGATGTCCGGAATAATAATTCGTTTAATAAATTAAAAAAAGACATCGTACTGAACAATTGTGGGTTTTATATTGTATTCAATAGTATCTCTGTTTTGAATAAGATATATTATTTTTTCATGTGAGGATATTGAGGCGTTTGCATCGAGATGGGCAGAATCTATTCGAAGTTACAACTAGGAGCACTTTATTGAACTTTATAGATTCCCAAAACATTTATGCATGGATTTAATACGTGAATTGAGAACATTCTTGAAAAACACTCAACTTATAAGTGCGTTTCAAAGCCTTTTAAATAAGGTAAAGTGCTCTGCATTTTTTTGGAATGGGTAGTTTCCAACGATCTGTCGCGGGAATGAGCACCGTCGCGTCGGCTGTTGTCAATCTGTTGATTTAACAATTTCGTTATTTACTCGAATAAACACAAATATAACTTACAACCAAAATAATTTTGTGTATAAATATAATTGTTGTATAATTTTTACTTGTCATGTGCCAAATCCTGTTTTTCTTCTTAATATTCGATTAGAAACATTTTCTTCACAAAACAATTGAATGTGATAAAAAAATTATCATATGAAAAATGTTTGGCATTTAACTTCACTTTTTCACGAATCGAGAATCGAATTAGACGTGAAAGCGTGATAAAATTTATCACTTCACATCTTCACAGATCGGGAATTGACCCCCAGGTCACATGCAATAAAATTACAATTTCTTTTTCTACATTAAAAGCAAGTGGTTGTGTTTTATTTCATTTCGGAATTTTTAATCCTTTTATTTTTTTTTACTAATTTTTTTATACAAAAAATCTAGACATTAACATGAGTCATAATTTTGATATTTTTTTTTATAATTATAATAAATTTGTCCACCTAAATAGTTGGTATTTTCAATAGGAGGTTGTAGATTTCATATTCAATATGGAGGGCTTTTTTATTATAAGCTACCCAATGTGTACCGGGGCCGTTTGATGAATGACCATGACATAATGCAGTGGATTCCATTTGCTGGTTATGGCGCTTTTTCTCCGCTAAATTTTTTTTTTTGGCAATGCTAATATCATTGACAGCCTTTGCTACTCCTGCAGCGCCCCCCGTTAAAGCTCCAAGAGCTGAAAGTCCAGCAAACAAGGGTACAAGAAAGGGAATTAAACCACCAATTTACGGTATAGAAACAACTGGGTGTCTTTATAATATCACTGTTTTTTCTAACTGTTTTTTAGCAGATGATATAGCTATTTTGACCGCTTTTTCAGATTAATTGGTTTTCTACGTTTGACATTATTTCCAATAACCCTAAAGGAAAGAGGCTTAGTCTTATTACATATTTTAATCTTTTTGTTCTTAGCCTTTTTATCTCTGATCTTATAACACCCCATTCCGAATTTTGTTTTTGTCTTCATGAGATTGTCAACCAATAGTGCGTTTGCTTGCTCAACTATAGCGTCTTTGGATTTAAGTCGCTGCCAAGCTTTTTCGGTTAAGATCTTATCGGCAATCAGCTGTATTTTAAATTTTGATTAAGATATATCGAGTTGTTTGCATGCTTGATCAAGGAAATTAATCCAGGATCTCCTCGAGCTATCAGTTTTTCCAGTCTTGTTCCTGGTCCACAGTATTGATATCCGGGTAAATGTAGTTCAATTGGAAGTTTGTTTATTAAAGAATTTAATAATCCTTCTCCTTTCACAGTGTTTTGGCGACTGATATATTTCTTCGAATAATCAAACATTTTATGTGATAATCCTTACGTTAGAATGGTTTGAAACTAAATGACACTTTTGAATATAAACTTTAAATTTATAGAAAATCATTTAGTTTTTATAACAATGCAATTCGTTAAACAACAATATCCGTTACCAGTAAAAAATATGGATCTGACTAAAAATATTGAGAGAAAAAAACATGGTAAACTATTCCCTCATAGTTTACGAGGTTTAATTACGGGTCCATCAACTGTGGAAAAACTAATGTTATGATGAGTTTGTTACAACATTCCAATGGATTAAAATTTGAAATCTACTCGTATATAAATATATATAAACATATATAAATATCTATATATATTCTAAATCTTTACATCAACCAAAGTATGAGTTTTTACGAAAAGCTATTAAACCTATTAAAAATATGGGTTTCAACACTTTTGCTAATAACAGTGATGTTATTCTACCTGAAGAGGATATATACTTATTTTTGACGATATCGCATGTGATAAACAAGACACAGTTCGAGTATACTTTAGTATGGGACGACATGATCATATTGATAGTTTTTACTTATGTCAAACTCGTACAAGAATACCCAAACACTTAATTCGAGATAACGCGAATTTCCTTATTGTTTTCATACAGGATGATATGAATCTAAAACATATATCATATCAATTCAGATATGACATTTAATACCTTCCGAATGGTCTGTGCAGAATGTTGGAATACAATTTACGGATTTATGGTAATTGATAACGATAGTCCTTTGAAAGAAGGTCGTTATAGAAAAGGCTTTGACTGCTTTCTGAAGTTATAAAGCAGATAATACTTTTGATTTCATATCATATGTATAGTAATCTTCTATGAGAATAGTACAGAGCAGTTCAGTGAGCAGATAATAGGAGTTAATAGCTGTTCAGATCAGTTCGAGATCCGGTATTAGAACAGTAAAAAGCAGTTGAGTGAGCAGATAAGAGCAGTTAAAACCAGTATTAGAACAGTACAGAACAGTTCAGTGAGCAGATAAGAGCAGTTAAAAGCAGTATTAGAACAGTACAGAGCAGTTCGGTGAGCCGACAAGAGCAGTTAAAAGCGGTTCAGATCAGTTTGAGAGCCAGTATTATGCATAGTAATGTGCTATGAGAAAAGTACAGAGCAGTTCAGTGAGCAGATAATAGCAGTTAAAAGCGGTTCAGATCATTTTGAAGCCCAGTATTCTTCACTTAAGACTAGTAATCTCAATATCAAATTCAGTTTAAAACCTTTGAACGATTCTTTCAACAGCTCAGAAATTTATTAACCACTTGTCTACGTAAGAAAAAATAACTTTTACATTATGTTGAATATAGATGTAAAACTAACAAAGGAGTTAATTAAAACCACCGATGCTCTACGAAAGAAATACAAAGCTCTTAAGACAGGTAGAGAAGCTTACAAAACACAAATTGAAGAAACTTTTAAACCACTTATAAAACCTCTGAACGAGTTGATCAAAAAATCAAACATCAAAACAAGATAAAAATAATCCTAGTGGAATCCCTTCAAAGAAAAGAAAAATCAATTCGGAGCAACTTCAACCTCCTGATGAATTCACCACCCCTAAGACTTGTATTGTATTGGTGACAAATTGACAAATTTTACTGATGATAATGCTAGTAGTAGAAATACATCAAAAAGAACAGAGAAACGCTCAAACTATCAAATTAGTCATCAAAAGAAGAATTTCATGACACACTTAAAAAATATGTGGATTTATTTATAAATAATTCCAACAGTCGTGACAAAACATATGGTATACATTCAAAATATAAAAAGTGGTATATAGGTAATGCTGAGTTTAATATTCTAGGAAACGATACAGAAATAAAAGATAAAACATTTAAGGGTACAAATGGATTATATGATATTATATTTAAGAAAAACCCTGATAAAAATATTTTCACTGATGAAGATTTTTAAAATTATAAAACCATACTATCTCTCACAAATGCACATAGAATCGATCATAATTCACAAAAACAAGTACACGGCACTCGAGGATATAAGTATAGAAAAATTCTAAGCAAATTATTTGGACTAACAAAAAATACTTCTAATATTTCATTATCTTCACCCTTACAGACACCAACCGGAAGTGGTTTATTACAGCTATCAAAATTAAAAAATGACTATATATTTTGGTATAATCCTAATGAACTTGTAGATCGAATGAGACTTCTTATTACATCACAACAAGCCGGAAATAACAATCACTATAACGAAATTATTTCAATCATTGACGAACGAAAAGAAGCTAATATTATCGAATAAAAATAAAAAGAAAGATGAGTGTTGATAAATTTGGTAGTTTCACAAATAGAGTCCTACTCAGAGGACCAAGAGGAAAACAGGGTCCAATAGGTCAACAGGGGGATCGAGGTTTACCAGGACCAGCCGGTGAGGGTTTTTTAAAAAACAGAAAGTGGTGATTACGACATAAGCTTTAAACGCCTAATTAATATCCACATTCCACAAAAAGAGGGAGATGCCACCACCAAGAAATATGTTGATGAATTATTTGAACGAATTAGAGAATACATTAATATTGAAGTTGTTGAAAAAAATAATAAACTACTGATGGAGAGGGGGGAAGGCCAATATTTAACTTATCAACCATTATCAAAGCTTCAGTCTTTAACCTAACTCCAAGGTTTGACAACTCATTCTATCATTCATTATGTCTAAAATAGATTATACACTAATCCTTGATGAAATTCTACAATTTTTGAAAACTAATCCTCATCATATATTATTGGAAGAATATTATCACGAGATTTTAAATACTATAATCTTCTTTAAGGGATTCATGAATGTATCCACCACAATTTCAAGGCATGGATGTCATTTTAATAACTGCTCTGGGTCTTCAAACCTATGCCAAGATGGACCAGATACATGTGCATGTTACATTCTTGAAAATAGGATGTTGAGAATAAAAAAATTAATGGCTGTATATAAGATTAAAATAGTGAAAGTAAACCTTATTATTATTGTATGAAATATTTTAAACAAATTAACATGTTAAAAAGAATAAACACTTTGTTTTTTCATCATTCAATAAAAAGACGAATCAAAGAAACGATGTCGAAGATCTACATAAACCTGCTCGACGGAATTTTTCTAAAAGACGGGTTATTATTAAGGGTCTAGATGATTTATGGCAAGCTAATCTAGTTGAGGTGATTGCATATTCACCGGAAAACGATAATTATCGATATCTTCCCACAGTTATCGACACATTTTCCAAATTTGCTTGGGCGATCCCCATTAAAAAATAAAACGGGGGTTTTTGTCGCTAAGTCCATGGAAGATATACTATTAAAGGTCGTTACCCAAAAAATATGCAAGCAGATGATGGGAAAGAATTTTTCAATACATCTTTTCAAAAATTTAAGATCAACCATTATTCTACATTTAGAGTTCTTAAAGTTTCGATTGTTGAACGATTTAATCGTACTTTGAAAGCATATATGTGGAAAGAATTCAGTTTGACTGGTTCATATCGCTGGATTGCTACTATAGAACGGCTGACAAACACATACAATAATTCCAAACATCGTACAATAAAGATGAAGCCATCTGAGGTCAATACTATAAACGAAAAAATATTACTATCCAAAATTCATAATCACGTCAAAATTAATATTACTCCAAAATTTAAAATTGGGGATTCAGTCAGAATTAGTAAATATAAACATATCTTTGATAAAGGATACTCACCAAATTGGACTACTGAAATATTTAAGATAATCAAAGTACAGCATACAAATCCAACATCGTATGTATTGGAGGACTATCAAGGACATCCTATTAAATGTGGACTTTATGAACTAGAACTGTAAGAAACTAAGTTCCCTGATACATATTTAACCGAGAAAGTGCTTCAAAGAAAAAAGGTCGAATATTTGTTAAATGGCTTGGCTTTTCATCAGATCACAGCTCTTGGATATCCATCTCCAAAGATAATAAATAAAACATCTTTTATAATTTTTTTTAAATAAAAACTTTAAGTAAATTTACATGTTTTTTTTCCTAAGAGATATTTGGGTCTATTCGGTGAGATATTTTATTCTGTTATTCTGCTATTCTGTTATGAATTTTCATACAAAAGCTTAAGCTGTCAAAAAAATTTTTATGAATTATAATTTTGGTATTCTGCATGCTAAATCTGCTATGAAATCTGTTAAGAAATCTGTTAGTGAGCTGTCAAAACTTCGAAATTCTTAACAAATCTTTTACGAACTGCATTTTTGGTATTCAGCATGCCACAATCAGCATGGAATCTTTTATGAATCATAACAGAATAAAATACACATTTTGGGTACTTTTATCATAAAAGATTTAAATATATGTAGTAAAAACTTTTATTTCGTTAATGAATTGTTCTTAAAAGGAGACAGAAGGCGTGTTTTTTTCTAAGCCCCGGGGAAAGTGGTCGAAAAAAACGATGAGTGGGATTAACAATTTGCATGCTAAATCCAACAACAACTAATCCCAGGGGGTGCTTAGCTTAAACCCACAGAATTCTCGGGGCTTAGCTTTTGAAGAGGATAAAAACTGTGCTACCAAACTATTTTCATTAAGTTATCGATAAAATGTATAGAAACTTCAAAACTGACATTTAGACATGTCATTACCAATTTTGTGAATTGCAAAATTTAAAGGTAATTCTAAAGTGGTTTGTAAATCCTTTTGACTATTGCAATCTATTTTAATTTTTTTAGCATATTTGGAGTCAAAAGAACATCTTCGCACTTGTCAGGAAATAAGCCGTAGGTACTGGTAAATTGGCAAAAGTTCTTAGTGGTTCGTGAGGATGTTATTCCATCGCTTGTTCAGATTGCATTTTTCCAATAAGATGATGGCGGACAATCCCTGTCCCAGTGTGTCCTCGTCCAAGACCCGTCAAGATCGTGATAAATCCGAGGAAAATGAAATGACATTTGACTTTAATTCGATCTAAAACATTGTAGTACATTTGTGCACCAATTCGCTGGCAACAATTCACTTGTTTATGATATCTATGAGACAAGTATCTAATGATCGTCAAAAGGAAAATCTTATAAATTTATTGTGGAATATGTGGCAGTTTCTACCAGCATATGGGCGTATATGAGCTCAGTTTGTAGATATCCTCGGATATCTGACAATTAGCACAAAGTCAATATAGGAGAAGCTTCCTGAATACATGGACAAGGCGGTAGAAGTGATACAACACTAGAACAGGTGCTTCAAGTTAATGGTTATTATCTGGAATCGGAACCATGTTTGGTGTGCAATAATCCAGAGGTACCAATGACCAACGTGAAATTACCTTCAATCAAGTCGGATTCTAAATGCAATACGACAACGATGATTGCTAAACGTGTACAAAGTCATACAATCTCCAAAATAGTTCCTCGTATTGCTAACTTAAAACGAACCAAAATGGTACGCAAAATAAACATCTACTACAATAACCGAACAGTTCAAGCAGTAGTCGAATTAAAGAATCGTCCAGCTTTATGGCATAAGGCGCGTTCAGTTAATTTACAATCTGGCCAGACTGAAGTAAAAATCGATTTCCCGTCAATTGCAGAGAAATAAGCAAATGCTTGAACTATTAATTTAGAAAGTTGCCGAGCATCGGTTGGATCGTGAGATCGATAATACAATCGGAACGATTGTAAATAAAATAATTCAACTTTTGGCTCAAAAGTAGTGTGTGGAGTCAAGGACATAATTTGATGAACTCAGTAAAGTTGCTCATAAAGTTAAAGCAAGTAAGTTAAATTTTTTGTTTGTAATTCAATTGAATGTTATTTATTTCTTTTAGAGAGCTTGTTGCTTATGATCGTAGCAAATGGATCAACCAAATAAATCTTTAAATTCCGGATCAGAAAAGTCGGTTGTTAATCGTTGATATGGGTGTGTCTTAGGCTCAACTGAGCAATGTCTTACACCTTAGCGTGCAATGGCATCCGATCCCGAATGTCGATTAGGCCTCTACAAACATGGATTGGTGGATAATCTCCGACGCGGAACCCCTTCTTGATTTGATCCATGAACGTGTTAAACTGGCTTTTATTGTAGCCATTCATTTGGCAAAATCTTGAAACTGCAATACGTCATGAAATGATTCTATTAGATGTCCTAATTGCCCAAGATGACTTTTTAGAAGCAAAAACTAAGAATATTTGATTTATTTTTGTCGGTAGGTAGAATAGTCTTAAAAAAACAACTTATTTAAAAAAAATATATATTTCAGCGATCGTCCTGCTGTTCCTGTTATCCAACCCTGCTTGCGTATTTTACAGGCTCTAATTTGTCCACCAATACCTACAAGTAAAACAAACAAAGATAAGTTGCCTCAGGATTTTTCAAGCATCACCAGCGACTGTGGACTTGCCCTCGATTTTAGAAGACGACAAAGGGCAATCTTTCGAAGCCTGGAAAGCTAGAATGCCCTCGAATCTGTCTGGATCAGAGAAAAATTCAACGAAAACTGAAGATAAGCCTACCGTAGCACAAACGGCACCTGGCCAAAAGGGTCAGCAAATGTTTGGAGCAACGCTTGAGAATAAGCGAATGCAGCTCCGAAAAGGGTACTTATGGGAAAAGTATGGAAAAGATCGAGAACACGATTTTTACAAAAGAGAATACCAAGTGCTCCACTAGAGTTGAACGAATCTTAGCTGCAGCCGATTCTTTTCAATTCGAATTCTCGATTCGGGAGACAACTTGCTTGTTCGCTGGTCACATCTCTCAGTAGAACACACGAACGGAAAAGAGAATTGCTGAATTTAATAACGGGATTCCTGAAGTTCGTTGGTGATTCAGGTGAAACCAGTGCAGAATTTTTAACTCTGTATAGAGCCCTCGATACTGATTCTCCATGGAGAAAATATTTGAACTTCGTGGAGTCCTCACCGAAATATCGCAACTACTTTTAACTGAAATAGTTAAAATACATCTTTTAGAAGAGATCGCTCTTTTTTCAGACCTCTCACGAGGATATGTACTAAGGCAATTTGTTGAATTATTTTCGATATTCTAAAAATGTCGGTTTGGATTTAAATTACGACAATTTGGATTGTGAAACGGAGCTAGCAAACAAGGGAACCTTTCAATCAGCGCCAGAAGCCGAAATCAAAAATCTTGTCATACGTATGTACGTGCACATAGGAAATTAACCGGCACAACTGTTTCAAGTAATATGCCAGAAGCTGCCACCGATGGAGGACAAATAAAAAGTGTCTTAAGTGGCTTCTCTGGTGAGTTGTGGTTTCTTATTAATTAATGTTAAGAAATGCTTAAATTCATACAATAAACTTCAATTTTGAAAAAATAAAATCGAATAATTTATTAATTCAGAAAGAAATTAATTTAAAATAGTGTTGTTCTTGCTTCGCTTCTTGGTGGAATTGCTGTTTGAGCTGGCATTGCACCTAAGAAAAGAAAGGGAGTTCACATAATATCATTTTAGAGTAAGTTGCGGAGAGAAGCGCAAGACATTTCGAACTATTTTTTAAATTAATTTCAATTTGTATGTATTTTTTCTGGAACCGATAAAAAATAAGGTACCTTACATTTATGTATGTTTAAGATTATATTTTGTTGTTGTAAGTAACTAAACAACATTTCCCGCCTGTTAATTGAAGAGTCTGCTATACTCTCACCATCATATGGAACAACTATAGTGCTTTCATCCACATCTTGTGTTTGTACACTGTATAAATCATCATGTGTTATACATATATTATGCAAAACGCATGCACTCATTATTATTTTCGTTATTGCACGTAGATCTGTTTGTTCCGTAAACTTCAGAAGCCTTCGAAAACGCCCCTTGAGCAAACCAAATGCATTTTCCACAACTATCCTCGTTGAAGAATGTATGTAGTTGAATTGCCTTTGGGCATCGGTTAGGTCTCCGTTGTCTTTAAATGGTGGCACTAACCAACTGTTTGCTGGATATGCCGAATCACCAATAATGAATCATGCATTGGGGAATAACTCATGGTAGTTTGCCAATGCTCTGGAGTACAAATCCGGTCTCCGAAGAACCCTGCTATCATGCAGTGATCCCGGTTCGCCACAGGTTACATCAATAAATCTTTTATCAGCATCAACAACTGCTTGCAAAATCAAACTATAATTTTGTTTTCTGTCAAAGTAATACACTTTGTTGGCGATTGGTGCTCTGATAGAAATGTGGGTACAATCAATTGCACCTATTATACCCGGTATCTTCTTCCTTTCTTCGAACTTCCGCCGTACTTCCTCTGCAAAAGGACCTTGGGGCCATTGGATGTATTCGTTCCCAATAGCAATAAGAAAAGAGGTAACGCGGTAAACAGTTACCCACGCTGAGGACTTTGCGATTCCAAACAAATTCCCAAGTTGTCGAAATGTGACAGTGTTGCTTATGTACCAGATATAAATGTACATCGACTTTTTTGGGCCAATCCTACTTCTACCACCGCCACAAACTTGTGACAAAAATCTTGATTGCGAAAATCTTGCTGCAAGAAACATAACGGGTGAAGTGACTACCTTGAAATAAATATTATTTATTTATGTACATATAAGGTAATCAACAGTTGACCGCTTCAGCATCATATTTGATTTGAAATCTTCATCACCAAAAAGATCTATGATATCGACAAAGTTATCACATTTTGGATGCTCTTCTGTTTCAAAGTCTGATTCTCCGGAACTGGAATCATTCGCTTGATTTGAAGTTGATGCTAACATTGTCAATATATCGTCAATTTCTTGATCATTTTGCTGACGGCGTAAGCTTTGCCATGATGCATCCTCCAACAATAATGCAAACATCTAAAATATCTCTTAATTAAAAAAATTAATTTTTGTTTTACTAACTTAACATTGGAACTTTCCATTTTGTTCTTACAAACATAAAACACGTTAATGGCTGGTACGTTAAAAGACTAAATTAACTATTGAATTATCGCCTTAATATAATAAGTAGTATTGAAATCTGAACTCATAATTGCAACAAAACATAAATATTTTTTTTTTAAATAAATTTTCTTAACGGACTAACACGTTTGATTTATTAATTCAAATAAATTGAAAGTATTCACCCGACAATTGTACCGTGTTGACTGTAATTTTGTTTGAGATGGCAAGTGTTGTTTTTATTATTTGTTACAGCAAGCTTTGCATGTTCACAAGCTTACATAAACGCACAACAACAATTATCTCAACAAGAAACGTTGCAATAAAAACAACACTTGCCATCTCAAATAAAATTACAGTCAATGCGGTACAATTTTCGGAAGAAAAATAAATTAAAGAACAACTACCATCCTACCAACTAACCTCACGAAGAATTTAATTTTCTTGCAACGTCTTGTGAAAACTTTCAATTTAAACTTTAACTTAACTTAATTGAAAGAAAGATTAATATACATTTTCTAGTACAATTATCTAATTAAATATTAAATTCTCAATATTTTAAAAGAATGGAAAAGGAAATTAAAAGGTAGGTAACTGAACATTTATTTGATTTTTAAAAAACTTTTGCTTTAAAAAGTAGTCGCAAAAAATGGTCGAAAGCGGAAGTTCTTGGTCTTCTCAGGTGTTATGCGGCCAGAAAGGAAGAATTTTCTCATTTTAGACGACAAAAGAATGCATTCCAGAATGTTTTGGAAGACATGATTTTCCAAGGTTTAACAGTGAGTACCTACATATTATTTAATTATTTCGTTGTCATAATCGGCCAATCGCTTCTCACTAAAAGAGGTTTTACACATCCCGCAAATTGTGGAACATGTAAGATAAACAAAATTAAATAAATAAAAAATAGTCGATCGATATTGTGTTTATTTGAAAATTAAATTAAAAACAAAAGTTGTGATAAATCACGCTTCTGCAAGAAATCCGATAGGGTGTGACCCATGACCCCAACAATTAAAATTAACAAAATTAAATTATATACATTTGTACTAATTTGTACTATAAAAGACTTTAAATACATTTTTCAGGATAGTTCAACAACTGCAGACGCATTAAAAAACAAAATAAGAACTCTTCTCGACGCCTATAAAGCTGCAAAAGATAATAGGAAGAAGACTGGCGCAGCTCCAGTTGTTGTACCCTATGAGGCTGAACTAAACGAGATATTCGGAGATAAGCCAATAATATCAAACGACCATACTCTTCATTTGCCGTCACAGAAGCAAACTGAGGCTACAACCAAGACATTACTTGAAGACTGGTCTCGCGAGCTAAGTAATTCATTCTCTCAAGAAGATGCCCAAACATCTGTAGAATACACAGATTTTGAAACTCTTGAAGATGAAGATCTTCCAACAACTTCATCGGCAGCATTAGCATCGTCAAGATTAAGGTCATGTCCTGTTGTTCGAACACACAAAAATGCTCGACAGGATTTTGAAGCTCGTGAAAATGAAGTTGTTCCAACAACTTCGCCAACAGCACCAGCATCTTCAACATTAAATCCAGTTTCTGTCGTTGGAAAACGCAAAAATGCTCGAGACATTTATTTCGAAGAAAAATTAAAAATTAGAAGGGAGGCTATGGAAGCTGAAAAGGCCCAGAGAGCTGATTTTTTAAAATCTGTTCACGAAGGTCTAAAGGAGAAATGGCAGAAGGAGTCGGAAGAAAATAAAATCAGAATTGGCATTTTAAAGTCAATTCAAAAGAATTTTGAGAAATAACGTTTATTTATTATAGGATTAAAGATGTTCTCTTTATTGTTAATTTGTGAAATGATATTAAATGATAAGAAATACTATTTAAAGAAAGGAAAACAACATAGTCTTTTATTATAAAGTTATAAACAAAGTACTACACAAACCAGAATGCTTGGACTATTTGGTTCCACTTTGGTGCACAAACACTGAACAACAGCCATTGACGTGTGGTTGTTATTGTGCACGTAGTGATCCACATTCACGGATGAATGACATAATGCAATGCAAGCCACCACCATCGAATACAGCACCAGCTTCGAAAGTGCAAATCAAATCATCGATAGCAACAATGAGTTAAATGCATTCTGCTGATACATCCAGCATCCAGGTAATAAGTTATTGCACGTGCTGTTAGCTTAAGCACATTTCCAGGTGCAACTTCGTCTAGAAAAATCTTGCAAAGGGCGGGGAAAATCATTGTCGTGGGCAGTTATGGAAAAATAAAATAAAATGTTTATAACAAATTTTTTCAACTATTAAACGATATTACCTTTCGAAGCATCTGTCAACATTAATCGGATACGAACAATATCAATATTATGCTCGTCGCCCTGGCACAAAGACAACCATTCCAGAAGTGTTTCCGGCTCGTGGACTCATGGTCACTCATCTGGAAAAAAGAATATAATTCATATTCAATTAGAATGTAGAAGTCAATTTCTTTGAAATCAGATTATGAATTTATTTTTAAATGCCTCTAATCGATGTATTCTATAAATATAATTAACGGTATCGACACCAACTATGTTTAAATCTTGTGATTGTGAATTTTGTTATTGAATTAAATCAAAACTATTCCAACCAATGATAGGATGATAGCATGTGAGGTCGACCACCTCTAGTAGTCGGCCACTTCCTTGTTAAGTACAACTTAATAAGAAAACCTTTCGTTTAAACCCCCGGCAAAAAATATATTCCAAAAGGCTAACAATTTTTCTTCCAAGGTCAATATTCCATGGTTTCAGTAGTCGGCCATCTGTTAACGTTAAGAGATATTGGGTGGCCGACTATAGAAGACGCGTGTTTTTATATCATTATATAAGTATAACTAACTTTTGAAAAAAATATTACTGTAAATAGCTCTATAAGTGAGTTACAGTAAATTTACAGAACTTACAACGTACTCCCCTAGCATTGATAAGTTTTCTGCCTTTGGTAAGAAAAATTCACTGCACTCGCCATTGTAAATGCTCTTGGAAGAAACTTATAAAAGAATTTCGGAATTCATAAATAAAACTTACATGTATGTCTTAAGAAATTATCATGGACAGGTTATACAAAATTTCGAAAATTTGTTTATTATTTAGGTGTAAAGAACTTTAAAAATGGAAACAACGTGGAGCAAAAGAAAATTTTATAACTACACGCAAGAGACACTTTCTTCAGAACTGGACAAAATAAGATAAACATTTTAAGAGAAATAGGTAATTGGGGAGTTGGGGTCTAGTTTCTTAGAAGTAATCTACAAGACCGAAAAAATAATAATGGAAATTGATTCTGATACAGACCTTAGTTGGACCGAGGAACAAAACTTTTTAAAGTGGTCCATACACCTTTGGCAAATGTGAATATTCACAAAAATTATCAAGTTTATTAAGAACGGTCCACACATTTTGAAATCGAATTTCGATAAACCATTCTAAGATAGCCCTGGAAAACTTGCTACTATGGGATCTTCAAACATTTTCGAAGTTGTGAATCCGAACAACAGTGACGAAGTAGTTCCAGGAGATGAAATAGTATTTAAGAGAAATAGATGCCTTAAGGACGTTTTGGGAGACGCTTCATCTATTTTTAACGAAAATGAAACATCCTTCTGCCTGTTTTCGCAATCAGGTATTGGCTTAGTTCCCAAATGGTACAACAAATTGAATAATGATTCATTAGGAAATCATAGGGAGGCTAACTACTCTGTATTCAGTGCAAATGAAAGCATTTGGTACAACTAGTGTTCTTTACTTCTCTGCACCTCTTCATTATGTTAAATCTATGCCCGGAAAGTGGGTATTAGGTAGGTCAGAATGCGGCTAGATGCGATGGAAAATGGCTTTAAGCCGAAAGTAATATAAGACGGCCAATGTTTCGGGTCGGTGTACTCAACAAACGCCTTTTTCATGGACCTAAGTGATCTTAGCCGTAATAATTTCATTATTTTGTATACACATAGTGAAAAAACTGGCCGCCCATATTACGTTGCTAGCTGATGTCGCATTCAATGGATTGGAAAATAATTATAAAAATACTATACTATACCATACAAATGGCAAAACATTTCAGAAACAAGAAAACATATTTAAAAAAAACTTTTTCATGAGTATAAGTACAAATTTATTTTTTTTTTTAAATTTATTTAGTTCCCTTTTTTTTGTTGTTTTATTAAAATCAATGTTTTATAACATTTGTCGGAAAAATGTAATGTTTATTACATGTAAAATTTAAAACAAACTTAGTAGCTTCAGAGTTTAAATTAAGTTTTTTGAGTTTTCATTTTCATATAAATTAAATGTATTTTTTCCTATTAACTTTTGTAAAAAAATGTCCATGGGGCGTATGCAGTCATTTTTAAACTGTGTCTAAATTTAATCTAGGTTTAGTTGAATTTTCGGACTATTTTTTTAAGTTTATCATTTCAAAATAAATGAAGTTATATAATATGTAGTAAGGCAAGTTAAAATTCTTATAAAAATATAAAACCAACAATTTGTTAGTAGAACCAGTTTGTATTCATTGAGCCTAAATTGTCTTAAACTGTAGTTTAGTAAAACCTGGATTTATCAGCGACTATGAATAGGCATCTATATGTTTATACCTTATATGAAATGGCATTCTAGACCAAATAAAATCTTACAATCACATTTTGTATTTAACTGAACTGTTTATAATATTATATATTAAAATGACGCGTAGATACCTACATTCAATAAAATTGGAAATAGATACGTCATTTCTAGTATAAAAATATAAATTTGTATACTGAGACCGACTACTGGATACTCATTTGGCCGACCTCTGGAGCTTAGAGGACCGACTTCATAATAATCACACTTTCATTTCATTTTTAATGGCAAATCGACTGAATTTCGAAATTTAGACATTCCATCTATTCAGATAAACAAAATTTTATATCCAAAAATCGACTAACTGTATTTTAAGGGACAGTCAAACGTAAAAAAAAAGTTGATGGCAGACTACTGGCCATAAACGTATGCTTGTTTCAATAAGTGGTTCATTTTAGCTTCTTTTTCATTAAATCCTAACCGCGGATGCGGAACCATTGTTAAACAAGAGCTGGGCAAACTAGATGGCACCTCACTGGCATTAATGAAATTAAAACCAAGCAATTCGATTATAACATTGAAATGTGTAACTGGACTTGGTTATTATGTTTATCAAATACTTACATACATATGTAATAAGTTTTCCTAAACTCACCTTAAATCCAGTATCTCTTTTCGATACGTGTCACCATCTTTATCGGGAATGTTTAGGTTTCACCCTCTTAAACAAGAAGCTTTACAAATTGCAATTTTGACGTGTTGTCTCTGGTCTCTTCACAGTTAAATGAAGAGCAGTATGTAGCCATTCTGTCGGTCCATATTGGCTTTACATATGCACTTAAATGCTCAGCTACATTCTGTCGGTCCATATTGGATTTACATATGCACTGCTCAGCTTTATTACTACCTAATTATTGAGTGCGGCCAAGTGAAGATCAGTATAGCTATAGTCTTTCTTTTCCTAAACAATCCATGGACGACTGGTTTTAGTGAGAAGAATTGGCATGGCACTGGGACTGCCCTTGAGTGCGGCATTAAGTGCATTAAATCTGTTGTTGTAATAGTAAGTGTGATCTCGGCTCCGAAATCCAGCAGCAGCGAGAGTATCTCATCGTGTTCCTAGTAATTTCCATTGTGAAGGGTGTGTTTCCTAGTAATCCTGCAAACTGCAAGGACATCCAAGCGAAAGTAATATGAAGTGCTTTCTGGCGTCTCCTGTTTCTGGCCTTCAAATCTGCTCGAGGTTTAGACAGAATCTATATAACGGCATGCTCACCATCAAAGGCTGCATGATGACCAGCTCGACTCAGCCAACTAAAACAAATGTATATTAAATATCAAAATATGATATGAATAAATGAAAAATAACTTACTTCCGATATTTGTATATAGTATAGTATGTCAAAGTTCTTACAGCTTAAATTGTAGTTTTCTCTACTCTGTCTTGGACTTTTTAACATCTGGCTGCTCGGAGAAATTAGTTTCTCTGCTGCATCCTTGGCATACTTCAATATGGCTTCACGAGGATCTTGATCGTCATCCTCTCTTGCTCAGACTTAAATTGCTAATGACATAGGAACTGACAAGGCCCGCCCGAAGAGCAGCTCGTCCACTAATATCATGCCACCAGTGACCGAGTAGTGGAGAGCATGAATGGGGTAGTTTTCACAAAGTTGACTTCTCATCGACGAATCCACTGATTCGGAATTGTATGTATCACTGGATTTGTGAAAATTAAATTTAAAAAAAATCACATCGGCTAAAAAGAATTTCCAAAACACTTGATTTCAATTTAGATACACATTTTCTTGTATCAATAATAATTAACTTGCCTCTTTTTATGTTATTTTACCAGAAAAGTAGTTTAAGTTAAATTATCACATCGAAATTACACAAAACAAATCAAGCGACTTTTAGAAGGATGACGTTTTTTTCTTGCACAGCTGTTTTCTAAAATGTCATCTTTCAAATTAAAAGTGCTACCTAGTTTTTTCACTAAGCACCTTGGTCGTTTTTTTCAACCAATTCCCCCGGGGATTGCAAAAAAACGCACCTAGATATAACAAAAAATAATTAAAATGCATAATAACAAACTCAAATATGTAAATAATTTGAAAACTAATTCAATACACTAAAGCACAGAACACATTTGATGGACGAAACATAAGAAATTAGGCGCTTATCTTGCCGGTGTGCGTTTTGTACAACTTTTTATAATGGATATATTTAATTCAGGAACTGTTATGGAAAAATTACAGAAAACAAAAATTTATCTTCGCGAAACAAAATACGATCATTCCACAGGTTAATTTATTGTTATTCGTCAGTGCCGACTGCCGAGAATTTTTATTTACTACAGCTGATAATTTGATAGCAGATTTTAGGTCTGTTCGCATAAATGTTTCTTTTTCGAAGTTCCATAACAGACTTTTATAAAAGATCGAACTCCTGAATACCAATTATAAAATATCTTTTATGGTGGAGATCTGTTATGCATCATAACAGAAAATTCATAGCAGGATAACAGATGTGGCAGAATAAGCCTAATTCATTATGTATGTTTGCTTCATTGTTTTGAAGTTCAGCAATTCAACATCATTAGGGATTACGAAGCGAATCGTTTTTAATTCGATATCTCATTTTCGACTCGCTTAGTTTTGATCAATTAACGAAGCGAATCGTAAATGCTACTTCCAAGATTTCCAGATAATTGACAGCTGATTGCCAGTGAATATTTATTATTTCAATGAAAATCAGCTGTGTTTTGTCCGGTGTGCATTAACTTATTAACTTTGTAATAAAATATTTATTTAAATAAAAAATGGACTCAAATGTTATTTATAAAAAAATTTTTTTGCTACTTGGTCTTAGACGTTTATATTTTTGACAGATCACACATGACAAATTCCACGAACATTTGACATTTCGATTCAGTATTGTTTGCCATTTCATCATGAATAGACTTACGCCTGAACAACGTTTGCAAATTATTGAAATTTATTATCAAAATTCGTGCTCTGTGAAAAATGTGTTTCGCAAGCTACGTCCGTTTCAGCGACGAGGTTCATTTTTGGCTAAATGGATACGTGAATAAGCAGAATTGCCGTATTTGGAGTGAAGAGCAGCCAGAGGCAATTCAGCAGCTACCAATGCATCCCGAAAAATGCACTGTATGGTGCGGTTTATGGGCAGGCGGCATCATTGGGCCGTACTTCTTCAAGGACGATGAAGGCCGCAGGGTTACGGTCAATGGAGAAAGGTACCGTTCGATGATAACAGATTCTTTTTTGCCGAAAATGCAAGAATTCAACTCGGTCGACATGTGGTTCCAACAGGACGGTGCCACATGCCACACTGCACGCGAAACCATACATCAATTGAGAGGCGAATTTGGTGAGCAGTTGATCTCACGTTTTGGCGCAGTCAATTGGCCACCAAGATCATGTGATTTGACCCCGTTAGACTATTTTTTGTGGGGCTATTTTAAGTCTATTGTCTATGGGGACAATCCAAACACGATTGCTGCCTTGGAAGCCAACATTGAACGCGTCATTGGTGAGATTCCGGCCGAAATGTGTGAAAAAGTTTGCCAAAATTGGACCTTCAGAATGGACCACCTGAAGCGTAGCCGCGGGCAACATTTAAGTGAAATTATTTTTAAAAAGTAAATGGCAGAAATTGCCACGTTATAAATGCTTAACGTGAGAAAGAAAAAGAATCTTAAAATTCAAACTTGAGAAGAAAATTATTAAGAAGTGCTTCTTCACCTTTTGCTCTTCCTTGCTTCGAGTCAGTGTTTTTGCTTAACGTGTTTATTATTTGTTAAATTAGCTGTATTTTATAAAAACTTGGTTCGATAAGTTGTTCGCCTTTCAAAAGAGACATTTAAAATTGTCTTGGACGAAATAAAAGACAAATATAGACCACAGAACAACAATGGGATACCACCAATTATAAAATTAGCTGCAACATTGAGATTCCTTTCAGACGGATCATACCAGAAAGTGGTTGGGCAGGATACAAACATTGGAATGGCGCAACCTACAGTATGCAATTCAATGTCCGAAGCGCTAGACATATTGCAGAGAACGTTGTATGTTGTGTCCTTTAGCTATCCCTTCATTTTCCCTCACAAATTCGATGAGCGGAGAAAATTGTTGCTGGTTGGTAGTTTGTTTTTATAAAAAAAAATAATAGTTAAACTCACATTTTTATTTATACAAATGAAAAAAAAATCCACTAAAATCACTTTCGACCGTGTCTATAAGCCAATCCGCAAAAACCCTATCGGAAATGCAGGCGCTAAAAATTGAAATGTCAAATCAAATTCGCTTTCGATTTCGAAAATAGGGCGAATGTAAAACGAAAGAGCCGAAAGCGAAAACAGTAATTAGGTCTATTCTGCCATATCTGTTATTCTGCTATGAATTTTCTGTTATGATGCATAACAGATCTTCACCATAAAAGATATTTTATAATTGTTATTCAGGAGTTCGATCCTTTATAAAAGTCTGTTATGTAACTTCGAAAAAGAAACATTTATACTAACAGACCTAAAATCTGCTATCAAATTATCAGCTGTAGTATGTAAATAAAAACTCTCGGCAGTAGGCACTGACTACTGAAAATATTAACCTGCGCAATTATCGTGTTTTGTTTCGCTTAGATAAATAATATTTAATCTTTGCAATTTGTCCATAACAGTTCCTGTATTATATCCAATATAAAAACTTATGTAAAACGAACTCCGGCAAGATAAGCGACACTTTCTTTTACGTTTCATCCATCAAATTTGTTTTGTGATTTAGTGTATTCAAATAATTAGTTTGAAATTATTTACATGATTGTTCTTGTTATTATGTATTTTAATAACATTTTGTTATATTTGTCCTTTTACGAACAATTCATTAACAAAATAAATGGTTGTACTTCATATATTGGAATCATTTATGATAAAAGTAACAAAAATGTGTCTTTTATTCGTTTGTGATTCATAAAAGATTCCATGACAGATTGTGGCATGCTGAATACCAAAAATGCAGTTCGTAAAAGACTTGTTGAGAATTTCGAAGTTTTGACAGCTCATTAGCAGATTTTATAGCAGATTTAGCATGCAGAATACCAAAATTATTATTCATAAAAGTTTTTTTGACAGCTTAAACTTTTGTATGAAAATTCATAACAGAATAGCAGAATAACAGAATAAAAGATCTCGCCGAATAGACCCAAATATCAAATATCATTTTCGCCACCTAAAACGATTCGCGTCGTATTCCCTAATCAGGCCACAGTTTTATATTCAAGATCCTACTTCATAAAGACCTCAACTTCTCCATTACTTAGCACCCGCTCGGTTTCATATTCATGATATTCATAACATTTAATACTGAGTGTACGTAGATTATAATTGCTATTATACGAACATCGAATTGTTAATGTCTTATCATCATCCAACTCGAGTTTAAAATGTCTATAAGAAAGATCTTTACTTTGTATAATCCCCGATATTTCAGTTTCTTTTTTAATTAAGGCTTGCCTAAAACTCCCGATTGCCTCCTCTGCGGTTACTGTTGTCTCATCGAAAATTTTGTTTATCGATTTTGCTGTTGTTTTTGTTGTCTCACGCTCTGATGTATGATTATCATTTTGAAATGATATTGTATCCAAATTTGTACTATTAAGTAAATTCTTGCCGTTTGTAAAGGTTAAAAAACGCAACGATAATCCTATTTGCACTGTATCGTTATTAGGTAAATTCAATGAAAATCAAAGATTGTCAGTTATATTTGATTGTTGTAAATTTATATCCACAGGTAGAGGTGATGTAATAATAAGTGGTGGAAAAATTTAAAACAGATATAAAATGAAAGAGAAAGACAGCATTTTAAAAAGATGTTTGCCAGCTAACGGCTTATCATAAACTGATAAACATAAAACTCAAACCTTATATTTTATATAATTTTATATATATATAAGTATATATAGCTCCTACGTCCTTATTCTTTTCTCATTTGTATTTATTAAGATACATTCGATTGAAATATGTCTTGGGTGCGTTCATTTTTCTCTTTATTCTTTTTAAATTTTTAAAGTGTATTAAGTAATGCAGTATCACCAAACGGACAAAGCGTTGGATATTCACCCTCCTTCCTCTTTAAAGAATTAGAATGAAGTGTAATCATTCCGCTCAGTGTTAACTGCCGTCCTATAATTAAATTTTTCAAAAAAGTAATACCCCCACGTAACAGTCTAAATCGTACATGCTGCATAGATTCAAACTGCAACCTAAAACTGTGAATATGAGATATGCTCTCACCATTTCTAATATGAAACAGCTTACATTCTTGCCCATATTCTTGTTGTACTAGTAATCTCAATCCTTCAGTATAAAATAATACATCTGTAAATCTCATCTCCAACCACCCATAATCACAGATACAGAATGTATCTCCTTCTCGTAATCTTTCAATCCAGAACATTTTTTAATGACCCGTCTCTCAACTTAACAACTTAATGTCCTTCTATTAAAATAAACAAATCTACTTATAAATATATATATATATATATATATATATATACGAGAACGATAACTCAGGAGCCGAAAAATAATAACGCAGTTTTTAGAGAGGTCAGAAACAAGCATTTTTTACTATGGAAGGGGGGTCTATCTCCCCCGTTAAGGCGGGAGGGGCAAGTTCTTAAAAATGACTTAAAATGAAAAACAACATATTAAAAAACAACGGCAACATTTACAATAGAAAAATTATAGGTTTTCTGAAAGTCAAAAACCTGATCTTTTATATTTTGTTTCAATATAGTTATTTGTGTTAACAGTTTTTGAAAAAAATACTTTCAAACTCAAAATTTGAATTGGATTTAATTATTGGATGTTCCTATAAATTCTTAATCGAACACTGAAAACTATATGGTTTTATGTCTTCTAGTTTATGAGAAAATTGAAAATTACCAAAACTACTTCCTTATTCAATTTTTTATTTTTTTTTGGATTTATGTAACAGTTCAAAGAGAATTTTTAGAGATGCATAAATGTATATAGGTATATTATATTAAGTTTACGGCGTATAAAAAGCTCGGCACGTAAGAGGGAGCATGCTGCCACCCTGCAACCCCCCTGCTTGGCCAATTATAGGATTTGGTGTATGTACGAGTTTGGGTGTATGCAGTTTCTTTCACATTTAAAGAATCGGAATTATAAGAAACATTCAATTTATCCTATATATTAAATGCCAACAGCTGTTTTCTAAATATATATATAGGTACGTGGCCCAAAGTTGCACATTTAAAATGCTCATACGTTAAAATGTAATGCATTATACAAAATTCACTTCCCATGTTTATGTAACATACCTATATAATGCAACTGTAATGTTAAAAGTATGTATATACCTACTTGAATCATTGAAAAAAAAACGAACAAACATTCTAATTTTGTACCCTTATTTTTTCCTGCGCATGTAGTATACATATTATATTTAGGCCATTCTTTGTTCAACCTTTGAATGAATAAGGTATTTTTCTCCTGCAAAATAACTGTGGGGACTAAGCATCCACTACTTCATTCCAAACTCAACAATTTTTCAATATTGGTTTCGACCAATGAAAAAAGCATCACTTTCTTAGAAGTCCATCATCTTGCCACTTACCAATGAAAGTGGAAAATTATAAGCAAAGTAAATTCGGCTGGATTTGGCGGTGCTCAACAAAAAGCACAGAAAAGGTGAGCGAAATTGCACAAACATTATCAACCCATCCATAGGCACATTTTTTCATGGGCTACAATGTCGGCTGGAGATTCGGGAATTTCTAGCTATAATTATCTCGTTCGTTATTAAAATACCAGTCAATTCAGTTTTTCAGGTAAAAAATTTAATCTTAAACTAAAATTAATAAAGTTTTGTATTATTATATCACTTTTAATTTAATGTAGCATTTAATCGCCTTGCGTCATCACGACGATAAAGGTATACTGAGTAAATCAACTATAATAGACTACTATAGATATTGCCGTGAGATAACCGAAATTATTGCCTCACACACTGATATTAAATCGGCGGCGAAGGGAAAACGGTGCAAATCGTAGAAACTTTTTTGACAAAAAGAAAATATCACTGAGGGCGTTTAACAGAGCAAATGAAAATAG
Organism: Philhelius pedissequus; assembly: GCA_910595825.1. Taxonomy (NCBI): domain Eukaryota; kingdom Metazoa; phylum Arthropoda; class Insecta; order Diptera; family Syrphidae; genus Philhelius; species Philhelius pedissequus. The sequence continues at coordinate 239,021,027 of OU343160.1, forward strand.
TGGTGTTGGGGTTGTACTATAAGGAGGAGAAAATAGGACTCTTCTTTAAAGTCAATTCAAAATGCAAGGCAGATTTGTGGCTTTACATTCACAAATTCGTAAGCCCCAACACTAGCTATATTTGTACAGCCACAGACAGTGCTCGCCATTATGCAGGTATTGAACAAATATTCCAAAGGGATACTGTCCATAAAAATACGAACCATAGTAGAGGTGAATATGTGAGTGAAACCGATCCAAGCAATACCATTAATGATCTGGATACTCAGAATACTTTTTTAAAAAAAATATTTTATGCCGAAGAACGACAAACAACATTTACCAGTACATGGCCCTTTTTCTACCGTTTACCTCCTCGTGGTGCATTCTGGATAACGCCAAATGACTTTCTATAAGGAAAAAAAATCAAGTATTAAATTAGTTTTGGTAATTTTCAATTTTCTCATTAACTAGAAGACATAAAACCATTTAGTTTTCAGTGTTCGATTAAGAATTTATAGGAACAAGCTAGTGACATATAAAAAACTTTTTTTTTGTTAAATTTTGAGTTTGAAAGTATTTTTTTCAAAAACTGTTAACACAAATAACTATATTGAAACAAAATATAAAAGACCAGGTTTCTGACTTTCAAAAACCTATAATTTTTGTATTGTAAGTGGTGCCGTTGTTTTTTAATATTTTTTTTTCATTTTCAGTCATTTTTTAGGAAATTGCCCTCCCACCTAAACGGGTGGAAATAGCCCCCCTCCCGTATTAAAAAATACTTGTAACTAACTGTTCTACAAGAATCCATTTTTATTTTTTAGCGCCTGAGATATCGTACTCTCTCCCCTGTTAAAATTAGTTGAGGTAATTTTTACCGATGTTATCTTTTTCTGCTTAGTTAATTTCGAGCCAATTTGTACAAACTAACTAAATTTAGAGCTAATTTGTCCAAAAAATAATTTTAGACAATCACCTAAAACACTTAAATAGGCAGGTACCTATACCAAGTTTGAAGAAAATCATTTCAGCCGTTTAGGCTGTTGAGCGTTGTACAGACAGACAGACGAGATTGCGGGACACACTCTTTTGGTGTTCTTCATTATCGCATTGTCAAGTTTGATTAAAATCTCAAGTTCGATTTTTTTCCAAATGCAAAGCTTGCCAGAAGTATACCTAGAACCTACCTACTATTCCCACATATACCGCATACCCAAGATATACAGAAAACAAGGTAGTATACTGCGCATGTCGTTACCCTATCTCTTTCGTGTGACGTCACTCGAATTCCATTTGTTGAAGTGAGTGCAAACTTCAATATAAAAGTACTTCCTTAATTCGTTGCAATTCTACACCAAAATTAACTCATTCTGCATTAAAGAATTATATATTCCCAAATTCATTTTAATATACATAAAAGTTAATGTCAAAAGATGTAGATTGCAATAAGAACTCATCACAACGATTAAATGCAACACCTTCAACTTACCTATTCATTTCATCGTACACTCATTTAAAAAAAGTACAATTTACTATATTATATGTAACTTTAAGAACAGATTTTATTTAATTTTCTTTTAAGTTGATCTTTTTTCTTCCAAACATTGTTTATTATATTTATATTTTGAACTCTGATTCTAAAATACATCTTACAGCGAAAAAGAATTTTTATAATTTCAGAGTCCAAAGAGCAGTCGGCTGCTAAAGAAAATAATTTTTTTATGTAATTGTTAGATGGTTCGAGATTGTATTCTTCTTGGGTATTGTTAAATTTGTTGAAAATAGAATCTAATTTCTTCAGTTGCATATTAAGGGATTCGTTTGGCTTCTGAAGACCCCTTCATTGATTATATTTGTCCATGTCAAACCTCTTCTTTTTCAGCAAGAAATTCTATATTTGGAATTTTCGATTTAAAACGTTTTAAAAGGTATCCAGCAAGGTACTCCAAAGCATCGTACTTTACATCTGACATTTCTTCTTCATTGTTTGAAACAGTAAGGCTATTGTTGTCTTCATTTAGTATCTCAGAATCAGACAAAATTGATAAAACTTCTGACGTAAGCAGAGTGCTCTCCTTGTCCTGATCCACGTTCACCGAATCATTGTTAAGGTCAACATCCATTTGAACTTCTTCTCCATTAAATGACTCTACGTTTGAAGAGTCTGATATAATGCCTTCATTTCGACCTAGTAAATAGGAACGTAAACGGTATTTGAATTCAAGTGAACTTGGGTGGTCGTAAAGTCCACCTTTGGCACGTATCACTCCAAAAAACATTTCCAAGAGATCCTGGTTAAGCCGGTAAGTAAGGATATAAGAAACATCTTGCGATTCCTTCAGGTAATCAAATAGCATAATTAAAGCCCTTATGCTCATTAAAATTCCTTGCTGGAAAGAGAGCAACCCAGCTTTTTTTCCGAATCGCATCCTTAGCACAATGCTTTCCATTTTAGATAGGATTTCTTTTTTCAAATCAATTTCAAGTCCATAAGCCGCTTTTTTTGGTCTTGAATCTGCTCTTGGAGCTTTTGAATTAAGAATGTCGAACCACGCATCAATCTGCATTAAAAAATAACATATTTATATTAAAATTACATGTAAAGAAAGTACCATGAACAGTATTGATTAGCTCCGATAGTTCTTGCCAATTAGGAGCTTTTAGAATACCTAACATTCCCATTCGATTTAAAGCGCACGAATTTGTATGCGAAAAGAGTTGAGTTGCGTATTTTACCTGTAAAAAAATTTTAATTACAAAAAAAATAAATAACTAAATAGGTATTACCTTTTGCCTCTTGCTGCGTTTAACAGTTAAATGTTCTGATGAAAGCTTAGGTGCAATTTTCAAATCGCTTTTGTCATTTTCAAGAATCTCAATCAACGGAGCGTGTGTCAAGTGCTTGTTATCAATGAAGATTCCCTCATCAAGGAAATGATTCCGAAGCAATTTAACCATATGGGGAACGTCAGCAAATATAAATACCTTTTCGTTTTGTTCTGTTGGGTGTTGAATATACGGCTTGTTTTCATTAACTCCATACACTCTCATCAAACCCCTGTTACCACCAACCATATCCATTGTTATTGCAACAACTTGATATCCAATGGAATATAAATTTGCAGTTGTAGCGTCCATTAAAGACTTTGTTAGTTTTTTGTCATAGTTGTAGTAAAGTGGAAGCAGCAATTGCTAAAAATCCCTCGTGCCATTATAACTTGCACATTTTTTTTTTCGTACTCGTAACAGGATCGAATCTTCATCTCATCTGCCATAAGCATGCAAACTTTATCACGCGGCGAGAGATTAGCATTCTTCATTAAATTGAAAACCGTGTTTAAAAACCCAGGATTGATATCAATTTTGGATGCCCATTTTTTCAACGTGATGACAGCAGGGAAGGGATAGCCTTTTTGTAGTAAAAATCGGTAAGCTCTAGGGCCACTGGCATGGATTGCTATACATTTGGATATTTCGTCTATACTCCACTTAAGCCGTATATTCTTTTTTCCAAGTTTTTTTTTCTGTGTGGGAGTGAAAATGGAGTTTGTTGCCATGCATTCTTGTTTAAGATTATAGTTTTCCTGCATTAGGGCCGTGATTTTTGAATTTTGGGAAATTTTTTCGTCCTCAAGCGTGATTATTTTTTGTTGAAGTTCTGCAATAGTATTCATTATATTCCTTGAATCAAAAGCAGCAGCAACTTCAGGCTTAATGATTTGGAAATGGAATTTATCTAATATAAACAAATTTTATGCTCTTGATTTTATGCTTACATGCTGGGTTCAAGGTGCTCTTCTTCAGGGGAAATATCACAGAGTTGGACTTCTTCAACAGGAGCGCTTTTCAGCAGAGCATCTATGTCCAAACGTCGCTGTCGTTTTTCCAAGCGATCCATACGTTTGCTGTTTTGTTCTATTTTCTCTTTATTTGAAGAACTGGTGATTGGAAGATTTTCTGTTGGAATGGCGTCGGCTTTAAGTTTTTTACAACTTTTTGGCGAATATTTCAGAAGTTCGTGTTGTAAATTACGAATATATTGATCCCGAGTGAAATGATTTGAGCAAATGTAAGCCCTTTTCAAATTTATATTGTCTTTTCTGCCACATTTTCTTTTCCAAGCTTTTGCCACCATTAAATCTTTTGGAAAACGAAATAACTTCACAGGCACATTATTCACTTTATTTGTGTATTGTTTTCTTTTTTTTATTATTGTTTGTAGAACAACCAATGTGTTCTCAAAATTAATGGCAACTATTATTCTCGAGCGGATAAGAGAAAGGATAGAGTCAACACTCAAGAGACATCAAGCTGGATTTCGCAGTGACCTTGTGTCGACCATATTAACACCCTGCGGATCATTCTTGAACAATCAGCTGAGTACCAGTCGCCTCTATATCTCATGTTCGTCGATTTTGAAAAGGCATTCGACAGGGTAAATCGTGAATGCATCTGGCGATCACTTATCATGAGAGGTATCCCTGAGGAGCTAGTCGCTATTATTAAGGAGTCGTACAATAATGCAAGGTGCTGCGTGCTGCACAATGGACAGCTTTCCGACTCATTCGAGTGCGTCAAGGAGGAAGACAAGGAGATGTGTTGACACCAATTTTGTTTTTATTGGCAATAGATGATGTACTGACTGCCGCAGTTGGTACAAACGAGAGAAATGGCATCCAATGGAGTCCATTCGAAAAACTTAGTCATTTGGACTACGCTGACGATATATGTTTCATGTCAAACAGTGTAGGCGGCTTGGACCAAATGTGCCAATTGCTGCAAGCAAACGGCGAGATGGCTGGCTTAAATATCAACGCCAAAAAGACAAAAATGCTGCAGACCGGTCGCAACTGTCAACAGGAGATTATTCTGAGACAGGAAACTATTGAGAAGGTTTTGCAGTTCAACTACCTAGGCAGTATTTTATCAATTGATGGTGGAACGGAATCTGATGTTGTCAGCAGGATAAACAAAGCTCGTAGTGCTTTTGGAATGCTTTCTCCCGTGTGGAACTCCAGCATAATAACGCTACGCACAAAACTAAAACTCTTCGAGTCCAACGTGAAATCCGTCCTCCTGTACGCCTGTGAAACCTGGAAATGCTCCGCCGACATCTCGAGCAGGCTACAGGCTTTTATCAATCGCTGTCCTCGATACATTCTCAAGATTCGATGGCCACAAATCATACGAAATGTTGAGCTGTGGGATTGGACTCACCAGAGAAGGGTAGATCTTGACATTAGACAACGAAAATGGCAATGGATTGGTCATATTCTGAGGAAACCAAACGAGAACATAGCAAAGCAGTCCTTCGGATGGAATCCTCAGGGTGTAAGGAGAGTTGGTAGACCAAGAACAACATGGAGGTCAACTGTACTTAATGAAGCTCAGTCCTTTAACTTCCATTCGTGGGCTCAGCTAAGGCACCATGCCGTGAACCGAGATAGATGGAGGGAATCTGTTGCTGCCCTATGCTCCAGGAGGAGTTAAAGTGTTGCTGCGAAGGCTGCAGCGACCGGAACACATATATATATAGAACAACCAAAAACAGAACAAACTGCCATATTTATTTATTTAACCAAATAATTTTTCAAAACACAACATACGCGGTTAAACTCACAAGCGAAAATAAAGGAAGAAAATCGCAGCTGTCAGTCGACAGTAATTCTGATGACGTACATTCGCAGAAGATACACAAGATATTGCGCGGGAATATATTACCTTTCTATTCTGTATATCTTGCCGCATACCTACATAGGTATGGTGAATTACTGCAACGTGTAGAAATATCAGTAATCATTTTTTTTCCAACAATGCAAAGATGAAAAATATTGTAGGTAAAAAAATAAAATAATAATAAATTACATACACATAGAAATATTCCTTTTTTCTATTTTCTCCTCAATTCGCTCCGTAGCAATGGCGGACAATGATGTTTTGGTAATCTCTTTTACTCGCACTATTATTGTCAAAACTGTTAAATAGAACCCTCTCTTTCTTCTTTTCAGTCTCCAAAGTATAATTTATCACTACACTGGCGCCGACACATGGCCTACAGGAGTGTACAAAAAATCGACTCCATAAGAGTAATATAGGTTGTATATACAAACATGGCTTTAATTTTATTCGTCACGACCGCAAGTAGAAAATCTAATTGTGAGGTGAGATGTTACAAGTGCCCACAATATAAATATAATTTAAACAAACAAGGTCAATCGAACGATTCCTGGAATCACTTTTTGAAGATCATGGCACTATGCATTCATAAAATATAGCAACTATGCATTCATATACATACATAATATTACAATACAATTCCAAGAAATGACTTCCCGCAATCGTTCCATGTGAACCAAATAAATTGTAACTAAATAAATTGCTGACAAAGCAATTCTAGTTTGCGTAGCTTAATTTTTTTCGAAAACAATGTATAAGTTAGTCTTAAGAAAGCACTCAATAAAGATACATACATATAATCATAAAGTAAAAATATGTTTTTCTTACCTTTGTGAGAAGTATAAAATCTAATTGGCGCATCGGTGTGCAGTATATTGCTATTTTAAAGATAAAGACAATAGTACGTTTTAACGTTTTAACTGCGATCCTTAGTAACAATTTGTGTTAAAAGTCATTAAGAAATGATAAAGATAAATTTTTGTGCGTGTGACACTAAATAAAAAAAGGTGATATTATACAATAAATGTGTTAAGATTTAACCAACATAAATAGAAGTTCTGTGCATAGTCTTTCGAGTGCTCGAAACATTTCTGGCTACGTTTTGAAATTAAATATCAAAAATACAAAGAGACATAAAATTCGACATTTGAAAATGTCAGGAAGAAAAATAAAAAAGGATTCAGTGAATAAACACACCAACAATCATCTCATCAAAATCAGCTCACCTCTAAAACTGCAATCATCTCAACAAAATCACCTCATCTCTAAAGCAACAATCAGCATATATTTTCAACAACCAGGTTTAACTTTGATTATTATTATTATCATTATTAATACTTGTATTATTATCGATCCATTTAGTTTTTTTTATATATATAATTATGACCTATATTAAATATATTTTTACTGTTCAATTAACATGTCGAATACAGGAAATTTATATGAAAATAATTTAGACGAAAATAACGAGATAACGAAACACATAGAAAATTTAAGGGAAAGAAATAGTGAAATTTCTGACATATTACGAAATTTTTTTCTAGATAAAACACTTAACTGCGAAAAAATGTTAATATTAAATATTGGTCCAATATAATACATCTCAAAACTCCCCGATTTCGACGGTGATCTTAGAGACCTACAAAATTTTATAGATCTGGTGGACAAAATCCATCATATTCTGGTAAAATATGACCAACTCTCTCAGAGAATCTTTTCAGATTACATAAAATCCAAAGTCAAAGGTAAAGCGAGGAAAGTGTTAGAGATAAACTCACATATCACTTCATGGCCAGACATAAAGACAACACTTATAAGCAATTTTGAAGATAGACTTAGATCTGTTAAATTCAAAACATATAGCGTAGACATCAATAATGAAATAAAATCCGATTTCAGACGGTTAAATATAAAAACTACACTCGTCATTGAAAAATCAGATCTTACAATAATTAAGACAAATATAGAAAATAATAAACATTTCGCTCTAATTATTTTTAGGAACAAAATTCCCGAACCAATGCGTTCACTGTTATGTTGTAGGAATCCGCGTAATTTAGAAAGTGCGATTACTATTCTACATGAGTGCGGATCCTTTCATTAAAACACAGCCTCCTAAACCTAATATATAGGGTTTTCCAATAAGAGGTGTTATTTTGAATAGCCCGCTATTTCGGTAGCTGTCACTTTTGAAGCTGTCATTTTTTGACATTTGACAAGTAGAAACTACGCTATTAATAAAAATGGAACGATACACGCTTCAACAACGCATTTCTTTTTTTTGAATATCAAAATAACACCTCTTATTGGAGAACCCAAGGGTTTTCCAATAAGAGGTGTTATTTTGAATAGCCCGCTATTTCGGTAGCTGTCACTTTTGAAGCTGTCATTTTTTGACATTTGACAAGTAGAAACTACGCTATTAATAAAAATGGAACGATACACGCTTCAACAACGCATTTCTTTTTTTTGAATATCAAAATAACACCTCTTATTGGAAAACCCTTTACAACAATATACAGACATTGTCATATAAAAGAATAAACCAATGAACGCAAATACATCTTGGCAGCCTAGAACATCTAACAAACAATATATAAACCCATCGTTTGAGTCCTATCGACCAAACAATTTTAATACATCATGGCAACCTAGAACAAATAACAATTATATAAGACCCCTGTTCGATCACTATCGATCAAATAATCCTAGTAATAACCCTAGTACATCATGGCAACATAGACAAGCTAATAATCAATATATTAAACAACCATTTGAACATTATCGACCCAGTAATCCGAATAATCATAATAACATCCAAAATCACCACGGTAGTAATCAATGCTTTCAGGAACTCTAACAATAGCAACAATCGTAAAGATCAAGAACCCATGGAAATAGGTCTAGCTCAAAGAAGGAAAGGTATTAATCAAAGAGACCAAAACTATAATATAGAAGCCTCAAATTATGACTCACAAGCCTCGAATACAATTTACCCTATATAGTAGTGTCATCTAAAACTAGACCATTAAAGTTTATAATAGATACTGGAGCCACCCATTAAGCTATTTAGAAGAACCACTTAATCTTAAGACACTTAGTCACAATATTAAAATAAGTAAAAAGGTACAAATTCCTTTATTTAGCGAATTAGGCGACAGGAGTATAAAAACAGAATTGATTTGTCAATTCCACACCGAATTTGACGGGTTAATAGGAAATAAAATATACACACCTTAAGAAGTATGCGTATATTATAAACATAAATCAATAAAAACAAACGACAAAACCATAGATTTACGTTTTAATAATTAAGTCCCTTTGTCAGTTAAACTAACCGAAATTGATGTACCTGTACATCAAGAAAAAGGAATAGGGTACATAAGTGAAACCAAATTAGGAGATAGTTTAATAATAAAAGAAGGAGTTTACAACATAGACAATTATGTCATGTTTGCAAAAGCAGAGATAGTTGAAGAACAACAAATTTGATCCCCTTTGAAGATAAATTAGATATCGAAAATGTAGATGCCAACAACTTCAACATAATAGAAGAAAATTCAGAAAATGAATCTTTGTTAGACTAAATAAGAATAAGTCATCTAAATACTGAAGAGGAGAGAGAGTTATTAAAATTAATCAGAAAATATAATGATATAACATAGGATAAGAACGACGGATGATATTCCTATTCAGAGTAAAACACATCGTTACCCTTATATACATAAGAAAGAAGTCAACAGACAAATTAAAGAAATGTTAAGTAACAAAATTATTAGGCACAGTAATTCACCATATTCGGCACCTACTTGGATCGTCCCTTAGAAGGTAGACGCCAGTGGGAAATCAAAGTGGAGACTTGTGATTGATTACAGGAAACTTAATCAAGTAACTGTCGATGACAAGTATCCGATTCCGAATATTGGAGAAATCATAGAAAAACTTGGCAGATGTCAATATTTCACTACACTCGATCGTGCGAAAGGATTTCATCAGATTGAAATCCACGCAGACGACATTCATAAGACCGCTTTTTGTGTCGAAAATGGCCACTACGAATTTCTCCGTATGCCATTCGGTCTAAAACAGCTCTAGGCACGTTTCAGTGGTTAACGAATGAAGTGTTAGGTGATTATATTAACAAAATATGTCTTGTATACATCGACGATGTTATTATTTTCTCACCATCATTGCAAGAACACATTATATCACTAACGAAAATATTCAAACGTCTTAGAGAAGTAAATTTAAAGTTACAAATGGACAAATCGGAATTTCTTTAGAAAGAAACCGAATTTCTTGGCCACCACGTTGTTACCCCCGACGGCGTAAAACCCAATCCAAAGAAGATTGAGTGAAAGAAAAGCCCCAAAGAAATTAAACAATTTCTAGGTTTAACCGGTTACTATCGGAAATTCATAAGGGACTACTCAAAGATTGCCAAGCCAATGACATTATATTTTTAAAAAAATGCGCTGTACTCTAAATTAATTACAGCATGATAATAAAAGAGTTGCTTGTCATTATCTGGGCAACCAAGTACTATAGACCATATTTATTTGGTAGAAAATTCCTAATCGAAACTGACCATAAACCTATAACATGGCTTTTTTCAATAAAAGAACCTAATAGCCCGTTTTCATTATAGCTCAAATTATGAAATTTGGCAAATTACAAAAAAAGTGTTTTCATTACAAATTATCTCATTTCGTTTGACATCTGGCTGAATTTCATTTGACAGTTCTTTGACATTTTACAACTTCTAAAATTATAAAATTACAAAATCCTTTTCTGAGATGTACTGTTCACGCTTAATATTAGAAAAATTATATTTGTGGATGCTGATCCTGTGAGAATTTAATTAGTGAAAGGAAATTAGAAAGCTTATTTGTATTCTTGTTTTTTATCAGATTATTCGTGCATATATGAAAGAAGTAAACGAATTGGATTTAAATGGTGTCCTTTATACCTACAATTTGTTTCTGTAACTTGATAAAGGAACTGGAAGGTTTTGGAAACAAGGCCAGTAAGCAGCAGATATATTATCTATTCACCAAATGGCGATTGATAAAGATTCCGAAAAATAGCAGCTGGCGATCGCCTAAGGGGCTAGTACCAAGCTCTGTAATAATTTGTTAAATCTCGATAAAAATTTGCCGAATAACATGTTATAGCAAGTGATGGCTATAAAATTTCTTTGAGGCTTTGGTGCCAAAACAGTGATAATTATTTCAAAAAATAGACAAAATAAAAACAATTGAAAATGGTTGATGAAATCCTTTGTATTTTATTTCATTGTGATAATTGCGCACAGAATTAAAGATTCTCAGCAAAGCGTTTACAAGCTGAGTCAATGCTAATTTCGATGTGATAGCTTGTGATCAATTGTTGGAATAGTGACTTCCTGAAAGAGAAAAATCAGTCATCAACATAAATATTCATTGGTGGAACAAAATCGACCTTACCACATCCTGTAAGGCAAATTGTTTACTCCTAACAACGATTGCAATTTCAGACCACCCATAGATCCTCTGAGCATCGCAGTCTCGAAGGGTGCTAAAGAGATATGTACCCCCAGCTTGAAAACTGGAATTCCTTATCAGATCTACTGATACATAAGCATTTCGTAGATCCATATGTAGCTTTCGCTATGATGTTGACGATCAATTCTACTGCCGATAGAGACATATCGTTGTGTTTACTACAAAAAGAAAAAAAAACTTTTTAAGATATAGGTACATACATATATAATAAGTATACTTTTCATTTAATATGGAAATTATTTTTTACTTGCGATTATAGGTACTATAAGGCAAGTTAGGTATTCGTAAAACAATTTTTTTTTTCTAACAATCAAACATAGAGAACACAAAAAAAGTGGGTCCCCCAATTCCATCTGTCTGTCTGTCCTCGAGTCTGCAGCCTAAACGGTTGGACGGGTTTGCTTCAAGCTTGGTACATATTGGTTTTTCGATAATATACCCACACGTTTTTTTTCATTTTTTTAAGACGACAAATAGCAGTAGCTCCCATAATTTTTTTTTGGCCAAAAACAAAATTCTTATTTTTCTCAAAAACGACTCGTACGATTTTTATAAAAAAAAATCAGTTCATTAATAAAGGGAAAGAGTGCCTTTTGACAATTTTTTTTTGGAAAAAAATTGTTATTTTTGGTACCTCTAGTACAACCATTTTTTTGGTTTTCGATTTTCTGAACCGATTAAAATATTTTTTTTTATACAAATGCTCCCTAAAATTGTTAATAAAACTGCATACGAAAATTTTCAAAAAAATTTTTTTTCGATTTTTAATAAATAAATTAAATTTTTTTTGAAAAATCGATTTTTCAAAAACCAGTCAGAATGTTTTTTAAATTTGAATTTTATATGTATATTAATAATATCTTCAAAATGGCGTTTCAATTTTATTTTCTAAAAATGTTTTCAAAATCTTATACATCAAAAATTAATTTATTAAAAAACCGCTCCAACGATTTTTGAAATTTTTTTTTGATATATTCTTATTTATCCATGTTTGCATCTTTGTTTTCCCTCAAACTATAACGACTAAGCAATATAAAAACATTTAATTATGTGTATTATCCAATTTATTTCTACTTTTTATTATTCCCTTTTTACGAATTTTTGCGTATGTCACTGAATACTAAACACAATTTAGGCCCTCATACATTTATATATACATCTTTAAAAATCACATGAATGTTATGTATGCAAAATGTTGTATATTGCACCTAAATTATTAAGTTATATGCATATATAGCTATACCTACCCACCTACGTTCGTCATTTTCAGTATTATATGTACATGTTTACATACTTATGTTCCGTCTATATATGTATACGTAGATACATTTTACTCTCCTAACTTACATTGTTAAAATCCATAACTTAGATTTAAATATTTGTAGGTAAGTGCCTATGTAACTATTCCTTGAATCAGCCATTCGACAATTCATTATATGTACTAAAAATCTAGGTAATCTAACCTACCTAGGATTTAAACTATTTGAGTTGCTATTCCAGGAAGTCCAAATACAGTAATAAAATAAGCTTTTTAAGGAAAAAAGATGTTTATTTAACAAGGAAAGTTGATCGAATTAATAAATTAAATTACAAATATCAAACTTGATATTAAATGATATTGAGAAAAATTTTAACAATAAAGTATATATATGTATATTCATGTCTATACTAACATAAACCTGCATAGGATAACTACACCTAACTAACTTAACATCAATAGTTATAGCTACATTAAATGTGTTAGCTACAAGAGCAAGTTCGTACGATCCAGTCATGCATTTTATTTTTCCTCCCATCGAAACTAAGTTTTTGGGTCACAAAGCGTAACACTGAGCTTATTATAAAAATAAAAGTGCGCCTTTAAATGACACCTGCGCTGATCTAGATAAAGTTCGCTTAGCGCGAACTTCTTTCACTATGTTATCATCATCATCAACACGTAACTAGAACTAATCAATGATAAATTTAGTGGAGTTTTTGATTGCTTCGTCTTCCTCTTCATCTGATGATGAAGATATGTTTTTTTTTGAGAAATGTGTGTCAGTCATACACCAATACTACAATTAAATCTAGAAAAAAGTTTCATTGAAAAGATCAAATCTCAATTTTGAGAGATCCTTGAAATTTGAATGAAACTCGCTATAAGTAATTCATTTTGAGCATTATTATTATTATACTGAGTAGGGTAGTTTCATAATACTCACAGCTAGCCAACATTAGTTCTTTGATATTTTTAATATCAACAAGATCCTTTTCGATTTCTCCATAAACAATTGCATTTACTTGATTTTCAACAGACTATTCTTTCAGGTATTCATCAATTAAATCTCCACTCTTTGCTATTTGCAGAAGACAATCACCCGCACGGCCCAGAAGACAACTCTTTTGTGAGATCATAGTATTCATATATTTAACAATAACTTCACGACAACGATAGGCCATTTAGATATACTTTAAGCACTAACCAAACTTATGCGACAAATAATTGTGCTCGGCTTGAGTTGTATACGATAAACGGGCCTTCTCTAACAGCAGCAACGTTAAGTGTGCATTCCAGGAGCCGTTTTCATAGTTGGGAATTGACATTCGTTGCAATTTTCTTGCTATTTCCATCATAAAGTACTGCCGTTGATGTACTAGTCGATGGTGTTGGTTCTTCCTTGACATCTTTGCTCTTATTCGCTTGAATCCTTTTCTTTTTAGACTTTGTTGGCTTCTTCTGTACGACAACTGGACTCCGTATCTGGAATTTCTGCTCGTGGACTGCTGCATAGAGACTCGTAAGGTAGTGGAATAGGTCTGAATAGTCTAGTGGCAGGAAGTAGGCTTCGATTTGTAAAGACTTTGTCCACGCATTAAGCCAACGAAATTATCGATAAGTTCAATCGTCACACATTCACACTTATTTATTGGAAAAGGCCAATATGCAATCGTAGGCGACGTTACGGTGCATCACTGGCATTCCGACCGACGTCAACAAGGATATTATCACTGAAAATAAAAGTATAGTAAACATATAATATGCTTAAGACTTAAAACAAACTGACTTACCAGATCGATGACATCCGATCCCTATATAGTTCTACATATTCATAGTCTTTTTCGTTCTCGGTGGTCATCCCTCATTTGAATCTCTTCTTTTCGTGTGATATTGTAGATCGCCTGTCGATATGATAGCGGTGTTGATCTCTACTTGATGAAGCCCGGTGTTTTCCTTGAGAATTCTAAATTAACAAAAAGACATTAGATCAACAAATGCGTTATATTTTTAGTTTCCTTGTTGGGTTCGACACAGCTTATTTTCTTCGGTTAAAAAATAAATAACGTCAAATAGCTAGCATGTTTGTTGACGTTTAAAAACGCCAAGTTTGACAATTTGAATGAAGTGGTTCAGTTCGTATTCAGTTTTGATTCAATTTATTCAGCAAAGGTGTGTTCGATTTGTATGTTTGTTGTATGTTGTTTTAACTGAATGGTTTCATTCAATTTGCAATATAATTTCGTGCAAATTATCTCAATTTGGAAATTTGATTTTGTATGGGAAATGAGATAATTTGGGACTCAATTTGCAAATTGTGAACGAAATTACGTAATTTGCCCTAATGAAAACGGGCTATTTCTCAATTTGGAAATTTGATTTTGTATGGGAAATGAGATAATTTGGGACTCAATTTGCAAATTGTGAACGAAATTACGTAATTTGCCCTAATGAAAACGGGCTATTAACTCTAAGCTTATAAAATAATAAATTTATAAGTAATAATAATTGCATTCCTACAAGTAAATCATGTATTAATATTTTTAAGAATCAAGTAATAATCGTAAAGTCTCAATCATGAGCAACTAGAATTAAACATTTAAAAGTATTTGATAAGAATCGATTCACAATAAATATGAAAAACTTAGATGAATAATCCGCCACAATATTACTAAAAAATCATTTTAAACCTTATGGTTTAAATGCAATCCTCGTTGAAGATGATCAATTTTACAAAATCGTTGAAAAAGCTTTCCAAAATAACTTTTCCAAAAATAGTAAAGTTAAAATATTTCGGTGTTTTCAACTGCTAGAAGATGTAACAGATGAAAATACTCTGGCAGAAATAATAGAAAAAGAACATTTAAGAAACAATCATAGAGGTATACCAGAAGTATACAAAGAGGTGAAATTAAGTTACTTCAACCCAAAACTGCTTAAGCGAATAACACAATATATAAACAATTGCGATGTATGTAATATTGAAAAATATGTAAGGAAACCTCTTAAGCCGTTATTTAAAATTACGGAAACTCCGCTAAAACCGCATGAAATAATCCATATAGACGTATTCTACAGCTTAGAAAAATCATTATATTTAACTATTATAGACAAATTCACAAAGCACGCTTGTGCTATCAAAATCTCTAGTAGCACTTGGATAGAATTTAAAAGAACTCTCTTACTATTTTAGTCAATTCGGAAATGTAAGGACAATTATAGTAGACAATGAATTAGGGTTTAAAGCAATTCCAATGAAAGAATACTTAGAAAATTGTAACGTAGAAATACATTACACATCAAATAACAACCACACATCAAACTCTGACGCTGAAAGACTACACAACACAATTAACGAACATATTCGACTTTTAAAACATGATGAAAGAACGAAAATCGATACAACCGAAGAAAACATTTTAAAGATTATAACGTATTATATTAATACAATTCATTCTACTACCAATTGAAAACCCATCGACTTTGTAAATAGACAAATACACCAAGACAAATATAAAGACATTCATGACACCATTCTGAAGAAAAAACAAAGAGTAATAGACAAACTAAACGAAAACCGACAAGACAAACTCTGGAACACACAAAAAATAGACGAAGACAATGTTATCGATTTACGAAAGCAAAACAAGTATTATTATTATTATTATTATTACGAATTCTTTATTTAACCAAAACTATAAATATACCTATTCTAAAAATAATTTTAAGAACATTAGCATGGCAAAAAATATTTGCCGTCTGCCTGAAATTGACATTTATTGTGAATAAAAAAAAAATAAAGAAGAAAGTTTAAGATTATAATAAGCTTAAAGTAAATATATAAATAAATAATACAAGGATGGATAAATATACATACATAAATTTAAAATTTTGAATTTACTGTAAAAAACTGTTTCGGTAATCTAAGGCATGATCAAAACTGATAAGGACCTTCGAACCGCACTCTCCGTTTAAAATTTGTTTCGCTTCCTCGTTATTTAAAAAGCTCTTTGAGAAATAAAGTCTTCGAAGTTCTTGCAGAATAGGACAAACGGCTAAAAAATGGTTGTCATCTTCGATTTCATTTCGATTGCAAAGGTTACACCTGGGATTATCATTTCTGTGGGGTTTATAATTCAAATTTAGCATCTCAGTCCTTGCCTTAAACAAAGTACTTATTTGATTTGCAGAGTTTACTATTAAAGTAATTGTTTACAACCAGAGTGTGATTAAGTTGCTTATAGACCAATCTGCTTGGAGAGATTTGAGCCCTATTCAAAAACTTGAGATACATTGAATCATCGACAATTGCAATACAATCATAAAACCTACCTTTCCAACTAGCAAGGGAAGTTGCACTAAGGTTTAGATTAAATCCGTGTGCAATTGCTATCTCCTGCCATTCTTTGAATGGAGACAAATTCCTTCGGAATGCAAAATCCATCATTTGCTTATGAAGATTTTCACTTGACATTTGCATTACCTTTATTATATAGTCGGCATTATATTTAAGATTTTTAAGATAGATTGGAGGGATACCTGATTCCACATGTATGGCATAATTTGGTGTAGCATTTGGAAGTTTAAAAATTCGTTTAAAAAAGAAGCGTTGCACGATCTCAAATTCATCGAGATCTTGGTAACCAAAAACTTGACTGGCATAGCATAAGCACGAGTTTATAGTGGCTTCAAAGACTAAATTTAGCTGAGATGCCTATGTATTTGTTGCAGAAGATTTTGTTCCATATAAGATTTATTGCAGATTTTGCCGACAAGCATTTATCTTTAACATGAGGACGGAAATCTAGATTGCTACGAAAAAGAACACCTAAATATTTAAATTGGTTAACCACCTCTATAGGTTCACGCTCCAGAAACCATGTTTCTCGCGGGCTTCTCCTTCGACGGGTACTTTCAAAGATCATAATTTTCGACTTCGCGGTGTTTATATTCAGGTCCCATTTCTCACAAAAGCTTTTGAGTCTATTAATTTGTAATTGTAATGTGATAGGGTTGTCCGACAAAACGACAAGGTCATCCGCATAAAGTAGAACCTTAATAAGAAGATTCCCAAATCGAACACCCCCAGGCAAATTACGCGAGACATCATCAATGAAAAGGGCGAACATAATCGGGCTTAAGGGACAACCTTGGGGCACACCGCTATTGGTACTAAAGAAGCTGGACATTGCACTCCCATTTGCCACAGCGGCGCAAGAATTGGTGAGAAGTTTAGAGTCTTAAAAATTTCGTCGATATACCTAACGTTGATAATTTATACAGTAGTGAATTCCGGTTGATATTATCAAATGCTGACATAAAATCAATAAAAAAGACATAGAGTTTTTGTTTGTTATCGATGAATCGTTTTGCTATATTGAAGAGTGCGAAGATCTGATCCACAGTTGAAAGACCAGAGCGAAAACCAGCTTGGAAAGAGCTTAGTAATTTGTTCTCTTCTACCCACCTCATAAGCCTACAATAAAGAATTTGGGTAAATATTTTTCTAAGACAAGGTAGAATCGAAATGCCCCTATAGTTTGCAGGTGAGCTTAGGTCTCCTTTTTTAAAAATTGGACAAATTTTTGACATCAAAAATACCTGAGGTATTTCTTCTTTTTCAAGAAGCTTATTTAAAAAATCAAGAAGAAGATTTATGAACGCCGGAGAGGAGTTTTTATAAAATTCGGCTGGAATTCCATCTAGCCCGGCTGCCTTGTTGTTTTTCATATTTTTAAGAATTGCTTGCAATTCATTTATTGTAATAAGCTCATCTAGGTCTGAAACAGCAAGTGAGGGTAAAGCATATTGAAAAATTTGTGAATTTGTTGGAGGGTTAAGAAGTTCCATGAAATGGTTTGCTAGTGACTCTATATTTATTGTCGTTGCTGGAAAATTCTTAACCCCACTTAAACATCTTATCTTAGACCAAAACGATTTTGAGGCTTTACATTTTGATAAACCTACTGCTATGCCGCCCATGAAAGTTTTTTGTTTATATTTGAATAGACTCTTATACTTTTTGTTTGCATCTAGGTAGAGCGATTTAAGGAAATTGGACTTGATTTTCCTAAAAATGTTGAGCATTGCAAAAGATTTTTTCCTGAGTTTAATGCATTCCCAGTCATACCACTCAACAGCAAAATTTTGTTTGCCATTGAGTGGCATGGCTGAACGCTTTATGACTTCTATTATTTCACCAGCCGACTGCTCGCAGGACCATGATACATGGCTCGCTAGATTATTTACTTAAACATCGAGTCTACGCTTGTACACAGCTACCTGACTATTGACCTATTTATATTTTCGAACTGATTCGGTCAGCATAGAATCGAAGTTTTGAAATTTTATGGATACCACTATTGGAAGGTGACCTGAATAGATTGCGGGTTGTACCTCAAAATCCTCTATAAAAGTAGGCCAATCGCCTCTAGCTAAGCAGTAATCAATTACAGAACAACCCTGACCAGAAATAAATGTGAGTTTTCTTCTCTACCTCGCTTAAGCGGCATATGCAATTTTGATAACGGTGCACTATTGATTATGTCGCCGAGAAAAGTTAAGAATTTTGTGTCTTAAATGTGTAGTTCAAACAACAAAGACGTGCATTTCCCGCAAAACAGGTTCACTCAACGATTTTAAAAGTTTTTATAATAAATTGAACAATTTTAAAAGTATAAATCAGTTAAAAAAGAGGACCGCACACAGAATCTGACTTTCTCAGTTAATGACAGATGTCAACACCAAGTATTATAGAATCCATATAAAATCAAGAAAAAAATATCAAACATAGACCAACCAACAGTTAACGAAATATAACTCATAATTTATTTACAGATATCTTTTACGTTACTAACCAAAACAAACTCCCAGGACATCCAAATTACCGACCTCAACAACAATAACGGTTATTTATAACTCTTAATTTTGACAAAGTTAGATTAATTAAAAATTATGTTAAAGTGCTACATATCATTAACATTACTGAAATAGAAAATACAAAAAAAAAAACAGTATAAAAGCCAATATGTTTACATTCGAAAATAAAACCAATAGTATCAGCACTATGTACAGAACTATACATCAAAACTTTATATTATAAGAAACAAAAATAGAAAATATGAAGCCTCATAACAAAAACAAGAGCCTTTTTAGGAACATGATTAAAATTCATTGCAGGAAACATGGACAGTAACGACGAGGTAGAAATTAAAAACAAACTAGATAAAATAAATGACATTAATAGGAAACTTACTACGGAAAATAATAAACAAGTTCTAATCAATCAAAATATAGTCGATCAAATTAAAAACATCTCTAACCATATCCGAAATCAACAAAAAACTATCGAAACGTACTTCAATAAATATAACCTTGAATTAGATGAAAGAATAACCACCCTAGATGAAGAAGTTCAATTGATGCAATACATGTACCAAACTAATAATGACATTATTCTTCTTAGAAACCATGTAGATGACATTGAACAAATACTTTTTTCAAGTAAATTAGGTATTCTTACAAAAAATATCTTAGCAACAGAAGCGAAGAAATTCAATAAACCTGATGCAAAATTGTAAAAAGCTAAACATTTTATTAAAAGGAAACTACCTAATAAAATTCAAAAATTGTAAAATTTCAATTCATAATAACACATTTGAAAACTTAGAAAAGAAACAGTATGACACAATTACACTACCACATTTTGTAACTAAAACTAAAGGAAATAAAATAGTACCAAACATTAGCTTCAATGATTTATATTTAAAGCATGTAGAAAATAGAGAAATCATTAAAGAAATATCAAAATATCATAAAACACTAAACATATCATCTTTAAATATCAATGTTATAACAATATTTTTTTTTCTATTATTATTTTTATTTTATACAAAAAATTAAAATCAAAAAACATATATATTTCGTCGGAGCCTCAATCTGTCGGTGGGGGTTGTTACAAGTGCCAACAATATAAATATAATTTAAACAAACAAGGTCAATCGACCGATTCCTGGAATCACTTCTTGAAGATCATTGCACTATGGATTCATAAAATGTTGCAACTATGCATTCATACAATATTGCAACACAATTCCAAGAAATGACTTCCTGCAATCGTTCCATGTGAACCAAATAAATTGCTGACTAAGCAAACTAGAATATAAAATCGGAGCTTTAATTCTTTATCGAAAACAATGTATAAGTTAGTCTTAAGAAAGCACTCAATAAAGATGCATACATATATTCATAAAGTAAAAATTTGTTTTTTTTTACCTTTGTGAGAAGTATAAAATCTGATTGTTCGACGCGCGCGAACAATTTATTCCTCGAAGGGTGGATGGTATGCGGAACGCGAATAGAGTTTGACTGTTCGTAGCAATCAGATGCAATTCGCGATGACCAATATAGTTTTAGATTAGAATGTAAATTTTCCTGTCGTTAATATTAATATAAATTATATTTCTACAATTTTGTTTAGAATTTGTGAAGAATTTAGGTTGGTAAATTGTTTTAAATTGAATTTATTGGTTTATTCTTCGGTCGTTGCTCGCTCTTATGTGAATATTCCTTTAGGGTTTCAAAAGTACTCAATTAGTACAATTCGTTACAAAAGGCGTTTTTCGTTCAGAGCAGAGCACTGAACAGAGTTCAACACATAGATAATGCACTGAACTTGTTCCAAACAGAGCGGGCTCTGAACAATAATATGTTTTTTAAACACACTTGAACCACACAAATCAGAATACATTTTTATTTCTAACCATAAAAAGCAATACATACCCTTTTTTGTACACTGATACACACCAGATAAAGAAAATCAACAAGCTTCTTTCACCAACTTATGTATCTAATTATTTTTTTCTTCACATTTTCATTATTTGCACACATGGCATTTGGTGCGCTCAGCAATTTACTCACATGCACAATCAATTATATTCGAGCACGTCGAGTGCGATCTACACATGTTCAGAACGAAAAAAGAAACACACATTTGGACCTCTGCAAGCTCTGAGTTAAAAGGAAACACACACAAATTGTTTGACAACTCAGACTCTGCTGTGAACTAAAAAAGAAAAACGCCTAGTGGGGCAAATTCATAGTCGCAGATTTTACATTCGCAGGTTTTACTAACCTACAGTTCAAGGCAATTTTAGCTCAATGAATTCAGACCGATTTTACTTACAAATTGTTAGTTTTATATTTTTATAAGATTATTTACTTGTTTTACTACATAATAGTTTCAACTATTTTGGAATGATACTAAACTTAAAAAAATAGAATCAACGTCCCAAAATTCAATCTAGGTTTAACTTAGATATGGCTTAAAAATGACTATAAATACGCCCCAATATGTTTAAACACAAGTTTAGGAAAATAGGATATGATTGCACATTACTTTAAAATGTTTCAATATTATAATGGTAGGAAAGAAGAGGAGCTGGTAAAGCATTCAACATTCGTGTTGTGAGACTAAGGGAGGAATCTCTATACTTGATAATACAGCTGAATTTGGGCTATAGGGCGAACTGATGAGCATGCATATTAATGGGCATATTCTTTAAGGGGAGGAATGCAAGTGGCTATTTCTCTAGAACACTCTCTATAAGAATAGCGATAAAACAATAACATACATGAAACTGCGACGATGTTCTAGAGGTACAATGAATTCCCTTGTTGCTCCATCACCAACCTTTCTTAAAGCTATTATTTGTGTTCTGTCCAAGAGACTTAAGTGAGTTGAGTTATGAGAGCACCTTCCCAGATATGGCGATTTTATTACTTGCATACATTCACTCACGAATGCATATTCTTTTTTCTATGTATTGTATTCTATTGCTCGTTGGCATGACGCGAAATGAGGTCCTGTAATCTACTTTCCTAGCTTTATTGTTGCCAGCATGGACATAATAGATTTTTCTTTCTTAGGTTTTGTCCTTGATTCCTTTTCTTGAACTCAAATTTGAGTGCATTTTGTATTTTTATAACATTTTTTAAATACGACTGGCGGCACTTTTGCTATCTATGGTTTCTTTTTCGAATAACAGATAAATACTACAACATGTTGATGTGAGTGCGAACTACGCTTCCAACTATTAATATAACTGAATCGAGTTGAAATTTGCTTGGTTCTACTCGATCGCAATCGGTCAGTTTACTTGAATCTAAACCTTGTCATTGTTACCCATCTCTTCAAATCCCAACTCAAATTCTCGATTCTGTATACAAACGTTGTAAGAAATTCTACATTACAATTTTATTGGGAAATTTTATTTTAATTGTTTTACATTGTCTGCAAAAATTGTTAACTTGCGTGAATCGCTGCGGTAACGCGGTTTGACTGTCATTGAGGACATGTATGTTACATACTTATATATATATGCATATATATTATTATTAATTTAATACGCAATACATCAGGAATAATCGATATGACTAAAAAACAACTTTTTTGAACTTTAGTATTGATTTTTTTAAAATTTTTGTTTTTCATTGCTCACTTGAGTAAAAATAGTACAAAATAGCCTTAAAAAACATTGAACGACGATTTGCACTTTCTTAAATACAATAATAATTTGATTAAACTTATGTTTTGTTTTTCTTGCTTTTTAATAATTTAAAATTAATTTTTACATGGAGCATAAACTCGACACTACTATATTGTAATTGTTTAACAATTCAAATAAATAAAACATTAGCCATCAATAAACAGAATATTAGCTAGCCAATAGGAAAATAAAAAAACAATATTTAAGATGATGTGCAGTGATCACAGACCAATTACGTAATTTAGTGAATTATACAATCTTTAAATACTATTTTATATAATTCGGATAAACATAGCCACCGTAGGTATACAGAATTCATACGTACTCTCATTTCGTAATTACTTTTTTATTAATTGTATTCGGAAATATATATGTAAATAATTGGACTATTTTTTAAGATTAGAGAGCGTTAAGGGTATGGCTAGTGTCCTTAGTCCTTCACTCATTAAATTTGTACCTATTTCATTTAGTTGATGAGATCCAAGCTCATTTCATGTCTTTTAAACTCAAGACTTCTTTGTATTATCGAACCGCCGAAGAGAGTCACATTCGAAATGATAAAGGTTTTTATTTGTGATTGCTATTCTTTTCTTCTTTAACACTTTGGTCTGCCTGTTGTTCATACATTAACCATGTACTTTGGCTGTTGAATGTTTATATTCTTCATCATCACGATCAAGCGCTCTCTTCTAAAGTTAAATAAGCAAGGAACAAAAAAATCTTACACGCGATTTGCTACTGATGAAAAATAGCAATTGGTTTGTAAAAAAAAATTGGTTTTAGTGTATGCTTTAATTTCGTTAGATGTGGAATTTGGTTGCTTGCGCAGCTAGTTCATCCATGCTTTTACGCGCATTTTCAGCCATTTCATCAAAAGACTTTTTCGTAGTCATAAGAAGATCATCTGTACTCTTGGCAGCACTCTCTGCAATACCTTTTACCTATTAAATGTAACGAAATTAAAAATAACGTTTTGTTTCTAATCTTGCTGTTTTATTTTAAATTACCTCCGAGTTAATACGACATATCACCCACTCCAGACCTTGGCGTCCTTTTCCTGCATTCATACTAATTGTGGATGTTACCAGATCTTCCATGTAATGACTAAGCGGTACACCCTGTACACTCACTTGGGCCTCTTGTTTTAAAAGTGTCTTTGATGTATCTGATGGATGGGGAACATAATAGATAACTTCATCTATGGAAATATGTCTGCAGAACGTAAGATTCATGGTTTTTAAAACCATTTGCTTCCGATTTGGATCAACTGTGGATTTTTCGCTGGCAAAGCATACTTTAGCTGTTCCGATTAACTGAAAGAATCAATATAAAAATAAATTGAATTAATTAAAAATTATGAAAACAGGTTTTGAAAATAAATAACGAAACACTAAATAAAATTTAAAAATACATTTATATATGTACATATAAGTATAAATATCAAATAGCACAGGTATGAAACAGCATCAGGTGAGAACTGCTCGACCGATTTCGTTGTTTTTTTTCTGTAGTGTCCTAAACATTGGTAAGTTAAAATATCTAGAATTGCGTAAAGTAATTACTGAACATCATAACATATAAGTTCATTTAAATAATTTAGAAGTACACATTTTGCATTTTATTTTAAACACAAACACAATAGAATAAAAAATTGATCTTTGGTTCACAATCCAAGACAATAGCCAATTTTTTTGGGAAGTATATCAGCAACGCAACAGGATTTCCTTTCTTGGATCCTTTCAAAACGGAGTGGTACATGCTTTATTTGAACAAATTTTGTGTGTGCAAAAAGAAGATCGAGAATCGAGAGTATTTTTTTTTCATTTACTGAGAAATAGAAAGACTGGACGATACACTAGTATGGTGAGTATTTTTTATGAATTAGAAAACAGAGAGATAAGACAACAAACAGTTATTTTTTATTGGTAAACGTTAGTGCCAGGAGCAACAAGGTAAGTGAAATCCTCCGAAAAAATAAAAACAATTTAAAGATATTCAAAAACGATTATTATAAAATAAATCGCGATGTGTCGTTCATTTGCAAATGAGCGAAAATAAATTCGAAAGAAGATAAGGAAAGTCCCAGTTTTTCTAGCCCGAAATCAATTTTCCAGACAATAGGTGAGGAAAACTTAGAAAATTTCAATTTTTTTAATAACACAACTACTCATTGTTCAAAAAATGTTCTGGGTTCCGATGATTCACTGAAAAAATTAGGAAATGAAATAATGGATTGGACAATAGGGCACAACATAACAAATGAAGCAGCTAATTCTCTTTTAAAGATTTTAAAAAAATATCACCCAAGTCTACCCGTAGATATTAGCACAATTAAATGTGTAAAAAATAATAACGAAATAATAGAAATGGATAACGGGAAATACTACCACGAAGGAATTGAAAAACACCTAATGAAATTCATACAACTCTATCATCCAACAGAAAATATTAGTAAAATGGACGTTGGTATAGATGGAGTTCCGGTTGCAAAAAGTTCAAACAGCCAACTGTAGCCAATCTTAGGCAATATTATCGGAGAAAACAAAGTTTTTGTTATAGGTGTTTTTCATGGCAACAAGAAACCTGAATGTTCCAATAAATTTTTAGAGCCCTTTGTTAAAGAAATGCTGCATATACAGCTAAATAAATTAGTATATATTGACCGAACTTACGAGTTTCAGATACGTTCTTTTATTTGCGATGAACCAGCTCGAGCTTTTATTTTGGGTAAGTAAGCCATAGTTAGTCAATTATATATTTCTGGTCGTTTTTTGCTAAAATAAAAAACGATTTGGATATTTTAAAAGCAAATAATTTATCTTTAACCTTTTTATTCAAAGTTTATCTATTTTGTACCTTCTCCTTTAGGAGTGAAGTCTCATTCTGGATACTTTAGTTGTACTAAATGCACTATAAAAGGCGTATATCAAATGCATAAAGTATGTTTTCCTGGGACTGACAACATCCTACGTACGGACGAAAGCTTCAAAATGAGGAAACACACGGAACATCACATACGTAACAGTGTTTCGTTAGAAAACCTAAGCATTGGACTGGTATCTCAGTTTCCCATAGACGATATGCATTGTGTGCTCTGGGAGTCATGCGTCAAATGCTACAATGTCTACTCAAAGTACGAAAGAAAACGTTCTCACTAAACACAAATGCAATATTTGCAATCAACCATAACTTAAAAAGTTTCAAGAAGTGCATTCCCAGAGAGTTTTCAAGAAAGCAACGAACATTTAAAGAGTTAGAGTATTGGAAAGCCACAGAATATCGTATGTTCCTTTGCTATACCGGAATGGCAGCTCTAGGAATCTTACCCACTGTATATTACGACCATTTTTTGTTACTTGGTTTCCGCTATCCGAATTTTAAGTCACCCGCAGGATTGCCAAGAAAATTGGGAATGTGGAAATGAGCTTCTTAAGGACTTTGTGAAAGAGTTTGAAAAATTGTATGGGGCAGACAATCTATCGTACAATGTTCATAGTTTGCTACATATTCCGGGTGATGTGACAAATTTTGGTGACATCAATGATTATAGCGCATTTAAATAGATGTTTTTTATGCATGCTCCAAGTCAATAAAAGACTAAAATAAAAATCTAAATATTATTAGGGACACCCTGTGTTCCAATTCCTTCCCCGCACATGTCATCAGCAGTTTGATAAGCAATTATCGTAACAAGAACAGTGCTACTCACGAAAATGACCCTCCTCCCCTTGTTGTATATCGGAGTGCATTATATATCCCATCCCTTTCCACTCGTATGAAAGCTGCAAATATTCGCAACAAGGAGATGACGAGAATAGCTTTTAGATCTGCTAATAACCTAAAAAATTTGTTGTTCACCAATACAAAGGGGAGGATTGATAAGCTAGACAAGTCTGACGTTGTCTATAGGATCAATTGTTTGGGGGGAAAAGGTACTGGTTGCTCATCTTTGTATGTAGGTACATCCAAACAAAAGCTTCGCAATCGCCTTTCAGGCCACCGCTCTGATATAAACAACCGGGGATCTCAGAAAACTGCACTTGCGCTTCACTGTATAGAGGAAGAGCATACACCTGACTTGGATAATGTAAGAATATTGGAGATTGAGAGACACCATAATAAAAGAATGTTGCTGGAAATGCTGCACATCAACAACACAGAGAGTGCAATCAACAGAAGATCTGATTGTGATAGTCTCAGTATTATATATAACCAGCTGATAAACAAAAAATAAAAACAGTAGACACAAAAAGAAAACTACGGACAGTAGTGTTTAAAATGGTTTAATTAATTTTGATTTTGTGACAAGTTTTATTAATAATTTTGATAATTCTTTTTATCTATATTGTGGATATGTGATGTACATTAAGTCTGTAAACTAATTGTTGTTGTAAGTGTAATTGACTTTTGTATAATAGTTTTATACAAGAAATTAACTTTGTTATATTTTTCCAACAATAAAAAGGCCTGATGAAGAGTGTATTCATGCTCGAAACGTCGCTTACTTTTTAACACCGTCTTTTATTGACCTGGAGCCTGCATAAAAAACATCTATTTACATAACAAAAAGGTCACCAATAAATTCCTATAATTATAGCGCATTTAAATTTGAAAACTATATGCAACTCCTTAAAAAATGGTTAAAAAGGGTTCCTTCCCAATTCAACAAATTTGCAATAGATTGGCAGAAAGAGAGAAAATCAACATTGACTCACAACCATCGCAATGCACTAAATTATTTTCTCTATCAAACACATATCCGAACTATTGTGTGTTAGATATAGGTATAGTAAAAGTTGAAAAAATTGAAAATGAAAAAATCATTGCAAAAGTTTTACTTGGCCTTAAAAACTTTTTTGATTTCCCAATGGAATCTAGTACCTTGGGTATCTATTGCTGCCACTCAGAAAAAATGTCAACGGTATCGCAGATGTTTGACCTAGCCGAAGTTAAAAACAAAATTGTCAAACTTTCCATAAAAAATATAATTTTATATATTCCACTCCAACACCTGGCATAAGTACATATTTTCTGACTGTGTCAAAGTTCTTTCAAAATTATTCTTATCAAAAATCTGCTTTTGAAAATTCTTCCTTTTAAATTTCTGTTCCACAACATTCTGTGACTAAAAGCAAAGTTTCGAAAATATAATATAGGCTAAACTATTCAATAGCACACTTGACCAAAAATACGAATTTTTCTCTGTAAAAATCCAACTTTATCAAATATACTATATATTTACATTATATAATTACATTATAATTATAATGAACTAAATTTTCAGAATTATTTTTTTATTAAATATATCTGGCAAGAATTTTGAAAAACTGAATTTGCAGAACAATTTTGAAAAAATCTAAATTTGTACCCACTTTTTCTTTTGTTACCTACATATGTATATAAGTGCCTGACTTACTCTTAACTGAACGAATTTCTTTTTATACTTAGATGAATTTGAAAATTCTCAAGAGTTCGGATACGACGAATCAGAAAATTACGAGGAATTTTTAAAAATAGATTCATCAAATATAAAGCCAGCAACCAGCACTCAGCTCCCGTCTTCACAAAAAATATATCCCTATAAAAGAAATAACCAATATCCAAAAATAATTTCAAAACCCATAAAAATAATTTCAAGTAAGTTCCCTTTCAGTTGAATAAATTATCCTTAGAACTTTAAAATTCGTCCGTGCACCTATTATAACAAATTAGATTGGAATCTATAAACTTATTTGCAGACCCACCAAACAAAATAGTATTAAGCGATGGACAACCTTTAACATCACAAAAACAATTTTCCAACACCAAATATATAGCAGCCCCAACACCCAAAAAGACGCACAGTTATATAGCAGCGCAACCTCCATATAATACCCAAAATATAAATACAGGACCCGCATCAACGCCACTAGCAAGCGATTCAACTCCAACCCTTGTGTGTACACTTATTAATAGCGTGGAAGAGCTGCGAAATCTTGTTGCCAGCAGCATGAAGGAAATTAAATACCTGCGTAGGGAGGTACAAGAACTCAAGACAAAGTCAAATGAGAACGACACTCCTACAAAGCTGCCATTCTTGGAAATCCCATGCTCCACCATGGAGCATCTGACCTCATTCGAGGAACAAAGATATGAGTATTGCGTTAAAAATAATATTTAATTCTAAAACGATCCCCTTTGGTAGATAATTTCATTTTTATTTTGCCGGCGAAGAAGAAGGTACTACCCAATAGCTTTGTTTTCCTCGTACCATTTCCATTTTATTGTATTTGTAACAGACTGGGTTCCTAATTTAACATCCAATTCCCTTGCATGCTCTCGAAATTTGTTTTCTGTGTGTATCCACAAAACTGATTCTTTTTTACGCTCATGTAACCAGACTCTTTCTTTCATTCGAAAAACCATCCGCTCTCTTTCTAAAGTTGGTTACTTTTTACGCTCGTGTAACCAGGCACTATGCTTCTTCTCTATTATGTGTAAGGCAACCGCAGATTTATTAGGTCTGTTGAGCTGTTCGTTGGCTAAATGTTCCTTAAATCTTGTTTATATGGTTTCTATTCTATGGAAAAACCAAGAGAAAAGACGATGTCCGAAGAGAAAAGACCTTCTGCACCTTCTTCTTTTTCAAGAAACAAAATATACAATTACTTTATTCATGCGACGGAAAACTCAAATCGAAGCTGTGGTCAATAAAAGATAGAACAGAAAACAATAAAAAATCAGGGCCCGTGTTCTGTAACTTTCGAATCGATAAAAATAGCCGAAACACTAAAAAAAAAATATTTGTTTTCTTATTAAGATGCCAAAATGACTATTTCAAATTATCGCCTACCATTGCAAAATGCCAGTCAAATAAATTGAAAATAATGAAATCTTACAGAAACCCATTTTTTCAGAGGCATTAAGTGAGGAAAAGTTATCGCCTAAGTTTATAGAACATGGGCCCAGGTAGTTACGAGATTGCATGCAATGAGTGTGAGCAGAAGTATTATGGACAAACCAAAGAAATATTGAACCATGGTTTAATGAACATTTAGGCAACAAAAAGCTGAACAGACCTAATAAATCTGCGGTAGCCTTACGCGTGAAACACAAAAACAACAACATCTTGATGAATTGATGAATACAATGGATGCATCGATTAAGTCATCTCTCTTCAACATCATAAGAAGACAAGACTATCTAAATGTTATGTGTCTATGAGCTAATTAATTGTTGTTTCTTTCTTTCTTACATGTTATTTGTAATAAGTTAAAACGTTAAATGCTTTTTAATACTCGTATGTATAATTATGTTTTGCTATTTAGTCAATAAAAAGTAGTGCTGAGGATGGAATGCAAAGCGCCGAAATGCATACAAAATCGACGTTTGTTTTTATTATTTATAAGTAAGTAGAGGGGTATGTTCGTATAGTGCTTTTGTTAGCATTCATAATTTAACTACATATTAAAACATATTCAAACATCGAGTTGGAGCTCAGAAGTTAATTAAAAATTAGCAGCTTTATTCATTAACGCATCATAGCGAGTACATAAGACTATGTTCTATCTAAAGGTTCTCAAAACGAAAATTTCTTATTCTTTACGTTGCATAGCAGCAAATAAGCTAAACTCGCTTGTAAGTAATATAGCACCTACATAAAAGGAATTTTGTATCGAAGTCATTTGACATCGCCTTATCAATTTCGTTTTTTTTAAAGGGTGTGTAAATTTGTATTTTGTTTATGCACCAAGCACCAACGACGATGCTATGTGGAAGCTAGTCTTATTTTGTTTAATTAATTTTTATTTAATATTAACTTATAACTATCTTAAAGCGAGACAAAAATGTTTAAAACTAACCTAATTATCAATAATTTACAACTAATGTAATGGCCCTTTACGGGCGCTCTAAACTAAACTATAACTCTTAGAACTATGGACCTAAAAACCATTTTAATTAAATTTATTTATTTATTTATATTTCAATATGACATTTTAATTAAACCTAATTATTTTATTTTTATTTCACCAAGAACACATTTTTTAGAAAAAACTCAGTATCAAATCATAATAATTTCTTTACTTAAAAACTACCTAAATATAAACTTAAAATATTTAAAACTAGATACAACTAACTTATACTAACTAAAAATAACTTAAACTACTTAAAATACCTAAAAATACCCAAAACCATTTAAAACTACTCAAAAACTAGAACAGCCACAGCAGCATTTTTTTTCGTTTTTTAATTTGGTTTGTTTATATTTTGCATACGCATGCAGACACACAGCTACATGCATCCCACACATACGAGTACATGTACATACGTACATACATATACGTACGCACATATATGTACAGACACGCAGGAACATGCACATATGCCTCGGCATACATACATATTTTTAATTTTTTTTTGTTCCACCCAGACTGTTCCCTATACCTTATTACCCTAAATGTATGTAAATCGGCCAAGACATACCATCCTAATCGACTTTAAATATCATGATGCTGTTCAGAGAGCCACCAGAACTGGTTCCCTTGTTTCGCCCTATCCCTTCGGTCCCGATCGGACGCAGTCCTACTGAACCGAAGGCGCTCCTCTCCACCTTGAGCGATGACGTCTCGACCATACAAGAGTCGCCTATCTACAGTTTTCCGGCTGACGTGGTAGATGAGCCGAACCGCCATTCTTTGCTGTATCAGCCCTCGACTGTCTATATAGAGGAAATCCTCGGGAGGGATGTAGCCACTTGTTGAGGACATCGCTCTTGCAGTGTGACCCCGAATCAGTTTAAACAAAAAATTATCTATTCTGATTATGTTGGCAGAACCTGGTTGGAATCATATCGTTTGTATTCCGACTCTGGTGTTCAGTGTAAATCAAGGCAACGTTTAAGACACTGCCTCTCAAACACCCGAATCTTTTCCATTGAGATGGGGCAACGTTGAACCACACCGGGGATGCATAGGCAATCATCGGCCTGATGAGGGCCATGTAGCAAATAACCTTTACCCTGCTGTCAAGACGGCTGTTATAAAACAATCGGTTTGTCAGGGCAAAGGCTCCCCTAGCCATTGCCAGAGCAGCACCTATATGTCTGTCGAAATACAAGTACTGATCCAACCAGATGCCAAGGTACTTTACTACACTTTTATTCGCCAATGGGTATCCATGCGGCACCACGATCACCAGCTTGCGCCAGTTCTTTCTCGTATCCCTTGAGGCGATAGAAGAATAGTTTGTGATTTCTGGAAGTTATTTTCAACTTTCAGTCATCACAATATCGCTGAATCTTGTCGAAGGTACGCTGCAAAAGAATTTTGATGACCTCAACTGTTGGAGCTGTTCTGTAGGCAATTTGATGGTCGGCGTACGCAATTGCCTGAGTTAGACTACATATCAGATCGCTGGTGTTAATGCTGAAGAGAATCGACGAGTTAACCGCTCCCTGCTGAAGACCATTTTTAATATTAAAAACTATGGTAGAATTTACATTGCCACTCTTGACAACAAACTTTCTACCATTTAGCATGACATAAAGCATATACAATAGAGGTTTACTTATATCTAGGCTGGTAAGCTTTAGATAGAGACCTTCTAACCATACGGTGTCGAAAGCCTTCTCCAAATCAACCAGACAGGCACCCGTACACTGCTTTTTAGTTTTGTTCCATTGGACATCAGAAACGAGTTTAGACGCGGCATGAATAGTGTGATGTCCCGAATTAAAACCGAACTGAGTATCCGGTATGATCATCCGCCCACTTGAACAGAGCCCTATTAATAACCTTTTCAAATACCTTGCTGATGCTCGGAAGAAGACTTATCGACCGAAAATTCGCCGGATTGGAGTTGTCCTTTCCCATTTTATGGAGAGGATGCACCACTGCTGTCTTCCACCGCACTGGATAATATGCATTATTCAGCGCTTTGTTAAACAGTGTGGTATAAATGTCAACTGCTTCCTGAGGGAAATGTCGTAGTACAACGTTGGATATACCATCGACTCCTGCTGATTTCTTTTTCTTTAGTGAATCGAAGATGAGCTGGAGCTCAATCTTCGAAATTAATAGGGAACGGGGCCCATTTCGCTCGGCGATTATGGAGTTTGCAAATGTTCATCATTAAACCCGGTAAAACCAATGTTCTCAGATCGCCACTGCATTATATCGTTCCGGAGGTAAAAGTGGTGAACCAGAGCTCTGCTCTCCAGCAGATGAATGCTAGCATTCACCTTAAACACTTCCTGGAAAGCAGCCCCCACAGCCTCCACCTTCTCCTGCGGATCTTCAATTATGAAGAGGTCAGAAGAAAAATGAAGCCAGTCTTATCTCGGTCGGTGAATGTGCAAGATATATTTCAGAGCAGGGGTATATTTACATTTTTTGTTGCAAAACTCTCGTGTATGTCACAAACTCACAAAGAGAAAATAAGAGTATCATGTGTACAAATGTGTAAAATTTATTTTGACATCAGTACATTATAAATTATAATTGGAAGAAAATGTGTATATGCAATACAGAATTTGCATAGCGAATACATGAGAATATATAAGCATATAGTATATGCGCTCCTTAACTATGCACGCGTATAGCGTATTGCAATGAACAAGGCTGTAGTTATATAAAATATGGACGGAAAGCCTTTTTAGCAACTCCACCGTTACCACCGAAAAAGATGAAATTAAGATCAACACACGACAGCATGGATTTTTGATACGAATCTCATAATTGGGGTGAATAGCCATGTTTTGGTGAAAAGTATAAAAGTTGCAACAATTAAACACTGAAAAATGTGGTCAACTGGAATCACAATTTAAAATGACGTGGCACGTCATTTTAGGTAAAAAATGATTACCTACGACATTCGTCAATAAAATTTGACATTTTCTGACAAGGCAATAAACTATATTTTGAAATATTTAAAATATATTTGTCCAAATTTCGACAAACACAACTCTGTTGCATAATTTTCTTTGTCGTGTATAATAAGGGTATTCATGCACTGCGGAAAACCCGGATAAACCTCAGAAAAAAGATAATTTTATCTCCGCAGAAATTAACTGTGAAAGTTTGTATGGGAAAACATTCTGCAAAGCAGACAAATTTATCCCATGAATTTGATTTAGAAAGATTTAACGAGTGTTCGGCCAACTGGACATATCAACGAAAATGTTGTGTGTGTATGTTGTGGGATGGCCTATTGTCGTCGGACAATAGGCCAACCTATATGAGAAATTCCAGTTTGTTTGGATAGCCACTGGCGGCTATTTGATTGTGACCTTAGAAGGCCTATTTGTATTTTACCTTGTTAGGCATGAGAAGGACTATTTATTAATTAGCTTATTTGGATTCGCTGATTTCTATCCTCGGACAGAAATAATAAAAGTCGTCTGAGGAACTGAAACTAGGATAGACATAATCAAGGCACCTGAGAAACTCAATGAACTCATTTTTATTGTAATCTTCTTCCTCTATTTACACTACTTAAAATATTCTTAACCTATCATCCCTAACAATTTACATGTCAATTAAAATTGCTAGACGAGCGTTAATTTTCTTTAAATATTTCTTAATTAACTGTCCTACTATAAAAATGCTGGGAGGGCATTCCCCATTAGTTATTATTTAATATTATTTAATATTATTTAAATGCTAAATAAGCATTTTATCGTATTTAATAAATTCGTGGTGCTGATTTTTTATTTTAATTATTTTTGTTTGTTGGGTTTAAAATTATGCTGGCTATGTGAGATTTGGTTATGTGTCTCATACAACAACTCCAAGATATCCCCTTTTCATGAGTTGAAATTAAATCTGAAAATTTCTAATTTTAAGTATAAAAATTGAGATTTTTAGAGTGTTTTTAATGGAGTTCAACAATTTATGACTTTTATTTATTTCGAAAAAATATATCTCCATTATTTCGTTAAAGGCCAATTTCAATTTTCAATTTATTTATTTAAAGGAACTAGTCTTTTAACACTGTAAGATAAAATACCTAATAAATTAATGTAAGCTTCGGTATATAATACTGATAAATAATATATAACTGATTGCTAAGTAGTGACAAAATCAATTAATACGTATGTATGGCTTTAAAGTAGGGATGGCGGTGATAAAAAATTAACCGGTTTTCGGTTTTTCCGGTTATTTTCCCTCACGGTTTACCCGGACGGTTTTAACCGGACAAAAAAACCGTTTTTTTTAATAACCGGTTTTCGGTTTTATATACAAAAATTGTTGGTTTTTTTATTTGCTTTAAGAAACGGTCATGTCAAATAAAATATATCTACACACGACCATGTACATACTATTATTTTCGAAAAAAACTACACTTCGTGAAATACTCCCATACAAACGAAAATTGCAGATGCGACAATATATTTCAGTTAATAATCTTATTTTAAATAATAAATTATGTTCAAGTTAACAAACGTTCACCGGTCAACAACAACCGCATCGCAATGAGATGAAATCCGCTGGCAGATAGGCAAGTAAACATACTCGTAGACCGTCTGTTGAAGGGAAGCCAAGATAATAGGAATGAAACTTTTTCAAAAGTTACCTACTATAAAAGTGTAGGTTTCGACACCAAACAACTCAATTTTTCAGAAGTGTGTGTAGTTCAAAATGATTTCACCTTCCTACCACTACAATTTCTCTATAAAAGGAAAGTTAGCAGGGGTGAATAACGTTGCAGGTTGCACACACACAAATGCATGTTTTATGACACAAAGACAATTTTTTTGCAAGACATTTTATATTTCTGTGGTGATAAAAGTGTCAATGTAAATAACCGGATTTTTTCAGCCGGTTATTGGATTTCTGAAAAATCACCGGTTTAACCGAGGCAAACAAATCTCCGGTAAAAACCGGTTAACCGAAACAAAATAACCGGTTTCGGTTTTAACCGGCCGGTTTTTCCCATTCCTACTTCAGAGATATTGAAAAATGTGAATATTTGTATTTGGTAATACAAAAACAAGAAATATTAAGCAAAAATGTTTGAAAAATAATAGTTAAATAACTAATAACAGAGATTCTTATTTAAGTACCTCCAAATGCCGGCAAAGTCTCCGCCTGAACTGATTCGTGTTAGCTATCAATCTGATACATTTAGGGAGGGAATTCCACAGCTGGAATACGTTCACAAAAAATTGTCTTTTGGACACAACGCAAAAGTAATGAACGGGTGTAAGGTCGAGCGTTCTAGTAGACCGTGAAGGAATTCGATTAAAAAGGTACAATGATTGGGGAGTCTGCATTATATTATGCAGCAGAGTCGAAGTCCTAAAATTCAGCAAGTTTTGAAAAGTGATGCCATATAATGATTTAGAAAAAAAAATGAGACTTCAGTCGATACCCAACTGTCGCGGAATTAGTTTTCCTTCTAATACAGTGCGCTAGTAAAACTCGATTTTGTGTAGCCTTTAAAACATTATCAAAACGTTTCCTTTTAGTCCATACCAAATTTATAAAATTCGGTAAAGACATAGTAAAAATCTACACATGTATAGTCGGAAAGCATTCTCTTGAACCCGACACCAAGAGTCCGCGTAAAATAAAACCTAACACATTAAACTATGATTTTCCAAACGGTTTAACACACTACGAATCCCACCGAAACACCCACTGGGTGCTGGACCGAATCCTGCAATGAGAATCTTGAGCACCTGATAATTACTCACTTCCCGTGATGTGGGTTATATGACAGCAACCCGGAAACCGAGTCCTACACGGAACACACTACCATCGGATATTATAACGGATGCCAGGATTAGATGGGCAATCCATTCCTTTTCTCCCTGGCCTTGACGGCATCTTCCCAATGATGCTACAGAAGCGCGAAATCCAAATAATACCGCTCCTGAAAAACATTTTGCTTAATACTTTAAAATACGGATATATTCCTTTATCATGGCGCGAAGTCAAAGTGGTTTAAATTCCAAAAGCTGGCAAACCTAGCGATACAGAAGCAAAAGACCTCAAGCTATCAGTTTGACATAGTTTATTCTTAAAACGTTCGAAAGACTGATAGACCTACATTTTCGTGGCACTCTGAAAGTGGCTGATTTATCTCCAGCTCAGCATTCCTATACAAAGGAAAAGAGTGTAGAAAAGGCACTTCACAGTGTCGTCAGCACGATTGAGAAGAGACTGAGTGACAAAGAATATACCCTTGCTGCGTTTCTTGATATTGAACACTCTCTTGTAGACGTAAGGTCGATAATTCAATAACAGATTGGGTTATGTGCATGATGAAGAACAGTCAAGATGAGGGAATCGTCATCCAGCGGCACCCCACAAGGGGTGTTCTCTCATCACTCCTCTGAGTGCTGGTTATGAACACAATCATCCTTACTCTCAAACACTGTGGAGTAAAGGTAGCAGCCTATGCTGACGACTTTGCGCTATTAGCGCCAGGTAAATTGTTATCCATTATCAGCGAACAGATCGAATATGCTCTTTCTAAGGTAAGTATATGGACTAGAAAGTGTGATCTGATGGTTAACCCGTCAAAAACTGAACTGGTCCATTTTGCAAACAAAAGGAAAATACCAAGTTTCAGAATACCTTCAAGCTCTTTCTAAGGTAAGTATATGGACTAGAAAGTGTGATCTGATGGTTAACCCGTCAAAAACTGAACTGGTCCATTTTGCAAACAAAAGGAAACTACCAAGTTTCAGAATACCTTCAATTGAGGTTGTCCCGTTGAAAATTTCAGATCAGGCAAAGTATCTCTGTGTGATTCTATACAGAAAATTAAACTGGAGCCAGAACACTCGGGAAAGAGCTAAAAAAGGATTTTTTTTTATAATTTTGAACGCGCTCAAGGGATTATGAATTCCCTTTATGTTTTTAACACAGCGCGGCATCCGCTGAAAGAAATGACCCACTCAAGGTCAGTATCACAAATTATGGCAACATTCTCCTTTTAACGAAAAATAATAACCAAGCAAATACACTTCTCAAAAAGAAAAGCCTTTCAAACTTATGTGAAATTGAAGTTTCATTACACCCCACCCTCAACCCTTCTTGTGGTGTCATATTTTCCACTGAATTGAAAAACCTTTCAGAGAAGAAAATCATTGAAGGTCTCGCTGACCAAATTGTTACCGAATGTAAAAAAATTACAAAATTCATAGACGGCAAAATGATCAACACTCCTCTTCATATACTATCGTTAAACCTATATGAACTTCCTTCAGAAATTAAAATTGGCTTCTTAAACACCAAAGTTGAACCATATGTACCGAAACCGGAGCAGTACAAAAACTGCTATCGTTTTGGTCATATCATACCAAAAAGCATTGCAAAGCAACGGTCCAAACTTGTGACGTATGCAGCTCAGCGGTCCACGATTCGGAGCTATGTAAACAGGTTTTATATGTCAACTGTAAACACGAACTTACAAAAATTGTCAAGTTAAAATCAGAAGATCACAAATTCTAGAAATAAAAACAATAAAAAAGTAACATACCAAGCAGCCAGCAAATATATA
The DNA here is from genome assembly GCA_910595825.1 of Philhelius pedissequus. NCBI lineage: Eukaryota > Metazoa > Arthropoda > Insecta > Diptera > Syrphidae > Philhelius > Philhelius pedissequus. The sequence continues at coordinate 239,059,522 of OU343160.1, forward strand.
TAAGAAAACCCCTTCAATTCCCTGAACCTCAAGCCGACAATATTTAAAAGAAGATCTCAAAACAGTACTCGAGCAGAGGAAAAAGAGAGACAGATCGCTTCAGAATACAAGCGAGCCTAATAGTAAAGAAAACGAAACCAATATGGATACAACTGAATCAACTACACAACAATCAAATAATGTAAACAACATCATGAATATCAAAAACACTCATAAGGAAAAAAACAACACTCCTCTAAAATATAACCTCAACACCACATTAACAACTTATTTTTACTCAATAAATACTTAATTTAACACTTCAAAGTTAATTAACTCATTTTATTATCTCCACGACAAATAAGACCTCCACTCATTGAATTTATTTTATTAAATTCAATTGAGTGCATCCTGAATTCTTATTATGGCCCTTAGAATTCGTCAATGGAATTTGCAGGGTTACCAGAATAACTATCTAGACCTCGAACTTTTAATAAAAAATACCTCTCCCGGTATTATTCCCTTCAAGAAACTCATTGCCCTACGGTAACACTCCTTTCACACCCAAACAATTAAATTCTTACTTCAAAAATCATCAAACTATCACCGCAAAAAAAACGGCATCGCTTTTCTGATTAGGAGAGACATACCACACAAAATAATTGATTTAAAAACAAACTTAAGACCAGCTTAGCCATAGAAATTAATTTAAAGCACAAATTTACATTGACTAATACCAATCTAGATGAAAATGAAATGGTTACGGCGGATATTCTCCTTGATTTAACTAATAATATAAGCGGTGATTTTATACTACTAGGAGACTTGAACGCATGGAACCCATTATGGTACTCTCCGAAACATGACAGTAGAGGCAAAGTAGTTGAATCTTATATTGTAAGTTCAAACGCAATTTTGTTCCTAAACGATGGATCCCCTACGCATATATCCTTAACACACATCGATTTAACTCTACGCTCACCACAACTAACACCAGTGTCTAAATGGAACACACTTGCGGATGTATACTCCAGCGACCACATACCAATAATTATACAGGCAACCAACATGTTCACTTTTAAAAAAAATCATAAGTTTACTCCAAAGTTAAAATTAAAATTGGCTATATACATATAAATGTGCTATATGCTATATGTGGGATGGGGCAAATCGGAAGAGCATTCTTCGGCACCCATACTAACTGACGAGAATATGCACAATTCACGTACAAACACACTTGACGAACGAACGAACAAAAAGAATGTGCGCCCCTCTCCATTATTTCATTTTCTTGATTCTTCCATACCATTTTGATCATGTGGGAGTTAGTTTAGTTTAGTTTTGAGTACCGCCAAGTACAGTCCGTTCGTCATAACGCCACTTAATATATCTATGCTGTCTACCTAATTAAATTAAACAAAATAAAGACAATTTGAGCCATTAAGTATTTAAAAGAATTACAACTGTTTTTTTATTGAGAAGATCGTGACGTGGATTGAAGTTAAAGATCCTACATATATATATATATATATATATATATATATATATATATATATATATATATATATATATTTAATTTAATTTAATTTAATTTTGGTGGGTGCAAAACCCCCATTTATTTGGCTTATACAAGCTATTTTCTGTATCTAACTTAAAAACTAAGAAACTTAATAGCTAAGACTTAAATTAACTGGTTGGGAGCTTAGGGGACGAAGTTTTAGGCAGGGAGTACTGATATTAAAGTCAAAACAAGAGTTAGAATTGACACTCCTCAGCATTCGGGAGATGGGTTCATTGGAGCCATAAGAGGTTCGATGAGTGGGAAGATAGAAGAGGCGAGGATTACGAGTGTTACGAGGGTTAGTATTTAGAACGATGGATTCAATAAGGGCTGCTCAGTCAATGGCATTTGAAAAGATTTGGTGAATGATGAGAATGTCAAATATTTCTCTTCGATCTTTCAGCGTATTCAGGTTTAGAAGTTTGATTCGGTTTTGATAAGTAGGTAATATTAAAAGATTACTCCAATTAAGACCTCGAAGAGCAAATCGAACGAAACGGCGTCGAATGCTCTCAATTCTGGCAATGTGCACTTGTGTGGTAAGGCGACCAGACTTGACAAGCGTATTCAAGACGCGGACGAACAAATGATATGTAAAGGGATCGGGTAACGTAGGGGTCTGCAAATTCCTTGGACCATCGTTTCACGAAGCCAAGTGCTGAATTTGCCTTGAGAATTATATCGTCGATATGTTTGAGAAAATTCAGCTCATTGTCGCAAATAATCCCAAGGTTACGGATAACCTGAACGGGTGAAATTGTTTGACTGTGTAGAAGATAGAGACGGGGAGGATATTTGATGCGTTTACGTGAGAAGGTAATAGATTGGCACTTGGAAATATTAAGCTCGAAACAGTTTTTGAGCACCATCAGAAGAAGAAATTACCTTGCAAAACCTAGTATCGTCTGCGTAGAGTGAGAGGGAGGAATGTTTGACTATCATTTCAATGTCGTTGATACTTACAATGAAGATGAGAGGGCCTAAATGGCTGCCTTGGGGAACACCGGATGTAGCTAAAAAACGGCTTGATAAGAAGGATCTGATCTGTAAAAATGGTTTTCTGAATAAGAAGAAATCCATCTCAACAGAATCGGTTCAAAGCCGAGGGTGGAAAGTTTAAAAAGAATAAGTTTGTGGGAGATTTTATCGAAAGCTTTACTAAAATCTGTTGAAATAACATCGACCTCTTTTACAAAATGCTTTCGAATATTTCGGGTATATGCGATAGTTTAGCGATGGGACGATAGTTTTTCACGTCACACTTAGGACATTTTTTGTGAATAGGGGTTATAAACGCCGTTTTCCATACTTGAGGGAAATCTCCTTGGGATATGGAGATTTTTGAGAGGGGAAAAGAAAGAATGGAGGAGCATTTCTTTAGAAATATGGCAGGGATACCATTGGGGGCGGGAATATACTCATCATTTAAATGATTTAACTTTTCTTCAATAAGATAGGAGTAAAAAAAATGCGGGAGGAATGGACTAAAAGAGAAATTCGGTAAAAACCAGAAATAAGCAGTGTCAGAAACAAAAGAATCATCCGTGAAAGATTGTTTGAAGTAACTTGCAAAATAATTTGCTATAGGGAGCGCTTCGGATGAAGCTTCGTTATTGAAAGAAGGGGAGGATGGGTCCCCTTCAGATTTTCTTTTGTGGTTGACAAATTGATAAAAAGACTTAGTGTAATTAATAATATTAGATTTCATTTCGATTAAATAGCGTTGGTAAAGGGTGTTGAAAAGCTCGCATAAGTGGAGATAAGAACCAAGGTAAGCTGAATAGTAAATAGGAGATCGAGTGCGAAGGAATATTGTCCACAATTTGTTCCTTTTATTTCTTAGAGTACGGGGCCTGTGATTATACCAAGGTGGAGAAGTCGAAGAAGTTTTTAGTCTAGAAAGGGGAACATATAGGGATATAGCATAATGTATTTCTCTGTAGAATGCGGATGTGGCATCTTCTACATTTAGATTTACAAAATTAAAGGGAGTTCTCTTGAGATATTCATTAATTTTGCGGAAATTTGCTTTGTGGAAACAGTATGAAGCTGGTGGTAAGGGGGGTTAAGCGGTGTTGAAGACTGAAGAAAAAATGAGAGAAGGAGGTGAGGGTGGTGGTTATCTATGTTTGAAAGAGGCAGGGGAGAAAGTGAGATTGAGGAATTGATGGGATCTGTTGTAAACACAAGGTCAAGTTGCCTAACCATGTAGTTTGAGATTCCTCTTCCTTGGCAGAGGCAAGAGTCTGCTAGGCTATCAATGAAGACACATTCTTTGGCAGAGGTGGGGTTAGGAGCAATGTAAAATGATTGGTCGTCCATTTTAGATATGGCAGGTTGAAGTCACCGAAAATAAGGATTTCATCATTTTGTGTTGCATGTTCATAAGATTCGAGAAGTTGCGATGTTAATATGTAAACGTAGATAATGTAAAGCGACTTATGGGGTAGTGTTATTTTGATTGAAACATAGTCAAGAGTCGGGAAGGAGAATATTGAGAGAAGAGATGAGTCAATTGTTTTAGTGATAGCTAGTAGGACGCCTCGGAGTCATCAGTGTCACGGACTTGATCATTTCGATAAACATTGAAAGTAGATGGGAATAATTCCTGGTTGTGTATGCTAGGGATAAGATTAGTTTCAGTCAGGACATATACTTCAAAAGGTATAGCGTGGGTTTGTTAAAGGACAGCTCTTGTTTTTGAGCGGAGTCCTCTTACGTTTTGGTAGTAAAACTTAAGAGGTAGGTTCTGAGAGGCTGAATTATCAACGAAAAAACTTTTGATGGTCGGCTTTGCTACGTTGAAGGTGAGAAATGCGTTTTGAGTGAATGTATTGTCCAAAAGCAGATAGATCACTCTCAAATTTTGAGGAGGCAAATTAAAATACTCATGGTATTTGACATAGAGCCTTTTGAGGCTGGTGAAGTGGACAGACCTTCCTGTTGTAAAGAGACCATAACGCTTGTCCTTGTCTTTCCATCATAGCATACGGAGTCCGATTTGTCGTGAAGATTAAACAAAAAGATGCGTATGTTCTCAAAAGTTTTTTTGTCTCTAAGTCTAGAGAGAGCGTATCGCGATTCAGTTGAATCAATGTTTTGCTGAATAAGTTTGACTGCGGGAGGTAAGAGCGGGTCAATGTAGGAAGATGATCCTGAAGGAGGCTGGGTTATTGGATTAAGTGTGTGTGAACGGACAAAATTGGGGTATTTTGCTCCGGATGTTATGTCGAGGCTAAAAGAATGGCAACTTGGGGTGGGCCAAAAATTATTAGATTTATACAAAATATTCTAACAATCGCAAGTTCCGAACCAGAGTCAATAATGAGTACTCCCAAATACATCCAATGGGGAATGGAATTCCTCAGGGATCACCACTATCGGTGATTCTATTCATAATTGCGTTCAACAAAATCAGCATTATCATCAATATAGAGAAGCTACTTGACCATGGTCTCTACGTCCACGACCTAATAATAATTGTCAAGATAACAAACCACGTCCTGGTAGAAGAAGCTATCATAAGAGTTTAAGATAAAATCAAAATTTGGACAGAGTCCTCTGGAGCGAGCTATCCTTAGAAAAAAGCAAACAGTTACACTTCTGCCGCAAGACAAGTTGTAAAAATTTTACCTTAAACCTTGGTTCATACGATCTCGTAAACACTACCAAAGTAACTGTCTTGGGTTTTACCGTCAATAAAACGTATCGATGGTCCTCACACATACTTAAACTAAAAAATTCCATCATTTCCCGTCTAAACATCATCAAATATTTTTGCGGACAAAAAAGTGTGATGCATATCAACACAATACTAAATCTAGTGCGTCCTTATTCTATCTTAAATTGATTAAGCTCTCCCAATTTATGGCAACAGCTCCAAGAGCGACTTAAAAAAAACTAAAAGCACCCTACCACGCAGGTATTCGAATTGCGTTACATGCATATCGCACAACCCCAGCTGTTAACATGCTCGCCGAATCTGGTTTTCCGTCTATAGAAATTCGTATTAAATTTGCCACATCCAAAGTTATACCAAAGCCTGTTACCTCTCAAGGTTCACTTATACAAAAAGATCTTAAATTCACTCTTAAAATAGAAAACGCAATATACTGTGCCACATAAATAGTAAGTAACCTTCACATTGCAATGAATTATATTAATCCAAAACCAGGCCCCTATCGGCATTGGTTTAAAAATGATAGCATTAATGTTACTCTGGCAGGTTACCAAAAATCCTCATTGGATCCTGCCATCTACTTGCCTCAAATAATTTTGCTTTTTTGTACACCGACGGAATAAAAATAAACAATACCCCGGCACACACAGTCGTTGATCAACAACGAAATACGGTTCAAGCACGAAATCTAATAGAATACAGAGCAGTATTTACAGCAGAAACCGCAGCCGCAATTAATGCCATCAAGTTCAGAAAATAAACATGGCAAATTCTGTATTTTCTCAGATAGCCTCTTCACTTAAGCAGTTCTCAACCTAAATAATAATCAAACTCCGATTTCAACTAGTCGTAACAAACTATCGCTAACTACTCCAACAAACTTAAACTAGCGTGGATTCCAGGCCATATGGGCATAACTAGTAATGAATCAGCTGACTTCGCTGCCAAGCAAGTTGCCAACTCTCGAATCCAGTCTAAAATATCCACAGTACCAATGATATACGATCTTATATAACGTCATCTATGAATAATACGAGCATCCTAACTTTAACAGGTATAAATAATCATTATTCAAATCTTATTAACCCATTGTGCATTACAGCTAAATATCTAACTCATCTATCACGACAAGAAATTACAGCTATCCTGAGGCTGAGACTGGGGCACACTCGCCTCACTCATCAGCACCTACTTGACCGCAACCTCAGAAATGACTAAAGCTCCTATGGTAACAATCCTGCTAAAATGACAATCGAACATCTAACCAATTGACCTATCTTCCAGTCAAATCAAAACAGTATCAAAGTACTTTCATTTATCAAAAAGAATAGTGTAAACTCAAAACTGTAATTTTAAATAAATATAACACAATCCTATGGTTTACATATGTACAAATTTAAAAACAAAAGCTGATGGCTACAAATGCTAACGCTTTTCATTATTATTTACTGTAATTTTATTTTACTTTGAACAAACTTATAATAATAAAATGAGGCATGGTCATACCGTCGCAGACCATACACGTAACGGGCAACACTATAAAATGCTTAAGTCTACGTTTGTTTTCATAATCACAATTTGAAAACAAACGTAGACAAAATTTCGCAACCAAAGATAATTATGGGAATAAGCAACACTTTGCAAGTATTTTTCTTGTTTTGATTGGGGTGAAATATTATGTTGTCCAACGGATACGAATCTCACCATAAATCTTACCTAGCCATGTTCTGATATGATTATCCCAGATGTAAAAGTTTTATTAAAGGTTATACCCAAATTTTTAGCTGTGTCATCAAAATCAATGGGTGTATCATTTAAAAGTATTTAGGGAAAGTATAAAGTATCAATATTTTTAGCGATAATTAAACATTTGAATTTAGTCAGATTTAAACACAATCCATTATTACTTGTCCAACGATAAATAAGCTCGAGATATTTATTCACTTCATATGCAGCGTTTTCGGTTGCAGCATATGGACAACTTTTGTAAAGCTGAACGTCATCGGCATACATATGTAAGGAAGAATGAAATGCTTCCGAAGGAAGCTCATTTATATAAAGCGTAAACAATAATGTCCCTAAGATCGATCCTTGAGGGACACCCATCCTAAGGGGAAGAAAATTAGATGTGTTGTTGTTGACAACATCGGTCATCGCGCTGACTCTGACGTAAAAATGACGTCAAAATAAGTCCTTAATGTGTCACGTCCTGTGATAGTCAACAAAAATGTTGACGAGAACGTTGACACCTACGTTGACTCGAATTTGTGGGTCAGCGCATTGACCGATTTCGATGACAGTGTAATGTAGTGTCGACGTAATTGGGATGCGTTGACAGATTTTTCAGAACTTTCCGTCATCGCATTGACCGTATCCCAACATTGACACGGCACAATTTTATATCCGGTCAATGCAGCTTTGAGATTTTAATTGACACAATCGTAACAAATAATATATAAATAGTAGTATGTATACAGTTACTAACTCGAGGTAACCTGTTTTTTTTTTGTTTATTGTGGAATTTCATATTACTGGACCTTAAATTAATTTGTTTTATTTTGAAGATATGTTGTGTGATGTAGAAAAAACTAGTGATGGCGATGATCTAGCCTCAAGGCATGCAGAATAGCTTTCCGATAAAGCAAACAAGAAAAAAGTTAAACAACGCAAACGAAAAGTATTATACCCATGGACTCAGTAGTCTAAAATTTCAGCATTAACTATAGCTGTTCAGAAAAGAACAGCGCTTTGGGATGCTTCTTGCATTGAGTACAGGCAGAAGTTTTGTCAACATTGTACACACTAGGTCAAAGCGACAGATACACATCTTTCGGTTAGTTTGTCGCACTAAATCTGCTGTTTTTACTAATCAACGAATTGTTGCAGCTTGAAACTCGTATGTTGCAAGTCATGTATGATTTTTTGAGTTCAAGAGCAGGATTAACTCACACACCTCTTCAGACACCACCCAAGCCACTAACCAAACTGCAGAGGTCATGGAAGATGTTGAGGATAACGGTGATATCGACCTGATCTGCTATATGCATATGAAACTTATCCATGGATTGATCTTACAAACAAAGCTTAGGTGAATAAACATATTTATACGTACTTCTATTTTAAAACACATACATATTTATCTACCTATTTTAATTAGATATGATTGTATGCCATGTAAGTTCGGGGTGCGCAGTACACTATATTTGTTTTCATTGAAAAATTGTGGAGCACCGAGCATGCGAAGAACAACTTTATTAACTTTTGCAGGTTGCAAGTGAATGGGCTTGCAAAGGACGCGAAAACGTGTGGACACAATACCAACCACATTTTCAATAATAGAACGTGTACGGCTCAGTCTATAATTTAAACCAAACTCCGTAGAGGTAAGAGAACGTTGCGCATATGGCGATATTTATATTAAAAATTAGCTTTAATAATATTTTTTTACAAACTCAAACCTATCTGCTTAAACAAAACGTGAAAAATGAGCGACCTTTACTTCTCTCATGGGGTCAACGCGTTTGAATTTGGTCAACTCTTATGACCGTCAAAGTTTTGAGGGTCAACGCATTGGCAGTGACGAATAAAAATTACATTAACACACAATGCACGCATTTTGGGACAACATTGATCGACTTGTGCCATTCGTGTGATAGTCAACTTTTGAAGCATTTACACTGTAAACATTGACGTAGTGGCAATGTGATGACCGATTACTTTGACCGTGTAATTGTAGCTTTTGAAATGTTATGTTTCCATCATCTACAGATTTGGTAATATCTTCTGCAACTTTTATTAATGCAGTGGTGCAGCAATTTTTAGGGCGAAATCCAGACTGATTGACACACAACATATCATTTTCAATCAAAAACCTACGTATTTGGACATTTATGACTCTTTCAAGAATTTTGAGTACCGAGTAGCATCTCATCGGCTGCACATAGTTCTTGTGAAAGTGCTCGGGAAAGTTGAAATTGTCTTTAAAATCCCTAGTGGTGTGCTACCAAAAGTGTTTCATTCGAAGCCCAATTTATCCATAAATAATTTTTTTAAAAATAGCCCAAACCTACCCGCTCCCCTTATATAAATTAAAAAAGAAAACAAAAATCTAAAATTCAACAAAAAAAAAACTCACACGCAGATTATATTCAGGGGCCAGTGCTAAAATATACTTTAAATCAACACGTTCATAAATAGTGCAAAGCAGAAAAAGAAATAACGCAGCAAGCACAACGGGGAATTGCTTCCTTTTCCCTTTCACTTCTCGCAATTGTCACTGCGTGGAGCTATTTAACCAGGAGCGGATCAATACAAATTGTCACTTAGGCATAACACTAGTGATAATTTGTTTTTGAAAAGTTCAAATTGGAATTTAGATTAAACATCCATGATAGATATTTGTCTGACTTGTGTTTTAATTGTTTTTGAATGTTCAAAATGGTGGCTGAATTTAGTGTCGATTATTGTTATATTCGTGGTTTTAGAAAAAAATTTTTGTGCGGTGTATGTCCACACTGTTAAAAACAGGCCAGCTGTTTTGGCACTGAGTGAAACGAAAATAGGTAAAAATTATGATCAATCAGAATTTCATCTGTTTGGGTATAACTTAATGCCACTATTCTTTTCCCAACATGGTCTCGCCGTATACATACGAAATGATGTAGCGTACCAACTTCAACCACAATAGGGTTTGTGTTCAAACACAAATTTTAACTTCATGTGGTTAAAATTCACGGTAAATAAGCACATTTTACACACATGTTCTATTTATCGGAGCCCAAATTTGGTCAGACCACTACCCAAACTGCAGAGGTCATGGAAGATGTTGAGGATAACGGTGATATCGACCTGATCTGCTATATGCATATGAAACTTATCCATGGATTGATCTTACAAACAAAGCTTAGGTGAATAAACATATTTATACGTACTTATATTTTAAAACACATACATATTTATCTTCCTACATATGTAGCTATCTATTTTAATTAGATATGATTGTATGCCATGTAAGTTCGGGGTGTGCAGTACATTATATTTGTTTTCATTGAAAAATTGTGGACCACCGAGCATGCAAAGAACAACTTTATTAACTTTTGCAGGTTGCAAGTGAATGGGCTTGCAAAGGACGCGAAAACGTGCGGACACAATACCAACCACATTTTCAATAATACGACGTGTACGGCTCAGTCTATAATTTAAACCACACTCCGAAGAGGTAAGAGAACGTTGCGCATATGGCGATATTTATATTAAAAATTAGCTTTAATGATTTTTTTACAAACTCAAACTTATCTGCTTAAACAAAAAGTGAAAAATGATCGACCTTTACTTCTCTCATGTGGTCAACGCGTTTGAATTTGGTCAACTCTTGTGACCGTCAAAGTTTTGAGTGTCAACGCATTGGCAGTGACGAATAAAAATTACATTAACACACAAGGCACGTCATCGCATTTTGGGACAACATTGACCGACTTGTGTCATTCGTGTGATCGTCAACTTTTGAAGCATTTACACTGTAAACATTGACGTAGTGGCAATGTGATGACCGATTACTTTGACCGTGTAATTGTAGCTTTGGAAATGTTATGTTTCCATCATCTACAGATTTGGTAATATCTTCTGCAACTTTTATTAATGCAGTGGTGCAGCAATTTTTAGGGCGAAATCTAGACTGATTGACACACAACATATCATTTTCAATCAAAAACCTACGTATTTGGACATTTATGACTTTTTTAAGAATTTTGAGTACCGAGTAGCATCTCATCTGCTGCACATAGTTCTTGTGAAAGTGCTCGGGAAAGTTGAAATTGTCTTTAAAATCCCTAGTGGTGTGCTACCAAAAGTGTTTCATTCGAAGCCCCATTTATCCATAAATAAATTTTAAAAAAATAGCCCAAACCTACCCGCTCCCCTTATATAAATTAAAAAAGAAAACAAAAATCTAAAATTCAACAAAATCAATAACGAAAAAAAACTCACACGCAGATTATATTCAGGGGCCAGTGCTAAAATATGAATTAAATCAACACGTTCATAAATAGTACAAAGCAGAAAAAGAAATAACGCAGCAAGCGCAACGAGGAATTGCTTCCTTTTCCCTTTCACTTCTTGCATTTGTCACTGTGTGGAGCTATTTAACCAGGGGGATCAATACAAATTGTCACTTAGGCATAACACTAGTGATAATTTGTTTTTGAAAAGTTCAAATTGGAATTTAGATTAAACATCCATGATAGATATTTGTCTGACTTGTGTTTTAATTGTTTTTGAATGTTCAAAATGGTGGCTGAATTTAGTGTCGATTATTGTTATATTCGTGGTCTTAGAAAAAATTTGTTGTGCCGTGTATGTCCACACTGTTAAGAACAGGCCAGCTGTTTTGGCACTGAGTGAAACGCAAATAGGTAAAAATTATGATCAATCAGAATTTCATCTGTTTGGGTATAACTTAATGCCACTGTTCTTTACCCAACATGGTGGTCTCGCCGTATACATACGAAATGATGTAGCGTACCAACTTCAACCACAATAGGGTTTGTGTTCAAACACAAATTTTAACTTCATGTGGTTAAAATTCACGGTAAATAAGCACATTTTACACACATGTTCTATTTATCGGAGCCCAAATTTGGTCAGACCACTACCCAAACTGAAGAGGTCATGGAAGATGTTGAGGATAACGGTGATATCGACCTGATCTGCTATATGCATATGAAACTTATCCATGGATTGATCTTACAAACAAAGCTTAGGTGAATAAACATATTTCTACGTACTTATATTGTAAAACACATACATATTTATCTTCCTACATATGTAGTTATCTATTTTAATTAGATATGATTGTATGCCATGTAAGTTCGGGGTGCGCAGTACATTATATTTGTTTTCATTGAAAAATTGTGGACCACCGAGCATGCAAAGAACAACTTTATTAACTTTTGCAGGTTGCAAGTGAATGGGCTTGCAAAGGACGCGAAAACGTGCGGACACAATACCAACCACATTTTCAATAATACGACGTGTACGGCTCAGTCTATAATTTAAACCACACTCCGAAGAGGTAAGAGAACGTTGCGCATATGGCGATATTTATATTAAAAATTAGCTTTAATGATTTTTTTTTACAAACTCAAACCTATCTGCTTAAACAAAACGTGAAAAATGATCGACCTTTACTTCTCTCATGGGGTCAACGCGTTTGAATTTGGTCAACTCTTGTGACCGTCAAAGTTTTGAGTGTCACCGCATTGGCAGTGACGAATAAAAATTACATTAACACACAAGGCAAGTCATCGCATTTTGGGACAACATTGACCGACTTGTGTCATTCGTGTGATCGTCAACTTTTGAAGCATTTACACTGTAAACATTGACGTAGTGGCAATGTGATGACCGATTACTTTGACCGTGTAATTGTAGCTTTGGAAATGTTATGTTTCCATCATCTACAGATTTGGTAATATCTTCTGCATCTTTTATTAATGCAGTGGTGCATCAATTTTTAGGGCGAAATCTAGACTGATTGACACACAACATATCATTTTCAATCAAAAACCTACGTATTTGGACATTTATGACTTTTTCAAGAATTTTGAGTACCGAGTTGCATATCATCTGCTGCACATAGTTCTTGTGAAAGTGCTCGGGAAAGTTGAAATTGTCTTTAAAATCCCTAGTGGTGTGCTACCAAAAGTGTTTCATTCGAAGCCCCATTTATCCATAAATAAATTTAAAAAAAATAGCCCAAACCTACCCGCTCCCTTATATAAATTAAAAAAGAAAACAAAAATCTAAAATTCAACAAAATCAATAACGAAAAAAAACTCACACGCAGATTATATTCAGGGGCCAGTGCTAAAATATGAATTAAATCAACACGTTCATAAATAGTACAAGGCAGAAAAAGAAATAACGCAGCAAGAACAACGGGGAATTGCTTCCTTTTCCCTTTCACTTCTCGCAATTGTCACTGCGTGGAGCTATTTAACCAGGGGCGGATCAATACAAATTGTCACTTAGGCATAACACTAGTGATAATTTGTTTTTGAAAAGTTCAAATTGGAATTTAGATTAAACATCCATGATAGATATTTGTCTGACTTGTGTTTTAATTGTTTTTGAATGTTCAAAATGGTGGCTGAATTTAGTGTCGATTATTGTTATATTCGTGGTCTTAGAAAAAAATTTGTGTGCCGTGTATGTCCACACTGTTAAAAACAGGGCAGCTGTTTTGGCACTGAGTGAAACGCAAATAGGTAAAAATTATGATCAATCAGAATTTCATCTGTTTGGGTATAACTTAATGCCACTATTCTTTTCCCAACATGGTCTCGAGGTATACATACGAAATGATGTAGCGTACCAACTTCAACCACAATAGGGTTTGTGTTAAAACACAAATTTTAACTTCATGTGGTTAAAATTCACGGTAAATAAGCACATTTTACACACATGTTCTATTTATCGGAGCCCAAATTTGGTCAGACCACTACCCAAACTGAAGAGGTCATGGAAGATGTTGAGGATAACGGTGATATCGACCTGATCTGGTATATGCATATGAAACTTATCCATGGATTGATCTTACAAACAAAGCTTAGGTGAATAAACATATTTATACGTACTTATATTTTAAAACACATACATATTTATCTTCCTACATATGTAGCTATCTATTTTATTTAGATATGATTGTATGCCATGTAAGTTCGGGGTGCGCAGTACATTATATTTGTTTTCATTGAAAAATTGTGGACCACCGAGCATGTAAAGAACAACTTTATTAACTTTTGCAGGTTGCAAGTGAATGGGCTTGCAAAGGACGCGAAAACGTGCGGACACAATACCAACCACATTTTCAATAATACGACGTGTACGGCTCAGTCTATAAATTAAACCACACTCCGAAGAGGTAAGAGAACGTTGCGCATATGGCGATATTTATATTAAAAATTAGCTTTAATGATTTTTTTTACAAACTCAAACCTATCTGCTTAAACAAAACGTGAAAAATGATCGACCTTTACTTCTCTCATGGGGTCAACGCGTTTGAATTTGGTCAACTCTTGTGACCATCAAAGTTTTGAGTGTCAACGCATTGGCAGTGACGAATAAAAATTACATTAACACACAAGGCACGTCATCGCATTTTGGGACAACATTGACCGACTTGTGTCATTCAACTTTTGAAGCATTTGCACTGTAAACATTGACGTAGTGGCAATGTGATGACCGATTACTTTGACCGTGTAATTGTAGCTTTGGAAATGTTATGTTTCCATCATCTACAGATTTGGTAATATCTTCTGCAACTTTTATTAATGCAGTGGTGCAGCAATTTTTAGGGCGAAATCTAGACTGATTGACACACAACATATCATTTTCAATCAAAAACCTACGTATTTGGACATTTATGACTTTTTCAAGAATTTTGAGTACCGAGTTGCATCTCATCTGCTGCACATAGTTCTTGTGAAAGTGCTCGGGAAAGTTGAAATTGTCTTTAAAATCCCTAGTGGTGTGCTTCCAAAAGTGTTTCATTCGAAGCCCCATTTATCCATAAATAAATTTAAAAAAAATAGCCCAAACCTACCCGCTCCCCTTATATAAATTAAAAAAGAAAACAAAAATCTAAAATTCAACAAAATCAATAACGAAAAAAAACTCACACGCAGATTATATTCAGGGGCCAGTGCTAAAATATGAATTAAATCAACACGTTCATAAATAGTACAAAGCAGAAAAAGAAATAACGCAGCAAGCACAACGGGGAATTGCTTCCTTTTCCCTTTTACTTCTCGCATTTGTCGCTGTGTGGAGGTATTTAACCAGGGGGGATCAATACAAATTGTCACTTAGGCATAACACTAGTGATAATTTGTTTTTAAAAAGTTCAAATTGGAATTTAGATTAAACATCCATGATAGATATTTGTCTGACTTGTGTTTTAATTGTTTTTGAATGTTAAAAATGGTGGCTGTATTTAGTGTCGATTATTGTTATATTCGTGGTTTTAGAAAAAAATTTTGTGCCGTGTATGTCCACACTGTTAAAAACAGGCCAGCTGTTTTGGCACTGAGTGAAACGCAAATAGGTAAAAATTATGATCAATCAGAATTTCATCTGTTTGGGTATAACTTAATGCCACTATTCTTTTCCCAACATGGTCTCGAGGTTTACATACGAAATGATGTAGCGTACCAACTTCAAAAACAATAGGGTTTGTGTTCAAACACAAATTTTAACTTCATGTGGTTAAAATTCACGGTAAATAAGCACATTTTACACACATGTTCTATTTATCGGAGCCCAAATTTGGTCAGACCACTACCCAAACTGAAGAGGTCATGGAAGATGTTGAGGATAACGGTGATATCGACCTGATCTGCTATATGCATATGAAACTTATCCATGGATTGATCTTACAAACAAAGCTTAGGTGAATAAACATATTTATACGTACTTATATTTTAAAACACATACATATTTATCTTCCTACATATGTAGCTATCTATTTTAATTAGATATGATTGTATGCCATGTAAGTTCGGGGTGCGCAGTACATTATATTTGTTTGCATTGAAATATTGTGGAGCACCGAGCATGCAAAGAACAACTTTATTAACTTTTGCAGGTTGCAAGTGAATGGGCTTGCAAAGGACGCGAAAACGTGCGGACACAATACCAACCACATTTTCAATAATACGACGTGTACGGCTCAGTCTATAATTTAAACCACACTCCGAAGAGGTAAGAGAACGTTGAGCATATGGCGATATTTATATTAAAAATTAGCTTTAATAATTTTTTTTTACAAACTCAAACCTATCTGCTTAAACAACTGCTTATCGACCTTTACTTCTCTCATGGGGTCAACGCGTTTCAATTTGGTCAACTCTTATGACCGTCAAAGTTTTGAGTGTCAACGCATTGGCAGTGATGAATAAAAATTACATTAACACACAATGCACGCATTTTGGGACAACATTGACCGACTTGTGTCATTCGTGTGATCGTCAACTTTTGAAGCATTTGCACTGTAAACATTGACGTAGTGGCAATGTGATGACCGATTACTTTGACCGTGTAATTGTAGCTTTGGAAATGTTATGTTTCCATCATCTACAGATTTGGTAATATCTTCTGCAACTTTTATTAATGCAGTGGTGCAGCAATTTTTAGGGCGAAATCTAGACTGATTGACACACAACATATCATTTTCAATCAAAAACCTACGTATTTGGACATTTATGACTTTTTCAAGAATTTTGAGTACCGAGTTGCATCTCATCTGCTGCACATAGTTCTTGTGAAAGTGCTCGGGAAAGTTGAAATTGTCTTTAAAGTCCCTAGTGGTGTGCTACCAAAAGTGTTTCATTCGAAGCCCCATTTAGCCATAAATAAATTTTAAAAAAATAGCCCAAACCTACCCGCTCCCCTTATATAAATTAAAAAAGAAAACAAAAATCTAAAATTCAACAAAATCAATAACGAAAAAAAACTCACACGCAGATTATATTCAGGGGCCAGTGCTAAAATATGAATTAAATCAACACGTTCATAAATAGTACAAAGCAGAAAAAGAAATAACGCAGCAAGCACAACGGGGAATTGCTTCCTTTTCCCTTTCACTTCTCGCAATTGTCACTGCGTGGAGCTATTTAACCAGGGGCGGATCAATACAAATTGTCACTTAGGCATAACACTAGTGATAATTTGTTTTTGAAAAGTTCAAATTGGAATTTAGATTAAACATCCATGATAGATATTTGACTGACTTGTGTTTTAATTGTTTTTGAATGTTCAAAATGGTGGCTGAATTTAGTGTCGATTATTGTTATATTCGTGGTCTTAGAAAAAATTGTTTGTGCCGTGTATGTCCACACTGTTAAAAACAGGCCAGCTGTTTTGGCACTGAGTGAAACGCAAATAGGTAAAAGTTATGATCAATCAGAATTTCATCTATTTGGGTATAACTTAATGCCACTATTCTTTTCCCAACATGGTCTCGCCGTATACATACGAAATGATGTAGCGTACCAACTTCAACCACAATAGGGTTTGTGTTCAAACACAAATTTTAACTTCATGTGGTTAAAATTCACGGTAAATAAGCACATTTTACACACATGTTCTATTTATCGGAGCCCAAATTTGGTCAGACCACTACCCAAACTGCAGAGGTCATGGAAGATGTTGAGGATAACGCTGATATCGACCTGATCTGCTATATGCATATGAAACTTATCCATGGATTGATCTTACAAACAAAGCTTAGGTGAATAAACATATTTATACGTACTTATAACGGGTGATTTTTTTGCTACTTGGTTTTTGACGTTTATATTTTTGACAGATCACACATGACAAATTCCACGAACATTTGACATTTCGATTCAGTATTGTTTGCCATTTCATCATGAATAGACTTACGCCTGAACAACGTTTGCAAATTATTGAAATTTTTTATCAAAATTCGTGCTCTGTGAAAAATGTGTTTCGCAAGCTACGTCCGTTTTTTTTCCGCTCATTTTTGGCTAAATGGATACGTGAATAAGCAGAATTGCCGTATTTGGAGTGAAGAGCAGCCAGAGGCAATTCAGCAGCTACCAATGCATCCCGAAAAATGCACTGTTTGGTGCGGTTTATGAGCAGGCGGCATCATTGGGCCGTACTTCTTCAAGGACGATGAAGGCCGCAGGGTTACGGTCAATGGAGAAAGGTACCGTTCGATGATAACAGATTTTTTTTTGCCGAAAATGCAAG
Organism: Philhelius pedissequus; assembly: GCA_910595825.1. NCBI lineage: Eukaryota > Metazoa > Arthropoda > Insecta > Diptera > Syrphidae > Philhelius > Philhelius pedissequus. Next base: position 239,077,515 of record OU343160.1, read on the forward strand.
AATTGTACTCAGTCGACATGTGGTTCCAACAGGACGGTGCCACATGCCACACTGCACGCGAAACCATGCATCAATTGAGAGGCGAATTTGGTGAGCAGTTGATCTCACGTTTTGGCGCAGTCAATTGGCCACCAAGATCATGTGATTTGACCCCGTTAGACTATTTTTTGTGGGGCTATGTTAAGTCTATTTTCTATGGGGACAAGCCAAACACGATTGCTGCCTTGGAAGCCAACATTGAACGCGTCATTGGTGAGATTCCGGCCGAAATGTGTGAAAAAGTTTGCCAAAATTGGACCTTCAGAATGGACCACCTGAAACGTAGCCGCGGGCAACATTTAAGTGAAATTATTTTTAAGAAGTAAATGGCAGAAATTGATTTATCGATCCAAATAAAAATTTCATTCACTTTTTACAAGTTTCTGTGTTTTTTTGAATTTTCAAAAACCAAGCTCTTAAAAAATCACCGTTTATTTTAAAACACATACATATTTATCTTCCTACATATGTAGCTATCTATTTTAATTAGATATGATTGTATGCCATGTAAGTTCGGGGTGCGCAGTACATTATATTTGTTTTCATTGAAAAATTGTGGACCACCGAGCATGCAAAGAACAACTTTATTAACTTTTGCAGGTTGCAAGTGAATGGGCTTGCAAAGGACGCGAAAACGTGCGGACACAATACCAACCACATTTTCAATAATACGACGTGTACGGCTCAGTCTATAATTTAAACCACACTCCGAATAGGTAAGAGAACGTTGCGCATATGGCGATATTTATATTAAAAATTAGCTTTAATGATTTTTTTTACAAACTCAAACCTATCTGCTTAAACAAAACGTGAAAAATGATCGACCTTTACTTCTCTCATGGGGTCAACGCGTTTGAATTTGGTCAACTCTTGTGACCGTCAAAGTTTTGAGTGTCAACGCATTGGCAGTGACGAATAAAAATTACATTAACACACAAGGCACGTCATCGCATTTTGGGACAACATTGACCGACTTGTGTCATTCGTGTGATCGTCAACTTTTGAATCATTTACACTGTAAACATTGACGTAGTGGCAATGTGATGACTGATTACTTTGACCGTGTAATTGTAGCTTTGGAAATGTTATGTTTCCATCATCTACAGATTTGGTAATATCTTCTGCAACTTTTATTAATGCAGTGGTGCAGCAATTTTTAGGGCGAAATCTAGACTGATTGACACACAACATATCATTTTCAATCAAAAACCTACGTATTTGGACATTTATGACTTTTTCAAGAATTTTGAGTACCGAGTTGCATCTCATCTGCTGCACATAGTTCTTGTGAAAGTGCTCGGGAAAGTTGAAATTGTCTTTAAAATCCCTAGTGGTGTGCTACCAAAAGTGTTTCATTCGAAGCCCCATTTATCCATAAATAAATTTAAAAAAAATAGCCCAAACCTACCCGCTCCCCTTATATAAATTAAAAAAAAAAACAAAAATCTAAAATTCAACAAAATCAATAACGAAAAAAAACTCACACGCAGATTATATTCAGGGGCCAGTGCTAAAATATGAATTAAATCAACACGTTCATAAATAGTACAAAGCAGAAAAAGAAATAACGCAGCAAGCACAACGGGGAATTGCTTCCTTTTCCCTTTCACTTCTCGCATTTGTCGCTGTGTGGAGCTATTTAACCAGGGGGGATCAATACAAATTGTCACTTAGGCATAACACTAGTGATAATTTGTTTTTAAAAAGTTCAAATTGGAATTTAGATTAAACATCCATGATAGATATTTGTCTGACTTGTGTTTTAATTGTTTTTGAATGTTAAAAATGGTGGCTGTATTTAGTGTCGATTATTGTTATATTCGTGGTTTTAGAAAAAAATTTTGTGCCGTGTATGTCCACACTGTTAAAAACAGGCCAGCTGTTTTGGCACTGAGTGAAACGCAAATAGGTAAAAATTATGATCAATCATAATTTCATCTGTTTGGGTATAACTTAATGCCACTATTCTTTTCCCAACATGGTCTCGAGGTATACATACGAAATGATGTAGCGTACCAACTTCAACCACAATAGGGTTTGTGTTCAAACACAAATTTTAACTTCATGTGGTTAAAATTCACGGTAAATAAGCACATTTTACACACATGTTCTATTTATCGGAGCCCAAATTTGGTCAGACCACTACCCAAACTGAAGAGGTCATGGAAGATGTTGAGGATAACGGTGATATCGACCTGATCTGGTATATGCATATGAAACTTATCCATGGATTGATCTTACAAACAAAGCTTAGGTGAATAAACATATTTATACGTACTTATATTTTAAAACACATACATATTTATCTTCCTACATATGTAGCTATCTATTTTATTTAGATATGATTGTATGCCATGTAAGTTCGGGGTGCGCAGTACATTATATTTGTTTTCATTGAAAAATTGTGGACCACCGAGCATGCAAAGAACAACTTTATTATCTTTTGCAGGTTGCAAGTGAATGGGCTTGCAAAGGACGCGAAAACGTGCGGACACAATACCAACCACATTTTCAATAATACGACGTGTACGGCTCAGTCTATAAATTAAACCACACTCCGAAGAGGTAAGAGAACGTTGCGCATATGGCGATATTTATATTAAAAATTAGCTTTAATGATTTTTTTTACAAACTCAAACCTATCTGCTTAAACAAAACGTGAAAAATGATCGACCTTTACTTCTCTCATGGGGTCAACGCGTTTGAATTTGGTCAACTCTTGTGACCGTCAAAGTTTTGAGTGTCAACGCATTGGCAGTGACGAATAAAAATTACATTAACACACAAGGCACGTCATCGCATTTTGGGACAACATTGACCGACTTGTGTCATTCGTGTGATCGTCAACTTTTGAAGCATTTGCACTGTAAACATTGACGTAGTGGCAATGTGATGACCGATTACTTTGACCGTGTAATTGTAGCTTTGGAAATGTTATGTTTTCATCATCTACAGATTTGGTAATATCTTCTGCAACTTTTATTAATGCAGTGGTGCAGCAATTTTTAGGGCGAAATCTTGACTGATTGACACACAACATATCATTTTCAATCAAAAACCTACGTATTTGGACATTTATGACTTTTTCAAGAATTTTGAGTACCGAGTTGCATCTCATCTGCTGCACATAGTTCTTGTGAAAGTGCTCGGGAAAGTTGAAATTGTCTTTAAAATCCCTAGTGGTGTGCTTCCAAAAGTGTTTCATTCGAAGCCCCATTTATCCATAAATAAATTTTAAAAAAATAGCCCAAACATACCCGCTCCCCTTATATAAATTAAAAAAGAAAACAAAAATCTAAAATTCAACAAAATCAATAACGAAAAAAACTCACACGCAGATTATATTCAGGGGCCAGTGCTAAAATATGAATTAAATCAACACGTTCATAAATAGTACAAAGCAGAAAAAGAAATAACGCAGCAAGCACAACGGGGAATTGCTTCCTTTTCCCTTTTACTTCTCGCATTTGTCGCTGTGTGGAGCTATTTAACCAGGGGGGATCAATACAAATTGTCACTTAGGCATAACACTAGTGATAATTTGTTTTTAAAAAGTTCAAATTGGAATTTAGATTAAACATCCATGATAGATATTTGTCTGACTTGTGTTTTAATTGTTTTTGAATGTTAAAAATGGTGGCTGTATTTAGTGTCGATTATTGTTATATTCGTGGTTTTAGAAAAAAATTTTGTGCCGTGTATGTCCACACTGTTAAAAACAGGCCAGCTGTTTTGGCACTGAGTGAAACGCAAATAGGTAAAAATTATGATCAATCAGAATTTCATCTGTTTGGGTATAACTTAATGCCACTATTCTTTTCCCAACATGGTCTCGAGGTTTACATACGAAATGATGTAGCGTACCAACTTCAAAAACAATAGGGTTTGTGTTCAAACACAAATTTTAACTTCATGTGGTTAAAATTCACGGTAAATAAGCACATTTTACACACATGTTCTATTTATCGGAGCCCAAATTTGGTCAGACCACTACCCAAACTGAAGAGGTCATGGAAGATGTTGAGGATAACGGTGATATCGACCTGATCTGCTATATGCATATGAAACTTATCCATGGATTGATCTTACAAACAAAGCTTAGGTGAATAAACATATTTATACGTACTTATATTTTAAAACACATACATATTTATCTTCCTACATATGTAGCTATCTATTTTAATTAGATATGATTGTATGCCATGTAAGTTCGGGGTGCGCAGTACATTATATTTGTTTGCATTGAAATATTGTGGAGCACCGAGCATGCAAAGAACAACTTTATTAACTTTTGCAGGTTGCAAGTGAATGGGCTTGCAAAGGACGCGAAAACGTGCGGACACAATACCAACCACATTTTCAATAATACGACGTGTACGGCTCAGTCTATAATTTAAACCACACTCCGAAGAGGTAAGAGAACGTTGAGCATATGGCGATATTTATATTAAAAATTAGCTTTAATAATTTTTTTTTACAAACTCAAACCTATCTGCTTAAACAACTGCTTATCGACCTTTACTTCTCTCATGGGGTCAACGCGTTTCAATTTGGTCAACTCTTATGACCGTCAAAGTTTTGAGTGTCAACGCATTGGCAGTGACGAATAAAAATTACATTAACACACAATGCACGCATTTTGGGACAACATTGACCGACTTGTGCCATTCGTGTGATCGTCAACTTTTGAAGCATTTACACTGTAAACATTGACGTAGTGGCAATGTGATGACCGATTACTTTGACCGTGTAATTGTAGCTTTGGAAATGTTATGTTTTCATCATCTACAGATTTGGTAATATCTTCTGCAACTTTTATTAATGCAGTGGTGCAGCAATTTTTAGGGCGAAATCCAGACTGATTGACACACAACATATCATTTTCAATCAAAAACCTACGTATTTGGACATTTATGACTCTTTCAAGAAGTTTGAGTACCGAGTAGCATCTCATCGGCTGCACATAGTTCTTGTGAAAGTGCTCGGGAAAGTTGAAATTGTCTTTAAAATCCCTAGTGGTGTGCTACCAAAAGTGTTTCTTTCGAAGCCCCATTTATCCATAAATAAATTTTAAAAAAATAGCCCAAACCTACCCGCACCCCTTATATAAATTAAAAAAGAAAACAAAAATCTAAAATTCAACAAAATCAATAACAAAAAAAAAACTCACACGCAGATTATATTCAGGGGCCAGTGCTAAAATATAATTTAAATCAACACGTTCATAAATAGTACAAAGCAGAAAAAGAAATAACGCAGCAAGCACAACGGGGAATTGCTTCCTTTTCCCTTTCACTTCTCGCAATTGTCACTGCGTGGAGCTATTTAACCAGGGGCGGATCAATACAAATTGTCACTTAGGCATAAAATTAGTGATAATTTGTTTTTGAAAAGTTCAAATTAGAATTTAGATTAAACATCCATGATAGATATTTGACTGACTTGTGTTTTAATTGTTTTTGAATGTTCAAAATGGTGGCTGAATTTAGTGTCGATTATTGTTATATTCGTGGTCTTAGAAAAAATTGTTTGTGCCGTGTATGTCCACACTGTTAAAAACAGGCCAGCTGTTTTGGCACTGAGTGAAACGCAAATAGGTAAAAATTATGATCAATCAGAATTTCATCTATTTGGGTATAACTTAATGCCACTATTCTTTTCCCAACATGGTCTCGCCGTATACATACGAAATGATGTAGCGTACCAACTTCAACCACAATAGGGTTTGTGTTCAAACACAAATTTTAACTTCATGTGGTTAAAATTCACGGTAAATAAGCACATTTTACACACATGTTCTATTTATCGGAGCCCAAATTTGGTCAGACCACTACCCAAACTGCAGAGGTCATGGAAGATGTTGAGGATAACGCTGATATCGACCTGATCTGCTATATGCATATGAAACTTATCCATGGATTGATCTTACAAACAAAGCTTAGGTGAATAAACATATTTATACGTACTTATAACGGGTGATTTTTTTGCTACTTGGTTTTTGACGTTTATATTTTTGACAGATCACACATGACAAATTCCACGAACATTTGACATTTCGATTCAGTATTGTTTGCCATTTCATCATGAATAGACTTACGCCTGAACAACGTTTGCAAATTATTGAAATTTTTTATCAAAATTCGTGCTCTGTGAAAAATGTGTTTCGCAAGCTACGTCCGTTTTTTTTCCGCTCATTTTTGGCTAAATGGATACGTGAATAAGCAGAATTGCCGTATTTGGAGTGAAGAGCAGCCAGAGGCAATTCAGCAGCTACCAATGCATCCCGAAAAATGCACTGTTTGGTGCGGTTTATGAGCAGGCGGCATCATTGGGCCGTACTTCTTCAAGGACGATGAAGGCCGCAGGGTTACGGTCAATGGAGAAAGGTACCGTTCGATGATAACAGATTTTTTTTTGCCGAAAATGCAAGAATTGTACTCGGTCGACATGTGGTTCCAACAGGACGGTGCCACATGCCACACTGCACGCGAAACCATGCATCAATTGAGAGGCGAATTTGGTGAGCAGTTGATCTCACGTTTTGGCGCAGTCAATTGGCCACCAAGATCATGTGATTTGACCCCGTTAGACTATTTTTTGTGGGGCTATGTTAAGTCTATTTTCTATGGGGACAAGCCAAACACGATTGCTGCCTTGGAAGCCAACATTGAACGCGTCATTGGTGAGATTCCGGCCGAAATGTGTGAAAAAGTTTGCCAAAATTGGACCTTCAGAATGGACCACCTGAAACGTAGCCGCGGGCAACATTTAAGTGAAATTATTTTTAAGAAGTAAATGGCAGAAATTGATTTATCGACCCAAATAAAAATTTCATTCACTTTTTACAAGTTTCTGTGTTTTTTTGAATTTTCAAAAACCAAGCTCTTAAAAAATCACCGTTTATTTTAAAACACATACATATTTATCTTCCTACATATGTAGCTATCTATTTTAATTAGATATGATTGTATGCCATGTAAGTTCGGGGTGCGCAGTACATTATATTTGTTTTCATTGAAAAATTGTGGAGCACCGAGCATGCAAAGAACAACTTTATTATCTTTTTGCAGGTTGCAAGTGAATGGGCTTGCAAAGGACGCGAAAACGTGCGGACACAATACCAACCACATTTTCAATAATACGACGTGTACGGCTCAGTCTATAAATTAAACCACACTCCGAAGAGGTAAGAGAACGTTGCGCATATGGCGATATTTATATTAAAAATTAGCTTTAATGATTTTTTTTACAAACTCAAACCTATCTGCTTAAACAAAACGTGAAAAATGATCGACCTTTACTTCTCTCATGGGGTCAACGCGTTTGAATTTGGTCAACTCTTGTGACCGTCAAAGTTTTGAGTGTCAACGCATTGGCAGTGACGAATAAAAATTACATTAACACACAAGGCACGTCATCGCATTTTGGGACAACATTGACCGACTTGTGTCATTCGTGTGATCGTCAACTTTTGAAGCATTTGCACTGTAAACATTGACGTAGTAGCAATGTGATGACCGATTACTTTGACCGTGTAATTGTAGCTTTGGAAATGTTATGTTTTCATCATCTACAGATTTGGTAATATCTTCTGCAACTTTTATTAATGCAGTGGTGCAGCAATTTTTAGGGCGAAATCTAGACTGATTGACACACAACATATCATTTTCAATCAAAAACCTACGTATTTGGACATTTATGACTTTTTCAAGAATTTTGAGTACCGAGTTGCATCTCATCTGCTGCACATAGTTCTTGTGAAAGTGCTCGGGAAAGTTGAAATTGTCTTTAAAATCCCTAGTGGTGTGCTTCCAAAAGTGTTTCATTCGAAGCCCCATTTATCCATAAATAAATTTTAAAAAAATAGCCCAAACATACCCGCTCCCCTTATATAAATTAAAAAAGAAAACAAAAATCTAAAATTCAACAAAATCAATAACGAAAAAAACTCACACGCAGATTATATTCAGGGGCCAGTGCTAAAATATGAATTAAATCAACACGTTCATAAATAGTACAAAGCAGAAAAAGAAATAACGCAGCAAGCACAACGGGGAATTGCTTCCTTTTCCCTTTTACTTCTCGCATTTGTCGCTGTGTGGAGCTATTTAACCAGGGGGGATCAATACAAATTGTCACTTAGGCATAACACTAGTGATAATTTGTTTTTAAAAAGTTCAAATTGGAATTTAGATTAAACATCCATGATAGATATTTGTCTGACTTTTGTTTTAATTGTTTTTGAATGTTAAAAATGGTGGCTGTATTTAGTGTCGATTATTGTTATATTCGTGGTTTTAGAAAAAAATTTTGTGCCGTGTATGTCCACACTGTTAAAAACAGGCCAGCTGTTTTGGCACTGAGTGAAACGCAAATAGGTAAAAATTATGATCAATCAGAATTTCATCTGTTTGGGTATAACTTAATGCCACTATTCTTTTCCCAACATGGTCTCGAGGTTTACATACGAAATGATGTAGCGTACCAACTTCAAAAACAATAGGGTTTGTGTTCAAACACAAATTTTAACTTCATGTGGTTAAAATTCACGGTAAATAAGCACATTTTACACACATGTTCTATTTATCGGAGCCCAAACTTGGTCAGACCACTACCCAAACTGAAGAGGTCATGGAAGATGTTGAGGATAACGGTGATATCGACCTGATCTGCTATATGCATATGAAACTTATCCATGGATTGATCTTACAAACAAAGCTTAGGTGAATAAACATATTTATACGTACTTATATTTTAAAACACATACATATTTATCTTCCTACATATGTAGCTATCTATTTTAATTAGATATGATTGTATGCCATGTAAGTTCGGGGTGCGCAGTACATTATATTTGTTTGCATTGAAATATTGTGGAGCACCGAGCATGCAAAGAACAACTTTATTAACTTTTGCAGGTTGCAAGTGAATGGGCTTGCAAAGGACGCGAAAACGTGCGGACACAATACCAACCACATTTTCAATAATACGACGTGTACGGCTCAGTCTATAATTTAAACCACACTCCGAAGAGGTAAGAGAACGTTGAGCATATGGCGATATTTATATTAAAAATTAGCTTTAATAATTTTTTTTTACAAACTCAAACCTATCTGCTTAAACAACTGCTTATCGACCTTTACTTCTCTCATGGGGTCAACGCGTTTCAATTTGGTCAACTCTTATGACCGTCAAAGTTTTGAGTGTCAACGCATTGGCAGTGACGAATAAAAATTACATTAACACACAATGCACGCATTTTGGGACAACATTGACCGACTTGTGCCATTCGTGTGATCGTCAACTTTTGAAGCATTTACACTGTACACATTGACGTAGTGGCAATGTGATGACCGATTACTTTGACCGTGTAATTGTAGCTTTGGAAATGTTATGTTTCCATCATCTACAGATTTGGTAATATCTTCTGCAACTTTTATTAATGCAGTGGTGCAGCAATTTTTAGGGCGAAATCCAGACTGATTGACACACAACATATCATTTTCAATCAAAAACCTACGTATTTGGACATTTATGACTCTTTCAAGAAGTTTGAGTACCGAGTAGCATCTCATCGGCTGCACATAGTTCTTGTGAAAGTGCTCGGGAAAGTTGAAATTGTCTTTAAAATCCCTAGTGGTGTGCTACCAAAAGTGTTTCTTTCGAAGCCCCATTTATCCATAAATAAATTTTAAAAAAATAGCCCAAACCTACCCGCACCCCTTATATAAATTAAAAAAGAAAACAAAAATCTAAAATTCAACAAAATCAATAACAAAAAAAAAACTCACACGCAGATTATATTCAGGGGCCAGTGCTAAAATATAATTTAAATCAACACGTTCATAAATAGTACAAAGCAGAAAAAGAAATAACGCAGCAAGCACAACGGGGAATTGCTTCCTTTTCCCTTTCACTTCTCGCAATTGTCACTGCGTGGAGCTATTTAACCAGGGGCGGATCAATACAAATTGTCACTTAGGCATAACACTAGTGATAATTTGTTTTTGAAAAGTTCAAATTGGAATTTAGATTAAACATCCATGATAGATATTTGACTGACTTGTGTTTTAATTGTTTTTGAATGTTCAAAATGGTGGCTGAATTTAGTGTCGATTATTGTTATATTCGTGGTCTTAGAAAAAATTGTTTGTGCCGTGTATGTCCACACTGTTAAAAACAGGCCAGCTGTTTTGGCACTGAGTGAAACGCAAATAGGTAAAAATTATGATCAATCAGAATTTCATCTATTTGGGTATAACTTAATGCCACTATTCTTTTCCCAACATGGTCTCGCCGTATACATACGAAATGATGTAGCGTACCAACTTCAACCACAATAGGGTTTGTGTTCAAACACAAATTTTAACTTCATGTGGTTAAAATTCACGGTAAATAAGCACATTTTACACACATGTTCTATTTATCGGAGCCCAAATTTGGTCAGACCACTACCCAAACTGCAGAGGTCATGGAAGATGTTGAGGATAACGCTGATATCGACCTGATCTGCTATATGCATATGAAACTTATCCATGGATTGATCTTACAAACAAAGCTTAGGTGAATAAACATATTTATACGTACTTATAACGGGTGATTTTTTTGCTACTTGGTTTTTGACGTTTATATTTTTGACAGATCACACATGACAAATTCCACGAACATTTGACATTTCGATTCAGTATTGTTTGCCATTTCATCATGAATAGACTTACGCCTGAACAACGTTTGCAAATTATTGAAATTTTTTATCAAAATTCGTGCTCTGTGAAAAATGTGTTTCGCAAGCTACGTCCGTTTTTTTTCCGCTCATTTTTGGCTAAATGGATACGTGAATAAGCAGAATTGCCGTATTTGGAGTGAAGAGCAGCCAGAGGCAATTCAGCAGCTACCAATGCATCCCGAAAAATGCACTGTTTGGTGCGGTTTATGAGCAGGCGGCATCATTGGGCCGTACTTCTTCAAGGACGATGAAGGCCGCAGGGTTACGGTCAATGGAGAAAGGTACCGTTCGATGATAACAGATTTTTTTTTGCCGAAAATGCAAGAATTGTACTCGGTCGACATGTGGTTCCAACAGGACGGTGCCACATGCCACACTGCACGCGAAACCATGCATCAATTGAGAGGCGAATTTGGTGAGCAGTTGATCTCACGTTTTGGCGCAGTCAATTGGCCACCAAGATCATGTGATTTGACCCCGTTAGACTATTTTTTGTGGGGCTATGTTAAGTCTATTTTCTATGGGGACAAGCCAAACACGATTGCTGCCTTGGAAGCCAACATTGAACGCGTCATTGGTGAGATTCCGGCCGAAATGTGTGAAAAAGTTTGCCAAAATTGGACCTTCAGAATGGACCACCTGAAACGTAGCCGCGGGCAACATTTAAGTGAAATTATTTTTAAGAAGTAAATGGCAGAAATTGATTTATCGACCCAAATAAAAATTTCATTCACTTTTTACAAGTTTCTGTGTTTTTTTGAATTTTCAAAAACCAAGCTCTTAAAAAATCACCGTTTATTTTAAAACACATACATATTTATCTTCCTACATATGTAGCTATCTATTTTAATTAGATATGATTGTATGCCATGTAAGTTCGGGGTGCGCAGTACATTATATTTGTTTTCATTGAAAAATTGTGGACCACTGAGCATGCAAAGAACAACTTTATTAACTTTTGCAGGTTGCAAGTGAATGGGCTTGCAAAGGACGCGAAAACGTGCGGACACAATACCAACCACATTTTCAATAATACGACGTGTACGGCTCAGTCTATAATTTAAACCACACTCCGAAGAGGTAAGAGAACGTTGCGCATATGGCGATATTTATATTAAAAATTAGCTTTAATGATTTTTTTTACAAACTCAAACCTATCTGCTTAAACAAAACGTGAAAAATGATCGACCTTTACTTCTCTCATGGGGTCAACGCGTTTGAATTTGGTCAACTCTTGTGACCGTCAAAGTTTTGAGTGTCAACGCATTGGCAGTGACGAATAAAAATTACATTAACACACAAGGCACGTCATCGCATTTTGGGACAACATTGACCGACTTGTGTCATTCGTGTGATCGTCAACTTTTGAAGCATTTACACTGTAAACATTGACGTAGTGGCAATGTGATGACCGATTACTTTGACCGTGTAATTGTAGCTTTGGAAATGTTATGTTTCCATTATCTACAGATTTGGTAATATCTTCTGCAACTTTTATTAATGCAGTGGTGCAGCAATTTTTAGGGCGAAATCTAGACTGATTGACACACAACATATCATTTTCAATCAAAAACCTACGTATTTGGACATTTATGACTTTTTCAAGAATTTTGAGTACCGAGTTGCATCTCATCTGCTGCACATAGTTTTTGTGAAAGTGCTCGGGAAAGTTGAAATTGTCTTTAAAATCCCTAGTGGTGTGCTACCAAAAGTGTTTCATTCGAAGCCCCATTTATCCATAAATAAATTTAAAAAAAATAGCCCAAACCTACCCGCTCCCCTTATATAAATTAAAAAAGAAAACAAAAATCTAAAATTCAACAAAATCAATAACGAAAAAAAACTCACACGCAGATTATATTCAGGGGCCAGTGCTAAAATATGAATTAAATCAACACGTTCATAAATAGTACAAAGCAGAAAAAGAAATAACGCAGCAAGCACAACGGGGAATTGCTTCCTTTTCCCTTTCACTTCTCGCATTTGTCGCTGTGTGGAGCTATTTAACCAGGGGGGATCAATACAAATTGTCACTTAGGCATAACACTAGTGATAATTTGTTTTTAAAAAGTTCAAATTGGAATTTAGATTAAACATCCATGATAGATATTTGTCTGACTTGTGTTTTAATTGTTTTTGAATGTTAAAAATGGTGGCTGTATTTAGTGTCGATTATTGTTATATTCGTGGTTTTAGAAAAAAATTTTGTGCCGTGTATGTCCACACTGTTAAAAACAGGCCAGCTGTTTTGGCACTGAGTGAAACGCAAATAGGTAAAAATTATGATCAATCAGAATTTCATCTGTTTGGGTATAACTTAATGCCACTATTCTTTTCCCAACATGGTCTCGAGGTATACATACGAAATGATGTAGCGTACCAACTTCAACCACAATAGGGTTTGTGTTCAAACACAAATTTTAACTTCATGTGGTTAAAATTCACGGTAAATAAGCACATTTTACACACATGTTCTATTTATCGGAGCCCAAATTTGGTCAGACCACTACCCAAACTGAAGAGGTCATGGAAGATGTTGAGGATAACGGTGATATCGACCTGATCTGCTATATGCATATGAAACTTATCCATGGATTGATCTTACAAACAAAGCTTAGGTGAATAAACATATTTATACGCACTTATATTTTAAAACACATACATATTTATCTTCCTACATATGTAGCTATCTATTTTAATTAGATATGATTGTATGCCATGTAAGTTCGGGGTGCGCAGTACATTATATTTGTTTTCATTGAAAAATTGTGGACCACCGAGCATGCAAAGAACAACTTTATTAACTTTTGCAGGTTGCAAGTGAATGGGCTTGCAAAGGACGCGAAAACGTGCGGACACAATACCAACCACATTTTCAATAATACGACGTGTACGGCTCAGTCTATAATTTAAACCACACTCCGAAGAGGTAAGAGAACGTTGCGCATATGGCGATATTTATATTAAAAATTAGCTTTAATGATTTTTTTTACAAACTCAAACCTATCTGCTTAAACAAAACGTGAAAAATGATCGACCTTTACTTCCCTCATGGGGTCAACGCGTTTGAATTTGGTCAACTCTTGTGACCGTCAAAGTTTTGAGTGTCAACGCATTGGCAGTGACGAATAAAAATTACATTAACACACAAGGCACGTCATCGCATTTTGGGACAACATTGACCGACTTGTGTCATTCGTGTGATCGTCAACTTTTGAAGCATTTACACTGTAAACATTGACGTAGTGGCAATGTGATGACCGATTACTTTGACCGTGTAATTGTAGCTTTGGAAATGTTATGTTTCCATCATCTACAGATTTGGTAATATCTTCTGCAACTTTTATTAATGCAGTGGTGCAGCAATTTTTAGGGCGAAATCTAGACTGATTGACACACAACATATCATTTTCAATCAAAAACCTACGTATTTGGACATTTATGACTTTTTCAAGAATTTTGAGTACCGAGTTGCATCTCATCTGCTGCACATAGTTCTTGTGAAAGTGCTCGGGAAAGTTGAAATTGTCTTTAAAATCCCTAGTGGTGTGCTACCAAAAGTGTTTCATTCGAAGCCCCATTTATCCATAAATAAATTTTTAAAAAATAGCCCAAACCTACCCGCTCCCCTTATATAAATTAAAAAAGAAAACAAAAATCTAAAATTCAACAAAATCAATAACGAAAAAAAACTCACACGCAGATTATATTCAGGGGCCAGTGCTAAAATATGAATTAAATCAACACGTTCATAAATAGTACAAAGCAGAAAAAGAAATAACGCAGCAAGCACAACGGGGAATTGCTTCCTTTTCCCTTTCACTTCTCGCATTTGTCGCTGTGTGGAGCTATTTAACCAGGGGGGATCAATACAAATTGTCACTTAGGCATAACACTAGTGATAATTTGTTTTTAAAAAGTTCAAATTGGAATTTAGATTAAACATCCATGATAGATATTTGTCTGACTTGTGTTTTAATTGTTTTTGAATGTTAAAAATGGTGGCTGTATTTAGTGTCGATTATTGTTATATTCGTGGTTTTAGAAAAAAATTTTGTGCCGTGTATGTCCACACTGTTAAAAACAGGCCAGCTGTTTTGGCACTGAGTGAAACGCAAATAGGTAAAAATTATGATCAATCAGAATTTCATCTGTTTGGGTATAACTTAATGCCACTATTCTTTTCCCAACATGGTCTCGAGGTATACATACGAAATGATGTAGCGTACCAACTTCAACCACAATAGGGTTTGTGTTCAAACACAAATTTTAACTTCATGTGGTTAAAATTCACGGTAAATAAGCACATTTTACACACATGTTCTATTTATCGGAGCCCAAATTTGGTCAGACTACCCAAACTGAAGAGGTCATGGAAGATGTTGAGGTTGAAACTTATCCATGGATTGATCTTACAAACAAAGCTTAGGTGAATAAACATATTTATACGTACTTATAACGGGTGATTTTTTTGCTACTTGGTTTTTGACGTTTATATTTTTGACAGATCACACATGACAAATTCCACGAACATTTGACATTTCGATTCAGTATTGTTTGCCATTTCATCATGAATAGACTTACGCCTGAACAACGTTTGCAAATTATTGAAATTTTTTATCAAAATTCGTGCTCTGTGAAAAATGTGTTTCGCAAGCTACGTCCGTTTTTTTTCCGCTCATTTTTGGCTAAATGGATACGTGAATAAGCAGAATTGCCGTATTTGGAGTGAAGAGCAGCCAGAGGCAATTCAGCAGCTACCAATGCATCCCGAAAAATGCACTGTTTGGTGCGGTTTATGAGCAGGCGGCATAATTGGGCCGTACTTCTTCAAGGACGATGAAGGCCGCAGGGTTACGGTCAATGGAGAAAGGTACTGTTCGATGATAACAGATTTTTTTTTGCCGAAAATGCAAGAATTGTACTCGGTCGACATGTGGTTCCAACAGGACGGTGCCACATGTCACACTGCACGCGAAACCATGCATCAATTGAGAGGCGAATTTGGTGAGCAGTTGATCTCACGTTTTGGCGCAGTCAATTGGCCACCAAGATCATGTGATTTGACCCCGTTAGACTATTTTTTGTGGGGCTATGTTAAGTCTATTGTCTATGGGGACAAGCCAAACACGATTGCTGCCTTGGAAGCCAACATTGAACGCGTCATTGGTGAGATTCCGGCCGAAATGTGTGAAAAAGTTTGCCAAAATTGGACCTTCAGAATGGACCACCTGAAACGTAGCCGCGGGCAACATTTAAGTGAAATTATTTTTAAAAAGTAAATGGCAGAAATTGATTTATCGATCCAAATAAAAATTTCATTCACTTTTTACAAGTTTCTGTGTTTTTTTGAATTTTCAAAAACCAAGCTCTTAAAAAATCACCGTTTATTTTAAAACACATACATATTTAGCTTCCTACATATGTAGCTATCTATTTTAATTAGATATGATTGAATGCCATGTAAGTTCGGGGTGCGCAGTACATTATATTTGTTTTCATTGAAAAATTGTGGACCACCGAGCATGCAAAGAACAACTTTATTAACTTTTGCAGGTTGCAAGTGAATGGGCTTGCAAAGGACGCGAAAACGTGCGGACACAATACCAACCACATTTTCAATAATACGACGTGTACGGCTCAGTCTATAATTTAAACCACACTCCGAAGAGGTAAGAGAACGTTGCGCATATAGCGATATTTATATTAAAAATTAGCTTTAATGATTTTTTTACAAACTCAAACCTATCTGCTTAAACAAAACGTGAAAAATGATCGACCTTTACTTCTCTCATGGGGTCAACGCGTTTGAATTTGGTCAACTCTTGTGACCGTCAAAGTTTTGAGTGTCAACGCATTGGCAGTGACGAATAAAAATTAAATTAACACACAAGACACGTCATCGCATTTTGGGACAACATTGACCGACTTGTGTCATTCGTGTGATCGTCAACTTTTGAAGCATTTACACTGTAAACATTGACGTAGTGGCAATGTGATGACCGATTACTTTGACCGTGTAATTGTAGCTTTGGAAATGTTATGTTTCCATCATCTACAGATTTGGTAATATCTTCTGCAACTTTTATTAATGCAGTGGTGCAGCAATTTTTAGGGCGAAATCTAGACTGATTGACACACAACATATCATTTTCAATCAAAAACCTACGTATTTGGACATTTATGACTTTTTCAAGAATTTTGAGTACCGAGTAGCATCTCATCTGCTGCACATAGTTCTTGTGAAAGTGCTCGGGAAAGTTGAAATTGTCTTTAAAATCCCTAATGGTGTGCTACCAAAAGTGTTTCATTCGAAGCCCCATTTATCCATAAATAAATTTTAAAAAAATAGCCCAAACGTACCCGCTCCCCTTATATAAATTAAAAATGAAAACAAAAATCTAAAATTCAACAAAATCAATAACGAAAAAAAACTCACACGCAGATTATATTCAGGGGCCAGTGCTAAAATATGAATTAAATCAACACGTTCATAAATAGTACAAAGCAGAAAAAGAAATAACGCAGCAAGCACAACGGGGAATTGCTTCCTTTTCCCTTTCACTTCTCGCATTTGTCGCTGTGTGGAGCTATTTAACCAGGGGGATCAATACAAATTGTCACTTAGGCATAACACTAGTGATAATTTGTTTTTGAAAAGTTCAAATTGGAATTTAGATTAAACATCCATGATAGATATTTGTCTGACTTGTGTTTTAATTGTTTTTGAATGTTAAAAATGGTGGTTGTATTTAGTGTCGATTATTGTTATATTCGTGGTTTTAGAAAAACATTTTGTGCCGTGTATGTCCACACTGTTAAAAACAGGCCAGCTGTTTTGGCACTGAGTGAAACGCAATTAGGTGAAAATTATGATCAACCAGAATTTCATCTGTTTGGGTATAACTTAATGCCACTATTCTTTTCCCAACATGGTCTCGCCGTATACATACGAAATGATGTAGCGTACCAACTTCAACCACAATAGGGTTTGTGTTCAAACACAAATTTTAACTTCATGTGGTTAAAATTCACGGTAAATAAGCACATTTTACACACATGTTCTATTTATCGGTGCCCAAATTTGGTCAGACCACTACCCAACCTGCAGAGGTCATGGAAGATGTTGAGGATAACGGTGATATCGACCTGATCTGCTATATGCATATGAAACTTATCCATGGATTGATCTTACAAACAAAGCTTAGGTGAATAAACATATTTATACGTACTTATAACGGGTGATTTTTTTGCTACTTGGTTTTTGACGTTTATATTTTTGACAGATCACACATGACAAATTCCACGAACATTTGACATTTCGATTCAGTATTGTTTGCCATTTCATCATGAATAGACTTACGCCTGAACAACGTTTGCAAATTATTGAAATTTTTTATCAAAATTCGTGCTCTGTGAAAAATGTGTTTCGCAAGCTACGTCCGTTTTTTTTCCGCTCATTTTTGGCTAAATGGATACGTGAATAAGCAGAATTGCCGTATTTGGAGTGAAGAGCAGCCAGAGGCAATTCAGCAGCTACCAATGCATCCCGAAAAATGCACTGTTTGGTGCGGTTTATGAGCAGGCGGCATAATTGGGCCGTACTTCTTCAAGGACGATGAAGGCCGCAGGGTTACGATCAATGGAGAAAGGTACCGTTCGATGATAACAGATTTTTTTTTGCCGAAAATGCAAGAATTGTACTCGGTCGACATGTGGTTCCAACAGGACGGTGCCACATGCCACACTGCACGCGAAACCATGCATCAATTGAGAGGCGAATTTGGTGAGCAGTTGATCTCACGTTTTGGCGCAGTCAATTGGCCACCAAGATCATGTGATTTGACCCCGTTAGACTATTTTTTGTGGGGCTATGTTAAGTCTATTGTCTATGGGGACAAGCCAAACACGATTGCTGCCTTGGAAGCCAACATTGAACGCGTCATTGGTGAGATTCCGGCCGAAATGTGTGAAAAAGTTTGCCAAAATTGGACCTTCAGAATGGACCACCTGAAACGTAGCCGCAGGCAACATTTAAGTGAAATTATTTTTAAAAAGTAAATGGCAGAAATTGATTTATCGATCCAAATAAAAATTTCATTCACTTTTTACAAGTTTCTGTGTTTTTTTGAATTTTCAAAAACCAAGCTCTTAAAAAATCACCGTTTATTTTAAAACACATACATATTTATCTTCCTACATATGTAGCTATCTATTTTAATTAGATATGATTGTATGCCATGTAAGTTCGGGGTGCGCAGTACATTATATTTGTTTTCATTGAAAAATTGTGGACCACCGAGCATGCAAAGAACAACTTTATTAACTTTTGCAGGATGCAAGTGAATGGGCTTGCAAAGGACGCGAAAACGTGCGGACACAATACCAACCACATTTTCAATAATACGACGTGTACGGCTCAGTCTATAATTTAAACCACACTCCGAAGAGGTAAGAGAACGTTGCGCATATGGCGATATTTATATTAAAAATTAGCTTTAATGATTTTTTTACAAACTCAAACTTATCTGCTTAAACAAAAGTGAAAAATGATCGACCTTTACTTCTCTCATGTGGTCAACGCGTTTGAATTTGGTCAACTCTTGTGACCGTCAAAGTTTTGAGTGTCAACGCATTGGCAGTGACGAATAAAAATTACATTAACACACAAGGCACGTCATCGCATTTTGGGACAACATTGACCGACTTGTGTCATTCGTGTGATCGTCAACTTTTGAAGCATTTACACTGTAAACATTGACGTAGTGGCAATGTGATGACCGATTACTTTGACCGTGTAATTGTAGCTTTGGAAATGTTATGTTTCCATCATCTACAGATTTGGTAATATCTTCTGCAACTTTTATTAATGCAGTGGTGCAGCAATTTTTAGGGCGAAATCTAGACTGATTGACACACAACATATCATTTTCAATCAAAAACCTACGTATTTGGACATTTATGACTTTTTCAAGAATTTTGAGTACCGAGTAGCATCTCATCTGCTGCACATAGTTCTTGTGAAAGTGCTCGGGAAAGTTGAAATTGTCTTTAAAATCCCTAATGGTGTGCTACCAAAAGTGTTTCATTCGAAGCCCCATTTATCCATAAATAAATTTTAAAAAAATAGCCCAAACGTACCCGCTCCCCTTATATAAATTAAAAATGAAAACAAAAATCTAAAATTCAACAAAATCAATAACGAAAAAAAACTCACACGCAGATTATATTCAGGGGCCAGTGCTAAAATATGAATTAAATCAACACGTTCATAAATAGTACAAAGCAGAAAAAGAAATAACGCAGCAAGCACAACGGGGAATTGCTTCCTTTTCCCTTTCACTTCTCGCATTTGTCCCTGTGTGGAGCTATTTAACCAGGGGGATCAATACAAATTGTCACTTAGGCATAACACTAGTGATAATTTGTTTTTGAAAAGTTCAAATTGGAATTTAGATTAAACATCCATGATAGATATTTGTCTGACTTGTGTTTTAATTGTTTTTGAATGTTAAAAATGGTGGTTGTATTTAGTGTCGATTATTGTTATATTCGTGGTTTTAGAAAAACATTTTGTGCCGTGTATGTCCACACTGTTAAAAACAGGCCAGCTGTTTTGGCACTGAGTGAAACGCAATTAGGTGAAAATTATGATCAACCAGAATTTCATCTGTTTGGGTATAACTTAATGCCACTATTCTTTTCCCAACATGGTCTCGTAGTATACATACGAAATGATGTAGCGTACCAACTTCAACCACAATAGGGTTTGTGTTCAAACACAAATTTTAACTTCATGTGGTTAAAATTCACGGTAAATAAGCACATTTTACACACATGTTCTATTTATCGGAGCCCAAATTTGGTCAGACCACTACCCAACCTGCAGAGGTCATGGAAGATGTTGAGGATAACGGTGATATCGACCTGATCTGCTATATGCATATGAAACTTATCCATGGATTGATCTTACAAACAAAGCTTAGGTAAATAAACATATTTATACGTACTTATATTTTAAAACACATACATATTTATCTTCCTACATATGTAGCTATCTATTTTAATTAGATATGATTGTATGGCATGTAAGTTCGGGGTGCGCAGTACATTATATTTGTTTTCATTGAAAAATTGTGGAGCACCGAGCATGCAAAGAATAACATTATTAATTTTTGCAGGTTGCAAGTGAATGGGCTTGCAAAGGACGCGAAAACGTGCGGACACAATACCAACCACATTTTCAATAATACGTCGTGTACGGCTCAGTCTATAATTTAAACCACACTCCGAAGAGGTAAGAGAACGTTGCGCATATGGCGATATTTATATTAAAAATTAGCTTTAATGATTTTTTTTACAAACTCAAACCTATCTGCTTAAACAAAACGTGAAAAATGATCGACCTTTACTTCTCTCATGGGGTCAACGCGTTTGAATTTGGTCAGCTCTTGTGACCGTCAAAGTTTTGAGTGTCAACGCATTGGCAGTGACGAATAAAAATTACATTAACACACAAGGCACGTCATCGCATTTTGGGACAACATTGACCGACTTGTGTCATTCGTGTGATCGTCAACTTTTGAAGCATTTACACTGTAAACATTGACGTAGTGGCAATGTGATGACCGATTACTTTGACCGTGTAATTGTAGCTTTGGAAATGTTATGTTTCCATCATCTACAGATTTGGTAATATCTTCTGCAACTTTTATTAATGCAGTGGTGCAGCAATTTTTAGGGCGAAATCTAGACTGATTGACACACAACATATCATTTTCAATCAAAAACCTACGTATTTGGACATTTATGACTTTTTCAAGAATTTTGCACACATAGTTCTTGTGAAAGTGCTCGGGAAAGTTGAAATTGTCTTTAAAATCCCTAATGGTGTGCTACCAAAAGTGTTTCATTCGAAGCCCCATTTATCCATAAATAAATTTTAAAAAAATAGCCCAAACGTACCCGCTCCCCTTATATAAATTAAAAATGAAAACAAAAATCTAAAATTCAACAAAATCAATAACGAAAAAAAACTCACACGCAGATTATATTCAGGGGCCAGTGCTAAAATATGAATTAAATCAACACGTTCATAAATAGTACAAAGCAGAAAAAGAAATAACGCAGCAAGCACAACGGGGAATTGCTTCCTTTTCCCTTTCACTTCTCGCATTTGTCGCTGTGTGGAGCTATTTAACCAGGGGGATCAATACAAATTGTCACTTAGGCATAACACTAGTGATAATTTGTTTTTGAAAAGTTCAAATTGGAATTTAGATTAAACATCCATGATAGATATTTGTCTGACTTGTGTTTTAATTGTTTTTGAATGTTAAAAATGGTGGTTGTATTTAGTGTCGATTATTGTTATATTCGTGGTTTTAGAAAAACATTTTGTGCCGTGTATGTCCACACTGTTAAAAACAGGCCAGCTGTTTTGGCACTGAGTGAAACGCAATTAGGTGAAAATTATGATCAACCAGAATTTCATCTGTTTGGGTATAACTTAATGCCACTATTCTTTTCCCAACATGGTCTCGCCGTATACATACGAAATGATGTAGCGTACCAACTTCAACCACAATAGGGTTTGTGTTCAAACACAAATTTTAACTTCATGTGGTTAAAATTCACGGTAAATAAGCACATTTTACACACATGTTCTATTTATCGGAGCCCAAATTTGGTCAGACCACTACCCAACCTGCAGAGGTCATGGAAGATGTTGAGGATAACGGTGATATCGACCTGATCTGCTATATGCATATGAAACTTATCCATGGATTGATCTTACAAACAAAGCTTAGGTAAATAAACATATTTATACGTACTTATATTTTAAAACACATACATATTTATCTTCCTACATATGTAGCTATCTATTTTAATTAGATATGATTGTATGCCATGTAAGTTCGGGGTGCGCAGTACATTATATTTGTTTTCATTGAAAAATTGTGGAGCACCGAGCATGCAAAGAATAACATTATTAATTTTTGCAGGTTGCAAGTGAATGGGCTTGCAAAGGACGCGAAAACGTGCGGACACAATACCAACCACATTTTCAATAATACGTCGTGTACGGCTCAGTCTATAATTTAAACCACACTCCGAAGAGGTAAGAGAACGTTGCGCATATGGCGATATTTATATTAAAAATTAGCTTTAATGATTTTTTTTACAAACTCAAACCTATCTGCTTAAACAAAACGTGAAAAATGATCGACCTTTACTTCTCTCATGGGGTCAACGCGTTTGAATTTGGTCAGCTCTTGTGACCGTCAAAGTTTTGAGTGTCAACGCATTGGCAGTGACGAATAAAAATTACATTAACACACAAGGCACGTCATCGCATTTTGGGACAACATTGACCGACTTGTGTCATTCGTGTGATCGTCAACTTTTGAAGCATTTACACTGTAAACATTGACGTAGTGGCAATGTGATGACCGATTACTTTGACCGTGTAATTGTAGCTTTGGAAATGTTATGTTTCCATCATCTACAGATTTGGTAAAATCTTCTGCAACTTTTATTAATGCAGTGGTGCAGCAATTTTTAGGGCGACATCCAGACTGACACACAACATATCATTTTCAATCAAAAACCTACGTATTTGGAATTTATGACTTTTTCAAGAATTTTGAGTACCGAGTAGCATCTCATCGGCTGCACATAGTTCTTGTGAAAGTGCTCGGGAAAGTTGAAATTGTCTTTAAAGTCCCTAGTGGTGTGCTACCAAAAGTGTTTCATTCGAAGCCCCATTTAGCCATAAATAAATTTTAAAAAAATAGCCCAAACCTACCCGCTCCCCTTATATAAATTAAAAAAGAAAACAAAAATCTAAAATTCAACAAAATCAATAACAAAAAAAAAACTCACACGCAGATTATATTCAGGGGCCAGTGCTTAAATATAAATTAAATCAACACGTTCATAAATAGTACAAAGCAGAAAAAGAAATAACGCAGCAAGCACAACGGGGAATTGCTTCCTTTTCCCTTTCACTTCTCGCAATTGTCACTGCGTGGAGCTATTTAACCAGGGGCGGATCAATACAAATTGTCACTTAGGCATAACACTAGTGATAATTTGTTTTTGAAAAGTTCAAATTGGAATTTAGATTAAACATCCATGATAGATATTTGACTGACTTGTGTTTTAATTGTTTTTGAATGTTCAAAATGGTGGCTGAATTTAGTGTCGATTATTGTTATATTCGTGGTCTTAGAAAAAATTGTTTGTGCCGTGTATGTCCACACTGTTAAAAACAGGCCAGCTGTTTTGGCACTGAGTGAAACGCAATTAGGTGAAAATTATGATCAATCAGAATTTCATCTGTTTGGGTATAACTTAATGCCACTATTCTTTTCCCAACATGGTCTCGCCGTATACATACGAAATGATGTAGCGTACCAACTTCAACCACAATAGGGTTTGTGTTCAAACACAAATTTTAACTTCATGTGGTTAAAATTCACGGTAAATAAGCACATTTCACACACATGTTCTATATATCGGAGCCCAAATTTGGTCAGACCACTACCCAAACTGCAGAGGTCATGGAAGATGTTGAGGATAACGGTGATATCGACCTGATCTGCTATATGCATATGAAACTTATCCATGGATTGATCTTACAAACAAAGCTTAGGTAAATAAACATATTTATACGTACTTATATTTTAAAACACATACATATTTATCTTCCTACATATGTATGTAGCTATCTATTTTAATTAGATATGATTGTATGCCATGTAAGTTCGGGGTGCGCAGTACATTATATTTGTTTTCATTGAAAAATTGTGGAGCACCGAGCATGCAAAGAATAACATTATTAATTTTTGCAGGTTGCAAGTGAATGGGCTTGCAAAGGACGCGAAAACGTGCGGACACAATACCAACCACATTTTCAATAATACGTCGTATACGGCTCAGTCTATAATTTAAACCACACTCCGAAGAGGTAAGAGAACGTTGCGCATATGGCGATATTTATATTAAAAATTAGCTTTAATGATTTTTTTTACAAACTCAAACCTATCTGCTTAAACAAAACGTGAAAAATGATCGACCTTTACTTCTCTCATGGGGTCAACGCGTTTGAATTTGGTCAGCTCTTGTGACCGTCAAAGTTTTGAGTGTCAACGCATTGGCAGTGACGAATAAAAATTACATTAACACACAAGGCACGTCATCGCATTTTGGGACAACATTGACCGACTTGTGTCATTCGTGTGATCGTCAACTTTTGAAGCATTTACACTGTAAACATTGACGTAGTGGCAATGTGATGACCGATTACTTTGACCGTGTAATTGTAGCTTTGGAAATGTTATGTTTCCATCATCTACAGATTTGGTAATATCTTCTGCAACTTTTATTAATGCAGTGGTGCAGCAATTTTTAGGGCGAAATCTAGACTGATTGACACACAACATATCATTTTCAATCAAAAACCTACGTATTTGGACATTTATGACTTTTTCAAGAATTTTGAGTACCGAGTAGCATCTCATCTGCTGCACATAGTTCTTGTGAAAGTGCTCGGGAAAGTTGAAATTGTCTTTAAAATCCCTAATGGTGTGCTACCAAAAGTGTTTCATTCGAAGCCCCATTTATCCATAAATAAATTTTTAAAAAATAGCCCAAACGTACCCGCTCCCCTTATATAAATTAAAAATGAAAACAAAAATCTAAAATTCAACAAAATCAATAACGAAAAAAAACTCACACGCAGATTATATTCAGGGGCCAGTGCTAAAATATGAATTAAATCAACACGTTCATAAATAGTACAAAGCAGAAAAAGAAATAACGCAGCAAGCACAACGGGGAATTGCTTCCTTTTCCCTTTCACTTCTCGCATTTGTCGCTGTGTGGAGCTATTTAACCAGGGGGATCAATACAAATTGTCACTTAGGCATAACACTAGTGATAATTTGTTTTTGAAAAGTTCAAATTGGAATTTAGATTAAACATCCATGATAGATATTTGTCTGACTTGTGTTTTAATTGTTTTTGAATGTTAAAAATGGTGGTTGTATTTAGTGTCGATTATTGTTATATTCGTGGTTTTAGAAAAACATTTTGTGTCGTGTATGTCCACACTGTTAAAAACAGGCCAGCTGTTTTGGCACTGAGTGAAACGCAATTAGGTGAAAATTATGATCAACCAGAATTTCATCTGTTTGGGTATAACTTAATGCCACCATTCTTTTCCCAACATGGTCTCGCCGTATACATACGAAATGATGTAGCGTACCAACTTCAACCACAATAGGGTTTGTGTTCAAACACAAATTTTAACTTCATGTGGTTAAAATTCACGGTAAATAAGCACATTTTACACACATGTTCTATTTATCGGTGCCCAAATTTGGTCAGACCACTACCCAACCTGCAGAGGTCATGGAAGATGTTGAGGATAACGGTGATATCGACCTGATCTGCTATATGCATATGAAACTTATCAATGGATTGATCTTACAAACAAAGCTTAGGTAAATAAACATATTTATACGTACTTATATTTTAAAACACATACATATTTATCTTCCTACATATGTAGCTATCTATTTTAATTAGATATGATTGTATGCCATGTAAGTTCGGGGTGCGCAGTACATTATATTTGTTTTCATTGAAAAATTGTGGAGCACCGAGCATGCAAAGAATAACATTATTAATTTTTGCAGGTTGCAAGTGAATGGGCTTGCAAAGGACGCGAAAACGTGCGGACACAATACCAACCACATTTTCAATAATACGTCGTGTACGGCTCAGTCTATAATTTAAACCACACTCCGAAGAGGTAAGAGAACGTTGCGCATATGGCGATATTTATATTAAAAATTAGCTTTAATGATTTTTTTTACAAACTCAAACCTATCTGCTTAAACAAAACGTGAAAAATGATCGACCTTTACTTCTCTCATGGGGTCAACGCGTTTGAATTTGGTCAGCTCTTGTGACCGTCAAAGTTTTGAGTGTCAACGCATTGGCAGTGACGAATAAAAATTACATTAACACACAAGGCACGTCATCGCATTTTGGGACAACATTGACCGACTTGTGTCATTCGTGTGATCGTCAACTTTTGAAGCATTTACACTGTAAACATTGACGTAGTGGCAATGTGATGACCGATTACTTTGACCGTGTAATTGTAGCTTTGGAAATGTTATGTTTCCATCATCTACAGATTTGGTAAAATCTTCTGCAACTTTTATTAATGCAGTGGTGCAGCAATTTTTAGGGCGACATCCAGACTGATACACAACATATCATTTTCAATCAAAAACCTACGTATTTGGAATTTATGACTTTTTCAAGCATTTTGAGTACCGAGTAGCATCTCATCGGCTGCACATAGTTCTTGTGAAAGTGCTCGGGAAAGTTGAAATTGTCTTTAAAGTCCCTAGTGGTGTGCTACCAAAAGTGTTTCATTCGAAGCCCCATTTAGCCATAAATAAATTTTAAAAAAATAGCCCAAACCTACCCGCTCCCCTTATATAAATTAAAAAAGAAAACAAAAATCTAAAATTCAACAAAATCAATAACAAAAAAAAAACTCACATGCAGATTATATTCAGGGGCCAGTGCTTAAATATAAATTAAATCAACACGTTCATAAATAGTACAAAGCAGAAAAAGAAATAACGAAGCAAGCACAACGGGGAATTGCTTCCTTTTCCCTTTCACTTCTCGCAATTGTCACTGCGTGGAGCTATTTAACCAGGGACGGATCAATACAAATTGTCACTTAGGCATAACACTAGTGATAATTTGTTTTTGAAAAGTTCAAATTGGAATTTAGATTAAACATCCATGATAGATATTTGACTGACTTGTGTTTTAATTGTTTTTGAATGTTCAAAATGGTGGCTGAATTTAGTGTCGATTATTGTTATATTCGTGGTCTTAGAAAAAATTGTTTGTGCCGTGTTTGTCCACACTGTTAAAAACAGGCCAGCTGTTTTGGCACTGAGTGAAACGCAAATAGGTAAAAATTATGATCAATCAGAATTTCATCTGTTTGGGTATAACTTAATGCCACTATTCTTTTCCCAACATGGTCTCGCCGTATACATACGAAATGATGTAGCGGACCAACTTCAACCATAATAGGGTTTGTGTTCAAACACAAATTTTAACTTCATGTGGTTAAAATTCACGGTAAATAAGCACATTTCACACACATGTTCTATTTATCGGAGCCCAAATTTGGTCAGACCACTACCCAAACTGCAGAGGTCATGGAAGATGTTGAGGATAACGGTGATATCGACCTGATCTGCTATATGCATATGAAACTTATCCATGGATTGATCTTACAAACAAAGCTTAGGTGAATAAACATATTTATACGTACTTATAACGGGTGATTTTGTTGCTACTTGGTTTTTGACGTTTATATTTTTGACAGATCACACATGACAAATTCCACGAACATTTGACATTTCGATTCAGTATTGTTTGCCATTTCATCATGAATAGACTTACGCCTGAACAACGTTTGCAAATTATTGAAATTTTTTATCAAAATTCGTGCTCTGTGAAAAATGTGTTTCGCAAGCTACGTCCGTTTTTTTCCGCTCATTTTTGGCTAAATGGATACGTGAATAAGCAGAATTGCCGTATTTGGAGTGAAGAGCAGCCAGAGGCAATTCAGCAGCTACCAATGCATCCCGAAAAATGGACTGTTTGGTGCGGTTTATGAGCAGGCGGCATAATTGGGCCGTACTTCTTCAAGGACGATGAAGGCCGCAGGGTTACGGTCAATGGAGAAAGGTACCGTTCGATGATAACAGATTTTTTTTTGCCGAAAATGCAAGAATTGTACTCGGTCGACATGTGGTTCCAACAGGACGGTGCCACATGCCACACTGCACGCGAAACCATGCATCAATTGAGAGGCGAATTTGGTGAGCAGTTGATCTCACGTTTTGGCGCAGTCAATTGGCCACCAAGATCATGTGATTTGACCCCGTTAGACTATTTTTTGTGGGGCTATGTTAAGTCTATTGTCTATGGGGACAAGCCAAACACGATTGCTGCCTTGGAAGCCAACATTGAACACGTCATTGGTGAGATTCCGGCCGAAATGTTTGAAAAAGTTTGCCAAAATTGGACCTTCAGAATGGACCACCTGAAACGTAGCCGCGGGCAACATTTAAGTGAAATTATTTTTAAAAAGTAAATGGCAGAAATTGATTTATCGATCCAAATAAAAATTTCATTAACTTTTTACAAGTTTCTGTGTTTTTTTGAATTTTCAAAAACCAAGCTCTTAAAAAATCACCGTTTATTTTAAAACACATACATATTTATCTTCCTACATATGTAGCTATCTATTTTAATTAGATATGATTGTATGCCATGTAAGTTCGGGGTGCGCAGTACATTATATTTGTTTTCATTGAAAAATTGTGGAGCACCGAGCATGCAAAGAATAACATTATTAATTTTTGCAGGTTGCAAGTGAATGGGCTTGCAAAGGACGCGAAAACGTGCGGACACAATACCAACCACATTTTCAATAATACGTCGTGTACGGCTCAGTCTATAATTTAAACCACACTCCGAAGAGGTAAGAGAACGTTGCGCATATGGCGATATTTATATTAAAAATTAGCTTTAATGATTTTTTTTACAAACTCAAACCTATCTGCTTAAACAAAACGTGAAAAATGATCGACCTTTACTTCTCTCATGGGGTCAACGCGTTTGAATTTGGTCAGCTCTTGTGACCGTCAAAGTTTTGAGTGTCAACGCATTGGCAGTGACGAATAAAAATTACATTAACACACAAGGCACGTCATCGCATTTTGGGACAACATTGACCGACTTGTGTCATTCGTGTGATCGTCAACTTTTGAAGCATTTACACTGTAAACATTGACGTAGTGGCAATGTGATGACCGATTACTTTGACCGTGTAATTGTAGCTTTGGAAATGTTATGTTTCCATCATCTACAGATTTGGTAATATCTTCTGCAACTTTTATTAATGCAGTGGTGCAGCAATTTTTAGGGCGAAATCTAGACTGATTGACACACAACATATCATTTTCAATCAAAAACCTACGTATTTGGACATTTATGACTTTTTCAAGAATTTTAAATTAAATCAACACGTTCATAAATAGTACAAAGCAGAAAAAGAAATAACGCAGCAAGCACAACGGGGAATTGCTTCCTTTTCCCTTCCACTTCTCGCATTTGTCGCTGTGTGGAGCTATTTAACCAGGGGGATCAATACAAATTGTCACTTAGGCATAACACTAGTGATAATTTGTTTTTGAAAAGTTCAAATTGGAATTTAGATTAAACATCCATGATAGATATTTGTCTGACTTGTGTTTTAATTGTTTTTGAATGTTAAAAATGGTGGTTGTATTTAGTGTCGATTATTGTTATATTCGTGGTTTTAGAAAAACATTTTGTGCCGTGTATGTCCACACTGTTAAAAACAGGCCAGCTGTTTTGGCACTGAGTGAAACGCAATTAGGTGAAAATTATGATCAACCAGAATTTCATCTGTTTGGGTATAACTTAATGCCACTATTCTTTTCCCAACATGGTCTCGCCGTATGCATACGAAATGATGTAGCGTACCAACTTCAACCACAATAGGGTTTGTGTTCAAACACAAATTTTAACTTCATGTGGTTAAAATTCACGGTAAATAAGCACATTTTACACACATGTTCTATTTATCGGAGCCCAAATTTGGTCAGACCACTACCCAGCCTGCAGAGGTCATGGAAGATGTTGAGGATAACGGTGATATCGACCTGATCTGCTATATGCATATGAAACTTATCCATGGATTGATCTTACAAACAAAGCTTAGGTAAATAAACATATTTATACGTACTTATATTTTAAAACACATACATATTTATCTTCCTACATATGTAGCTATCTATCTTAATTAGGTATGATTGTATGCCATGTAAGTTCGGGGTGCGCAGTACATTATATTTGTTTTCATTGAAAAATTGTGGAGCACCGAGCATGCAAAGAATAACATTATTAATTTTTGCAGGTTGCAAGTGAATGGGCTTGCAAAGGACGCGAAAACGTGCGGACACAATACCAACCACATTTTCAATAATACGTCGTGTACGGCTCAGTCTATAATTTAAACCACACTCCGAAGAGGTAAGAGAACGTTGCGCATATGGCGATATTTATATTAAAAATTAGCTTTAATGATTTTTTTTACAAACTCAAACCTATCTGCTTAAACAAAACGTGAAAAATGATCGACCTTTACATCTCTCATGGGGTCAACGCGTTTGAATTTGGTCAGCTCTTGTGACCGTCAAAGTTTTGAGTGTCAACGCATTGGCAGTGACGAATAAAAATTACATTAACACACAAGGCACGTCATCGCATTTTGGGACAACATTGACCGACTTGTGTCATTCGTGTGATCGTCAACTTTTGAAGCATTTACACTGTAAACATTGACGTAGTGGCAATGTGATGACCGATTACTTTGACCGTGTAATTGTAGCTTTGGAAATGTTATGTTTCCATCATCTACAGATTTGGTAAAATCTTCTGCAACTTTTATTAATGCAGTGGTGCAGCAATTTTTAGGGCGACATCCAGACTGACACACAACATATCATTTTCAATCAAAAACCTACGTATTTGGAATTTATGACTTTTTCAAGAATTTTGAGTACCGAGTAGCATCTCATCGGCTGCACATAGTTCTTGTGAAAGTGCTCGGGAAAGTTGAAATTGTCTTTAAAGCCCCTAGTGGTGTGCTACCAAAAGTGTTTCATTCGAAGCCCCATTTAGCCATAAATAAATTTTAAAAAAATAGCCCAAACCTACCCGCTCCCCTTATATAAATTAAAAAAGAAAACAAAAATCTAAAATTCAACAAAATCAATAACAAAAAAAAAACTCACACGCAGATTATATTCAGGGGCCAGTGCTTAAATATAAATTAAATCAACACGTTCATAAATAGTACAAAGCAGAAAAAGAAATAACGCAGCAAGCACAACGGGGAATTGCTTCCTTTTCCCTTTCACTTCTCGCAATTGTCACTGCTTGGAGCTATTTAACCAGGGGCGGATCAATACAAATTGTCACTTAGGCATAACACTAGTGATAATTTGTTTTTGAAAAGTTCAAATTGGAATTTAGATTAAACATCCATGATAGATATTTGACTGACTTGTGTTTTAATTGTTTTTGAATGTTCAAAATGGTGGCTGAATTTAGTGTCGATTATTGTTATATTCGTGGTCTTAGAAAAAATTGTTTGTGCCGTGTATGTCCACACTGTTAAAAACAGGCCAGCTGTTTTGGCACTGAGTGAAACGCAATTAGGTGAAAATTATGATCAATCAGAATTTCATCTGTTTGGGTATAACTTAATGCCACTATTCTTTTCCCAACATGGTCTCGCCGTATACATACGAAATGATGTAGCGTACCAACTTCAACCACAATAGGGTTTGTGTTCAAACACAAATTTTAACTTCATGTGGTTAAAATTCACGGTAAATAAGCACATTTCACACACATGTTCTATATATCGGAGCCCAAATTTGGTCAGACCACTACCCAAACTGCAGAGGTCATGGAAGATGTTGAGGATAACGGTGATATCGACCTGATCTGCTATATGCATATGAAACTTATCCATGGATTGATCTTACAAACAAAGCTTAGGTAAATAAACATATTTATACGTACTTATATTTTAAAACACATACATATTTATCTTCCTACATATGTAGCTATCTATTTTAATTAGATATGATTGTATGCCATGTAAGTTCGGGGTGCGCAGTACATTATATTTGTTTTCATTGAAAAATTGTGGAGCACCGAGCATGCAAAGAATAACATTATTAATTTTTGCAGGTTGCAAGTGAATGGGCTTGCAAAGGACGCGAAAACGTGCGGACACAATACCAACCACATTTTCAATAATACGTCGTATACGGCTCAGTCTATAATTTAAACCACACTCCGAAGAGGTAAGAGAACGTTGCGCATATGGCGATATTTATATTAAAAATTAGCTTTAATGATTTTTTTTACAAACTCAAACCTATCTGCTTAAACAAAACGTGAAAAATGATCGACCTTTACTTCTCTCATGGGGTCAACGCGTTTGAATTTGGTCAGCTCTTGTGACCGTCAAAGTTTTGAGTGTCAACGCATTGGCAGTGACGAATAAAAATTACATTAACACACAAGGCACGTCGTCGCATTTTGGGACAACATTGACCGACTTGTGTCATTCGTGTGATCGTCAACTTTTGAAGCATTTACACTGTAAACATTGACGTAGTGGCAATGTGATGACCGATTACTTTGACCGTGTAATTGTAGCTTTGGAAATGTTATGTTTCCATCATCTACAGATTTGGTAATATCTTCTGCAACTTTTATTAATGCAGTGGTGCAGCAATTTTTAGGGCGAAATCTAGACTGATTGACACACAACATATCATTTTCAATCAAAAACCTACGTATTTGGACATTTATGACTTTTTCAAGAATTTTGAGTACCGAGTAGCATCTCATCTGCTGCACATAGTTCTTGTGAAAGTGCTCGGGAAAGTTGAAATTGTCTTTAAAATCCCTAATGGTGTGCTACCAAAAGTGTTTCATTCGAAGCCCCATTTATCCATAAATAAATTTTTAAAAAATAGCCCAAACGTACCCGCTCCCCTTATATAAATTAAAAATGAAAACAAAAATCTAAAATTCAACAAAATCAATAACGAAAAAAAACTCACACGCAGATTATATTCAGGGGCCAGTGCTAAAATATGAATTAAATCAACACGTTCATAAATAGTACAAAGCAGAAAAAGAAATAACGCAGCAAGCACAACGGGGAATTGCTTCCTTTTCCCTTTCACTTCTCGCATTTGTCGTTGTGTGGAGCTATTTAACCAGGGGGATCAATACAAATTGTCACTTAGGCATAACACTAGTGATAAATTGTTTTTGAAAAGTTCAAATTGGAATTTAGATTAATCATCCATGATAGATATTTGTCTGACTTGTGTTTTAATTGTTTTTGAATGTTAAAAATGGTGGTTGTATTTAGTGTCGATTATTGTTATATTCGTGGTTTTAGAAAAACATTTTGTGCCGTGTATGTCCACACTGTTAAAAACAGGCCAGCTGTTTTGGCACTGAGTGAAACGCAATTAGGTGAAAATTATGATCAACCAGAATTTCATCTGTTTGGGTATAACTTAATGCCACTATTCTTTTCCCAACATGGTCTCGCCGTATACATACGAAATG
Organism: Philhelius pedissequus; assembly: GCA_910595825.1. Taxonomy (NCBI): domain Eukaryota; kingdom Metazoa; phylum Arthropoda; class Insecta; order Diptera; family Syrphidae; genus Philhelius; species Philhelius pedissequus. The sequence goes on from OU343160.1 coordinate 239,111,590, forward strand.
ATTTAGCGTACCAACTTCAACCACAATAGGGTTAGTGTTCAAACACAAATTTTAACTTCATGTGGTTAAAATTCACGGTAAATAAGCACATTTTACACACATGTTCTATTTATCGGAGCCCAAATTTGGTCAGACCACTACCCAACCTGCAGAGGTCATGGAAGATGTTGAGGATAACGGTGATATCGACCTGATCTGCTATATGCATATGAAACTTATCCATGGATTGATCTTACAAACAAAGCTTAGGTAAATAAACATATTTATACGTACTTATATTTTAAAACACATACATATTTATCTTCCTACATATGTAGCTATCTATTTTAATTAGATATGATTGTATGCCATGTAAGTTCGGGGTGCGCAGTACATTATATTTGTTTTCATTGAAAAATTGTGGAGCACCGAGCATGCAAAGAATAACATTATTAATTTTTGCAGGTTGCAAGTGAATGGGCTTGCAAAGGACGCGAAAACGTGCGGACACAATACCAACCACATTTTCAATAATACGTCGTGTACGGCTCAGTCTATAATTTAAACCACACTCCGAAGAGGTAAGAGAACGTTGCGCATATGGCGATATTTATATTAAAAATTAGCTTTAATGATTTTTTTTACAAACTCAAACCTATCTGCTTAAACAAAACGTGAAAAATGATCGACCTTTACATCTCTCATGGGGTCAACGCGTTTGAATTTGGTCAGCTCTTGTGACCGTCAAAGTTTTGAGTGTCAACGCATTGGCAGTGACGAATAAAAATTACATTAACACACAAGGCACGTCATCGCATTTTGGGACAACATTGACCGACTTGTGTCATTCGTGTGATCGTCAACTTTTGAAGCATTTACACTGTAAACATTGACGTAGTGGCAATGTGATGACCGATTACTTTGACCGTGTAATTGTAGCTTTGGAAATGTTATGTTTCCATCATCTACAGATTTGGTAAAATCTTCTGCAACTTTTATTAATGCAGTGGTGCAGCAATTTTTAGGGCGACATCCAGACTGACACACAACATATCATTTTCAATCAAAAACCTACGTATTTGGAATTTATGACTTTTTCAAGAATTTTGAGTACCGAGTAGCATCTCATCGGCTGCACATAGTTCTTGTGAAAGTGCTCGGGAAAGTTGAAATTGTCTTTAAAGCCCCTAGTGGTGTGCTACCAAAAGTGTTTCATTCGAAGCCCCATTTAGCCATAAATAAATTTTAAAAAAATAGCCCAAACCTACCCGCTCCCCTTATATAAATTAAAAAAGAAAACAAAAATCTAAAATTCAACAAAATCAATAACAAAAAAAAAACTCACACGCAGATTATATTCAGGGGCCAGTGCTTAAATATAAATTAAATCAACACGTTCATAAATAGTACAAAGCAGAAAAAGAAATAACGCAGCAAGCACAACGGGGAATTGCTTCCTTTTCCCTTTCACTTCTCGCAATTGTCACTGCTTGGAGCTATTTAACCAGGGGCGGATCAATACAAATTGTCACTTAGGCATAACACTAGTGATAATTTGTTTTTGAAAAGTTCAAATTGGAATTTAGATTAAACATCCATGATAGATATTTGACTGACTTGTGTTTTAATTGTTTTTGAATGTTCAAAATGGTGGCTGAATTTAGTGTCGATTATTGTTATATTCGTGGTCTTAGAAAAAATTGTTTGTGCCGTGTATGTCCACACTGTTAAAAACAGGCCAGCTGTTTTGGCACTGAGTGAAACGCAATTAGGTGAAAATTATGATCAATCAGAATTTCATCTGTTTGGGTATAACTTAATGCCACTATTCTTTTCCCAACATGGTCTCGCCGTATACATACGAAATGATGTAGCGTACCAACTTCAACCACAATAGGGTTTGTGTTCAAACACAAATTTTAACTTCATGTGGTTAAAATTCACGGTAAATAAGCACATTTCACACACATGTTTTATATATCGGAGCCCAAATTTGGTCAGACCACTACCCAAACTGCAGAGGTCATGGAAGATGTTGAGGATAACGGTGATATCGACCTGATCTGCTATATGCATATGAAACTTATCCATGGATTGATCTTACAAACAAAGCTTAGGTAAATAAACATATTTATACGTACTTATATTTTAAAACACATACATATTTATCTTCCTACATATGTAGCTATCTATTTTAATTAGATATGATTGTATGCCATGTAAGTTCGGGGTGCGCAGTACATTATATTTGTTTTCATTGAAAAATTGTGGAGCACCGAGCATGCAAAGAATAACATTATTAATTTTTGCAGGTTGCAAGTGAATGGGCTTGCAAAGGACGCGAAAACGTGCGGACACAATACCAACCACATTTTCAATAATACGTCGTATACGGCTCAGTCTATAATTTAAACCACACTCCGAAGAGGTAAGAGAACGTTGCGCATATGGCGATATTTATATTAAAAATTAGCTTTAATGATTTTTTTTACAAACTCAAACCTATCTGCTTAAACAAAACGTGAAAAATGATCGACCTTTACTTCTCTCATGGGGTCAACGCGTTTGAATTTGGTCAGCTCTTGTGACCGTCAAAGTTTTGAGTGTCAACGCATTGGCAGTGACGAATAAAAATTACATTAACACACAAGGCACGTCGTCGCATTTTGGGACAACATTGACCGACTTGTGTCATTCGTGTGATCGTCAACTTTTGAAGCATTTACACTGTAAACATTGACGTAGTGGCAATGTGATGACCGATTACTTTGACCGTGTAATTGTAGCTTTGGAAATGTTATGTTTCCATCATCTACAGATTTGGTAATATCTTCTGCAACTTTTATTAATGCAGTGGTGCAGCAATTTTTAGGGCGAAATCTAGACTGATTGACACACAACATATCATTTTCAATCAAAAACCTACGTATTTGGACATTTATGACTTTTTCAAGAATTTTGAGTACCGAGTAGCATCTCATCTGCTGCACATAGTTCTTGTGAAAGTGCTCGGGAAAGTTGAAATTGCCTTTAAAATCCCTAATGGTGTGCTACCAAAAGTGTTTCATTCGAAGCCCCATTTATCCATAAATAAATTTTTAAAAAATAGCCCAAACGTACCCGCTCCCCTTATATAAATTAAAAATGAAAACAAAAATCTAAAATTCAACAAAATCAATAACGAAATAAAACTCACACGCAGATTATATTCAGGGGCCAGTGCTAAAATATGAATTAAATCAACACGTTCATAAATAGTACAAAGCAGAAAAAGAAATAACGCAGCAAGCACAACGGGGAATTGCTTCCTTTTCCCTTTCACTTCTCGCATTTGTCGTTGTGTGGAGCTATTTAACCAGGGGGATCAATACAAATTGTCACTTAGGCATAACACTAGTGATAAATTGTTTTTGAAAAGTTCAAATTGGAATTTAGATTAATCATCCATGATAGATATTTGTCTGACTTGTGTTTTAATTGTTTTTGAATGTTAAAAATGGTGGTTGTATTTAGTGTCGATTATTGTTATATTCGTGGTTTTAGAAAAACATTTTGTGCCGTGTATGTCCACACTGTTAAAAACAGGCCAGCTGTTTTGGCACTGAGTGAAACGCAATTAGGTGAAAATTATGATCAACCAGAATTTCATCTGTTTGGGTATAACTTAATGCCACTATTCTTTTCCCAACATGGTCTCGCCGTATACATACGAAATGATGTAGCGTACCAACTTCAACCACAATAGGGTTAGTGTTCAAACACAAATTTTAACTTCATGTGGTTAAAATTCACGGTAAATAAGCACATTTTACACACATGTTCTATTTATCGGAGCCCAAATTTGGTCAGACCACTACCCAACCTGCAGAGGTCATGGAAGATGTTGAGGATAACGGTGATATCGACCTGATCTGCTATATGCATATGTAACTTATCCATGGATTGATCTTACAAACAAAGCTTAGGTAAATAAACATATTTATACGTACTTATATTTTAAAACACATACATATTTATCTTCCTACATATGTAGCTATCTATTTTAATTAGATATGATTGTATGCCATGTAAGTTCGGGGTGCGCAGTACATTATATTTGTTTTCATTGAAAAATTGTGGAGCACCGATCATGCAAAGAATAACATTATTAATTTTTGCAGGTTGCAAGTGAATGGGCTTGCAAAGGACGCGAAAACGTGCGGACACAATACCAACCACATTTTCAATAATACGTCGTGTACGGCTCAGTCTATAATTTAAACCACACTCCGAAGAGGTAAGAGAACGTTGCGCATATGGCGATATTTATATTAAAAATTAGCTTTAATGATTTTTTTTACAAACTCAAACCTATCTGCTTAAACAAAACGTGAAAAATGATCGACCTTTACTTCTCTCATGGGGTCATCGCGTTTGAATTTGGTCAGCTCTTGTGACCGTCAAAGTTTTGAGTGTCAACGCATTGGCAGTGACGAATAAAAATTACATTAACACACAAGGCACGTCATCGCATTTTGGGACAACATTGACCGACTTGTGTCATTCGTGTGATCGTCAACTTTTGAAGCATTTACACTGTAAACATTGACGTAGTGGCAATGTGATGACCGATTACTTTGACCGTGTAATTGTAGCTTTGGAAATGTTATGTTTCCATCATCTACAGATTTGGTAAAATCTTCTGCAACTTTTATTAATGCAGTGGTGCAACAATTTTTAGGGCGACATCCAGACTGACACACAACATATCATTTTCAATCAAAAACATACGTATTTGGAATTTATGACTTTTTCAAGAATTTTGAGTACCGAGTAGCATCTCATCGGCTGCACATAGTTCTTGTGAAAGTGCTCGGGAAAGTTGAAATTGTCTTTAAAGTCCCTAGTGGTGTGCTACCAAAAGTGTTTCATTCGAAGCCCCATTTAGCCATAAATAAATTTTAAAAAAATAGCCCAAACCTACCCGCTCCCCTTATATAAATTAAAAAAGAAAACAAAAATCTAAAATTCAACAAAATCAATAACAAAAAAAAAACTCACACGCAGATTATATTCAGGGGCCAGTGCTTAAATATAAATTAAATCAACACGTTCATAAATAGTACAAAGCAGAAAAAGAAATAACGCAGCAAGCACAACGGGGAATTGCTTCCTTTTCCCTTTCACTTCTCGCAATTGTCACTGCGTGGAGCTATTTAACCAGGGGCCGATCAATACAAATTGTCACTTAGGCATAACACTAGTGATAAATTGTTTTTGAAAAGTTCAAATTGGAATTTAGATTAAACATCCATGATAGATATTTGTCTGACTTGTGTTTTAATTGTTTTTGAATGTTCAAAATGGTGGCTGAATTTAGTGTCGATTATTGTTATATTCGTGGTCTTAGAAAAAATTGTTTGTGCCGTGTATGTCCACACTGTTAAAAACAGGCCAGCTGTTTTGGCACTGAGTGAAACGCAAATAGGTAAAAATTATGATCAATCAGAATTTCATCTGTTTGGGTATAACTTAATGCCACTATTCTTTTCCCAACATGGTCTCGCCGTATACATACGAAATGATGTAGCGTACCAACTTCAACCATAATAGGGTTTGTGTTCAAACACAAATTTTAACTTCATGTGGTTAAAATTCAGGGTAAATAAGCACATTTCACACACATGTTCTATTTATCGGAGCCCAAATTTGGTCAGACCACTACCCAACCTGCAGAGGTCATGGAAGATGTTGAGGATAACGGTGATATCGACCTGATCTGCTATATGCATATGAAACTTATCCATGGATTGATCTTACAAACAAAGCTTAGGTGAATAAACATATTTATACGTACTTATAACGGGTGATTTTTTTGCTACTTGGTTTTTGACGTTTATATTTTTGACAGATCACACATGACAAATTCCACGAACATTTGACATTTCGATTCAGTATTGTTTGCCATTTCATCATGAATAGACTTACGCCTGAACAACGTTTGCAAATTATTGAAATTTTTTATCAAAATTCGTGCTCTGTGAAAAATGTGTTTCGCAAGCTACGTCCGTTTTTTTTCCGCTCATTTTTGGCTAAATGGATACGTGAATAAGCAGAATTGCCGTATTTGGAGTGAAGAGCAGCCAGAGGCAATTCAGCAGCTACCAATGCATCCCGAAAAATGCACTGTTTGGTGCGGTTTATGAGCAGGCGGCATAATTGGGCCGTACTTCTTCAAGGACGATGAAGGCCGCAGGGTTACGGTCAATGGAGAAAGGTACCGTTCGATGATAACAGATTTTTTTTTGCCGAAAATGCAAGAATTGTACTCGGTCGACATGTGGTTCCAACAGGACGGTGCCACATGCCACACTGCACGCGAAACCATGCATCAATTGAGAGGCGAATTTGGTGAGCAGTTGATCTCACGTTTTGGCGCAGTCAATTGGCCACCAAGATCATGTGATTTGACCCCGTTAGACTATTTTTTGTGGGGCTATGTTAAGTCTATTGTCTATGGGGACAAGCCAAACACGATTGCTGCCTTGGAAGCCAACAATGAACGCGTCATTGGTGAGATTCCGGCCGAAATGTGTGAAAAAGTTTGCCAAAATTGGACCTTCAGAATGGACCACCTGAAACGTAGCCGCGGGCAACATTTAAGTGAAATTATTTTTAAAAAGTAAATGGCAGAAATTGATTTATCGATCCAAATAAAAATTTCATTCACTTTTTACAAGTTTCTGTGTTTTTTTGAATTTTCAAAAACCAAGCTCTTAAAAAATCACCGTTTATTTTAAAACACATACATATTTATCTTCCTACATATGTAGCTATCTATTTTAATTAGATATGATTGTATGCCATGTAAGTTCGGGGTGCGCAGTACATTATATTTGTTTTCATTGAAAAATTGTGGAGCACCGAGCATGCAAAGAATAACATTATTAATTTTTGCAGGTTGCAAGTGAATGGGCTAGCAAAGGACGCGAAAACGTGCGGACACAATACCAACCACATTTTCAATAATACGTCGTGTACGGCTCAGTCTATAATTTAAACCACACTCCGAAGAGGTAAGAGAACGTTGCGCATATGGCGATATTTATATTAAAAATTAGCTTTAATGATTTTTTTTACAAACTCAAACCTATCTGCTTAAACAAAACGTGAAAAATGATCGACCTTTACTTCTCTCATGGGGTCAACGCGTTTGAATTTGGTCAGCTCTTGTGACCGTCAAAGTTTTGAGTGTCAACGCATTGGCAGTGACGAATAAAAATTACATTAACACACAAGGCACGTCATCGCATTTTGGGGCAACATTGACCGACTTGTGTCATTCGTGTGATCGTCAACTTTTGAAGCATTTACACTGTAAACATTGACGTAGTGGCAATGTGATGACCGATTACTTTGACCGTGTAATTGTAGCTTTGGAAATGTTATGTTTCCATCATCTACAGATTTGGTAAAATCTTCTGCAACTTTTATTAATGCAGTGGTGCAGCAATTTTTAGGGCGACATCCAGACTGACACACAACATATCATTTTCAATCAAAAACCTACGTATTTGGAATTTATGACTTTTTCAAGAATTTTGAGTACCGAGTAGCATCTCATCGGCTGCACATAGTTCTTGTGAAAGTGCTCGGGAAAGTTGAAATTGTCTTTAAAGTCCCTAGTGGTGTGCTACCAAAAGTGTTTCATTCGAAGCCCCATTTAGCCATAAATAAATTTTAAAAAAATAGCCCAAACCTACCCGCTCCCCTTATATAAATTAAAAAAGAAAACAAAAATCTAAAATTCAACAAAATCAATAACAAAAAAAAAACTCACACGCAGATTATATTCAGGGGCCAGTGCTTAAATATAAATTAAATCAACACGTTCATAAATAGTACAAAGCAGAAAAAGAAATAACGCAGCAAGCACAACGGGGAATTGCTTCCTTTTCCCTTTCACTTCTCGCAATTGTCACTGCGTGGAGCTATTTAACCAGGGGCCGATCAATACAAATTGTCACTTAGGCATAACACTAGTGATAAATTGTTTTTGAAAAGTTCAAATTGGAATTTAGATTAAACATCCATGATAGATATTTGTCTGACTTGTGTTTTAATTGTTTTTGAATGTTCAAAATGGTGGCTGAATTTAGTGTCGATTATTGTTATATTCGTGGTCTTAGAAAAAATTGTTTGTGCCGTGTATGTCCACACTGTTAAAAACAGGCCAGCTGTTTTGGCACTGAGTGAAACGCAAATAGGTAAAAATTATGATCAATCAGAATTTCATCTGTTTGGGTATAACTTAATGCCACTATTCTTTTCCCAACATGGTCTCGCCGTATACATACGAAATGATGTAGCGTACCAACTTCAACCATAATAGGGTTTGTGTTCAAACACAAATTTTAACTTCATGTGGTTAAAATTCAGGGTAAATAAGCACATTTCACACACATGTTCTATTTATCGGAGCCCAAATTTGGTCAGACCACTACCCAAACTGCAGAGGTCATGGAAGATGTTGAGGATAACGGTGATATCGACCTGATCTGCTATATGCATATGAAACTTATCCATGGATTGATCTTACAAACAAAGCTTAGGTGAATAAACATATTTATACGTACTTATAACGGGTGATTTTTTTGCTACTTGGTTTTTGACGTTTATATTTTTGACAGATCACACATGACAAATTCCACGAACATTTGACATTTCGATTCAGTATTGTTTACCATTTCATCATGAATAGACTTACGCCTGAACAACATTTGCAAATTATTGAAATTTTTTATCAAAATTCGTGCTCTGTGAAAAATGTGTTTCGCAAGCTACGTCCGTTTTTTTTCCGCTCATTTTTGGCTAAATGGATACGTGAATAAGCAGAATTGCCGTATTTGGAGTGAAGAGCAGCCAGAGGCAATTCAGCAGCTACCAATGCATCCCGAAAAATGCACTGTTTGGTGCGGTTTATGAGCAGGCGGCATAATTGGGCCGTACTTCTTCAAGGACGATGAAGGCCACAGGGTTACGGTCAATGGAGAAAGGTACCGTTCGATGATAACAGATTTTTTTTTGCCGAAAATGCAAGAATTGTACTCGGTCGACATGTGGTTCCAACAGGACGGTGCCACATGCCACACTGCACGCGAAACCATGCATCAATTGAGAGGCGAATTTGGTGAGCAGTTGATCTCACGTTTTGGCGCAGTCAATTGGCCACCAAGATCATGTGATTTGACCCCGTTAGACTATTTTTTGTGGGGCTATGTTAAGTGTCTATGGGGACAAGCCAAACACGATTGCTGCCTTGGAAGCCAACATTGAACGCGTCATTGGTGAGATTCCGGCCGAAATGTGTGAAAAAGTTTGCCAAAATTGGACCTTCAGAATGGACCACCTGAAACGTAGCCGCGGGCAACATTTAAGTGAAATTATTTTTAAAAAGTAAATGGCAGAAATTGATTTATCGATCCAAATAAAAATTTCATTCACTTTTTACAAGTTTCTGTGTTTTTTTGAATTTTCAAAAACCAAGCTCTTAAAAAATCACCGTTTATTTTAAAACACATACATATTTATCTTCCTACATATGTAGCTATCTATTTTAATTAGATATGATTGTATGCCATGTAAGTTCGGGGTGCGCAGTACATTATATTTGTTTTCATTGAAAAATTGTGGACCACCGAGCATGCAAAGAACAACTTTATTAACTTTTGCAGGTTGCAAGTGAATGGGCTTGCAAAGGACGCAAAAACGTGCGGACACAATACCAACCACATTTTCAATAATACGACGTGTACGGCTCAGTCTATAATTTAAACCACACTCCGAAGAGGTAAGAGAACGTTGCGCATATGGCGATATTTATATTAAAAATTAGCTTTAATGATTTTTTTTACAAACTCAAACCTATCTGCTTAAACAAAACGTGAAAAATGATCGACCTTTACTTCTCTCATGGGGTCAACGCGTTTGAATTTGGTCAACTCTTGTGACCGTCAAAGTTTTGAGTGTCAACGCATTGGCAGTGACGAATAAAAATTAAATTAACACACAAGGCACGTCATCGCATTTTGGGACAACATTGACCGACTTGTGTCATTCGTGTGATCGTCAACTTTTGAAGCATTTACACTGTAAACATTGACGTAGTGGCAATGTGATGACCGATTACTTTGACCGTGTAATTGTAGCTTTGGAAATGTTATGTTTCCATCATCTACAGATTTGGTAATATCTTCTGCAACTTTTATTAATGCAGTGGTGCAGCAATTTTTAGGGCGAAATCTAGACTGATTGACACACAACATATCATTTTCAATCAAAAACCTACGTATTTGGACATTTATGACTTTTTCAAGAATTTTGAGTACCGAGTAGCATCTCATCTGCTGCACATAGTTCTTGTGAAAGTGCTCGGGAAAGTTGAAATTGTCTTTAAAATCCCTAATGGTGTGCTACCAAAAGTGTTTCATTCGAAGCCCCATTTATCCATAAATAAATTTTAAAAAAATAGCCCAAACGTACCCGCTCCCCTTATATAAATTAAAAAAGAAAACAAAAATCTAAAATTCAACAAAATCAATAACAAAAAAAAACTCACACGCAGATTATATTCAGGGGCCAGTGCTAAAATATAAATTAAATCAACACGTTCATAAATAGTACAAAGCAGAAAAAGAAATAACGCAGCAAGCACAACGGGGAATTGCTTCCTTTTCCCTTTCACTTCTCGCAATTGTCACTGCGTGGAGCTATTTAACCAGGGGCGGATCAATACAAATTGTCACTTAGGCATAACACTAGTGATAATTTGTTTTTGAAAAGTTCAAATTGGAATTTAGATTAAACATCCATGATAGATATTTGACTGACTTGTGTTTTAATTGTTTTTGAATGTTCAAAATGGTGGCTGAATTTAGTGTCGATTATTGTTCTATTCGTGGTCTTAGAAAAAATTGTTTGTGCCGTGTATGTCCACACTGTTAAAAACAGGCCAGCTGTTTTGGCACTGAGTGAAACGCAAATAGGTAAAAATTATGATCAATCAGAATTTCATCTGTTTGGGTATAACTTAATGCCACTATTCTTTTCCCAACATGGTCTCGCCGTATACATACGAAATGATGTAGCGTACCAACTTCAACCACAATAGGGTTTGTGTTCAAACACAAATTTTAACTTCATGTGGTTAAAATTCACGGTAAATAAGCACACATGTTCTATTTATCGGAGCCCAAATTTGGTCAGACCACTACCCAAACTGCAGAGGTCATGGAAGATGTTGAGGATAACGGTGATATCGACCTGATCTGCTATATGCATATGAAACTTATCCATGGATTGATCTTACAAACAAAGCTTAGGTGAATAAACATATTTATACGTACTTATAACGGGTGATTTTTTGCTACTTGGTTTTTGACGTTTATATTTTTGACAGATCACACATGACAAATTCCACGAACATTTGACATTTCGATTCAGTATTGTTTGCCATTTCATCATGAATAGACTTACGCCTGAACAACGTTTGCAAATTATTGAAATTTTTTATCAAAATTCGTGCTCTGTGAAAAATGTGTTTCGCAAGCTACGTCCGTTTTTTTTCCGCTCATTTTTGGCTAAATGGATACGTGAATAAGCAGAATTGCCGTATTTGGAGTGAAGAGCAGCCAGAGGCAATTCAGCAGCTACCAATGCATCCCGAAAAATGCACTGTTTGGTGCGGTTTATGAGCAGGCGGCATCATTGGGCCGTACTTCTTCAAGGACGATGAAGGCCGCAGGGTTACGGTCAATGGAGAAAGGTACCGTTCGATGATAACAGATTTTTTTTTGCCGAAAATGCAAGAATTGTACTCGGTCGACATGTGGTTCCAGCAGGACGGTGCCGAAATCTAGACTGATTGACACACAACATATCATTTTCAATCAAAAACCTACGTATTTGGACATTTATGACTTTTTCAAGAATTTTGAGTACCGAGTAGCATCTCATCTGCTGCACATAGTTCTTGTGAAAGTGCTCGGGAAAGTTGAAATTGTCTTTAAAATCCCTAATGGTGTGCTACCAAAAGTGTTTCATTCGAAGCCCCATTTATCCATAAATAAATTTTAAAAAAATAGCCCAAACGTACCCGCTCCCCTTATATAAATTAAAAATGAAAACAAAAATCTAAAATGCAACAAAATCAATAACGAAAAAAAACTCACACGCAGATTATATTCAGGGGCCAGTGCTAAAATATGAATTAAATCAACACGTTCATAAATAGTACAAAGCAGAAAAAGAAATAACGCAGCAAGCACAACGGGGAATTGCTTCCTTTTCCCTTTCACTTCTCGCATTTGTCGCTGTGTGGAGCTATTTAACCAGGGGGATCAATACAAATTGTCACTTAGGCATAACACTAGTGATAATTTGTTTTTGAAAAGTTCAAATTGGAATTTAGATTAAACATCCATGATAGATATTTGTCTGACTTGTGTTTTAATTGTTTTTGAATGTTAAAAATGGTGGTTGTATTTAGTGTCGATTATTGTTATATTCGTGGTTTTAGAAAAACATTTTGTGCCGTGTATGTCCACACTGTTAAAAACAGGCCAGCTGTTTTGGCACTGAGTGAAACGCAATTAGGTGAAAATTATGATCAACCAGAATTTCATCTGTTTGGGTATAACTTAATGCCACTATTCTTTTCCCAACATGGTCTCGCCGTATACATACGAAATGATGTAGCGTACCAACTTCAACCACAATAGGGTTTGTGTTCAAACACAAATTTTAACTTCATGTGGTTAAAATTCACGGTAAATAAGCACATTTTACACACATGTTCTATTTATCGGAGCCCAAATTTGGTCAGACCACTACCCAACCTGCAGAGGTCATGGAAGATGTTGAGGATAACGGTGATATCGACCTGATCTGCTATATGCATATGAAACTTATCCATGGATTGATCTTACAAACAAAGCTTAGGTGAATAAACATATTTATACGTACTTATAACGGGTGATTTTTTTGCTACTTGGTTTTTGACGTTTATATTTTTGACAGATCACACATGACAAATTCCACGAACATTTGACATTTCGATTCAGTATTGTTTGCCATTTCATCATGAATAGACTTACGCCTGAACAACGTTTGCAAATTATTGAAATTTTTTATCAAAATTCGTGCTCTGTGAAAAATGTGTTTCGCAAGCTACGTCCGTTTTTTTTCCGCTCATTTTTGGCTAAATGGATACGTGAATAAGCAGAATTGCCGTATTTGGAGTGAAGAGCAGCCAGAGGCAATTCAGCAGCTACCAATGCATCCCGAAAAATGCACTGTTTGGTGCGGTTTATGAGCAGGCGGCATCATTGGGCCGTACTTCTTCAAGGACGATGAAGGCCGCAGGGTTACGGTCAATGGAGAAAGGTACCGTTCGATGATAACAGATTTTTTTTTGCCGAAAATGCAAGAATTGTACTCGGTCGACATGTGGTTCCAACAGGACGGTGCCACATGCCACACTGCACGCGAAACCATGCATCAATTGAGAGGCGAATTTGGTGAGCAGTTGATCTCACGTTTTGGCGCAGTCAATTGGCCACCAAGATCATGTGATTTGACCCCGTTAGACTATTTTTTGTGGGGCTATGTTAAGTCTATTGTCTATGGGGACAAGCCAAACACGATTGCTGCCTTGGAAGCCAACATTGAACGCGTCATTGGTGAGATTCCGGCCGAAATGTGTGAAAAAGTTTGCCAAAATTGGACCTTCAGAATGGACCACCTGAAACGTAGCCGCGGGCAACATTTAAGTGAAATTATTTTTAAAAAGTAAATGGCAGAAATTGATTTATCGATCCAAATAAAAATTTCATTCACTTTTTACAAGTTTCTGTGTTTTTTTGAATTTTCAAAAACCAAGCTCTTAAAAAATCACCGTTTATTTTAAAACACATACATATTTATCTTCCTACATATGTAGCTATCTATTTTAATTAGATATGATTGTATGCCATGTAAGTTCGGGGTGCGCAGTACATTATATTTGTTTTCATTGAAAAATTGTGGAGCACCGAGCATGCAAAGAATAACATTATTAATTTTTGCAGGTTGCAAGTGAATGGGCTAGCAAAGGACGCGAAAACGTGCGGACACAATACCAACCACATTTTCAAAATACGTCGTGTACGGCTCAGTCTATAATTTAAACCACACTCCGAAGAGGTAAGAGAACGTTGCGCATATGGCGATATTTATATTAAAAATTAGCTTTAATGATTTTTTTTACAAACTCAAACCTATCTGCTTAAACAAAACGTGAAAAATGATCGACCTTTACTTCTCTCATGGGGTCAACGCGTTTGAATTTGGTCAGCTCTTGTGACCGTCAAAGTTTTGAGTGTCAACGCATTGGCAGTGACGAATAAAAATTACATTAACACACAAGGCACGTCATCGCATTTTGGGACAACATTGACCGACTTGTGTCATTCGTGTGATCGTCAACTTTTGAAGCATTTACACTGTAAGCATTGACGTAGTGGCAATGTGATGACCGATTACTTTGACCGTGTAATTGTAGGTTTGGAAATGTTATGTTTCCATCATCTACAGATTTGGTAAAATCTTCTGCAACTTTTATTAATGCAGTGGTGCAGCAATTTTTAGGGCGACATCCAGACTGACACACAACATATCATTTTCAATCAAAAACCTACGTATTTGGAATTTATGACTTTTTCAAGAATTTTGAGTACCGAGTAGCATCTCATCGGCTGCACATAGTTCTTGTGAAAGTGCTCGGGAAAGTTGAAATTGTCTTTAAAGTCCCTAGTGGTGTGCTACCAAAAGTGTTTCATTCGAAGCCCCATTTAGCCATAAATAAATTTTAAAAAAATAGCCCAAACCTACCCGCTCCCCTTATATAAATTAAAAAAGAAAACAAAAATCTAAAATTCAACAAAATCAATAACAAAAAAAAAACTCACACGCAGATTATATTCAGGGGCCAGTGCTTAAATATAAATTAAATCAACACGTTCATAAATAGTACAAAGCAGAAAAAGAAATAACGCAGCAAGCACAACGGGGAATTGCTTCCTTTTCCCTTTCACTTCTCGCAATTGTCACTGCGTGGAGCTATTTAACCAGGGGCGGATCAATACAAATTGTCACTTAGGCATAACACTAGTGAAAATTTGTTTTTGAAAAGTTCAAATTGGAATTTAGATTAAACATCCATGATAGATATTTGTCTGACTTGTGTTTTAATTGTTTTTGAATGTTAAAAATGGTGGCTGTATTTAGTGTCGATTATTGTTATATTCGTGGTTTTAGAAAAAAATTTTGTGCCGTGTATGTCCACACTGTTAAAAACAGGCCAGCTGTTTTGGCACTGAGTGAAACGCAAATAGGTGAAAATTATGATCAATCAGAATTTCATCTGTTTTGGTATAACTTAATGCAACTATTCTTTTCCCAACATGGTCTCGCCGTATACATACGAAATGATGAAGCGTACCAACTTCAACCACAATAGGGTTTGTGTTCAAACACAAATTTTAATTTCATGTGGTTAAAATTCACGGTAAATAAGCACATTTTACACACATGTTCTATTTATCGGAGCCCAAATTTGGACAGAGATTCAACTTTTAACGAATTTGATGTTCTGTCCGACTCCATTCAAAGAATTGTTTCCCATTATCCTCGCACTGAAATCGTCACTATGGGCGATTTCAATGTACACAATTCTAGCTGGCTCCGCTATTCGAGCCAGACAACACCCGATGGAAGTTATGTTGAGGTCTTTGCTGAGTTAAACCAACTGACTCAGCTTGTTGACGAGCCAACTCGAATCCCTGAGTTTGCAGGCCAAACCGCCAACCCTCTAGACTTGTTTCTTACCTCTGACCCTGATAAATATACTGTAAGTGTATTATCGCCTCTAGGCATATCAGACCATTATGTCATATCTGCAAATTTCTCATGCCAACAACATCCAGTTAAAGAAAAGACACCTAAGAGAACCGTTTGGCAATATGAGAAAGCCAACGGTCTCAATAACTTCTTCAGGAAATTTAACTGGTCACTATGCTTCCTCGATAGTGACGTAGACTCCAGCGCAGATATGATAACAAATTTAAGTCTTCACGGAATGAGAAGTTTTATCCCGAATAGGGTAAAATCTATCAAACCGAAGGAAAATGCATGGTTTGATTCGAGCTTTAAAGAGGTTATTAGGTTAGAGAAGTAAGTTTCCGGAATTATAAAGCCAACCGCACTAAGGAAAACCGGAAAAAGTTTTAACAAGCTAGAAAGACTTGCAACGTTCACATTCGTAGAACCAAAATTTTACATGACAAAACATTAAGGCAACAAATACTACTACAATGTCGCAAAGGTAGTAATAATTTTTGGTCATTTGTAAAAATATTCGAAGTTCAACTTCGCCTTCGGTTCCAACGCTCGTCCTTAATGACACCCCTCTTGTCAGTTCCCGCGAAAAAGCCATTTTGCTTGCAGTGCAGTTCGCTGTTAATTCGACGGCAGAAAGTGTTATGACTCCTCCAGTACTTAAGAGCGTAAACGATTTTATGCGACGAATCTTCTTTCGCACTCGTGCATTTTCTAGAGTCCTTAAAGACATTGATATACACAAATCCGCTGGCCCGGATAGTATCCCTCCCATCGTGCTGAAGAGGTGTTCTTTAACGCTAGCAAAACCACTGCGTAAGCTTTTCCATCTGTCCTATTCTAGATGTCTTTTTACGAGAGGATGGAAAACAGCATTTGTCCAGCCTGTTCCTAAAAAACGCGAATCTTCTTCACCCTCTAATTACCGTTCAATTGTACTTACGTCCCGTCTTTACAAGGTCATGGAAACGCTGATTAATTATCAGCTTAAGAAATATCATAAGGAGCGAAAGCTCCTTAATGACCGCCAGTATGGCTTTTGTAGCAATAGATCCACTGGTGATCTGATGGTATATCTCACCGAACAGTGGCACAAATCTTTACATCGTTTTGGAGAAAGTAAGATTATTGCACTTGATATTTCAAAAGCATTTGATAGTTTGGCTTCAAGCTCTCTTATCGAAAATGAGTGCATTTGGTATCGATGAATCTCTTTTTCGTTTTTTTTTTGTTTATATTCTACACGCGCTCAAGGGATTATACTACCCTTTAAATGTTTCAACACAGCGCGGGCGTGAGAGTGAGGTTAAGGAAGAGAAAGAATGATAGGAAAGATGAGAAGGTGTTTTTTTTATAATACAATTCTATATACTACTGAAATTACTCACAGAAGTAGAGGACTTAGCATTATATTTAATTGGACTTGTTGAATTATTGATTCAAAATAGCTTTTAACGGCCTTTAGTCCACAAAATTTGCGTTTCATCCCGGCAATCACACTTAGACTCATCAGTTGGTTAGTGAGCGCATTATCAATACGCAACTTTTGTTAAGTTCAGTTCGACTTACTTGCATTTTTTGACATAAAAGCAATGTGAACTATATCCAACAAGATTAAAATTTTAATCACTAAAATTGGAAGATTTTGTCCTACGCCAGACATAGTTAATAAGAAGATGTTTTTTAATAATACAATTCTATATAGTACTGAAATTACTCACCCAAGTAGAAGACTTAGCATTATATTTAATTTGACTTGTTGAATTATTGATTCAAAACAGCGTTTAACGGCCTATAGTCCACAAAATTTGCGTTTCATCAGGGCAATCTCACTTAGATTCATCAGTTGGTTAGTGAGCGCCTTACCAATACGCAATTTTTGTTAACATCAGTTCAACTTACTTGCATTTTGAGACAAAAAAGCAATGTGAACTATATAAAACAAGATTAAAATTTTAATCATTAAAATTGGAAGATTTTGTCCTTGGCCAGACATAGTTAATAAGAAGGTGTTTTTTTATACTACAATTCTATATACTACTGAAATTACTCACCCAAGTAGAAGACTTAGCATTATATTTAATTGGACTTGTTGAATTATTGATTCAAAATAGTTTTTTACGGCCTTTAGTCCACAAAATTTGAGTTTCATCCCGGCAATCTTACTTGCACTCATCAGTTGGTTAGTGAGCGCCTTACCAATACGCAATTTTTGTTAAGTTCAGTTCACTTTACTTGCATTTTTTGACAATAATGCAATATGAACTATATCCAACAAGATTAAAATTTTAATCATTAAAATTGGAAGATTTTCTCCTTGGCCAGGCATAGTTAATAAGGTGTTTTTTTTTTATAATACAATTCTATATACTACTGAAATTACTCACCCAAGTAGAAAACTTGGCATTATATTTAATTGGACTTTGACGCAAAAAAATGAATTATTGTCGCAAATTTTGTGGACTAAAGGCCGTTAAAAGCTATTTTGAATCAATAATTCAACAAGTCCAATTATATATAATGCTAAGTCTTCTACTTGGGTGAGTAATTTCAGCAGTATATAGAATTGTATTATAAAAAAACACCTTATTAATTATGTCTGGCCAAGGACAATATCTGCCAATTTTAATGATTAAAATTTTAATCTTGTTGGATATAGTTCACATGGCTTTTTTGTCAAAAAATGCAAGTAAGTTGAACTGAACTTAACAGAAATTGCGTAATGGTAAGGCGCTTACTTAACAACTGATGAGTCCAAGTGAGATTGCCTGGATGAAACGCAAATTTTGTGGACTAAAGGCCGTTAATAGCTATTTTGAATCAATAATTCAACAAGTCCAATTAAATATAATGCTAAGTCTTCTACTTGGGGGAGTAATTACAGTAGTATATAGAATTGTATTATAAAAAAAGCACCTTCTTATTAACTATATCTGGCCAAGGACAAAATCTTCCAATTTTAATGACGATCTTGAAGTGTTGATAATCGGATCCCATGACCGAGAAATCTTAAAATTGTCGTCCCGATTGAAATTTGTATGATGCTTGATCTCAATCGCTTCGCGTACTAACCGTGGGATGTAATGGGTTTCTTGAGCTAAAACCTTTGCTTGGTCAAAATGAATCCAGTGATGTTCATCTGGATTGTCCAAGATGTGCTCACAAATCGTCTACTTTTCCCGGTGCTTTTTGCAAACAGCACTGATGTGCTCTATTAAGGGGGTGGCAATACTCTTAATACGCCCGGTGTTTGAAGAGGAAAATGGTCTTTAGGTGGCACAAGATAGCTTTTCACATTTTTTTGGTGGAATATATATGGATTTTATACCATATCTTTTTAACACTTTTCCCATTCTATCCGTCACACCCTTTACGTATGGTAAGAAAGCTTTCCTGTGACACCACTAGCTTCCACGGTCTATGCTTCTTAGAATATCCAGTCGAACTAAGAACGTTTTCAAGCTCACATATTCTGTGAGTGCGGTGAAACAGCGTCGAACTACAGACCTTAAATTTGCCGGGTGGTGGTGAAAAGTAACATGTAGGTACCTTACTGTGCGATATTTTGCGATAGACTATATGTCCTAATGAACCATCCGTTTTTCCATTACCCTTACATCCAAAAATGCAATGGAACTGTCTTTTTCTTTTTCCATAGTGAACTTAATTTTTGGATGTTGTGAGTTCAGATGTTCCAAGAAATATATATTATAATTACATAATTTAAAAAAAAGGTTAATCAATACAAAAATGTCAATCAGGTAGATGTCTTTTTACCATAACCTCAAGACTTTCTGCTTAAAAAAAAAAAAAAACAAATATTGTAAAATATTGTATTATATTGTTAAAACAAAAAAAAGTCAACTAAACTAACTAAACTGATAGAATTTGATTATATACATAGTAAAGCTTCCAACGCATCGGTTTCTTCAACACCACTGAAGCTAAATCCTTGGGAGCATTCAATGTCATACTCAAAGTTTGGTGAAACATACATTTTATTATCCGGAAAAACAGTAGGGTGACCTACATATCTCCGGTTAAATTCTGCGATTTGTACTTGTTTTGCCAATTCCAAGTCCTCTTATATTTTTCCATAGTTTGTAAAGAGCAACTGAATGATCCAAACGAGAGGCATACAATTTCCCCTTTGATTCCCGTATTTCACAAACAACCATATTTCTAAGAACTTTATAAATATCAAAAAGCACATTTAACCTTAAAACTTTCCATCGCTTGTAAGCTTGATCACGTTTAAGAATTAAATCTTTGACTTTATTAGTAAACCATTTTTGATCAGTGTTACCTGATTTTCGTTCTTTCAGTGGAACATGTACATTGAAAAGATTACTAATACT
This sequence comes from Philhelius pedissequus, assembly GCA_910595825.1. Classification (NCBI taxonomy): domain Eukaryota; kingdom Metazoa; phylum Arthropoda; class Insecta; order Diptera; family Syrphidae; genus Philhelius; species Philhelius pedissequus. The sequence continues at coordinate 239,131,839 of OU343160.1, forward strand.
GATTTGAATGAAATACACAAATCAAAAGATGATATACCATACACTCGATACCATTCGATTGTTTAGACATCTTCTTTCAAAAGATTTCGATTAATACATTCAAAATCTCTTAAACTGAAAGTAGTATTTGAACTACATAGTTGGCAAGCACTGAAGAGTAAGATGAACATGGCGTGATAAACAGGAAACTGAAAGTTGATCATTGAGAAGTACTTTATGTAAATCACTGACAAAAAAACGTCGAGAAGGGTACCTGTCGACTTGGTAAAATGAGTTGGAGTTGATAAATTTACAAAAAAGAGATTTAGTGAGTTCATATAGTCTACAAGGCTTGAATCTACGAAAATATTACAATTTAGATCACCAGCTATAATAATAAATCTAATAGAAATCAAAGGATTTAAATTAATGTTTCGCTTGGGTCAATAAGTAGATCCCAGTAATAATCTGTTTATGTTTCAAGTAATCTCTACAAATATATACTCAATATCACTACTACACGGAGATCCAAGTACAAATTTACAATTCAAACAACATCTTACATAAACTGCAACACAACCCCCTTCGCAACCAATCCTATCCGCTCGAAACAATTTATATGAATTCAAAAAATACCTACCATCACTAAAATCCTGTCTTAACTAAGTCGATACACATATAGCATCCATTAGATCCTTCAAACATATTTCTGAATTCGTCAAGTTTAGGACGCAAGATCTGCTTAATGACAAACTCTATTCTATTGGGTACATTCAAATGTCGGTACGATAGCCTTGTTGTGTGAGATGAAGAACACAAACAAAAGTGTTAGATCTCACATAACCAGCACCATTAAAATAATTAAAATAACAAACTGACCACGACCTTCCCTAGCAAACATTAAATAAAATATCAAATTAATATCAAGGTCGACACCAACAACAGAATAGTGCGAATCAGCCAAACGATACGCAACCAGGTAGTGTATACAAACAATGCACTGAAACCATAAGCTATCGTTTGGTATGACAAAAAATGCACTGGTCAATGACTAATAATTGAATTACGAAAAGAACTGGGGCAAGCAATGTTAACGATGAAATTAAATGACGAAGCTAAACGTATGTGTAGGAAATGTATGTTAAATGAATAATGCTAATTTAGCAAGTAACACATATGGCAATTAATAAATATTGCATTTAAATTATATTAAGTAATAATTATTGGGGAATGCTTATTTAGCATTCCAATATTAGGGCAAGTAATTGCAATACATTTCAATGTTAATAGAACAAATTTGTAAACTCAAAGAAAATGTAAATTGGTAGGGATGATAGGTTAAGAATATTTTTGTATAAATAGTGTAGGAAAATAGTAATAAAGCAATCAGTTGAATCAGTTAGATCAGTTGAACCAGGTAATAAAAAAAAAGTAATGTCTTTTATTTTAAGTCTTTTATTTCGATTGAATACCTAGCTCCTATCAAAGGTAAACTATTAATCTAACTTTGGTTTATTTTCAGGTAAATTGGACTTCTAAGGCCACATCAAATAGCCGCCAGTGGCTATTCAAATATACTGGCAAAAACATATAGGCCTTCTAAGGCCACCCAAAAGGGCCGCCAGGGCCAATTAAACAAACTGGAATCCTCTTTATAGGTAGGGTCAAATTCTCTCCGACCGATATGTCCAGTTGGACTTATATAAAATATTATTCCACATTGGCGCAGCCGGTAGGATGGTGCTGATAAAGAGGCCATAAATAACATTAAAAAACTGGAGTGTCCTCTAACTCTAGTAGCATCACCCGAACCACAAAATTCAAAACGAATTTAAATTTCATTTAAAAAGAAATAACGTGGTCTGCATTTCGGGCGGATTCAACTCCTTCCAGCTCACTTCGAGTTGACTTTCGAACTGTCAAATCACCTGTTGCAGACAGTTTGTATAAAAACGGTTCATGTTGGAAATGCAGAACACGAATCTTCATTTTCAGAACCCTACAATTCCACATTCGGAATGAACTATTTACAAACTTTGTTTTATGTGGAATACATCTAAATTCGCTTTCGTTCCTCAAATTCACAAAAAGTGAAATACAGAACATGTGCGATTAATTTGAGTTTTTGAGTCTCATTTAATCTTTATCGGTAGTCTACCGGTATTTTATTCTACACCTTTTGAAGTGTTAATTTTTCACTTATTACTTCACATAAATAGAGAGTAAAATAAAAAAAAAATTAATTTTTAGATTGAAGTCTGAATTTACCAATCGAAAACACCATGAATGATTCCAAAATTTGATATTTTACTTTTTTGATTGTGGATCTCTATATTTAAAAAAAGGGGGTTGAAACCTCGGGAAAATATATACGTCTCGTGCAATGTGAGTCTTCTTTTTAGCATGAACCATATTCCCAATCAACCAAAACTCACTATCACCTTGGATGAATATAGGAGAAGGCAAAAGGTAGCCTTGGACGAAGCCATCGCCCAGGATCCAACGGCCGAACCCAAGCCCCTCACCAAAGGGGAACGGAAAAAAAACCAACCGCAAACCAACAAACCACTACCAACCACAAATCTCCAAAACACCGGGGAGGAAGACTAGTGAAGCTACGGCGGGAACTGGGTAACTTGTACCGTGTCATACAAATCAGCGAGAGAGAGAATAAGAAAAACTCTTAAAACAAGCCAGAAAGCTGAAGCAGCAACGAAAGTCACTGGCGGAAGAAAGAACCACGTGTAAGGAGAAGAACAGAGTTGATTAAAATTATGTATGTCTATACAAACAAAAGAAAAATGTTTTTTTTGTTTAAATAAATAAGAATAAAAAAAAACTAAAAATGTTTTAATTTAGGTTTGGGTTAGAGTTTCCATTGTTCAACTTGTTGGCTCTTCATACAAATCTGTTTTATATGCATAGTTTATAGCGCCAGGGGCCCCTGATACTGAGACCGAAATCCAACAATTGCTGGACGAAATTCAGCAATTAGAAAAGGAAAAACGGGACCAAATCCATGAGATAAGGAATTTCAACACTACTTTATTAAGTGAATTGAAATCACTAGTAGGTCGAGAAGCCTATCAACTGAATTTTGATCAACTTAGCATACAGTGGGGTCAGTTTACAAGGCTTGAAACTACTGACGCCATATTAACTTTATATATTGATGCGGTAAAAGAGCAACAACAGAAGCAAGGAAACAAACTTGTGGATCTTGAGAACAAAATCAAGAATCAAAAAAGAGTTCAAGCCAAGTTGATAGAAAATCAACAGGAGGCAGAACGAACCAATTTACAAACCGAAGAAACAATAGAAAAACTAGAGCAACAGCTAGCTAATCTTGAGGCCAAAAAACACCAAACCGAACAGGAACTTAACATATACAAGGTTAAGGAGAGTAAACTGATACTCGAAGCTAACAAGCTTAAAACGCAAGAATCTGTTTATCTCGACCATATAACGTTTCTACAAGGGGAGGTCAAAAATTAAGGGAAAGGGTAAATACCCGCTCTAAACATAAACCCCTATTAACCCCACTCTCAGTTGAAATCTCAGAAGCAAATACACCTAAACGGTTCTCTACCAAATTTCGAAACCCGATCCACGGCAACAAAATCTCCCAAAATGTCGTTAGGTTTTGAAAAACTGTTAAAGCTTTCGCATGGCATCCCTGAATTTTCAGGAGGAACGGATCCAAAAGTAGCCCAAAAACTACAGACCTTTCTCACATGCATCCGTCCAATAATAGAATTCATTCAAAAAGAGGAAGAAGCGCTGTTCATAAAAATACTATACACTAAATTACACGCTAGATTTAGTAAAAACAACGAAAGCAACCACATTCAAAAGTATCGAAGAATTACTCAACCGGGCATATCTTCCAATAGAGGATTATAACGATTTAGTTAATAACCTCATAACCAGCCGTCAGAGTCAATTCGAAACATTGAACACTTTTGTAAGACGCATTCGACACTCTCTAACCCAATGTCGAGAGGCAGCGGACATTAAATATGGGAACAAGTCCGAGGCGGTTAAAACCCAGCTTGAGGATTTCGCCAAGTCATCTCTGGCCTCCGGGGTTTCAAATAAACAACTAGGTCAGTACCTATTTACTCTAGGTACACAGAGCTTTGAAGAATTGGTGAGGACTGCATTTAGCATGGAAAAACATGTACAAAGGGTAGAAACAACCCCACCAATTCCTCAAACTTCCTGTAATTTTAACCATTTAGGAAATCTTGCATATAACGGGTCACCAAACAACCTTTCCCTTCCCTCAAACCCTTCTTCAAAAATAACTTGCTGTTTTTGCAACATTAAGGGACACACATATAGTGAGTGTCTCAAAAGGTTAAACACACCAATCTGTCAATTATGCAAAAATTATGGGCATGAGGCTGTAAACTGCAATAAACGCTCCACTAACAATAGCCAAAACTCCTACAGGGGAACCCACAAAATTTCCACAAAAATAGTTACCCATCGGGCGATAGGAGAAACCCCCAAGGTAATAACTATTACCAAAACATGAATAGAAGTGACCCATCCTACGGAAGAGGCAACCCCCAAAACAATTATGGTAGGGAAAGACCCAACACATACCAATCCCAAAAGAACCAAGAACCTAGCAGGTCTAATCCATTTAGAAACGAGCATTCAAACTCGCAGATTAAACCTAGAACCGATAACGATAATAGGGTATTCCATTTGCATTCAATATGTGATTGGTGTGGTAGAAATAACCACACCATTAATGAATGTACACTTAAGAACCGGTGGGAGAGTTCACAGTCGGGAAACTCCTAGTAGTCGAAAGAAAGCTCCCAGGTTCGACTCTAAATAATATTAAGGAAAAGCTAGGGCAAACTCAAAATAAGCACCAAGTGCAAACTAAAACTGATCCTGTCCAGGACTCAGACTTACTAAAATCAAATAAACAGATAAAATTACCTTCAATAGATATAGGGTTAAATATAGGAAAACATAACACAACTCTTTTATTAGTAGACACCGGTTCAGAGGTTAGTCTAATAAAAAAATGCATTAGGGAATAAAATTATAAGAAGTTAACTATTAATACACCATGTGGCTTCGGTTATACATTAGGAGAATCCATAGGGACAATTGAAATAACCACACGTCCTGCTTGTGAGTTTCAAGTCTAGAAAATGACCTAGCCATCCCTGGTGATGGAATTTTAGCGTATAATTTCATGGGTAAATACTATAATGTAGATGGGCCCAACAAATTATTAACGTTTTCACAAATACTTGAAAATAACACAGGTATTTAGGTAGAAAAGGTAAAAAAATCCGAGGTAACCGAAGAAAAGGGGTTGTCCACTTCGCACAATGGAAGTTGTTTCACGAGGACTCACTCGCACGGGAATAACTCAAACACAATACAACAAGCAACCCAAAATAGCCGCAATGATCACAAATTGGTAGAAACTACACTAAGTTTTGAAGAAAAGGCACTGAAAGATAAATGTATTTTGCGGCGCGACAATGCGACCGGCCTAGACAAAACATGTGAAAGTGCAGTATCGCAAAATTTAGAGTTTTTCGGTTCTTTGAACAAAACCGAAACTTTGCCATCACCAATTTATCAAGATCCACCTCGAAAAGTGGATCAGAGAGGAATTGGGCAACAAAACGTTGTGACTGAAGAAAACGTTGAGCTGAAAAAATTACCATTAAATCATGGTAATGATAAGCACAAAAAACAAAATTTCAGACGAAGAAACAAGCCTAAAGCCCGTAGTAAAGCTTTATGTACCTCAGAAAATGGTTATGACTTCTCCAAACTAGAAAATAATAATAGTAATAACTTCCCCCAATTAGAAAACAATAATTAGAACAAGAGATTAAAGAACTTATGAATATAAATATATCTTTGAATGAAAATAATGATCATAAATATCAAAAAATATATACTGCAGTCGCAGAAAATACGTTAAACAGAACAACTAATCAAACAGTACTGCACCCTGCAGACGAAACACATGGTTCTCACCAGCAAACACAAACATACATACAAAATGAACAAATTCCAAAAGAAAAATTATTACAATTAGAAAAATCACAAATATTACATACAATTACATACACAATACAAGATATATATAAAACAATAATTACATCCAAGATAGATTAGTATCCACTTAAGCTCCTGAACAACCAACATTGGATATGTTAAATTTGTATGGGTTTGTACAAAAGTATACCAAAGTTGTTCGGATAGCTTAAGATTTTTTCTTGGCAGCAGTTGTTTTGTCATTAATACATTGAAGATTATTTGATAAAACTATTACAAGTAATATAATTATGTACATACATGTACATACATATATGTATGTGTGTGATAAAATATTAAAATTCAAAATTTATAAAAAAATGAAAATAGAAAAGAAAAAAAATAATAAATGGGATTATAAAGGGTTTTCCAATACAGACGGGTTGATTTTCACAGCTCGTGGCGGTCATATTGTTTCATTTACTTTCTGTCAAAATATCGTCTTTTTAATCAGTCACTAAAGACAAAGCATCATGACAAGTTACAGCGTCGAGCAATACGTGCAAATGATAAAACTAGTAGCAACGGCTTAAGTACACTCTATATGGTATTTGACGAAAAAAAACAAAGAACAAATAAAGGCAGAATGGAAAACTTTTAGCAACGTCAACACAGATGCAACCACAAATGCACTCTCAAGTCTAAAGGTAGATAGTTCACTTGGCGAGTTGATTAACCAAATGCTGATAAGCAGGGCGATCAACTCAAAACTGGGTGTTGCATCTTCAAGAAGATCTGTTAGTACAGGCACTCCACAAGGTGGTGTTCTATCCCCTCTCGTTTGGAATTTAGTGGTAAATGAACTGTTAAAAAATCTGGAAGGAGGGATTTAGAGTGGTTGCTTATGCGGATGACGTTGCTATTACGGTTTCAGGAAAACATATAACCACTGTGAACTCCTTCAGTTTGAACTTAGTACGCTATCCAACTGGGCAAGTAACTGTACTTAAGATGTAAACCCAAATAAAACTGAGCTTGTCCTCTTTACAAGGAAACACAAAATTCCGCACTTTGGTGATTAGGTGCTTGTGGGTGAACGTTTGCAAATATTTTGTCTTGTCTTTTTTGTTGAGTTGGTAGAACGTGATTAGGGGTTCTTTAAATGCTTGTTTGGCTTCTGAATCAAAGATTTCATTTCCAACGATGCCTAGTGTCCAGGTACCCATGCGATTCTTAGATTTTTTTTTGCAATAAGCTTGTCGCGGATTTCTGCGACAATACTTGAGGAGTTGTTATTGTTGTTAATTGCATTTATTGTTGAAAGGCTATCAGTGAAGATAATTGTTTTTTTTATTTTTTACGATTTGGTTAGCTTTGAGAATTGCAAACGCCTCTGCCGTGAAGATTGATGAAGTAATGTGGAGTAGACCTTTACTGATAACAGATCCTTTTTCGGTAACAACAGCGAAAGAAGTTCCATCGTCTCTTTTCGAAGCATCAAAAATTCCCATCCCTGCTTTGCATAATTTTCTTTTAACTCTAAGAACATTGCATGGTAGATACTGTTGTGGGTAGTATCTTTGTTAAATTCTATGAGATCAGACATTATAGAGTCTATGGGCAAATTCTATGGGGAAAGTTGATTTTGGGCTTATTATCTACTGTAATAGAGATGTATAGGTTTACAGCCGATTCCATTGATCTTTTTAGATCTGAAGTGTATTTTGGAGTTCTTTTTCGTTTTAATAGGTTTTTGATATGATTTTGTTATGATTTGCCAGGTTAAGAATTCGATCCTATAAGTTAGGTCATAAAGTCCTTCGGTAAGGATGTTTCTGATAGGTGTTGTACGGAAGCCTCCTAGGCACGTTCTTGCAGCGGAATTGTATGATGCAGAGATAAGTTGCATAGATGTTTTTGAGCATTTTCCATATATTGGGAGCCCGTAAGCGATTTTTGATAGTACGAGTATTATGGATTTTACAACATTTGCAATAGTATTTACCTTACAGTTATTTTAATTAAATTAATTAAATTGTTGTAATATTAAAAGGAGCCTCTCTACCAGGATCCTTTTAATATTACAACAATGATCCTTAAAACTATATTTGGAGTCAAATATAATACCTAGGATTTTTGAGTAGTTTACATTTTTGATACAAGTATTGTTATAATCGACTCCTACAATACATTTAACACAGCTATGTTTTTTGCATATATGCAGAAGTTCAAATTTAGAAAGAGATAATTCAGAACCGGAGATATCGCCCCATTCTGATAAATTTATAATTATACTTGAGAAAATTGTTGATACTTGTTCAAGCTCTTTGAATTTAGTGAATAGAATAAGGTCGTCCGCATAAAGAATGTGCTTTATTTGTGAATATCTGCGTACAATACTACTTATTTCGTTAAAAGCTATTATAAATAAGTTTACTTTAAAGTAGTCAAACATTTTGGACCAATTTTCCAATTTGTAAGTTGATTTAGGATAACGTGTGGGCCAATTCTGTCAAAGGCTTGTTCAAAATCAATTGAGAAAATTGAAATGTGGTTTTTTTCTGAAAGGGCCGATGATATAAATGTGTCAAAGTGTAGGAGTGAGTCTAGTGTCCCTCTTTCCTTTTTGAAGCCGAGGTGATTTTTGTCAATAAGATTTTTTTTCTAGCCACCATGATAAACGCTTTGAAACTATTTTTTCTAGAACTCTTGAAGTGCAGGGGAGGAGAGAGATAGGTCGGTATCCTTTTATAGAAGTATGGTCTTTGTTAATCTTTGGGATGGGGACAATAGTCGCCATTTTCCATGTTTCGGGGATAATACGGCTATCGACTACTCTGTTAAACAAAGATAAGGATAACGACCTGGACTTAAAACAAAGCGGAGTGTTTTTGAGCATTGTGTAGGGTATTCCATCAAAACCTGGAGTTTTGCCCTTAACTGAGCTAAACACGCTTTCGAGCTCTAATGTATTGATGGATGATTCAATTAAGTTTGCTGAATCTGTAATGTAATGTAATGTACTGTGGTTTGGGTTTATTAAAGGGAACTCTATGTTTTATCGAAAACCAGTTCACAGTGTCACGTTTCACCGCCGATTTTCTAGTACATTTATCTAATACTTTTAATTTGGGAGCGACATTATCCACTACCCTTAATACTTTGAAAAGTATTAGGGCGTACTTTTTTAAAAATATTTTATTTTTGGAATTATTTTTTAGATTTCACATGGTGGCGGAAAGTATTTAAGCAGTTGTGATTGCAGGGGATTCTTCAGTTCTTATTAGAACTCCGAAGAGGTAACAGTTCTTAGAGAGATACAAATAGATTATGGTCTTTTATTGAGTGATGGTACGTAGGAACAGGACTTGGACGACGTTTCGGACGTGGTGAATGGCCTTTGTCACGTGAACGCTTAAAGTGGCTTTTAAGCGTCTTGAAAAAAGTACTCGTAAAATGCAAAATTGAGATAATATTCAATCTAAAGCTGAAAAGCGCTTAAAATGGGTTTTAAACGTTTAAAAAAAAAATCTTGCTTACACCATGTAAACTGACTGAAATTTAAAAAAATATTTTTTTTTCGACTAAAAACGCTTAAAATTGATTTTAAGCGGGTAAACAATCCCAAAATTCATTCTATTTCAGTTATGAGTTGTATTACATAAAAAATGATTTGTATAACATATTAAAATAAGTAAGTAAATGAATTTGCAATTGCACTCAATTGCGTACAGAGTGTTTCATATTAAAATATAACCAATTAATATTTATATATACGTATTTCATTTATAAAATAAGATCAGCTATAAAAACAGTGTCGATTCTCAGGTCTCTAAGAAGGTTTGTTCAGATGCAAACGTGATTTGAATTGATAGATTAATTAAAAAATATTTCGATTTTGAAAAATTATTTGTGAGTCCATATGCAAAGTTCTTAAGTTCAAAAAAACTTTGCGTACGCCCAAGCTGGACCCCACCCCAAATCCTATAATTGGCCCAAGCAGGGGGGTTGCAGGGGGGCAGCATGCCCCCCCTTTCGCGCCGAGCTTTCTGTACGCCGTGAACTTCAAACTTAAACACAAATCAAATACAATTTGATTTCTTTTGGTTTGCAGCTAAGCTTAATATGAAACTAAATTTTAAATTTTTGTAAACGTATCTAATATCTCTTTACAAATATTTGGTCGTCCTGAAAAGGACGGATTGGTAAATTAATAAAAATAATATTAATTTAACTTATATTAATATCATATGCCACATTTTGTAAAAAGGCCGTTTTGTCGGTGGTCGATCTACTTCTTAACACATTCTGCAGCCTTTCATATTTTCTTTGCGTCTTGGTTATGTTCGGAGGCTCTCCTCGCTGAATTTTCTCTATAGAAACTTTTGCCATTACGGTTTCCTTGGCAAGGTCCCCAATTAGCTTATACAACCCAGCATGCTTTTGACCGACCGACGTTTTAATCGGCGATGCCAAGCTTCCACGCTGTTCTGTGTGCGTGGAAAGTACGCACTACTTGTTGACGCGGCTCCCGTCGTCCAGAATGTTGGGTCATATCGCGGCCTATTTCTTTCGTCGCCAATATAATTTTTCTTAAACCATCTCGCAAGCGTTTTGCTCTCTTCATATTGCAAATTGGTATTCGTCGAAATATGAACTCACCTCGTTCGCCGGAACAAAAGCGAGAGCTTTAATCATGCGAATTTCCATCGCAAATTCTTCAACTTCTCCATATTTTGCCGCCAGTCCCAGAGCTTGCACTTTTCGATAAATTATTTGGCCGAAGTGAAATAGGCACCCATGGCATTCAGCTTGTTGAAAAAAGCCTGACGCGGAAGTTATAATGGCCCGTTCGAAATCTGAAATTATAATGTCCGGCCGTAAATGGATATTATAGTTGCAGGCACAATATAATAGCTGAAGCCAAAACTCTTCATATGCTTCCATTGACTTACTGCTCATAAGGCAGTAAACCAATGGCACAACGATGCCTTCAATAAATCCATGCACAGAGAAGAGCTGTCCCATTATAGTCGGAACCACAGCAAAAGTCCCGTCTACCAGCCAGCACTTTGCATGGGAAAGGAGTAATAAAGTGCTCCTTGTTCCCAATAAAATGTTTTTCCCGGTTGAATACATAGTTTCGGCGAGCACAAATAATTCGCCATCTATATATTTTATATTCTCGGGAATACAAATTTCTTCTAGGGTTTGTGGCTCTCTTATGTTGCTGGCTCGCACCCTGAAAATCTTCATTTTCTGTGCCCTTTTTGAAGGTAGATGCGGACGGCATATGGGTTGGACTCTTACTGTCGTATCCCTTATTATAACGCTTGGCGGAAGAGCTCCCTATGCTGTTCGTTTTAGATTTTAGCTCTGCAATACATCGTTTTCTGTTCGGCGCAGCGCCAGAAGGATTTTTCATCGTTTTCCTTCTCCAAATGGTATAAATATCCAATTTTTTCCAATTTTGGCTTTCCGCGCTTTGAATATGTTATCTGAAAATCAAAAAAAAAGAATTAGATAAGTTGTTATACAATTGTCACTGCAAAATTATAATCACGGAAAAAATTAAAAACAAATTGGTCTATCTCTGGCTATTTTATTTCTTTACTTACATTTGCTATATTTAATTCCATTTTTGTATATCTAGCTATTCACTTTTCACTGATTAACTTTTTCACTGTTAACACTGTGACCCTTTTTTTAAAAATCGACCGAATTAATTAGTCACGGTTTTGAAGTTTTGAGAATCAATTAGTAGTAACTATACAAAAATTACTTATTTTAGCCAATATTTTACCAAAAAAATAAAAAAAATAAACATTATTTTTATTTTTAGCAGAACTGTGTTAAACATTTTTTTTCCTTTTCCTAATCTGTCTTTATAATATCTTGAGGCACAAAAATCAAAAATTATGAAAATACCAAAATATTATTGTTTTTACTTATTATTCCAAGAATTGTTCAGAAATTTTACAAAAAATTGCAATTATTGCATCACCACTGTCCAGGACGAAATATTCTTGCAATATTTTGCATGTATGCCAAAAAATGTCTGTCAGAATGTTAAAAAATGTTAGTCAGAATTTTAAGCGTTTTGTTGAAACTTTATAAAACTTTTCTTAGAAATTAACTAAGATGTCAAAATGAATTATAAATATTTTAATTTACTGTTTAGTCCTTAAAAATCCCTTAAAACTTTGAAAATAGCTCAAAATGTGCATTTAGCTATATGGCGAATCTACATGTATTATATATGTATATGGCAAATATACGACTATCAAAACGAAATGAGAAAATATATTTTTTTCCACAATCTTTCTAAATTTATTTAATATTTTAAAATCACTCAAGACACTGAGGGTTTTGGAAAAATATATTAAGTCTTCATTAGGACCTTTGTCATGCCAGGACTTAAAAATAAAAGAAAACAAAAATAAACATTTTAAATTTATTTCTTCTAAAAACTACAATAAATATTATTCAAAATTGCTTAGAGAGCCCTTTGAGCTGTTTATCTTTTTTTATTTTGAAAACGCTTAACGTGGCTTTTAAGCGTAAAAAACATCAATATCGATTTTAAGCTTTAAAATAGCCGTAATTTTGAAAAAAGACCAAAACCAAAAAAGATAACCAATTTAAATCTCTTATATACTTATATGTGTGTTCTTAAAAGAACAATTATCTCCTTCATCCATGACAAGATACGAGAACTACACTTCACTTTTCACTACACCGAACAACTTAGAATAATAAGAAACGTACACACCTATATCCCTTTAAATGCAGAGGTCCGGCCTCCACGGAGTTCTAATAAGAACTGAAGAAATTACAAAATAATCCCTCCTTTTATACTATTCTGCTGATACGTTTTCTTTAAATCAGGGTAGTCGTCTGCGTACTAGGAAAACTTCGTTCATGTTGATTCTCATGCAATCGAGTGACCAAATGTATGGGAAACAACAATTTATACAGAGCCGGTATAAGGTATTGAATTCGTATTGAATTCGTATTGAAAAAGTAGGATCGCGCGGTGAAACGTGGCACTGTAAAACGTGACGCGATAAAACGTAGCCAACCCTTTATTAAAACAAAAGTTCTTGTCATGGATGTACCTCTGATTAAAATTAGAATCGTCTTGAGATTTTTCCCAACATTTAGCAAAACAATCATTCATTTCTATTGGGCAAGTAAGGTTTTTAGAATCTGTTTTGATACGTTTAATAGTGTGTGGAACAAAGTTGCCTATAAGGCTTTTAATGTCGGCCCGCATTTTCTTGGGGGTTGAATATTGATTGATTTCACCTGTAAATTTTTTAAAGCAAGATAATTTTTCAATCTGCCGTTCTCTTGAAATGGGCATTTGTCTTACGATAGCAGATTAAGTTGGAGTTATTTGGTGATATTTTGAAAAATTTAAATGCGTCTTGGTTTTTTCGGCAAAGGTTATCAAGGGTTTGATTCCACCAAGGGACTGTTTTTTGATGGGGCTTATTTGTTGTCTGGGGGATTGACACATTTGCTGTAGACCGGATTGCTTTAGAAATGCAGGCGGTTTCTTTGTTGATGTTATTGTTGGTGGATGTTGGTCTGACTAAAATTTGTTTTAAGACTCCTTCAGTTTGAACTTGGTACGCTATCCAACTGGGCAAGTAACTGTACTTAAGATGTAAACCCAAATAAAACTGAGCTTGTCCTCTTTACAAGGAAACACAAAATTCCGTACGTTGATCCCTAAATGCTATGAAGAGGACAAATCTTAGGTGGACTAGTGGTAACATATGTCTAGCGACAAAAAAGATTTGGCCAAAGCTCGATCTTAAACGCTCTAAGGCTTTGACCTCTCTGCAGACGGCACATTAGCTCCACTATAGGTGTCATCAAAGGACACTGCCTCATAGGTAGACATGCTGCAAGACTCGGCGTGCTCGCAAACGACTTCTGCAGAAGCTGTTTAGATGAAGAGGAGGAAACTGTTTTTCATCTCCTCTGTACATGCACTGCACTGTCTAACAGACGAAGACTTCTTCTAGAAGATTTCTTCTTCAGTGACATTAATGAACTAGCACACTTAGACATTAATTCTCTCCTCCGCTTCATAAGAAGCTCAAAATGGTTTTAAGTTCTTTTTGGGGCAAAAAACCCAACTCCTGTGGTATCACAATGGTCCTTTCTTTTTGCACTAACTGTGTTAGTTATATTTAACGCCTAACAGCCACTTTAACTTATCCTAACCCGTGGATATTAAACATATATCCACAAAAAATAATTCCGGTTCGCTAACATACTGTCGCATCTCAAAGTCGTTTACCAAAAGTCGTGAAAAAGCGCTCCAAAAAGTAGAAAAAAAAGTCGTAATTTTCGTTAGAATAGTGTTAGAAGTACAAAATTTCAGCATTATATTGGAAACGTATTCAGCCAAGCTATTTAAATCAAAAATGAGATTTTACTATCGCAAGTATTTCCAGGGATCCAGGATGACGGAAGTCCCACACACTGTTCGTCCCATGCAACATTTACCCAAGTTGATTTCACACTCATATATCCACACCTTACTTAAAAATCAACTTGGAAGGTATCAGATGACTTGTTTGTTAGCAATCATTTTCCCATCCTCACCACAATAACCTCAGGCAGCAAGCTAACTCTACCAAAGACTAAATCCAAATTCCTAACAGACCTAGCCGACTGGGATCTATTCCAAAATGAAGTCTTAAAACAAATTTTAGTCAGACCAACATCCACCAACAATAACATCAACAAAGAAACCGCCTGCATTTCTAAAGCAATCCGGTCTACAGCAAATGTGTCAATCCCCCAGACAACAAATAAGCCCCATCAAAAAACAGTCCCTTGGTGGAATCAAACCCTTGATAACCTTTGCCGAAAAAAACAAGACGCATTTAAATTTTTCAAAATATCACCAAATAACTCCAACTTAATCTGCTATCGTAAGACAAATGCCCATTTCAAGAGAACGGCAGATTGAAAAATTATCTTGCTTTAAAAAATTTACAGGTGAAATCAATCAATATTTAACCCCCAAGAAAATGCGGGCCGACATTAAAAGCCTTATAGGCAACTTTGTTCCACACACTATTAAACGTATCAAAACAGATTCTAAAAACTTTACTTGCCCAATAGAAATTAATGATTGTTTTGCTAAATGTTGGGAAAAATCTCAAGACGATTCTAATTTTAATCAGAGGTACATCCATGAAAAGAACTTTTGTTTTAATAAACCCAAACCACAGTACATTACTACAGATTCAGCAAACTTAATTGAATCATCCATCAATACATTAGAGCTCGAAAGCGTGTTTAGCTCAGTTAAGGGCAAAACTCCAGGTTTTGATGGAATACACTACACAATGCTCAAAAACACTCCGCTTTGTTTTAAGTCCAGGTCGTTATTCTTATCATTGTTTAACAGAGTAGTCGATAGCCGTATTATCCCCGAAACATGGAAAATGGCGACTATTGTCCCCATCCCAAAGATTAACAAAGACCATACTTCTATAAAAGGATACCGACCTATCTCTCTCCTCCCCTGCACTTCAAGAGTTCTAGAAAAAATAGTTTCAAAGCGTTTATCATGGTGGCTAGAAAAAAAAATCTTATTGACAAAAATCACCTCGGCTTCAAAAAGGAAAGAAGGACACTACTCACTCCTACACATTGCTACATTTATATCATCGGCCCTTTCAGAAAAAAACCACATTTCAATTTTCTCAATTGATTTTGAACAAGCCTTTGACAGAATTGGCCCACAGGTTATCCTAAATCAACTTACAAATTGGAAAATTGGTCCAAAATGTTTGACTACTTTAAAGTAAACTTATTTATAATAGCTTTTAACGAAATAAGTAGTATTGTACGCAGATATTCACAAATAAAGCACGTTCTTTATGCGGACGACCTTATTCTATTCACTTAATTCAAAGAGCTTGAACATGTATCAACAATTTTCTCAAGTATAATTATAAATTTATCAGAATGGGGCGATATCTCCGGTTCTGAATTATCTCTTTCTAAATTTGAACTTCTGCATATATGCAAAAAACATAGCTGTGTTAAATGTATTGTAGGAGTCGATTATAACAATACTTGTATCAAAAATGTAAACTACTCAAAAATCCTAGGTATTATATTTGACTCCAAATATAGTTTTAAGGATCATTGTTGTAATATTAAAAGGATCCTGGTAGAGAGGCTCCTTTTAATATTACAACAATTTAATTAATTTAATTAAAATAACTGTAAGGTAAATACTATTGCAAATGTTGTAAAATCCATAATAGTCGTACTATCAAAAATCGCTTACGGGCTCCCAATATATGGAAAATGCTCAAAAACATCTATGCAACTTATCTCTGCATCATACCATTCCGCTGCAAGAACGTGCCTAGGAGGCTTCCGTACAACACCTATCAGAAACATCCTTACCGAAGGACTTTATGACCTAACTGATAGGATCGAATTCTTAACCTGGCAAATCATAACAAAATCATATCAAAAACCTATTAAAACGAAAAAGAACTCCAAAATACACTTCAGATCTAAAAAGATCAATGGAATCGGCTTAAACCTATACATCTCTATTACAGTAGATAATAAGCCCAAAATCAACTTTCCCCATGGAATTTGCCCATAGACTCTATAATTTCTGATCTCATAGAATTTAACAAAGATACTACCCACAACAGTATCTACCATGCAATGTTCTTAGAGTTAAAAGAAAATTATGCAAAGCAGGGATGGGAATTTTTGATGCTTCGAAAAGAGACGATGGAACTTCTTTCGCTGTTGTTACCGAAAAAGGATCTGTTATCAGTAAAGGTCTACTCCACATCACTTCATCAATCTTCACGGCAGAGGCGTTTGCAATTCTCAAAGCTAACCAAATCGTAAAAAAATAAAAAAACAATTATCTTCACTGATAGCCTTTCAACAATAAATGCAATTAACAACAATAACAACTCCTCAAGTATTGTCGCAGAAATCCGCGACAAGCTTATTGCAAAAAAAAAATCTAAGAATCGCATGGGTACCTGGACACGTAGGCATCGTTGGAAATGAAATCTTTGATTCAGAAGCCAAACAAGCATTTAAAGAACCCCTAATCACGTTCTACCAACTCAACAAAAAAGACAAGACAAAATATTTGCAAACGTTCACCCACAAGCACCTAATCACCAAAGAAGATCCCCCACTTTGCGTGTTTTGTGACGAAAGACCACCATTCACTGTAACACACATACTACACTGCGCCAACATAGATTCGATCTCCAAAACTATTTCCGGCAAAAACTTCAAGAACTTTTAACAGTTTTATCTTATACCAATATAAAACATGCTAATGAAATTATTAAAAAATTAGATTTATCAATTTAATTTATATTATAATTATTTAGCTCAAAGTACTGGTAGGTACAGCTCAATTCCTTAATTATTGATTATGTAATCTACTTATGTATTAATAAAGTTGTAATAATAATAATAATAATAATAATAATAATAATAATAATAATAATAATAATAATAATAATAATAATAATAATAATAATAATAATAATAATAATAATAATAATAATAATAATAATAATAATAATAATAATAATAATAATAATAATAATAATAATAATAATAATAATAATAATAATAATAATAATAATAATAATAATAATAATAATAATAATAATTCAAATAAATAAGGAAGGGGTACAGAGAGGACATGGCAGATAAAAAAGGAGAAAATAACGAAGAAGAAATAAAGAGGAGAGGAAGGCCGACAAACATTGAAAGATTGTCGAAGGGTATGAACACGGGATCGATGGGAGATATAAGTGATCTATGGAAAAGGAAAAGGGAACAGACAGAAGGAGGGGAGCAGGAAATGGTGGAAGGAATAGCGGTATTTCAGCCAAGCAAGAAAATTCCAAGATCACCGCAGAAGAAAGAGGGAGAGGAATCGAATGTGGAGAGGATACTAAGGGAGATGAACAAAGAGTTAAAACGTGAGATTCAAGAAGTGAAGCAGGAGTTGAAAGAGATGAGAGTAGAAATGAAGGAGGAAGTTAGAATGATAAGAGAAGAATTGAAAAGGGCGGAGAAGGAGAGAGAAGAACTAAAGATTGAGGTAAAAGGGTTGACAAGAAGGATGGAAGAGTTAGAGAAGAGAGAAAAACGCGTAATGGAGATAGAGGAGAAGAA
The DNA here is from genome assembly GCA_910595825.1 of Philhelius pedissequus. Taxonomy (NCBI): domain Eukaryota; kingdom Metazoa; phylum Arthropoda; class Insecta; order Diptera; family Syrphidae; genus Philhelius; species Philhelius pedissequus. Next base: position 239,150,058 of record OU343160.1, read on the forward strand.
AATTCAAAAAGGAGTAAAAATAATAAGTGGGCGAGAGGAGACAGAAAATCTAATGGAGAAGATGAAAGAGATGGAAGCAAAGATAGAAAAACAGGAAAAAGAAAAAATAAAAAGGAATGTAATAATCAGAAACGCGCAGATACAAGGCCAAATAAAAGAAACGGTAGAAAGCTTATTTATAAGCATAGGAGTGCGAGCAAGGATAAAGGAAGTGAAGGAGGTCGGAAGGAGAGGAGCAGACAGGAAAGAGGGCATGATAGAGGTAAAGATGGAAACACTAGAGGGGAAAGCAGAGGTTATGAGAAAGAAAACGAGCCTAAAAGGAAGGAGGGAGAGAATTGAAGAGGACTTAACGTGGAAAGAAAGAAGAATGAAGTGGCTGATAAAGGAGAGAGCAGAGGAAGAGAAGAGAAAAGGGAAGTGGGTTAGGATAAGATATGGGAAACTGATAGTAAATGACGAGACATGGGTATGGGATGAGAAAATGGAGGTCATAAGGAAAATAATGACTAGAGATGAAGAACAGGATGGCCAATTGCAGAGAGAAAGCAGAAGTAGCCAAAAAGAAGGGGAAAGAGAAGTAGAAGAGAGAACGGAGCCAAAAAACGGATAAGGGAAGAAGAAGAAAGAAATGAAATAAGTAGAGAAGAGGCGAAGGAAAGATGGAAGATTGGCTTCTGGAATGTGGCGGGGCTAGCAAATAAAGAAAAAGAGTTCTGGGAAGGGATCAAAGAATGGGAAGTTATAGTGTTGATAGAAACTTGGGTAGAGGAAAAGAACTGGGAAAAATGGAAAACAAAACTGCCAAAGGGGTATAAATGGACGAGACAGGGAGCAAAAAAGAAGAATAAGAAGGGAAGAGCGATGGGAGGTATGATGATGGGAATTAGAGAAGAAATGGCAATGGAGGGAGATGAGCATCAGGAACGGGAAGAGGGAATAATGAGCAGGAAAGTAAAAGCAGGGAAGGATGAATGGGTTATAGTAGCAACATACGTTAATAACGACATAGATAAGAAGTTGGAAAGCTTAAGAAGGTGGATGGAGAAGCAAGCAGATTAAGAAAGAGTGATAATAGGGGGGGACTTCAACGCAAGAACAGGGCTAGAGGGTGGAAGAGTGAGGGAGATGGAAGATGAAGAGAATGGAAGGAGGTCAAAAGATAAGAAAGTGAACGCTGAAGGAAAAAAGTTAACGCAGATGATAGGAGAATTAGGGTGGGAAATTTTTAACGGGAATATAGAGGGGGACGAGGAGGGAGAGTTCACGTATACAGGAGGCAGAGGGGAGACAGTTATAGATTATGTATTGGGTGACGAGAGGACGAGAGACGGGATAGAAAGGATGGAAGTAGCAGATAGGGTGGAGTCGGATCATCACCCATTGGTGATCACGATGAAAAAAGGAAGAAGGAGAAAGAGAGAAAAAGGAAAGGAGGTCAAAAGAACAAAATCGGGAAGGTGGTCAGAGGAGATGAAACGGGAATACGAGAGAAGAATGCGAGGATTTAGACTGGAGGAGGGAGGAGAGGAAGCAGTTAAGGAGATAGGGGAGAGGATAAAGAGAGAGATTGATCGAAGTGAGGAGATAGGGGGGAGAGAAAGGAAACGGAAAATGAGAGGATGGTGGGATGATGAGTGCAGAGATAAAAAAGGGGAAGTAAGAAAGGAGTTAAGGAGGTGGAGGAAAAATAGTGGGACGAAAGAAAAATACAGGGAGAAAAAAAGAGAATATCAAGTGATGTGTGAGAAAAAGAAACGGGCCGAGCAGGAAGAGTTGAAAAGAGAAATTACAGAGGCCAATACCGAAAACAAAGTGTGGGAAATAATAAATAGAGAAAGAAAGAAGAGAAAGATAATGGGGGAAGGTATAGAAGAAGAGGAATGGAAAAAATATTTTATGAGCTTATTTGGAGGGGTGGAAGGAAGAGTAAGAATGGGAATGGAGGGAAGAAGAAGAGCGGAAGAGGAGACTGATATCAGCAAAGAAGAAATAAGAAAGGTGGTGAGAAAACTCAAAGAAGGAAAAGCAATGGGAATAGATGAAATACCGAATGAGGCGTGGAGATATGGAGGAGAAAAAGGCATAGAGGTAGCTTGGGAAATATGCAGAAAAGTGTGGAGAGGAGACGGATGGCCAGTGGGGTGGAAAGAGGGGGTGATTGCACCAATAATAAAGAAAGGGGCGGGAACAGGGGTAGAGGAATACAGAGGAGTAACACTCATGCCATCGTTATATAAAATATACACTGCGGTTTTAGCGAAGAGGCTAGAGGAAGAAGCGGAGGAAAAAGGGATGATACCACCGAATCAAACGGGGTTCAGAAGAGGAGTAGGGACGATAGACAATATATATGTGTTGAACTATGTGGTGAACAGAGAGGTTGCAGAGGAGAAAGGCAAGCTAGTGGCACTATTTATAGATTTAAAAGCGGCGTTTGACTCAGTGGATAGAAAAATTATGATAGATGCATTGGTGGAACGAGGAGTAAGAGAAGGGCTTAGGGAGAGAGTTAGGGAGGTTTACGAAGAAACGAAGAGCAGAGTGAAAGCGGGAGTAGCGATGGGGGGAACATTTTGGACGGGAAAAGGAATAAGACAAGGCTGCCCGATGAGTCCAATACTGTTTAACTTATTGACGGCAGATATGGAAGACGAACTGGCCGAGGGGAGATTGGGAGGGGTAAAAGTGAGAGGAAAAAGAATTTGCTCGCTGGCATACGCAGATGATGTGGTAGTATTGGCGAAAAACGAAGAAGAGATGCAATTTATGATAAGGATACTGGAAAAATATTTCGAGAAGAAAAAACTAGAGGTAAACGTTGGAAAGACGAAAGTGATGAGGTTTAGAAAAGGAGGAGGGAGGAATAAAACAGTAGATTGGAGATGGAGGGGAAAGCAAATAGAGGAAGTAAGGGAGTTTAAATACCTGGGCTATGTGTTCAAAAATAATGGAGGGCAGGAGGCACATATAAAGGACAGAGCAAAAAAGGCAGCAGCGGTCATGAAGGAAGCATGGGGGATTGGAAGGAGAAAATTCGAGAGGGTATGGGAGAGGAAGATGTGGCTTTTTGACACCCTGGTATGGACGGTGATGGGGTATGGAGCGGAAATATGGGGATGGGAGGAGAGAAAAGAAATTGAAACAACGCAAGAGAGGTACCTCAAATGGACACTAGGTGTAGAATGGCAAACTCCAGGATACATGGTGAGAGAAGAAACAAAAAGAGACAAGATAAGGATAAGAGCAGGGAGAAGGGCATGGAAATATGAAGAGAAGTGAACAGATGGAAAGGGAAGTGAAATAGCGAGGGAATGTCTACAGGAGATGAAAGAGAGAGGGAGAGATGGACAAGTGAGATTATCAAGATGGGAACAGGGTAGGCAAGAAATGAGGGGAAGGGAGGGAAGAGATGATAGTGCGACTGGATACGAGGGAGTGGAAAGAGAAGACAGAATAGAACAGGAGAAGGAAAGGCGGGAACAAATAAAGGAATCTAGATATAACAGATGGTATAGAGAAATAATGACGGAGGGGATACCGCATTATCTGGTAGCAGGATGGAAGACAGAAAGAACGAGGCGAATAGCAAGAGTTAGACTAGGGAATGAGGTGAGAGAAAGATGGTATTGGAAACGAGAAGAGGAGAGAATGTGCAGACTGTGCGAGGGTGAACCAGAGACGTGGGAACATGTAATAGAAAGATGCAGAGCAGGAGGAAATGAAGGAAAATCCATAGGGGAAAAGTTGACGGAAATAATGGACGAAAAAGGGAGGGGAGAAGAATGGATAAAAGAGCTAGAGGAAGTGAGAAAAGACAAGACGAGAGAAAGTAGAAGGGATGAGGTAGACTGAAGTCAGGAACGGAATCCTGTAACCCTTAGGGGAATCAGAAATAATATTAACTAACTAACTAATAATAATAATAATAATAATAATAATTATAATAATAATAATAATAATAATAATAATAATAATAATAATAATAATAATAATTATAATAATAATAATAATAATAATACTATCGCAAGTTGCTCGTTTTTACATTGCAAGTGTCTTTTTTACGGAAATTGTTTTTTTTTTTCCTTTTTTGCGACTTGAATTTCACAGAACTATTTTTTAGGTATGAGGAACTCTTACTGAAGGCTACTTACACTCGAAAAAATATTTTTATAAGATATTTCGAAAAATGATGATGGCGTAAACTTCACTTTTTCAAATCAAATTTTTGCGATCAAATCAAGGAGAACTATTTTGGAAAATTATAAGGTACTATAGAACTCATGTGCATGCGATAAAAAAAAAATTAGATGCTGACTTCAATGACTTCACTGAATTCACAGAAGATTGCATTAATTTGAATTAAGTCTTTGAATTAACTAAACTGAATTCAGAATAAATGACTTCAAAATGAAGCGTGACTACATATTTTGAAGTTAAAGTATGGCATTGAATTCAAATGATTGAACTCAATATGAAAAAGTTTTACCTGTGACTTCAATGTATTCCAAAATGATTGTATTTTTTTAACTCTCGTGTCGATGCATCCAAATAAAGTTACTGCTTGGTGTGGATTTTGGTCTGAAAGCGTCGTACTTCTTCCAAAATGATGCTGGCCAGGATGGCGCTACGTGCCACACAGCTCAAGACACAATCGATATTCTGCACGAGCGGTTTCATGACATGGTTATCGCGCGCCGAGGCGACATGAATTGGCTACCAAGATCGTGGGATTTGACCCCTTTAGACTTTTTCTTGTGGGGCTTTCTTAAGTCACATGTCTATGCGAATAAGACGCAAGCCACCGCGGCTCTCAAACACAACATAATCGATGCCATCGGTCAAATTCAGCCTGGACCTTTCGAATACGCGCCACCCATCGAAGCTGCGACGGCTATTTGAACGATGTTATATTTCACAAATAATGTGATTAATAGGGCTCTCAAATAAAGATAAAATCTTATTGTTGTCTCATATACAACTTGTTTTTTTTTTAAATTTTAAAATCGACCCGCCCTTAATGGAAAACCCTTGAGAAAAGATAAATCTAATTTATCTACAGGTATGGAAAGAGGAGGTGGGGTTTTAATCGGAATAAGATCGTCTCTTGCTTGTAAAGAAGTAGAGCTTAACAGCCCGATACTCCCTCTTGTGACGAATCACAAGTCACAAGCCCTTGTGAATATTCCTTTTGGGGAGTATTGTGCTTCGATAACATTTATCGAATTCTCCACCAATCGTCACAAGAAAACTCACAACGAAACTCACCACAGCTAAAGGTGAATTGTGTAGTATTGGAACAGCTGAATATTAAAAACAATACAAAAATTGAAATTGATTCGGATTAGGTATTTATTATATAAAGATGTAATAATGAAGATGAGCTAATTTAAATATTAAAATTACTCCTGACTGAATATGTATACATGAATTTATTTTTTTTAAATAAATAAACAACTATTAAAAGGAATCCATTAGCAGTGTTTCATTAATTTTCAAACCAGAATATGTAAAGGGATTTATATTTGATCTGATAATGTTATAGAATGAACAAAATACCTACAGATAATCACACTATTGTGTATTTACTGATAAAGTAGAGTTTATGTAGGATGATCTGACCCTTTTTCCTTCGCTCTGGTAGCCGCTGGTGAAGTGGTTATTTCAAATGCAAGTTTCATTGCTGTTTACTTTATGTTGGAATATAAGAAAACTCGTTTCACAAAATATTATATCGAATGCTGAATCGAGATGTCAAAATTCAAACTATTTGTTAGTTGTGACCTGCCCGAAAGTAGATCACAATTTCGATTGTTTTCATGACTTTCCTAAGTAGTGACTTTGGGGAGAATCCGAAGCTTTTTTAGCTATATGAAAAATGATAGCAATAATAATGTTTTGTACCAAATTTTAAAAAAGCAAACTTTGAAGCAATGAACGAATACTTATTTGGGGTTATCGTGAATAAAAACTTCCCAGGAAATTTTTCTGAATGATGTTCAGAAGTTTCCCTCGGAATTTATTGGTATTGGGAATAAGCTTTCCCAGGGAATTTTGCTGTCATTTATTCCGTGGGATATTCACGATCGCAGGAAGAATTTCGAAGGAATAAAATATTCCGTGGGAAACCAAATTTCCTGGGAGATTCCCGATAGGACCCATTAACATTTCCGTGGGATGAACATATTTCTAAAATAAATTTGAATAATGCAAATGATACATTTGTGTCTATTATCGATAAAGCTGTAAACAAGTTGTTCCAAGTAAGTTTTCTAAATCTAATTCAAATCCTGCCTGGTTTAATAAAAGATTACGGAACTTAATAAATAAAAAAAAAAAATCTTTCAAACTATATAAAACGAACTGTGGGAATTTTGAACTGCTTTCAATTTATTTAAATTGCTAAAAAGAATTTGACACTCTCAATAAGTTTCTCTACCGATCTTATATGCTTTCTATAGAATCTTAAATAGAATGTTTTGGGAATTTCATTAACTCTAAACGTAAATCAAATGGGCTCTACCAAAGCTATTTGAAAGGATTGTTTTCGATAAACTGTTTTCAATTAAAAGAAACTATATCAGTGTACCAACACGGGTTTATACCTGGTCGATCTACATTAACTAATTTATCTTTGACGACTAACTATATAATTCAAAAATTATTTAATTTAATTAAGTTTTCATTAATGTTAAGTTTTTCTACTTTATAATGTTAATTTCATTAATGTTAAGATTTTCTACTTTAGAATTTTTACTTTTCGATCTTCAAAATTATTATATCTTAATACATAACTTTGCTTTCAAATTATTTTAATTTTAATTTTCGAAATTATCCATTCTTTTTCTAGTCGCATAAATTGAAAATTCAGATTACAAAAGATAGACTGCTGACGTTGCGCTTCCCACAGGTTAACAGCATACAAATTCAAATTACAAATAATATACTGTTACCGATGCTGATGTTGGACTTCCCATGGAATATGATCAACATGTTTCGTGGGAACAAACAATTTAACAGTCGTTACTGATTCATCATAATAAATGTATTTAAGGTTTAGTTTTAAGAACATTTTGTTAATTGTAATCTAACAGGCGGAAACGCTGCCGGATTGAGAATTAAATAAAATATTTTTTAATAAAAATAATAATGTAATTTATTTACTGGCGCCCGAGCAGGGACATAGATCGCGTTACAATTAACGTAGAACAAATTAGTAACGTTTCATTTCTCGTATTGTACCCTCAATTAAGTGTAACTGATCGGGAATTGAAAAGCTATGTCCTTCACAAGTGAAAACTGCCAAAAGAAAAAAATAGTGCTGTGTTCAAACTTTTTATAGTTTAACCGTGGAGAAACCGAAGGGACCCTAAGTAGCCGTGGTTAGTTAAACACTCAACAAACTGAGGAAAAGGAAGCTAAACACCAAGCTTCACACTTTTCATCTTAATATTTGTAGCCTAGAAAGTTTAAAATTTAAAAACATTTTATTTTAATTGTGTAAGTTGAAGGAAAATCAAAAAATAAATTCACAATTATCAAAGAATACGAATAAAATAAAATTAATAATATATATAAATAAATAATAATTAAATTTGAATCATTCAAAAATTATTATTAAATAACTAAAACATAAAAAATTATTTGCTCCCAAGTGAATTTGAAAAATAAAATCAGTAAACATGTCAAGAGATGATGTTAATTCAATAGGACATCTTTTAAAAAGTATGTCCATAAAATCAAATGAAAATTTACCAAGTACTTCAAAAACCCTAATATCTCCTTCCAATCCATAAAACCAATTAACCCCTGACCTGACAAGGCAAATAAGTGAATTAGTCAAAAGCACAATTAAAAAATTAAATAATCATAAACTCTTGATACATTTATTCGAGGGCTAAACGGGGATTTACCCCGATTGTTGCGTATACGGGAACCAACTTCCTTGCCTCAAGCCCTTCACATGTGCCTCAAATTAGATAATATGACTACAGGATGCATTACGCGCATAATAGACAAATTAATTTTAAACGTTTAACTAAAACATCACCTCAACGACCCCCGGCAAAGCCATACAAAATTTTATTCTGAGTTATCACACATACCTCAGCTTCAACGACGTAATTTTCCTCAATAATGTTATCAAATCAGACAAACCCAACAGTTTTTTCAATACCAACCACCTCATTACAACCGTGTTCCACTTCCTCCCAAGCCACAACAGCAACCAAAAGTAGAACCAATGGAATTGGGATTTTCTACGCAATCGCGTACCATAAATTACCAAAATAGACCAACGTTTCAATCAAATTACCAGCAAAATAACCAACAACCACATTACGCACAAAAACGGCTGTCACCTCAACAAATGCACGCACCAAATAAAACCCAACGAACTTTTTACACAGAAACAAATCCTATTCCAATGGAAGATGACAGCTCCATCGAAAACTATGACCCCAATCAACTCTTTAAAGACGACCCTAATGTGGCCGAAGAAAGTCTATTATAGTCCGGGACAGATTTCATTACACAATTTTCGCAAGTTTAATTTTTCGTATGAGTTATTCTTATTATAACTAACAATAATTTCATGGTCTTCCATCTCAAGAGTACAACGGAGGGTTACAGGAGTGTTTCAAACGCCGCAAAAAAATCATGAAAAAAATTCATAGCCGCAAACGTGAAACTTTTTCGACGCATTACTGACACATAAGAAGTTTGAAAAATATAGTCTTCCACCTGTATCCCACAACAAAATACGTCTTCCACCCACGCAAAATCCGCAAAACTTTTCTGAACAATATATATGCTAACTCTTAATTTAATAAACATAAAATAAATAGTCTTCCACCTATAACAAAAGTCGTCTTCCAAGGCTTTAAAGTTGCACACCGCACTTTGGTCTTTTTGCTTATTTTCAAATTCAAAACTCCATGAAAGACTCGTTGTTATTTAATTCGTTGAAAGACTATAACAAAGTTGTTATTTTACGTTATATGTAGATTTTTTTCAATGAATTTATTTAATCTTTTGTCATGAAAATCGAGCATAAAGTGTATATTGTTCGTTGTGTTCTCTAATTAAAACAATCTCAATTTAAAGTGAAAAAAATATTTATTGATCTTTATAAGAATTTTTTTGTATTATTTATTTTTAAATTTGTTCAGCAATTTCCAGGTATACATAATATTATGATTATTTGCATCATCATTCATCCAAATCATCCATACAATCCATATCACGTTGATCAAATGAATCATCCGTTTCATGAAACGTAGAATTGAAACTTACATTTTCAGCATCCTCTTCTTCGTCTGACAGAGCTGATGCATTATTTGGTTCATTATCTGTAAATACAAACTTTATAGGTATGATAATTAAATAATGGCAGTTCTTTATAGCACCTTGATTTTCTCCTGAGTTAATAGATATGTCGTCAATAGATCTCCGCAGTTGATCTCCTTCAAACAATTGAAAAACAAGTTTATTATACAAGACAATCCCAACCATAGTCAGTGGGGGGAAATTGTGTTGGGTGTGGGAGATATACATGTCTTCAAAGATGTGCGATGTATGCGGTTCGATTTAATTGTTTCTGCAACTCTGCCTTACACGGTGGTAGAATTGCTCCATCAACATTTTTTGCCTTGGTGCGGAAGATCTCGTCACACTCGTTTATTTTATAGGTCTTCATAAATAAAACTACACGAGCTTCATTCACATCAACTGTCTTTTTCAGCCCATACATGCGATAAACAAATTCTTCCAGAACTGTGTAAGCATGTGACAAGTCACCGGTATTAATTTCGCTTATGTTTTCAAATGCAGTAACGTACCTATCGCAGTTCTTCAATACTCGTATATTAAATGGACGATTTTTGCCTTTTCGATAGAAAGATGGATTGTAGTCGCAGCCCGTTAAGGCGTGGAAAGCTGGTAACGCATTACATAATTTTGTTGCTAACTTTTTGTACAGCTCTGTTACATTCAAAATTCTTTGTGCATTCCCAACTCCGACATTAATCCATACATTAACGTGCTCCCTAATGTGAGACATATTACCCAGCAACACAACCAGAATGTTGGTATCAGAGCACCTGACGACAACATTTGATTTACAATCGATATTGCATATGTGATAAGTGATTTTAGTGTCGGCTTCTTTATGCTGCGGACATGTTAATTTGTCATCAAGTGTTCTAATGACTTTTTCATGGACAACTTCGTACTTATAGCAACATTCATAATTCAAATAAACGACTTTATTCTGAATGAACGGTGCATAGTGGTTCGATTCCCAGTCAGATATAAAAAAATTAACGTTCTTTAATTCTGAGGAAAAGTCTGCTGGGCGCCTCAGATCTGGTCCGTGGATATGAAAAGAGCGATCTTCTTTTGAACCTCGCAATAAACGTTCATTGTCTTCAATAGATGGTGAAATATACTGATCGAATGTTATAATATTTGCTGCTTTCTCAGTTAAACACATCTTCAGGAATTTCTGTGAAATACCAGCAAAAGTAAGAGGAATATCTTTCAATAAATGCAATAAAAATAAGCCATCATGAACAATAGTAGCAATACAACGTGGTTGATCCTTATCGATATGTTTTTCCAACAACTTAAATAAGGCTGATTTGTCAGTTTTACATATTGAACCATCAACATGGCAGAGTGAGAAAGGGATTGGCGTTATTGGATACTTTAACACTTTATCAATGTCTAGTGTCTTTTCAAGAGATATTCGAAAAAGATTGCCGAATAAATCTCGCTGCATACGGATCTCGACAATTTTTCCAGAGACAGATACTTTTTTTTTTCTCAATACCACTGGAAAAATTGAATATTTTATTTTTCTTTATACTCTTTTCAAATCTTTCAGGGTCTGTAGAACATTGTTCTTTAAAATCTATTCTTTGTTTATTGCCATTTTCTTCAATATTTAGCAAAAAATCTGCAATTTCATCCTTTGCTGCCTGTCCGGTGGATATATTAAATAAACTGTTTTTGTCTAAATCCTCAGCAAAAGGATTAACATTCTGTTTTATGTTTGAAATAAATGTTTGTATTTGAGATGCATTCATTTTAATTAGATTTTTTCCTAAGTCAGCGGTTATACCTTGGCGTCTTCTTAATCCCACTTCATCTATAACGTGACTTATTATAGAGGACATAATGCTATGGCTTTTGCACCAACGCTGTCACGCACACAATGAATTTGTGGTATGAACGATCCCCGTTAATCTATTAGCCGCGTCTGCATTAATGGTTTGTTCTAGTGTCAAATCCACTGGTTGCCAAGAAGTTTTTTTCTGTCCTTTTGACGCCAAAAGAGCCTTTCTCAAATTGAACTTGCAACCCCCTGGATGCGTAACATTAATCTTTATTCAATTCAAATTATCATGATATTTATATAGATAAGGAGAATAGTTTGGCTGGTTAAATATAAAAAAATGTTGGTTATTTTAGGTAACAAATACTTAAACAGATGTAAGTCTGATGTGCGAATTGCGTTGTTAAGCATACAAAAATAGTCTACAAGTTGAACATAGATCAGAAAAAATTGAGGAGTTTTTCCATGATCCCCTTGGAGTGTTTTTTGTTTAAATTTCTCATACTCGTTGAAAAGCTGATTTAAATTAGTTTGTTGAATATTTGGTTTTTCTGAGCGCGTATTTTTAAATTCTTCCAAATATAATTTAATATCACCATTAATTTCAATTTTTTGTTCAATTAAAAATTTCTCGAAATGCAACATTTGAATTGCGACAGAAGCTATTGGATGCAGTCTTTTGCATCGATTAAAATGTTTGCCCTCAATAAAACCAGCGACAGAACCACGCGCTAACAAATCTGAATTGATCATAATATTTGTTATTCCGCTGTTGTCAATAAATGAACAAATTATCAAAACGAGGCTTTTCAGTACACACATTCTGTTATTTTGAGCGGCAGTATTTATATTTTGATAAATGATACCAACGGTGTCGTGTAATGTATCCTTGCCAGTCGGTGTATCTACAAATCGGTCGAAATTATTAAAAGCAAGACCAGTGTGCAAATTTGATTTTTTTTTATACTCTACACGCGCTCAAGCGATTATACTACCCTTTAAATGTTTCAACACAGCGCGGGCGTGAGGGTGAGGTTAGGGAAGAGAAAGAATGATAGGAAAGATGTGTGGCGCGATGTTCTGAGACTGTAAGTGGTTGTTGTCTCAGATTTTATCTCCAGGGATAGCGGCTGAACTAATGCGGAGAAATTTCGGTGCCTTATTTATCTATGTCCCTTATAATTCGCATTAATTTTTGTATTCTTTGTCATATTTTAGCAGTATACTAGTTTTACTCAATCACATGTTAGTTCTATGTCTAAATAGCATGTAAACAGCATAAGTAAAAACCAGCAACTCATTGTATGACATTTATTTTTAGAATTGGTTTTTAATGAAAAAATAAGAAGACATAGACTACGGCAGAGATCGAACCTGTGACCATAAGGTTGATAGGCGAACACACAACTATCGCGCTACGGCCACCCCTAATGTTCGATGTTCGTAAAATGTCTTCTGGACAAATTTCAAATGGATTACTTGGTGCAAACTGCATACATCAAATCAGTCGAGAAAGAATCGCTTAATTCTTACTATTCGTACTTCTTTTTCTGCGATAATTTGGTCCACTGAGTACTGCCACATAAAAACGTCTGAGTGACGTTCGCATTCTCCTCTAATCAAGTCAGTCGTATTTATTTGATCCGACAAAGGTACACGTTTAATGCTATCAATTTCACGTCTTAAAATAAGAGCTGCTCTTTGTAAAATATCTTGTTTCTCCAGTGCATCTAAATAATTATTTTTTAATAAAACTCCAGTGTATGGTTTTACAACTTTTTTGTGTAGTGTTACTATACTGATATCTTTAGTAAACGTTTGCAACAATTTTCCTTCTAAATGAAAATTCGCTTCTAAGTTTATGGACATATCTTCTCGACCATATTCCTCAAATTCTTTTTTTAAAGTGTCGACGTACAATCTTACGAAGAAGTTTAAAAAGAAAGTGCTTTTTTTGCTGAATATATTTTCTCTGACATGAGAACACACTTCATCAAAAGCAATTTTATGAACGTCTTGCAAAATATGTCACTTTGATTTTGGTTTATTTTCAGCTGATTGCGATTCTAGTCGATATTCATATTTTTGTTTGCAAGCTTTGTGTTAGAAAATTTTGTGTGTCTTTTCACGTATATCATTAATTTTTGACACCAATTTATGATCGTTAATTTCTTCGACAAGTGATTTTAAGGCATCTTCCGAAACACACAAGTGCAAACTTTGCCAGTGACCTTTATGAAATTTTCGTTCTTTATCACAAAAAAAAACATAGATTACTTGCTTTTAAATCCTCTGGCAAAGTTAGTGGGGTTTTTTTGGAACTCTCTCCTATTTCTGCAAAATCACCAGCAACATTTTGTGAGGCATGTCCTTCAACGTTTTCTATTACATGCACATCTAAACCACTGCACTGTGGTACATCTTCGATAGCAAGAAAACTCTCACCTGAATCCGTATTTACACTGCGTTCCCTCTGCAGGAATTAGGAGTACGGTCAGTCAGTAACCTCGATATCAAATGCTCTCATCTAACCCAAAATCAAAATTACCTATTATGACAAATATTAGGATCATATCCGAATCTTTTTGCTGATCCTGCTAAAAAAAAACTCACTTTCACTACAAACGTGCAAGGGAGATACGAACATTGTCTGACAACCCAGTTTATACAAAATCGTATCCATATCCCATGACGGGAGTTTTACTTGTCTATCCAGATTTTTAGAATCTTGAGCTAACAACAGACGCCTCCCATTTCGCCTCAGGAGCAGTCCTGTCGCTCACATTTTTTCATTAACTCCTACTGAACACAGTGGTGAAAGCTCGTCGCAAAATTTAATACCAATAGTCGAAGTTCCCATTAATGTTTTTAAAAGTCAAATATTTCTCAATTTATCCAAATCCCCTAGTTACCAGTTAATGATAATTTTCCCTGGGTATCACCAACACATTATAAACGAGCCTGAGTTCAATAAAGAAAACCTTAGAGCCATCCTAAAAAAAATATCTTAATCCTTCTGTTATTAACGGTATCAAAAGAGGTGAAAGAATTATGGGACATGTTCAAGAAGTTTTTCCATTGCATTTCAATAATTATAAAATAAGATTCACACAATAAGAGGTTCAAAACATCGACAATGAGCAAGACCAAGAAAACCTGATAATTAAAACACACAATAGGGCTCATAGAAATCACCACGAAAATCGACTTCAAATTTTAGAAAAATATTATTATCCGGGTATAGCAGGTAAAATTAAAAGAATTATAAAAATCTGTACAATATGTAAGCAAAATAAATATGAGACACCCACACCTTCCAGAATTAAATAAAACACTTATACCAAATTTTCCTGGACATACTGTCCATATTGATATTTTTTCTACGGAGAAAAAGCTAGTTATGACTGCATTATTTATGTTCACAAAATATGCTCAGACAAAAATAATTAAAAGTAAGTCTATAGAAGACGTCAGGCGACCACTTAGAGACACGCGCAAAATTTTAAATAACCCATTGTTAAGGGCTTAACATTTTACTAGTTAGCAATTTCCTAAGTGCTTATTGATTGAATAACTATTTCAAAATTTTTAAACCTTTTCTAAGCTAGTAAATTGCTAATTAAGCAGAAAGCTGAGCTTTTGTACGGTTTGAATTTTGATGAACACAATTATTGTTGTTATGCGTTGTAAAGTAATTATATGTTGATGAAAACCCAACATGTGCTCTAAAAAGGTTTTAGTTATTTCTATTTTCATCATTTTGACTTCATTATTTACAAAAAAAAATTATGAACCAGCAGGACTCGAACCTGGGCACCCCGCGTGCAAGGCTGATATAAAACTTTAAAATAAACAGCAAACTGACCTTAAACAACAAAACAAGACAAGACACAAAATTAAACAATATCTTTCTGGACAAGTGCCTAGGGACCAAACTTTCCAAAAGATTTAAGGAAGAATTTGTGAAAGAGAACAGAAATACGACTATAGTTACTGAATCTGGGGAAATTGTTTACAAGCGTCATATTCGCAACTAATAATTTATCTTTTAATTTCAGATCTTTTCTCACCCTCAGCAATGCGGAAATTCGAATACTGGACTATACTAATACTACGTTTTCACATACCACTTAATCCAGATTTAAGTGGATAAACCATAAATCCTCTTTGAAATCTTCTAAATCTTGATAATTTCCCATACAATTTTTTATCTCCCTAAATGAAGATTAGAAATTAATCTCATTAAAATGTTCTTCGAAGTAGAAGATTTTCAAAACAAACAAACCTTATTTCGTGGAACGGGCGTATCCAAATGTAATTTTCTCCATTGACAATCAACAAAAAAAAAATGTCATACAATATTTAATTTGTTTGTGTCTGTTGTAATTTGTCGTTGCCTTAATTCTGTTTCTGTTTTTAAAAATGTATAAAAATAAAAGACAATAAAGTTATAATAACAAAAGTCTTACGTCCAATTTGCGAATACACAACATTTCACCTACCAGGCGAAATCCGAAATGGCACCAAAAAACGAAAATAGTCCGACGGTCAACAAATCTTAATTCCAGGCTGTTAATGATAGCGTTGATGAATTGAACACAGCTCTAGATTTCATCGAACAATACACTGGCAACATAATGGCCCAACAGAAGTACTGGAGGAACTTTTGCATTCCAATCCCGAGATCCGACGATCCTTGGCCGAAGAAAAGACAACCAACATGCATCCTCCGGAAAGCGAAGCAAAATATTGGAAAGATTTGGAGTTTGTTTTCTTGCTATTTAAATATGTACTTTAGCAAAACAGTATTTTTTGTGTTTAATTATTGCGAATATTTTTGGTTGAAATTGAGAACAAATTCCGGTTAATGTTTTTGAGCATTTTAATTTCCTCTAGCAGTGACTCGATTTCCTCTGAGGTTGAACCTCAGTGTGGAAACGTCAAACTAATCTTTCTTCTCTGGTGAAAACACTTCAAGATTAATTTTTAATCTACTCAATTTAAACCGGATTATCTTTAGGTGAAAACGTAGTATTACTCACAAATGATAATACTAGTAACGGGAACGTCAAAATTACAAACGGGGACTTTCAAGATAATTCATACTGTAGACCTAAACCTATACGATCTTGAACTGTGAAAGCAAGTGCACGTATCGGCTTTCCCAGTGTTTTTAAATAGTTTCGTGTGTGAACAAATTCAAGTTTATTCAAACATTTATTAAGTAGTGCAATAGCACTGTAGAGGTAGTGGCTGACCAGTCGATCTCGTACTGTGGAAGTGTTAACACGTTCTCGGCTTCCCAGTTTTTCCAAATTAAATTTCGTGTGTTAGCTTAAGTTCTAAATTAAATCAAGATTTCATAAGTGGTGCAGTAGCACAGTAGTAGAGTGGCCGACCGAGAATCCGAGGGTCGCCAGTTCGATTCCCAGCCGGGCATCAGAACTTTATCAGCTTTTTTTCACAACCGTGAAGTGGTAAACTTTATTGGTTGGGAAAACGAACAAAGGAGGAGTTTAAGCACCGGGGCATCGAAAGGTGTCCTAGGGCCAATGAGGCCAGCGTTGGCATCAGCTGAGGGAACATCGAAAGATGTTCCAATTACAAGCAGTGATTCTGCAACAACAACATCGACAGCAATAACAACAACGGTAACATCATCCGATGCTAATCAAAAGCGCAGAAAGAGGATCAAGTGCGCACCAAATTTGGTAAGAAGGAGATCCACGGCCACCTCAGCAAAGCTGCCAGCTGGGGTGCATACGTCCGATATAGACGAGACGTCACACAGTGCGTCGACTAGTGGACAAAAACAAAAAAAATAAAAATGCAATTTCTTTGTTTTAAGCTCTAAACCTGTTCTGGAACATCTTCAAGTACTTAAAATTGTTTTTGTTTTATTTTTTTTTTCTCTTCTTCGTGGATTAGCGGCACTTTTGTTAGCGATTGAGGTAATTTAAGCTGCAGTGTGATTAAAAGTTGAAATTTTGTGCGAACAAGTGCAGCTCGTGTGATTAAAATATTTTTTTATTGCAATTTTTTTTGTTTAAATATTAAAAATGGATACATTGAGAAGTGGTATGTGTTGTTGTTTTAATTTTTTCTTGTTAATGTGATTTCTTGTGATTTAAAAAAAAATGATTTGGCAGAAAAAGTTAGACTTTTCGACAAAAATTTGGATCGAAAGTGGAAAGCGTGTGGACGTAACCGAGCTACTTTAGCAAAACGCCACGGAGTCTGGTTGAAAACTGCTTTTATTCTCCCAAAGAGCATTCTTAATTTTTTAGAAAATGCACTATGTGTTGAAAAACCAAGTACCAGCCGTGGAAGACCCCTTAAATCATTTACTGATCTATCACAAAAAAACAAAAAACGCAGAGTTTGTGACCTTTTGCAATCTAACTCTACTGAAGAGCTTGATTTTGCGGCAAAAATGTCAAAGCGTCTATCAGGTGGCGAAACTGAAGAAAATATAGGAGTATTGACACCACAAGAGGCTTTGGCATTATATTTAGATCTAGATCTTTCTGAAAAAAAGTACAATGTACTGCGTTCGGTTGTCAATGCGATACATACAAATTGTTTTCCGAGCTTATATAAATTGAGAAAAGCTAAAAAGTCGATGCTTCCAACGAAAAGAGAGGTAACTGAAAATTCGGCCGCAGTTGATCTTCAAGAACTCCTAAACAAGACAGGGGAAAGTATTGCTGAATTATCGGAAATACATCAAGACACAACTGCAACGCTTATTTGCAAATGGGGCTTCGATGGGAGTTCTGGCCATAGCCAGTATAAGCAAATGTTTAGTGATTCAGAGAGCACAGACGAATTTCTCTTCTTAATAGCACTATCGCCATTGAAATTGGTCGATGATAGTAATGGCATGGAGCTTTGGAAAAGTCCTCGTTCTTCTTCAACCATGTTTTATCGACCTATTAAATTTATGTTTATAAAAGAATGTCCAGAGGTTGTGAGAAATGAGGAGGCTAAAATGAAATCTCTTATAGGTAGGCCTTATGAGAGTTGGTTATTTTTTTTGTTGTAGTTAGCTAAATGTGTGCGTCCAAATTTCTCTATGAAATCGTCTTGTGTTCTCAATAAACATGTTGCTTTTTTAGTAAGAAAATACCTTTTTTTATTATAGACCAGCTCACTTCATCGACGTCTTTCACCAAAACAGGTATCCATTTAAAAATTTCTTTTGATTTGATGTTTACAATGGGTAATGGCAGTGTTTGCAACATTTTGTCAAACACAAATTCATCCTCCAGATGTTATATCTGTGGTGCAACGCCGGCGCCGAAAGAAATGAACTCTGTTCAAATTCAAGAAAAGCCAGCAAAAGAAGAAAACTTTCGTTTCGGACTTTCGACCTTGCACTCGTGGATAAGATGTTTTGAATGTTTATTACATATATCCTACAGACTGCCTTTCAAATCATGGCGAGTTCTTCAAGGCACTGAAAACAAAGCAATTTTTGAGGAAAGAAAACGTAACATACAATACTTGTTTAATAGAAGATTGGGTCTCATTGTTGACAAGCCCAAGCCTGGATTTGGGTCAACAAATGATGGAAACACTGCAAGGCGTTTTTTTTTAAATTCAAAAATAGCTTCAGAGATAACTGGAATTGATGAACTAATTTATAAATTTTCAATTATTTTAAGAGTTTTGGCGTCAGAGTTTCCGATAGATATAAATAAGTTTTCTGAATTACTATCAGAAGTTAAAGAAAAATATCTAAAGCTCTACAATTGGTATTATATGCCTATAAGTGTTCATAAGCTTCTGATACATGGTACAGATATAATTGCATCTTTCGAAATACCAATAGGACAGCTTTCTGAAGAGGCATTAGAGGCATGCCATAAGGAGTTCCGCAAAAATCGCCTTTCTCATACAAGAAAGTCATCAAGGATAAATACGAATGAAGATCTTCTGACAACATTGCTTCTAAAGTCAGATCCTTTTATATCTAACCTAAGAAAAACAGATAAAAGGCTTTCAAATGCGGACCAAAATGATATTGGGCCTTATATCAAAGCGGATGAAAATCCTACAAATGTGTCGTCTTCATCAGCTGCTCTTGAAAGCCCGAATAGTGGTCTTTCGTCATCATCAATAGAACTGTTTTTATAAATTATTATTTATGTACTTAAGCAATAAAAACTTGTCTTACATACATACTTCAAGAAATCTGTTATTACTATTATATTGCGGTTGTTTCATTTATTATAACTTTTGTACATCTTAAAAACCCTGAAACTTGAAATTTTTGGCTTTTCCTTTATATTAATGCTACTTTGGGCGTGGCAGTGGGTGGATTTCGCGATACATTTATATCTAATTTTTTAATTGACCACCGTTTTAATACTTGAAATCAATTTTGTATTAAAAGTTTTCATTAAATTAACTTTTGGTCAAAAGTGGGCGTGGAAGGGGGTGTCAAAATTCCTTAACTTGAGTTAAATATGCAATCTATTTCATTTACAAACAATTTTTTTTGCACAGTAACATTATTTTCGAAAAATTGATTTTTGTCCACTCTGTCCATACAATCGACGCACTGTGCGTCAGAGGCAGCAAGACAAACCGAGCTAGACACTTCACCCGAAGAGGGTATAGCATATATGTCTGAAGAAGGAGAAGGGCACTTCACGATGGGCGATAGTACTGCCTTCGTGAACCTCTCCACATCAGAGGCGTCATCTGAGGAGGACGAGGAACAAAGAATGGTCGCCCAAATTGAAGCTTTGGAGGCAGAAATCGATAAGATAAAAAGCAAAGTTAAGGCCAGCCAAGAAGCGCGCCGAGCGAGGCAACTAAAAGAACTCGACGAAAAAGAACAACAACAGAAAAAAGAACAATTACAAAAACAACAGCCAGCAGCAGCCAAAACAACAACGGCAAAAACAACAACAACAGCAACAGCAGCAGACACAAGCCCAGAAACTACCGCAAGAAAAACAGCAGCAGCAGATTCAAAAGCAGCAGAATCAACAGCAGCAGAAAAGTCAGTCTCAGCAGCAGCAGCCACAGCCGCCGATTACGAAAAAAGAAAAGGTACCACCCATAAATACTTATAAAATGGAGTTACAGGATACCACAAATCTATGTAAGTTGACCATAGGTCAAAATTTTACTATTAAAAGATTAAATAACGATAGGCATGCTATCCAGTGCTTCACACTGGAACAGCACAAAAAAATTAAAGAGTTGCTAAAAGAAACTACTACTGAGTTCTTTAGTTTCACCCCTAAAACCGAAAAATTTCAAACGGTCCTTTTGAAGGCATAGATTCCTGCACGGAACCACAGGTGCTCTTAAATGAACTCCTCCAAAAAGCGAATGACGATCTCGACTTTATCGGGGTCAAGCCGTTCGCTACAGTTAGAGCTAGGCGGGAGAAGTGGAGTCTTCCCTTCTTCCTTGTTCAACTCTCACCCAGCAGCAAACTGGATAGTTTGAGGAATATATCCGTCCTCAACTACCAGGTTGTAACTTGGGACAAATTAAAAAGGCGCGGCGACATGCTTCAATGCATGCGCTGCCAAAGGTTCGGTCACGCCGCAGCAAACTGCGAAATGCAGTCACGCTGCGTTAAGTGTGGAGAGAACCACAATGCAGATGAATTCAAGTTAGGAAAGGAACGGGTCGACGATAGGACCCAGCTTAAATGTGTTCTCTGCCGAGGCGGCGGACACCCCGCTAATTATCGGGGATGCCCGACGTTTCAGCTTATAAAAAACAATAAAGCAGCAAAGCAAACAGTGGTAGAAAAGCGTCCAACAGTGCGCCCTCCTACAACAACGCCCGTCAACCCCCAAATTTCTTACGCCCAAATGGCGTCAGGAAGGGGAAGCACGGTACAGCCTACACCAAAGGTCGCCCAACAGGCCCCCGTGCCTAAGGCGCCGGCGGCACAGGCGGATATTATGGGCGTTCGACTGGCCATCCAGGGCCAGTTGAACGGCCTCCAAAACCAGATCAGGGAGCAGGCGACTAGGGTGGATTATCTCTACTCTGTTTTGACGAGCTAAACGCAACTTAGAGGTTAATGGCGCGCTGCCGGAGAGGCCCTTTAAGATCCTAGCTGTGAATGTAAATTCACTGATTAGGATCGAACGTAGAGCGAATTTATTCCAATTGCTTAAAGACATAAGTCCAGATGTGTTTATGGCTAGCGAAACTAAGCTTAACCAGAAACATAAATTGACTAACAACAATTACAATATCGTAAGGAGAGACCGACCCAACTCCACTCAATGAGGGGGCGTCGCAATCTTTATACGTAAAGGCATTAGTCATAAGGTAATATATAATAGTGATGTGCGTAAATTTCGGACGTTAGAGGCATGCATCATATGCATTCATCTCCAACAGGAGAAGCGAATGTATGTGATCGCTGCCTATGCACCGGAAACACCTCAGCCCACACAGTTTATAACAGAGCTTGAAAAGCTTTTTGAATGCTTAAGATTAAGCTCGGAAGAAAACTACTACATATTGGCTGGTGATTTCAATGCCAAACATATAGATTGGGGAAATCAAATACAAAATCCTCGTGGTAACCATCTGTATAATTGGATGGGTCGATACAACCTGGAGTATCGCATTGAACTTCTCGCTACAGACAGGCCATCGTTTCCAAGAAGCGGTGCCTATCTGGATCTATTGTTGAAAGACGCAAGACTAACAATTACTGATACTTTGGGCCATCGGCCTAAAAATTGTTTAAGAACGATCGAGTACGACAGTGACCACTGCGGACTCGCCGCCGTAATACAACTTCCGAACGCGCTTATGGAGTTGGAGGAGTATGTACCGGTGCATACTTACAATTACAGTAAGGTGCGCTGGCCACGCTTCTCGAACGTCTTATTGAGCGAATTACGATCAAATGGTATATCCCCACCAAATGACAGGAACATGACAAATACTGAAATTGACAGATACTTAGAAAAAATGGACGAAAAAATTCAACGAACAATGAACAGGACAATACCGAAATACAAGGAACGTAACGCAACTGACATGTACTGTAACGCGACAATTGATGCACTACACAGACAAAAAAGTGGCTTACTGACAAGACTAAAACGCTTGTACAGACGGTTTACTGACACACGAGATCTGGAGATAAGGACACTGAAGTCGTCCATCAAAAACATCAACCAATTGATCAAAGAAAATTATAGGTTGTCCATTAATTTGTTCTGGGACAACAAAATTCGGGCCGTGAACGCTACCGACCCGAGTATGTTCCCACAAATTAATAAGATATTCAGAGGAAAAGATCAAAACGACCTTCCGTGCCTTAAGCTCCAGAGGACGACACAAAACAGAGACGTACTTCTGACAGCAGGCATAGACCCAGATGACGCCCGCCGTCTTGGACGATGACCTCTTCATAATCGAAGATCCGCAGGAGAAGGTGGAGGCTGTGGGGGCTGCTTTCCAGCAAGTGTACAAGGTGAATGCTAGCATTCGCCCGAACCATGACCTTGAGAGCAGAGCTCTGGTTCACCACTTTTACCTCCGGAAAGATATAACGCAGTGGCGATCTGAGAACCTTGGTTTTACCGGGTTTAATGATGAACATTTGGCAAACGCCATAATCGCAGAGCGAAATGGGACCAGTTTCCTGTTAATTTCGAAGATTGAGCTCCAGCTCATCTTTGATTCACTAAAGAAAAAGAAATCAGCAGGAGTCGATGGTATATCCAACGTTGTACTACGACATTTGCCTCAAGAAGCAGTTGACATATATACCACACTGCTCAACAACGCGCTGAATAATGCATATTATCCAGTGCGATGGAAGACAGCAGTGGTGCATCCTCTCCCTAAAAAGGGAAAGGACAATTCCAATCCGGCGAATCTCAGGTCGATAAGTCTTCTTCCGAGTATCAGCAAAGTATTTGAAAGGGTTATTAATAGGGCTCTGTTCAAGTGGGCGGAGGACAACAAAATCATACCGGATAATCAGTTCGGTTTTAAGACGGGACATGACACAATTCATGCCGCGTCTAATCTCGTTTCTGATGTCCAATGGAACAAATCTAAAAAGCAGTGTACGGGTGCCTGTCTGGTTGATTTGGAGAAGGCCTTCGACACCGTATGGTTAGAGGGTCTCTATCTAAAGCTCGCCAGACTTGGTATAAGTAAACCGCTATTGTACATGCTTTATGACATGCTAAATGGTAGAAAGTTTGTTGTCAAGAGTGGCAATGTAACTTCTACCACAGTTTTTAATATTAACAATGGTCTTCAGCAGGGAGCGGTTAAGTCGCCGATTCTTTTCAGCGTTTACACCAGCGATCTGATAGGTAGTCTAACTCAGGCAATTGCGTACGCCGACGATCTAATTGCGTACAGAACAGCTCCATCAGTAGAGGTCATCAAAATTCTTTTGCAGCGTGACTTCGACAAGATTCAGCGATATTGTGATGACTGGAAGTTGAAAATTAACTTCCAGAAATCAGAAACTACTTTGTTTAGGACTCCGTTGTCTAGCGCCTCAAGGGATACGAGAAAGAACTGGCGCAAGCTGGTGATCGTAAGGCCACATGGACATCCACTGGCGAGTAAAAGTGTAGTAAAGTACCTTGGCATCTGGTTGGATCAGTACCTGTATTTCGACAGACATATAGGTGCTGCTTTGGCCAGGGCTAGGGGAGCCTTTGCCTTGACAAAACGACTGTTTTATAGCAGCCGTCTTGACAGCAGGGTGAAGGTGATTTGCTACATGGCCCTCATCAGGCCGATGATTGCCTACGGATGCCCGGTGTGGTTCAACGTTGCCCCATCTCAAATGGAAAAGATTCGGGAGTTTGAGAGGCAATGTCTTAGACGTTGCCTTGGATTACACAGAACACCAGAGTCGGAGTACACAAGATATTATTCCAACCAGGTTCTATACAACGGAGCCAACATAAACAGAATAGATAATTTTTTGTTCAAGCTGATTCGGGGTCACGTTGCAAGAGCGATGTCCTCAACTAACAGTTTAATTTTTGGGGCTTATTACCCCAATAACGAATATTTTGAGAGTGCGCGGTTAAGTGGTTACATCGCTCCCGAGGTATTCCTCTATTTAGACAGTCGAGGGCTGATACAGGATGGAGGGGCGGTTCCGCTCATCTACCACGTCAGCCGGAAAACTGTGGATAGGCGACTACTGTATGGTCGAGACGTCATCGCTCAAGGTGGAGAAGAGCGCCTTCGGTTCAGTAGGACTGTGTCCGATCGGGACCGGAGGGATAGGGCGAAACAGGAGAACCAGTTCTGGTGGCTCTCTGAACAGCATCGTGATATTTAAATTCGATAAAGATGATATATCTTGGCCGACTTACATAGATTTAGGGCATTAGGTATAGGGAACAGTCAGGGTGGCACCAAAAAAAAATTAAAAATATGTATGTATGCGGGGGCATACGTGCATCTATCTGCGTGTCTGTACATGTATGTGCGTATGTACATGTGTGGGTGGGTAGCATGCTGGTGTGTGTCTGCATGCATATAAAAACTAAACAAAACAAATTAAAAAACGAAAAAAATGCTGCTGTGGCTGTTCTAGTTTTTAAGTAGTTTTAAGTATTATTAGGTATTTTAAGTAGTTTTAATTATTTTTAATATATATTAAGGTTTAGTTTATAAGTAAAAGAATTTAAAAAAAATTTAAAAAAAAATTTAAAAAAAATTAAAAAAAAAATGATACGATACCAAGTTTTTCTAAAAGTTTCCTTGAAATATAAAATAAAATAAAAAAATTAGATTTAATTGAAATAGTTTTTAGGTCGAAAGACATTAGTTGTAAGAGTTATTGTTTAATTTAGAGCGCCCGTAAAGGGCCAGTAAATTAGTTGTAAATTATTGATAATTAGGCTAGTTTTTAAACATTTTTGTCTAGCTTTAAGATAGTTATAAGTTAATATGAAATAAAAATGAATTACAAAAAAAAAAAAAAAAGTAGTGGCGGACCGAGAATCCAAGGATCGCTGGTTCGATTACCAACCGGGCACAAAACTTTTACAAACTTTTCAAACATCGAAACAAACATCGAAAGGTGTCCTAGGGCCAATGAGGCCAGCGATGGCATCAGCTGAGGGAACATCGAAAGATGTTCTACTTACAAGCAGTGATTCTGCAGCAACAACATAAACAGCAATAACAACAACGGCAACATCATCCGATGCTAACCAGAAGCGCAGAAAGAGGATCAAGTGCGCACCAAATTTGGTAAAGAGGAGATCCACGGCCACCTCAGCAAAGCTGCCAGCTAAGGTGAATACGTCCGATATAGACGAGACGTCAGAGGCAGCAAGACAAACCCAGCTAGACACTTCACCCGAAGAGGGTATTGAATAAATGTCTGAAGAAGGAGAAGGGCACTTCACGACGGGCGATAGTACTGCCTTCGTGAACCTCTCCACATCAG
Source organism: Philhelius pedissequus (assembly GCA_910595825.1). Taxonomy (NCBI): domain Eukaryota; kingdom Metazoa; phylum Arthropoda; class Insecta; order Diptera; family Syrphidae; genus Philhelius; species Philhelius pedissequus. The sequence goes on from OU343160.1 coordinate 239,175,614, forward strand.
AGGCGTCATCTGAGGAGGACGAGGAATAAATAATGGTCGCTCAAATTGAAGCATTGGAGGCAGAAATCCAAAAGTTGAAAAGCAAAGTTAAGGCCAGCCAAGAAGCGCGCCGAGCGAAACAACTAAAAGAACTCGACGAACAAGAACAACAACAGAAAAAAGAACAATTACAAAAACAACAGTCACAGCAGCAGCCAAAACAACAACGGCAAAAACAACTGCAACAGCAGCAGACACAAGCCCAGAAACAACCGCAAGAAAAACAGCAGCAGCAGAATCAAAAGCAGCAGAATCAACAGCAGCAGAAAAGTCAGTCTCAGCAGCAGCAGCCACAGCCGCCGATTACGAAAAAAGAAAAGGTGCCACCCATAAATACTTATAAAATGGAGTTACAGGATACCATAAATCTGTGTAAGTTGACCATAGGTCAACATTTTACTATAAAAAGATTAAATAACGATAGGCATGCTATCCATTGCTTCACACTGGAACAGCACAAAAAAATTAAAGAGTTGCTAAAAGAAACCACTACTGAATTCTTTAGTTTCACCCCTAAGACCGAAAAATTTCAAACGGTCCTTTTGAAGGGCATAGATTCCTGCACGGAACCACAGGTGCTCTTAAGTGAACTCCGCCAAAAAGCAAATGACGATCTCGACTTTATCGGGGTCAAGCCGTTCGCAACAGTTAGAGCTAGGCGGGAGAAGCGGAGTCTTCCCTTCTTCCTTGTTCAACTCTCACCCAGCAGCAAACTGGATAGTTTGAGGAGTATCTCCGTCCTCAACTACCAGGTTGTAACTTGGGACAAATTAAAAAGGCGCGGCGACATGCTTCAATGCATGCGCTGCCAAAGGTTCGGCCACGCCGCAGCAAACTGCGAAATGCAGTCACGCTGCATTAAGTGTGGAGAGAATGCAGATGAATGCAAGTTAGGAAAGGAACGGGTCGAAGATAGGACCAGCTTAAATGTGTACTCTGTCGAGGCGGCGGACACCCCGCTAATTATCGGGGATGCCCGACGTTTCAGCTTATAAAGAACAATAAAGCAGAAAGCAAACAGTGGTAGAAAAGCGTCCAACTGTGCGCCCTCCTACAACAACGCCCGTCAACCCCCAATTTTCTTACACCCAAATGGCGTCAGGAAGGGGAAGCACGGTACAGCCTACACCAAAGGTCGCCCAACAGGCCCCCGTGCCTCAGGCGCCGGCGGATATTATGGGCATTCTACTGGCCATCCAGGGCCAGTTGACTGACCTCCAAAACCAGATCAGGGAGCTGGCGACTAGGGTGGATTATCTATACTCTGTTTTGACGAGCTTAACGCAACTTAGAGGTTAAGGGCGCGATGCCGGAGAGGCTCTTTAAGATCCTAGCTGTGAATGTAAATTCACTGATTAGGACCGAACGTAGAGCGAATTTATTCCAATTGCTTAAAGAAATAAGTCCAGATGTGTTTATGGCTAGCGAAACTAAGCTTAACCAGAAAAATAAAATGACTAACAACAATTACAATATCGTAAGAAGAGACCGACCCAACTCCACTCAAGGAGGAGGCGTCGCTATCTTTATACGTAAAGGCATTAGTCATAAGGTAATATATAATAATGATGTGCGAAAATTTCGGACGTTAGAGGCATGCATCATATGCATTCATCTCCAACAGGGGAAGCGAATGTATGTGATCGCTGCCTATGCACCGGAAAGACCTCAGCCCACCCAGTTTATAACAGAGCTTGAAAAGCTTTTTGAATGCTTAAGATTGAGCTCGGAAGAAAACTACTACATATTGGCTGGTGATTTGAATGCCAAACATATAGATTGGGGAAATCAAATACAAAATCCTCGAGGTAAACATTTGTATAAGTGGATGGGTCGATACAACCTTGAGTATCGCCTCGATCTTCTAGCCACAGAAAGGAATCGTTTCCAAGAAGCGGTGCCTATCTGGATCTATTGCTGAAAGATGCAAGACTAACAATTACTGACACTGTGGGTCAACGACCAAGAAATAGTTTACGAACGATCGAGTAGGACAGTGGCCACTGCGGACTCGCCGCCGTAATACAACTTCCGAACGAGCTTATGGAGTTGGAGGAGTATGTACCTGTGCATACTTACAATTACAGTAAGGTGCGCTGGCCACGCTTCTCCAATCCCCACTAAATGACAGGAACCTAACAAATACTGAAATCGACAGATGCTTAGGACAAATTGACGAAACGGTTCTACGAACAATGAACAGAACAATACCGAAATACAAATAACGTAACGCAACTGACATGTGCCGTAACGCGACAATTGACGCACTACACAGAAGCTTTTACAGACGGTTTACTGACACACGAGATCTGGAGATTAGGACACTGAAGTCGTCCATCAAAAACATCAACCATTTGATCAAAGAAAATTATAGGTTGTCTATTAATTTGATTTGGGACAATAAAATTCGGGCCCTTAATTCTAGCGACCCGAGTATGTTCCCAAAAACTAATAAGATATTTAGAAGGAAAGATCAAAACGACCTTCCGTGTCTTTAGCTCCAAAGGACAACAGAGAACAGAGACGTCATTCCGACAGCAGGCATAGACCCAGAAGACGCCGTATTGGACGATGACCTCTATATAATCGAGGAACCGCCAGAGAAAGTGGAGTCTGTGGGGACTGCTTTCCAGCAAGAGTACAAGGTGAATGTTAGCATTCGCCCAAATCATTACCTGGAGAGGAGAGCTCTGCTGCATCACTTATAGCTCCGGAACGACATAACCGAATAGCGATCTGAGACCCTTGGTTTTACCAAGTTTAATGATGAAGATTTGGCAAACGCCATAATCGCCGAGCGGAATGGGCATATTTCCCTGCTAATCTCGAAGACTGAGCTCCAGCTCATCTTCGATTCATTAAAGAAAAAGAAGTCAGCAGGAGTCGATGGTATATCCAACGCTGTACTACGATATTTGCCTCAGGAAGCAGTTGACATTTATACCATACTGTTTAACAACGCTCTGAATAATGCATATTATCCAGTGCAGTGGAAGACAGCAGTGGTAGATCCTCTCCCTAAAATGGGAAAGGACAACTCCAATCCGGCGAATCTCCGGTCGATAAGTCTTCTTCCGGAGGACAAAAATATCATACCGGATAATCAGATCGGTTTTAAGGCTGGACATGACACAATTCATGCTGCGTCTAAACTGGTTTCTGATAGCCAATGGAACAAAACTAAAAAGGAGTGTAGGGGTGCCTTCTGGTGGATTTGAACAAGGCCTTCGACACCGTATGGTTAGAAGAATCAGAAACTATTCTGTTTAGGACTCTGTTGTCTAGCGCTTCAAGGGATAAGAGAACGAAATAGCGCAAGCTGATGATCGTGGGCCAAATGGACATCCACTGGCGAGTAAAAGTGTAGTAAAGTACCTTGGCATCTGGTTGGATCAGTACCTGTATTTCGACAGACATATAGGTGCTGCTCTGGCTTGGGGCTTATTACCCCAATAACGAATACTTTAAGAGTGCGCGCCTTCGGTTCAGTAGGACCGTGTCCGATCGGGACCGAAGGGATCGGGCGAAGCAAGAGAACCAGTTCTGGTGGCTCACTGAACATCACAACGATATCTAAAGTCGATTAAGATAGTATGTTCTGGCCGACTTACATAGACTTAGGGTTATTAAGTATAAGGAACAGTCGGGGGCACCAAAAAAATAAAAAAAAATGTATGTATGCAGGGGCATATGTGCATGTATCTGTACGTCTGTATATGATTGTGCGTACGTATATGTATGTGCGTATTTACATGTATGTGTGGGTTTGCATGCGGCTGTGTTTCTGCATGCGCATACGAAATATACAAAAAAAATTTAAAAAAAACGAAATGCTGCTGTGGCTGTTCTAGTTTTTTAAGTAGATTTAATTAATTTAAGGTATTTTTAGGTAGCTTAAGTAGTTTAAGTTATTTTTAGTTAGTATAAATTATTTGTATTTAGTTTTAATTATTTTTAGGCTAGCGTTAGGTAGTCTATAAGTAAAAAAATATAATGTAACTAAGTTTTTAGTTGAAAAATTTTCTTGGTCAAATAAACATAAAAATAAAATAAATAGATTTAATTCAAATAGTTTTTAGGTTGAAAGACATTAATATTAAGAGATATAGTTTAGCTTAGATCGCCCGTATAGGGCCAGTAAGTTAGTTGTAAGTTATTGATAATTAGGCTAGTTTTAAACATTTTTGTCTAGCTTTAAGTTAATAATAAATAAAAATGAATAAAAAAAAATATTTGCACAGTGAACAACTTAATGCATATATTAACTGCATTGAATTATGTATGAAACACAACTGTTTTCAATATCGTGGTGTTTTTTACACTAACATTTTTGATTGCAACATGGGAAACAGTTTATCTCGGTATGTAACTGGAGCGTTCATGAGTAAACTAGAAACCGATCTCCAAGTTGGAGGCAAATTACCACGTATCTAGTACAGATATGTGGTTGAAACTTTTGCGATTGTTAAACGAGATGAAGTTCATAACATCCTACAAACAATTAACAACGAAAAACACTCTTTCTTTCCTTGACTAGATTGTGCCGTTTACCGAAAACCAACACCAACCGATAGGTATATAACAAACGATTCCTTTCGCCCTTACCAACAAAAAATAGCTGCATTCCAATCAATGGTACACCCTTGAACAATATTCAAAGTGAGATTTTATCATCATTTTTACAATAAAGCGTCCTCAGCAAACAGCACAATGCTCGAAAAACGAACACCATTCTCTATGTCATTTATATATACAAGACACAGCAAAACACCAAGTAAATCACCTTGAGGCACACCATAAAGAACAGAAACAGGGTCTGAGGTATTTTCGTTTAATTTAGTTCTTTAAGTTCTATAGTAATGTCTAGATTAAGAAGGGATTCACAGTTATGATTTTTTCTAAAGCCAGATTGATAACACGACATAAGGTTGAAAGATTCTAAATAATTTTGTAATTGATTATACACAATCTGTTCAATAACTTTGCTTTCTAGGTTCATCATATTGACCGGTCTGAAGTCTTCCACTTTATTTGAGTTTTTTATTTTAGGGATTGGAACAATCAGGGACTCCTTACAGTAATTTGAAAATATTCCACTCGTTAAAGATACATTCACAATTTTCAATAACATATCACCACATAAATCAAAAGCATCCAAATACATATTTATTTCTTTAAATTTAAAATCTAAATAATAATAGTCGCGTATTGAATTTATATAAGGTCTCTTAGGAATATCACTTCGTATTTCATCTATAAATACTATCGACAAAGAATGAGTTTAACACATTTGACATCTCTAGACCATTGTTATAACGTTTTCCTCTTAATTCAACTTCACTAATGCTTTTTTTACTTTCCGTTAGAACGTCGCTTTAAAGTTCTCCACATCGTTTTCTGATAATTGCAAATTTCTATTTTCCTTTTAATATACTCGTTTTTCGCACAATTAAGAGAGCTCTTATATCTGTTTCTACAAATTTTATAGTTTTTCCAATCTGCCAAAAGACAAGAACATTTAGCTTTTTCATATTTGGAGTTTTTAAGTAATCTTAGCCGCCAAGGGTTATAATTATCATTTTTATGTAAATAATGTGTTTTTAAACAATCAACAGATTTTAAATGTTATCAGAAAACTTGTAAGTTAAGTCGTCCACGGATATATTGATATCAGGTACAGGAAAAGTTATATTTAAAGACACATATGTTCTTATAATGTTTTTGTCTATTGCACAATGTACTTATTCTAATTATCATAGATTAATGGTCACTAATTTTTAGATTACTATCACTTTGTTTCAACTTTCTCCGGGCTATTTGTCATTACATAGTCAATTAGACTTTTGGAATTCTTCGTAATTCTCGTCTGTTTTTGAATCAGTTGGGTATATGAGTTGTCATTTAATATTGCACTTATTTGATTTTGAAATGAATTGTCACTTAATAAATTTATGTTTATATCACCCATTAATATCACAGTTTTATAATCACAGTTCAGCATATTTAACCAGTTGGAAAATTGGTTCAAGAAAATCGTTGCCGAGTAAATAGGTGATCTATAAATTCCTCCAAGAATATATGTTAAATTAAATTTATTCACTTTTACCAAAAGAAACCAAATTTGTTTTTCAAAGGCGATTTTTTTATTGTTTTAACTTCCCATCCATCTTTAATATACAAAGTTACTCCACCCGCATGTGCAGATAGAGAATCGCATCTGATTAATTGAAAATCTCTTAGTTCGATTTCCATATCTTCGACAAATTCTGTAGTATGAGTTTCAGTGGGACATATAAAATCAAACTCATTTTCGTATACTAAAGATTCTAATTCATATATCAATGCCCCAGTGGAGTCTTTTTACAACAACTCTTGAAAATCGTTTTTGATTTTTTTCAATTCTAGATGAGTGAACTGCATATGCAGGATTCCAGATTACATTGCAGTACTCAAGATTAGACCTTACAAAGGCAAAATATAGGCACTTCAATGTATGTGGATCGGAGAACTCTTTAGAATTTCGCAAGATAAAACCAAGCATTGAATTGCCTTTGGCAACCAAATAATCAATGTGATTTAAGAAGTTAAATTTTTGTCAAAAATCACACCAAGATCTTTTTTAGACGTTATAATGGATAGTGATTTGTGATTTATTTTATACGAAAAATTAATAGGCGAGCGGTTGCGACAAAACTAATAGACTTTGGCATTTAGAAATATTTAGGCTTAAGAAATTATTTGTACACCAATTCGATAAATTATCAAGGTCAGCCTGCAAAAATAAGCAATCGTGACTAGATTTTATACAAGGAAACACTTTTAGATCATCCGCATACATAAAGCACTTTGAATTTAAGATTGTGTCAGAAATGTCATTTATAAACAACAAAAATAGGAGGGCCAAGGTTGCTGCCTTGAGGTACTCCCGAAGTAACATAAACGGGTGAAGAAATAATATTATTTATACGAACGTACTGAATTCTGTCCTTTAAATATGATTTTAACCAATTTAAAAAATTAGAGTGAAAACCTCTTTTATTTACCTTTTCTATTAAAACATCATGATTCACTCTGTCAAATGCCCTAAAAAAGTCTGTGTAGATAACGTCCTACTGACAACCATTCTCTAAACCATTTAGCACTAAATTACTGAAAATAGTAAGGTTGGTATCAGTAGATCTACCAGATACGAACCCATGTTGGTACGGGGAAATCATTCGTTTAAGATCAATTTTTCAAACAATTTAGGAATAGTAGAAATTTTACATTTGGACGGTAATTTGAAACATCTTGTTTATTTCCCGATTTGTAAATAGGAGTAATTGTTGAACGCTTCCAAATATGAAGAAACTCACCAGTTACCAGTGAACGATTTAAAATAATTTCTAATGAAACAGCCAAAGGTTTTGCACACATTTGTAAAAATTTTGGAGAAATTCCATCTGCATCTAGTCGTTTGTCAGCTTTTAACTTAGATAATGATAATTCTATCTCAGAGGTTGTATGATTTAAACTACCAATATTCAAAAGACTATCTGCAGAGTTTGTGTTAACCAAATAGGGTGCTGTACAAGAACTATCTAAGTAAACCGATTGAAAATGTTTAGCGAATAAGTTACATATAACAGCAAGGTCAGATGATGTAATGCCATCATGACTCATACGATTAGGAATGCCAATTGATTTTTTCTTGTTTTTTAAATTTCCAAAAACATTTGCTATTCGTTTTAATATTAAACCTAATGGAGAACAGATATTGATTGTGCAAAAATTTATTTAAAATGTCGAAGTTTTTTTGTAGAGCTCGATATTGTTTATACAATTCACGATCATTACTAGACCTGCGAAATTGCTTATAAACCTTATTTTTTTTTGTTAAGATTAATTAGGCATAGATACAGAAGACGCCGTATTGGACGATGACCTCTATATAATCGAGGAACCGCCAAAGAAAGTGGAGTCTGTGGGGACTGCTTTCCAGCAAGAGTACAAAGTGAATGTTAGCATTCGCCCAAATCATGACCTGGAGAGGAGAGCTCTGCTGCATCACTTATGGCTCCGGAACGACATAACCGAATAGCGATCTGAGAACCTTGGTTTTACCAAGTTTAATGATGAAGATTTGGCAAACGCCATAATCGCCGAGCGGAATGGGCATAGTTCCCTGCTAATCTCGAAGACTGAGCTCCAGCTCATCTTCGATTCATTAAAGAAAAAGAAGTCAGCAGGAGTCGATGGTATATCCAAAGCTGTACTACGATATTTGCCTCAGGAAGCAGTTGACATTTATACCATACTGTTTAACAACGCTCTGAATAATGCATATTATCCAGTGCAGTGGAAGACAGCAGTGGTGGATCCTCTCCCTAAAAAGGGAAAGGACAACTCCAATCCGGCGAATCTCCGGTCGATAAGTCTTCTTCCGAGTATCAGCAAGGTATTTGAAAAGATTATTAATAGGGTGTTTAAGTGGGCGGAGGACAAAAATATCATACCGGATAATCAGATCGGTTTTAAGGCTGGACATGACACAATTCATGCTGCGTCTAAACTGGTTTCTGATAGCCAATGGAACAATACTAAAAAGCAGTGTACGGGTGCCTTCTGGTGGATTTGGACAAGGCCTTCGACACCGTATGGTTAGAAGAATCAGAAACTATTCTGTTTAGGACTCTGTTGTCTAGCGCTTCAAGGGATAAGAGAACGAAATAGCGCAAGCTGATGATCGTGGGCCAAATGGACATCCACTGGCGAGTAAAAGTGTAGTAAAGTACCTTGGCATCTGGTTGGATCAGTACCTGTATTTCGACAGACATATAGGTGCTGCTCTGGCTTGGGGCTTATTACCCCAATAACGAATACCTTAAGAGTGCGCGCCTTCGGTTCAGTAGGACCGTGTCCGATCGGGACCGAAGGGATCGGGCGAAGCAAGAGAACCAGTTCTGGTGGCTCACTGAACATCACAACGATATCTAAAGTCGATTAAGATAGTATGTTCTGGCCGACTTACATAGACTTAGGGTTATTAAGTATAAGGAACAGTCGGGGGCACCAAAAAAATAAAAAAAATGTATGTATGCAGGGGCATATGTGCATGTATCTGTACGTCTGTATATGTATGTGCGTACGTATATGTATGTGCGTATTTACATGTATGTGTGGGTTTGCATGCGGCTGTGTTTCTGCATGCGTATACGAAATATACAAAAAAAATTAAAAAAAAACGAAATGCTGCTGTGGCTGTTCTAGTTTTTTAAGTAGATTTAATTAATTTAAGGTATTTTTAGGTAGCTTAAGTAGTTTAAGTTATTTTTAGTTAGTATAAATTATTTGTATTTAGTTTTAATTATTTTTAGGCTAGCGTTAGGTAGTCTATAAGTAAAAAAAAGGATAATGTAACTAAGTTTTTAGTTGAAAAATTTTCTTGGTCAAATAAACATAAAAATAAAATAAATAGATTTAATTCAAATAGTTTTTAGGTTGAAAGACATTAATATTAAGAGATATAGTTTAGCTTAGATCGCCCGTATAGGGCCAGTAAGTTAGTTGTAAGTTATTGATAATTAGGCTAGTTTTAAACATTTTTGTCTAGCTTTAAGTTAATAATAAATAAAAATGAATAAAAAAAAATATTTGCACAGTGAACAACTTAATGCATATATTAACTGCATTGAATTATGTATGAAACACAACTGTTTTCAATATCGTGGTGTTTTTTACACTAACATTTTTGATTGCAACATGGGAAACAGTTTATCTCGGTATGTAACTGGAGCGTTCATGAGTAAACTAGAAACCGATCTCCAAGTTGGAGGCAAATTACCACGTATCTAGTACAGATATGTGGTTGAAACTTTTGCGATTGTTAAACGAGATGAAGTTCATAACATACTACAAACAATTAACAACGAAAAACACTCTTTCTTTCCTTGACTAGATTGTGCCGTTTACCGAAAACCAACACCAACCGATAGGTATATAACAAACGATTCCTTTCGCCCTTACCAACAAAAAATAGCTGCATTCCAATCAATGGTACACCCTTGAACAATATTCAAAGTGAGATTTTATCATCATTTTTACAATAAAGCGTCCTCAGCAAACAGCACAATGCTCGAAAAACGAACACCATTCTCTATGTCATTTATATATACAAGACACAGCAAAACACCAAGTAAATCACCTTGAGGCACACCATAAAGTACAGAAACAGGGTCTGAGGTATTTTCGTTTAATTTAGTTCTTTAAGTTCTATAGTAATGTCTAGATTAAGAAGGGATTCACAGTTATGATTTTTTCTAAAGCCAGATTGATAACACGACATAAGGTTGAAAGATTCTAAATAATTTTGTAATTGATTATACACAATCTGTTCAATAACTTTGCTTTCTAGGTTCATCATATTGACCGGTCTGAAGTCTTCCACTTTATTTGAGTTTTTTATTTTAGGGATTGGAACAATCAGGGACTCCTTACAGTAATTTGAAAATATTCCACTCGTTAAAGATACATTCACAATTTTCAATAACATATCACCACATAAATCAAAAGCATCCAAATACATATTTATTTCTTTAAATTTAAAATCTAAATAATAATAGTCGCGTATTGAATTTATATAAGGTCTCTTAGGAATATCACTATCGACGAAGAATGAGTTTAACACATTTGACATCTCTAGACCATTGTTATAACGTTTTCCTCTTAATTCAACTTCACTAATGCTTTTTTTACTTTCCGTTAGAACGTCGCTTTAAAGTTCTCCACATCGTTTTCTGATAATTGCAAATTTCTATTTTCCTTTTAATATACTCGTTTTTCGCACAATTAAGAGAGCTCTTATATCTGTTTCTACAAATTTTATAGTTTTTCCAATCTACCAAAAGACAAGAACATTTAGCTTTTTCATATTTGGAGTTTTTAAGTAATCTTAGCCGCCAAGGGTTATAATTATCATTTTTATGTAAATAATGTGTTTTTAAACAATCAACAGATTTTAAATGTTATCAGAAAACTTGTAAGTTAAGTCGTCCACGGATATATTGATATCAGGTACAGGAAAAGTTATATTTAAAGACACATATGTTCTTATAATGTTTTTGTCTATTGCACAATGTACTTATTCTAATTATCATAGATTAATGGTCACTAATTTTTAGATTACTATCACTTTGTTTCAACTTTCTCCGGGCTATTTGTCATTACATAGTCAATTAGACTTTTGGAATTCTTCGTAATTCTCGTCTGTTTTTGAATCAGTTGGGTATATGAGTTGTCATTTAATATTGCACTTATTTGATTTTGAAATGAATTGTCACTTAATAAATTTATGTTTATATCACCCATTAATATCACAGTTTTATAATCACAGTTCAGCATATTTAACCAGTTGGAAAATTGGTTCAAGAAAATCGTTGCCGAGTAAATAGGTGATCTATAAATTCCTCCAAGAATATATGTTAAATTAAATTTATTCACTTTTACCAAAAGAAACCAAATTTGTTTTTCAAAGGCGATTTTTTTATTGTTTTAACTTCCCATCCATCTTTAATATACAAAGTTACTCCACCCGCATGTGCAGATAGAGAATCGCATCTGATTAATTGAAAATCTCTTAGTTCGATTTCCATATCTTCGACAAATTCTGTAGTATGAGTTTCAGTGGGACATATAAAATCAAACTCATTTTCGTATACTAAAGATTCTAATTCATATATCAATGCCCCAGTGGAGTCTTTTTACAACAACTCTTGAAAATCGTTTTTGATTTTTTTCAATTCTAGATGAGTGAACTGCATATGCAGGATTCCAGATTACATTGCAGTACTCAAGATTAGACCTTACAAAGGCAAAATATAGGCACTTCAATTTATGTGGATCGGAGAACTCTTTAGAATTTCGCAAGATAAAACCAAGCATTGAATTGCCTTTGGCAACCAAATAATCAATGTGATTTAAGAAGTTAAATTTTTGTCAAAAATCACACCAAGATCTTTTTTAGACGTTATAATGGATAGTGATTTGTGATTTATTTTATACGAAAAATTAATAGGCGAGCGGTTGCGACAAAACTAATAGACTTTGGCATTTAGAAATATTTAGGCTTAAGAAATTATTTGTACACCAATTCGATAAATTATCAAGGTCAGCCTGCAAAAATAAGCAATCGTGACTAGATTTTATACAAGGAAACACTTTTAGATCATCCGCATACATAAAGCACTTTGAATTTAAGATTGTGTCAGGAATGTCATTTATAAACAACAAAAATAGGAGGGCCAAGGTTGCTGCCTTGAGGTACTCCCGAAGTAACATAAACGGGTGAAGAAATAATATTATTTATACGAACGTACTGAATTCTGTCCTTTAAATATGATTTTAACCAATTTAAAAATTTAGAGTGAAAACCTCTTTTATTTACCTTTTCTATTAAAACATCATGATTCACTCTGTCAAATGCCCTAAAAAAGTCTGTGTAGATAACGTCCTACTGACAACCATTCTCTAAACCATTTAGCACTAAATTACTGAAAATAGTAAGGTTGGTATCAGTAGATCTACCAGATACGAACCCATGTTGGTACGGGGAAATCATTCGTTTAAGATCAATTTTTCAAACAATTTAGGAATAGTAGAAATTTTACATTTGGACGGTAATTTGAAACATCTTGTTTATTTCCCGATTTGTAAATAGGAGTAATTGTTGAACGCTTCCAAATATGAAGAAACTCACCAGTTACCAGTGAACGATTTAAAATAATTTCTAATGAAACAGCCAAAGGTTTTGCACACATTTGTAAAAATTTTGGAGAAATTCCATCTGCATCTAGTCGTTTGTCAGCTTTTAACTTAGATAATGATAATTCTATCTCAGAGGTTGTAAGATTTAAACTACCAATATTCAAAAGACTATCTGCAGAGTTTGTGTTAACCAAATAGGGTGCTGTACAAGAACTATCTAAGTAAACCGATTGAAAATGTTTAGCGAATAAGTTACATATAACAGCAAGGTCAGATGATGTAATGCCATCATGACTCATACGATTAGGAATGCCAATTGATTTTTTCTTGTTTTTTAAATTTCCAAAAACATTTGCTATTCGTTTTAATATTAAACCTAATGGAGAACAGATATTGATTGTGCAAAAATTTATTTAAAATGTCGAAGTTTTTTTGTAGAGCTCGATATTGTTTATACAATTCACGATCATTACTAGACCTGCGAAATTGCTTATAAACCTTATTTTTTTTTGTTAAGATTAATTAGGCATAGATACAGAAGACGCCGTATTGGACGATGACCTCTATATAATCGAGGAACCGCCAAAGAAAGTGGAGTCTGTGGGGACTGCTTTCCAGCAAGAGTACAAAGTGAATGTTAGCATTCGCCCAAATCATGACCTGGAGAGGAGAGCTCTGCTGCATCACTTATGGCTCCGGAACGACATAACCGAATAGCGATCTGAGAACCTTGGTTTTACCAAGTTTAATGATGAAGATTTGGCAAACGCCATAATCGCCGAGCGGAATGGGCATAGTTCCCTGCTAATCTCGAAGACTGAGCTCCAGCTCATCTTCGATTCATTAAAGAAAAAGAAGTCAGCAGGAGTCGATGGTATATCCAAAGCTGTACTACGATGTTTGCCTCAGGAAGCAGTTGACATTTATACCATACTGTTTAACAACGCTCTGAATAATGCATATTATCCAGTGCAGTGGAAGACAGCAGTGGTGGATCCTCTCCCTAAAAAGGGAAAGGACAACTCCAATCCGGCGAATCTCCGGTCGATAAGTCTTCTTCCGAGTATCAGCAAGGTATTTGAAAAGATTATTAATAGGGTGTTTAAGTGGGCGGAGGACAAAAATATCATACCGGATAATCAGATCGGTTTTAAGGCTGGACATGACACAATTCATGCTGCGTCTAAACTGGTTTCTGATAGCCAATGGAACAATACTAAAAAGCAGTGTACGGGTGCCTTCTGGTGGATTTGGACAAGGCCTTCGACACCGTATGGTTAGAAGAATCAGAAACTATTCTGTTTAGGACTCTGTTGTCTAGCGCTTCAAGGGATAAGAGAACGAAATAGCGCAAGCTGATGATCGTGGGCCAAATGGACATCCACTGGCGAGTAAAAGTGTAGTAAAGTACCTTGGCATCTGGTTGGATCAGTACCTGTATTTCGACAGACATATAGGTGCTGCTCTGGCTTGGGGCTTATTACCCCAATAACGAATACTTTAAGAGTGCGCGCCTTCGGTTCAGTAGGACCGTGTCCGATCGGGACCGAAGGGATCGGGCTAAGCAAGAGAACCAGTTCTGGTGGCTCACTGAACATCACAGCGATATCTAAAGTCGATTAAGATAGTATGTTCTGGCCGACTTACATAGACTTAGGGTTATTAAGTATAAGGAACAGTCGGGGGCACCAAAAAAATAAAAAAAAATGTATGTATGCAGGGGCATATGTGCATGTATCTGTACGTCTGTATATGTATGTGCGTACGTATATGTATGTGCGTATTTACATGTATGTGTGGGTTTGCATGCGGCTGTGTTTCTGCATGCGTATACGAAATATACAAAAAAAATTTAAAAAAAACGAAATGCTGCTGTGGCTGTTCTAGTTTTTTAAGTAGATTTAATTAATTTAAGGTATTTTTAGGTAGCTTAAGTAGTTTAAGTTATTTTTAGTTAGTATAAATTATTTGTATTTAGTTTTAATTATTTTTAGGCTAGCGTTAGGTAGTCTATAAGTAAAAAAAAGGATAATGTAACTAAGTTTTTAGTTGAAAAATTTTCTTGGTCAAATAAACATAAAAATAAAATAAATAGATTTAATTCAAATAGTTTTTAGGTTGAAAGACATTAATATTAAGAGATATAGTTTAGCTTAGATCGCCCGTATAGGGCCAGTAAGTTAGTTGTATTGATAATTAGGCTAGTTTTAAACATTTTTGTCTAGCTTTAAGTTAATAATAAATAAAAATTAATAAAAAAAAATATTTGCACAGTGAACAACTTAATGCATATAACGGGTGATTTTTTTGCTACTTGGTTTTTGAAGTTTATATTTTTGACAGAGCACACATGACAAATTCCACGAATATTTGACATTTCGATTCAGTATTGTTTGCCATTTCATCATGAATAGACTTACGCTTGAACAACGTTTGCAAATTATTGAAATTTATTATCAAAATTCGTGCTCTGTGAAAAATGTGTTTCGCAAGCTACGTCCGTTTTATGGTCGTCATAATCGTCTTCAGCGACGAGGCTCATTTTTGGCTAAATGGATACGTGAATAAGCAGAATTGCCGTATTTGGAGTGAAGAGCAGCCAGAGGCAATTCAGCAGCTACCAATGCATCCCGAAAAATGCACTGTTTGCTGCGGTTTATGGGCAGGCGGCATCATTGGGCCGTACTTCTTCAAGGACGATGAAGGCCGCAGGATTACGGTCAATGGAGAAAGGTACCGTTCAATGATAACAGATTTTTTTTTGCCGAAAATGCAAGAATTGAACTCGGTCGACATGTGGTTCCAACAGGACGGTGCCACATGCCACACTGCACGCGAAACCATGCATCAATTGAGAGGCGAATTTGGTGAGCAGTTGATCTCACGTTTTGGCGCAGTCAATTGGCCACCAAGATCATGTGATTTGACCCCTATAGATTATTTTTTGTGGGGCTATGTTAAGTCTATTGTCTATGGGGACAAGCCAAACACGATTGCTGCATTGGAAGCCAACATTGAGCGCGTCATTGGTGAGATTCCGGCAGAAATGTGTGAAAAAGTTTGCCAAAATTGGACCTTAAGAATGGACCACCTGAAGCGTAGCCGCGGGCAACATTTAAGTGAAATTATTTTTAAAAAGTAAATGGCAGAAATTGATTTATCGATCCAAATAAAAATTTCATTCACTTTTTACAAGTTTCTGTGTTTTTTTGAATTTTCAAAAACCAAGCTCTTAAAAAGTCACCGTTTATTAACTGCATTGAATTATGTATGAAACACAACTGTTTTCAATATCGTGGTGTTTTTTACACTAACATTTTTGATTGCAACATGGGAAACAGTTTATCTCGGTATGTAACTGGAACGTTCATGAGTAAACTAGAAACCGATCTCCAAGTTGGAGGCAAATTACCACGTATCTAGTACAGATATGTGGTTGAAACTTTTGCGATTGGTAAACGAGATGAAGTTCATAACATCCTACAAGCAATTAACATAGAAAAACACTCTGTCTTTCCTTGAATAGATTGTGCCGTTTACCGAAAACCAACACCAACCGATAGGTATTTAACAAACGATTCCTTTCGCCCTTACCAACAAAAAATAGCTGCATTCCAATCAATGGTACACCCTTGAACAATATTCAAAGTGAGATTTTATCATCATTTTTACAATAAAGCGTCATCAGCAAACAGCACAATGCTCGAAAAACGAACACCATTCTCTATGTCATTTATATATACAAGACACAGCAAAACACCAAGTAAAGCACCTTCAGGCACACCATAAAGTACAGAAACAGGGTCTGAGGTATTTTCGTTTAATTTAGTTCTTTAAGTTCTATAGTAATGTCTAGATTAAGAAGGGATTCACAGTTATGATTTTTTCTAAAGCCAGATTGATAACACGATATAAGGTTGAAAGATTCTAAATAATTTTGTAATTGATTATACACAATCTTTTCGATAACTTTGCTTTCTAGGTTCATCATATTGACCGGTCTGAAGTCTTCCACTTTATTTGAGTTTTTTATTTTAGGGATTGGAACAATCAGGGACTCCTTACAGTAATTTGAAAATATTCCACTCGTTAAAGATACATTCACAATTTTCAATAACATATCACCACATAAATCAAAAGCATCCAAATACATATTAACACTTCTTCCATTTGTATCTTTTTTATTATTCATCGATTTTAAAATAGTTTTTAAGTCACCTTTATTTATTTCTTTAAATTTAAAATCTAAATAATAATAGTCGCGTATTGAATTTATATAAGGTCTCTTAGGAATATCACTTCGTATTTCATCTATAAATACTATCGACAAAGAATGAGTTTAACACATTTGACATCTCTAGACCATTGTTATAACGTTTTCCTCTTAATTCAACTTCACTAATGCTTTTTTTTACTTTCCTTTAGAACGTCGCTTTAAAGTTCTCCACATCGTTTTCTGATAATTACAAATTTCTATTTTCATTTTAATATACTCGTTTTTCGCACAATTAAGAGAGCTCTTATATCTGTTTCTACAAATTTTATAGTTTTTCCAATCTACCAAAAGACAAGAACATTGAGCTTTTTCATATTTGGAGTTTTTAAGTAATCTTAGCCGATAAGGGTTATAATTATCATTTTTATGTAAATAATGTGTTTTTAAACAATCAACAGATTTTAAATGTAATTCGTAATTCTCGTCTGTTTTTGAATCAGTTGGGTATATGAGTTGTCATTTAATATTGCACTTATTTGATTTTGAAATGAATTGTCACTTAATAAATTTATGTTTATATCACCCATTAATATCACAGTTTTATAATCACAGTTCAGCATATTTAACCAGTTGGAAAATTGGTTCAAGAAAATCGTTGCCGAGTAAATAGGTGATCTATAAATTCCTCCAAGAATATATGTTAAATTAAATTTATTCACTTTTACCAAAAGAAACCAAATTTGTTTTTCAAAGGCGATTTTTTTATTATTTTAACTTCCCATCCATCTTTAATATACAAAGTTACTCCACCCGCATGTGCAGATAGAGAATCGCATCTGATTAATTGAAAATCTCTTAGTTCGATTTCCATATCTTCGACAAATTCTGTAGTATGAGTTTCAGTGGGACATATAAAATCAAACTCTATTTCGTATACTAAAGACTTTAATTCATCGAAATTGTTCAATAGGCCTTCGATATTTAAACTAAAACACTTATAATATTTAAAATAAATAATTCATTTATTTTACTGCGCTCATTGAGAAATTGCCTTCTATAGATTGGGCAATCTAAATTACGCACATCATGTTTTATATCCATATCCGGAAGATTAGCTTTATTCTTAAGTCTCAAACAATTAACACATCGCACATACCACTCACCAAAATAATTGGATTTTTCATAACTGGCATATACACTTCATATTTATCACTCATTTTTTTTATTTCATCGCCAATTTTTTGTATACCATCTTCACTGTCACAACAAATAGCAATCGAACCATTTTTCCTCTCAAACATGTTGTTTACTTTTATTGAAAGGGCTGAGGGGTCTACGTTCATCTTAATATCAGACTTGGTAACGCCTAAGTTTTGACTCTCTTTGGGTTTCACTAATACAGGGCAATTTCTATATTCTTTCTTAGTATTACAGCGTATGATGGTTTAGCCTTTTCATTCACATTTAATTTAATTTAATTTAATTTAATTTTTAATTTCATCAAACAAAGTTACAATAAGTACTTAAGTGATTACTTGATGTAATATATGCATAAATATAAACAAAAAATTACAAAATACATTTTAAACATTACCACCCGCAAAGTTATTTAAAATTAACAAAAGATTTGTTTTGAATAAATATCTACTTATATTAATGTCGATCAAATCGCAAACAGTGTTCGTTTCCTTCAAACATCTAGATATTGGTTCACTGGCACCAAAAACAGTTCTGTGATAAGGCACGTTAAACAACTGGTTTCGAAGCATTCTCGCAGGAACATTTAACCCGATTAAAGATAAAATTTGAGAAAAATCAATATGTTCTGTTAAAATGTCGCGAATAAACATAACTGCTAAAAACTTTCTTCGAGTGTTCAGGGGTAAAATACCTAGTAGACTACATCTTGTTTCGTATGAGGGCGTGGAGTGGAGTGGAGTCTTTTTAAAACAACTCTTGAAAATCGTTTTTGATTTGTTTCAATTCTAGATGAGTGAACTGCATATGCAGGATTCCAGATTACATTGCACTACTCAAGATTAGACCTTACAAAGGCAAAATATAGGCACTTCAATGTATGTGGATCGGAGAACTCTTTAGAATTTCGCAAGATAAAACCAAGCATTGAATTGCCTTTGGCAACCAAATAATCAATGTGATTTAAGAAGTTAAATTTTTGTCAAAAATCACACCAAGATCTTTTTTAGACGTTATAATGGATAGTGATTTGTGATTTATTTTATACGAAAAATTAATAGGCGAGCGGTTGCGACAAAACTAATAGACTTTGGCATTTAGAAATATTTAGGATTAAGAAATTATTTGTACACCAATTCGATAAATTATCAAGGTCAGCCTGCAAAAATAAGCAATCGTGACTAGATTTTATACAAGGAAACACTTTTAGATCATCCGCATACATAAAGCACTTTGAATTTAAGATTGTGTCAGGAATGTCATTTATAAACAACAAAAATAGGAGAGGGCCAAGGTTTCTGCCTTGAGGTACTCCCGAAGTAACATAAACGGGTGAAGAAAGAAATTTATTTATACGAACGTACTGAATTCTGTCCTTTAAATATGATTTTAACCAATTTAAAAAATTAGAGTGAAAACCTCTTTTATTTACCTTTTCAATTAAAACATCATGATTCACTCTGTCAAATGCCCTAAAAAAGCCTGTGTAGATAACGTCCTACTGACAACCATTCTCTAAACCATTTAGCACTAAATTACTGAAAATAGTGAGGTTGGTATCAGTAGATCTACCAGATACGAACCCATGTTGGTATGGGGAAATCATTCGTTTAAGATGAGACATTAATTTATCATAAATCAATTTTTCAAACAATTTAGGAATAGTAGAAATTTTACATTTGGACGGTAATTTGAAACATCTTGTTTATTTCCCGATTTGTAAATAGGAGTAATTGTTGAACGCTTCCAAATATGAAGAAACTCACCAGTTACCAGTGAACGATTTAAAATAATTTCTAATGAAACAGCCAAAGGTTTTGCACACATTTGTAAAAATTTTGGAGAAATTCCATCTGCATCTAGTCGTTTGTCAGCTTTTAACTTAGATAATGATAATTCTATCTCAGAGGTTGTAAGATTTAAACTACCAATATTCAAAAGACTATCTGCAGAGTTTGTGTTAACCAAATAGGGTGCTGTACAAGAACTATCTAAGTAAACCGATTGAAAATGTTTAGCGAATAAGTTACATATAACAGCAAGGTCAGATGATGTAATGCCATCATGACTCATACGATTAGGAATGCCAATTGATTTTTTCTTGTTTTTTAAATTTCCAAAAACATTTGCTATTCGTTTTAATATTAAACCTAATGGAGAACAGATATTGATTGTGCAAAAATTTATTTAAAATGTCGAAGTTTTTTTGTAGAACTCGATATTGTTTATACAATTCACGATCATTACTAGACCTGCGAAATTGCTTATAAACCTTATTTTTTTTTGTTATTAAGATTAATTAGGCATAGACCCAGAAGACGCCGTATTGGACGATGACCTCTATATAATCGAGGAACCGCCAGAGAAAGTGGAGTCTGTGGGGACTGCTTTCCAGCAAGAGTACAAGGTGAATGTTAGCATTCGCCCAAATCATGACCTGGAGAGGAGAGCTCTGCTGCATCACTTATGGCTCCGGAACGACATAACCGAATAGCGATCTGAGAACCTTGGTTTTACCAAGTTTAATGATGAAGATTTGGCAAACGCCATAATCGCCGAGCGGAATGGGCATAGTTCCCTGCTAATCTCGAAGACTGAGCTCCAGCTCATCTTCGATTCATTAAAGAAAAAGAAGTCAGCAGGAGTCGATGGTATATCCAACGCTGTACTACGATATTTGCCTCAGGAAGCAGTTGACACTTATACCATACTGTTTAACAACGCTCTGAATAATGCATATTATCCAGTGCAGTGGAAGACAACAGTGGTGGATCCTCTCCCTAAAAAGGGAAAGGACAACTCCAATCCGGCGAATCTCCGGTCGATAAGTCTTCTTCCGAGTATCAGCAAGGTATTTGAAAAGATTATTAATAGGGTGTTTAAGTGGGCGGAGGACAAAAATATCATACCGGATAATCAGATCGGTTTTAAGGCTGGACATGACACAATTCATGCTGCGTCTAAACTGGTTTCTGATAGCCAATGGAACAAAACTAAAAAGCAGTGTACGGGTGCCTTCTGGTGGATTTGGACAAGGCCTTCGACACCGTATGGTTAGAAGAATCAGAAACTATTCTGTTTAGGACTCTGTTGTCTAGCGCTTCAAGGGATAAGAGAACGAAATAGCGCAAGCTGATGATCGTGGGCCAAATGGACATCCACTGGCGAGTAAAAGTGTAGTAAAGTACCTTGGCATCTGGTTGGATCAGTACCTGTATTTCGACAGACATATAGGTGCTGCTCTGGCTTGGGGCTTATTACCCCAATAACGAATACTTTAAGAGTGCGCGCCTTCGGTTCAGTAGGACCGTGTCCGATCGGGACCGAAGGGATCGGGCTAAGCAAGAGAACCAGTTCTGGTGGCTCACTGAACATCACAGCGATATCTAAAGTCGATTAAGATAGTATGTTCTGGCCGACTTACATAGACTTAGGGTTATTAAGTATAAGGAACAGTCGGGGGCACCAAAAAAATAAAAAAAAATTTATGTATGCAGGGGCATATGTGCATGTATCTGTACGTCTGTATATGTATGTGCGTACGTATATGTATGTGCGTATTTACATGTATGTGTGGGTTTGCATGCGGCTGTGTTTCTGCATGCGTATACGAAATATACAAAAAAAATTTAAAAAAAAACGAAATGCTGCTGTGGCTGTTCTAGTTTTTTAAGTAGATTTAATTAATTTAAGGTATTTTTAGGTAGCTTAAGTAGTTTAAGTTATTTTTAGTTAGTATAAATTATTTGTATTTAGTTTTAATTATTTTTAGGCTAGCGTTAGGTAGTCTATAAGTAAAAAAAAGGATAATGTAACTAAGTTTTTAGTTGAAAAATTTTCTTGGTCAAATAAACATAAAAATAAAATAAATAGATTTAATTCAAATAGTTTTTAGGTTGAAAGACATTAATATTAAGAGATATAGTTTAGCTTAGATCGCCCGTATAGGGCCAGTAAGTTAGTTGTAAGTTATTGATAATTAGGCTAGTTTTAAACATTTTTGTCTAGCTTTAAGTTAATAATAAATAAAAATGAATAAAAAAAATATTTGCACAGTGAACAACTTAATGCATATATTAGCTGCATTGAATTATGTATGAAACACAACTGTTTTCAATATCGTGGTGTTTTTTACACTAACATTTTTGATTGCAACATGGGAAACAGTTTATCTCGGTATGTAACTGGAGCGTTCATGAGTAAACTAGAAACCGATCTCCAAGTTGGAGGCAAATTACCACGTATCTAGTACAGATATGTGGTTGAAACTTTTGCGATTGTTAAACGAAATGAAGTTCATAACATCCTACAAACAATTAACAACGAAAAACACTCTTTCTTTCCTTGACTAGATTGTGCCGTTTACCGAAAACCAACACCAACCGATAGGTATATAACAAACGATTCCTTTCGCCCTTACCAACAAAAAATAGCTGCATTCCAATCAATGGTACACCCTTGAACAATATTCAAAGTGAGATTTTATCATCATTTTTACAATAAAGCGTCATCAGCAAACAGCACAATGCTCGAAAAACGAACACCATTCTCTATGTCATTTATATATACAAGACACAGCAAAACACCAAGTAAAGCACCTTGAGGCACACCATAAAGTACAGAAACAGGGTCTGAGGTATTTTCGTTTAATTTAGTTCTTTAAGTTCTATAGTAATGTCTAGATTAAGAAGGGATTCACAGTTATGATTTTTTCTAAAGCCAGATTGATAACACGATATAAGGTTGAAAGATTCTAAATAATTTTGTAATTGATTATACACAATCTTTTCGATAACTTTGCTTTCTAGGTTCATCATATTGACCGGTCTGAAGTCTTCCACTTTATTTGAGTTTTTTATTTTAGGGATTGGAACAATCAGGGACTCCTTACAGTAATTTGAAAATATTCCACTCGTTAAAGATACATTCACAATTTTCAATAACATATCACCACATAAATCAAAAGCATCCAAATACATATTAACACTTCTTCCATTTGTATCTTTTTTATTATTCATCGATTTTAAAATAGTTTTTAAGTCACCTTTATTTATTTCTTTAAATTTAAAATCTAAATAATAATAGTCGCGTATTGAATTTATATAAGGTCTCTTAGGAATATCACTTCGTATTTCATCTATAAATACTATCGACAAAGAATGAGTTTAACACATTTGACATCTCTAGACCATTGTTATAACGTTTTCCTCTTAATTCAACTTCACTAATGCTTTTTTTTACTTTCCTTTAGAACGTCGCTTTAAAGTTCTCCACATCGTTTTCTGATAATTACAAATTTCTATTTTCATTTTAATATACTCGTTTTTCGCACAATTAAGAGAGCTCTTATATCTGTTTCTACAAATTTTATAGTTTTTCCAATCTACCAAAAGACAAGAACATTGAGCTTTTTCATATTTGGAGTTTTTAAGTAATCTTAGCCGATAAGGGTTATAATTATCATTTTTATGTAAATAATGTGTTTTTAAACAATCAACAGATTTTAAATGTAATTCGTAATTCTCGTCTGTTTTTGAATCAGTTGGGTATATGAGTTGTCATTTAATATTGCACTTATTTGATTTTGAAATGAATTGTCACTTAATAAATTTATGTTTATATCACCCATTAATATCACAGTTTTATAATCACAGTTCAGCATATTTAACCAGTTGGAAAATTGGTTCAAGAAAATCGTTGCCGAGTAAATAGGTGATCTATAAATTCCTCCAAGAATATATGTTAAATTAAATTTATTCACTTTTACCAAAAGAAACCAAATTTGTTTTTCAAAGGCGATTTTTTTATTATTTTAACTTCCCATCCATCTTTAATATACAAAGTTACTCCACCCGCATGTGCAGATAGAGAATCGCATCTGATTAATTGAAAATCTCTTAGTTCGATTTCCATATCTTCGACAAATTCTGTAGTATGAGTTTCAGTGGGACATATAAAATCAAACTCATTTTCGTATACTAAAGACTCTAATTCATCGAAATTGTTCAATAGGCCTTCGATATTTAAACTAAAACACTTATAATATTTAAAATAAATAATTCATTTATTTTACTGCGCTCATTGAGAAATTGCCTTCTATAGATTGGGCAATCTAAATTACGCACATCATGTTTTATATCCATATCCGGAAGATTAGCTTTATTCTTAAGTCTCAAACAATTAACACATCGCACATACCACTCACCAAAATAATTGGATTTTTCATAACTGGCATATACACTTCATATTTATCACTCATTTTTTTTATTTCATCGCCAATTTTTTGTATACCATCTTCACTGTCACAACAAATAGCAATCGAACCATTTTTCCTCTCAAACATGTTGTTTACTTTTATTGAAAGGGCTTAGGGGTCTACGTTCATCTTAATATCAGACTTGGTAACGCCTAAGTTTTGACTCTCTTTGGGTTTCACTAATACAGGGCAATTTCTATATTCTTTCTTAGTATTACAGCGTATGATGGTTTAGCCTTTTCATTCACATTTAATTTAATTTTTAATTTCATCAAACAAAGTTACAATAAGTACCTAAGTGATTACTTGATGTAATATATGCATAAATATAAACAAAAAATTACAAAATACATTTTAAACATTACCACCAGCAAAGTTATTTAAAATTAACAAAAGATTTGTTTTGAATAAATATCTACTTATATTAAAGTCGATCAAATCGCAAACAGTGTTCGTTTCCTTCAAACATCTAGATATTGGTTCACTGGCACCAAAAACAGTTCTGTGATAAGGCACGTTAAACAACTGGTTTCGAAGCATTCTCGCAGGAACATTTAACCCGATTAAAGATAAAATTCGAGAACAATCAATATGTTCTGTTAAAATGTCGCGAATAAACATAACTGCTAAAAACTTTCTTCGAGTGTTCAGGGGTAAAATACCTAGTAGACTACATCTTGTTTCGTATGAGGGCATATCTATGCCCCAGTGGAGTCTTTTTACAACAACTCTTGAAAATCGTTTTTGATTTTTTTCAATTCTAGATGAGTGAACTGCATATACAGGATTCCAGATTACATTGCAGTACTCAAGATTAGACCTTACAAAGGCAAAATATAGGCACTTCAATGTATGTGGATCGGAGAACTCTTTAGAATTTCGCAAGATAAAACCAAGCATTGAATTGCCTTTGGCAACCAAATAATCAATGTGATTTAAGAAATTAAATTTTTGTCAAAAATCACACCAAGATCTTTTTTAGACGTTATAATGGATAGTGATTTGTGATTTATTTTATACGAAAAATTAATAGGCGAGCGGTTGCGACAAAACTAATAGACTTTGGCATTTAGAAATATTTAGGATTAAGAAATTATTTGTACACCAATTCGATAAATTATCAAGGTCAGCCTGCAAAAATAAGCAATCGTGACTAGATTTTATACAAGGAAACACTTTTAGATCATCCGCATACATAAAGCACTTTGAATTTAAGATTGTGTCAGGAATGTCATTTATAAACAACAAAAATAGGAGAGGGCCAAGGTTTCTGCCTTGAGGTACTCCCGAAGTAACATAAACGGGTGAAGAAAGAAATTTATTTATACGAACGTACTGAATTCTGTCCTTTAAATATGATTTTAACCAATTTAAAAAATTAGAGTGAAAACCTCTTTTATTTACCTTTTCTATTAAAACATCATGATTCACTCTGTCAAATGCCCTAAAAAAGCCTGTGTAGATAACGTCCTACTGACAACCATTCTCTAAACCATTTAGCACTAAATTACTGAAAATAGTGAGGTTGGTATCAGTAGATCTACCAGATACGAACCCATGTTGGTATGGGGAAATCATTCGTTTAAGATGAGACATTAATTTATCATAAATCAATTTTTCAAACAATTTAGGAATAGTAGAAATTTTACATTTGGACGGTAATTTGAAACATCTTGTTTATTTCCCGATTTGTAAATAGGAGTAATTGTTGAACGCTTCCAAATATGAAGAAACTCACCAGTTACCAGTGAACGATTTAAAATAATTTCTAATGAAACAGCCAAAGGTTTTGCACACATTTGTAAAAATTTTGGAGAAATTCCATCTGCATCTAGTCGTTTGTCAGCTTTTAACTTAGATAATGATAATTCTATCTCAGAGGTTGTAAGATTTAAACTACCAATATTCAAAAGACTATCTGCAGAGTTTGTGTTAACCAAATAGGGTGCTGTACAAGAACTATCTAAGTAAACCGATTGAAAATGTTTAGCGAATAAGTTACATATAACAGCAAGGTCAGATGATGTAATGCCATCATGACTCATACGATTAGGAATGCCAATTGATTTTTTCTTGTTTTTTAAATTTCCAAAAACATTTGCTATTCGTTTTAATATTAAACCTAATGGAGAACAGATATTGATTGTGCAAAAATTTATTTAAAATGTCGAAGTTTTTTTGTAGAACTCGATATTGTTTATACAATTCACGATCATTACTAGACCTGCGAAATTGCTTATAAACCTTATTTTTTTTGTTATTAAGATTAATTAGGCATAGACCCAGAAGACGCCGTATTGGACGATGACCTCTATATAATCGAGGAACCGCCAGAGAAAGTGGAGTCTGTGGGGACTGCTTTCCAGCAAGAGTACAAGGTGAATGTTAGCATTCGCCCAAATCATGACCTGGAGAGGAGAGCTCTGCTGCATCACTTATGGCTCCGGAACGACATAACCGAATAGCGATCTGAGAACCTTGGTTTTACCAAGTTTAATGATGAAGATATGGCAAACGCCATAATCGCCGAGCGGAATGGGCATAGTTCCCTGCTAATCTCGAAGACTGAGCTCCAGCTCATCTTCGATTCATTAAAGAAAAAGAAGTCAGCAGGAGTCGATGGTATATCCAACGCTGTACTACGATATTTGCCTCAGGAAGCAGTTGACACTTATACCATACTGTTTAACAACGCTCTGAATAATGCATATTATCCAGTGCAGTGGAAGACAACAGTGGTGGATCCTCTCCCTAAAAAGGGAAAGGACAACTCCAATCCGGCGAATCTCCGGTCGATAAGTCTTCTTCCGAGTATCAGCAAGGTATTTGAAAAGATTATTAATAGGGTGTTTAAGTGGGCGGAGGACAAAAATATCATACCGGATAATCAGATCGGTTTTAAGGCTGGACATGACACAATTCATGCTGCGTCTAAACTGGTTTCTGATAGCCAATGGAACAAAACTAAAAAGCAGTGTACGGGTGCCTTCTGGTGGATTTGGACAAGGCCTTCGACACCGTATGGTTAGAAGAATCAGAAACTATTCTGTTTAGGACTCTGTTGTCTAGCGCTTCAAGGGATAAGAGAACGAAATAGCGCAAGCTGATGATCGTGGGCCAAATGGACATCCACTGGCGAGTAAAAGTGTAGTAAAGTACCTTGGCATCTGGTTGGATCAGTACCTGTATTTCGACAGACATATAGGTGCTGCTCTGGCTTGGGGCTTATTACCCCAATAACGAATACTTTAAGAGTGCGCGCCTTCGGTTCAGTAGGACCGTGTCCGATCGGGACCGAAGGGATCGGGCTAAGCAAGAGAACCAGTTCTGGTGGCTCACTGAACATCACAGCGATATCTAAAGTCGATTAAGATAGTATGTTCT
Source organism: Philhelius pedissequus (assembly GCA_910595825.1). Classification (NCBI taxonomy): domain Eukaryota; kingdom Metazoa; phylum Arthropoda; class Insecta; order Diptera; family Syrphidae; genus Philhelius; species Philhelius pedissequus. Next base: position 239,203,447 of record OU343160.1, read on the forward strand.
GGCCGACTTACATAGACTTAGGGTTATTAAGTATAAGGAACAGTCGGGGGCACCAAAAAAATAAAAAAAAATGTATGTATGCAGGGGCATATGTGCATGTATCTGTACGTCTGTATATGTATGTGCGTACGTATATGTATGTGCGTATTTACATGTATGTGTGGGTTTGCATGCGGCTGTGTTTCTGCATGCGTATACGAAATATACAAAAAAAATTAAAAAAAAACGAAATGCTGCTGTGGCTGTTCTAGTTTTTTAAGTAGATTTAATTAATTTAAGGTATTTTTAGGTAGCTTAAGTAGTTTAAGTTATTTTTAGTTAGTATAAATTATTTGTATTTAGTTTTAATTATTTTTAGGCTAGCGTTAGGTAGTCTATAAGTAAAAAAAAGGATAATGTAACTAAGTTTTTAGTTGAAAAATTTTCTTGGTCAAATAAACATAAAAATAAAATAAATAGATTTAATTCAAATAGTTTTTAGGTTGAAAGACATTAATATTAAGAGATATAGTTTAGCTTAGATCGCCCGTATAGGGCCAGTAAGTTAGTTGTAAGTTATTGATAATTAGGCTAGTTTTAAACATTTTTGTCTAGCTTTAAGTTAATAATAAATAAAAATGAATAAAAAAAATATTTGCACAGTGAACAACTTAATGCATATATTAACTGCATTGAATTATGTATGAAACACAACTGTTTTCAATATCGTGGTGTTTTTTACACTAACATTTTTGATTGCAACATGGGAAACAGTTTATCTCGGTATGTAACTGGAGCGTTCATGAGTAAACTAGAAACCGATCTCCAAGTTGGAGGCAAATTACCACGTATCTAGTACAGATATGTGGTTGAAACTTTTGCGATTGTTAAACGAAATGAAGTTCATAACATCCTACAAACAATTAACAACGAAAAACACTCTTTCTTTCCTTGACTAGATTGTGCCGTTTACCGAAAACCAACACCAACCGATAGGTATATAACAAACGATTCCTTTCGCCCTTACCAACAAAAAATAGCTGCATTCCAATCAATGGTACACCCTTGAACAATATTCAAAGTGAGATTTTATCATCATTTTTACAATAAAGCGTCATCAGCAAACAGCACAATGCTCGAAAAACGAACACCATTCTCTATGTCATTTATATATACAAGACACAGCAAAACACCAAGTAAAGCACCTTGAGGCACACCATAAAGTACAGAAACAGGGTCTGAGGTATTTTCGTTTAATTTAGTTCTTTAAGTTCTATAGTAATGTCTAGATTAAGAAGGGATTCACAGTTATGATTTTTTCTAAAGCCAGATTGATAACACGATATAAGGTTGAAAGATTCTAAATAATTTTGTAATTGATTATACACAATCTTTTCGATAACTTTGCTTTCTAGGTTCATCATATTGACCGGTCTGAAGTCTTCCACTTTATTTGAGTTTTTTATTTTAGGGATTGGAACAATCAGGGACTCCTTACAGTAATTTGAAAATATTCCACTCGTTAAAGATACATTCACAATTTTCAATAACATATCATCACATAAATCAAAAGCATCCAAATACATATTAACACTTCTTCCATTTGTATCTTTTTTATTATTCATCGATTTTAAAATAGTTTTTAAGTCACCTTTATTTATTTCTTTAAATTTAAAATCTAAATAATAATAGTCGCGTATTGAATTTATATAAGGTCTCTTAGGAATATCACTTCGTATTTCATCTATAAATACTATCGACAAAGAATGAGTTTAACACATTTGACATCTCTAGACCATTGTTATAACGTTTTCCTCTTAATTCAACTTCACTAATGCTTTTTTTTACTTTCCTTTAGAACGTCGCTTTAAAGTTCTCCACATCGTTTTCTGATAATTACAAATTTCTATTTTCATTTTAATATACTCGTTTTTCGCACAATTAAGAGAGCTCTTATATCTGTTTCTACAAATTTTATAGTTTTTCCAATCTACCAAAAGACAAGAACATTGAGCTTTTTCATATTTGGAGTTTTTAAGTAATCTTAGCCGATAAGGGTTATAATTATCATTTTTATGTAAATAATGTGTTTTTAAACAATCAACAGATTTTAAATGTAATTCGTAATTCTCGTCTGTTTTTGAATCAGTTGGGTATATGAGTTGTCATTTAATATTGCACTTATTTGATTTTGAAATGAATTGTCACTTAATAAATTTATGTTTATATCACCCATTAATATCACAGTTTTATAATCACAGTTCAGCATATTTAACCAGTTGGAAAATTGGTTCAAGAAAATCGTTGCCGAGTAAATAGGTGATCTATAAATTCCTCCAAGAATATATGTTAAATTAAATTTATTCACTTTTACCAAAAGAAACCAAATTTGTTTTTCAAAGGCGATTTTTTTATTATTTTAACTTCCCATCCATCTTTAATATACAAAGTTACTCCACCCGCATGTGCAGATAGAGAATCGCATCTGATTAATTGAAAATCTCTTAGTTCGATTTCCATATCTTCGACAAATTCTGTAGTATGAGTTTCAGTGGGACATATAAAATCAAACTCATTTTCGTATACTAAAGACTCTAATTCATCGAAATTGTTCAATAGGCCTTCGATATTTAAACTAAAACACTTATAATATTTAAAATAAATAATTCATTTATTTTACTGCGCTCATTGAGAAATTGCCTTCTATAGATTGGGCAATCTAAATTACGCACATCATGTTTTATATCCATATCCGGAAGATTAGCTTTATTCTTAAGTCTCAAACAATTAACACATCGCACATACCACTCACCAAAATAATTGGATTTTTCATAACTGGCATATACACTTCATATTTATCACTCATTTTTTTTATTTCATCGCCAATTTTTTGTATACCATCTTCACTGTCACAACAAATAGCAATCGAACCATTTTTCCTCTCAAACATGTTGTTTACTTTTATTGAAAGGGCTTAGGGGTCTACGTTCATCTTAATATCAGACTTGGTAACGCCTAAGTTTTGACTCTCTTTGGGTTTCACTAATACAGGGCAATTTCTATATTCTTTCTTAGTATTACAGCGTATGATGGTTTAGCCTTTTCATTCACATTTAATTTAATTTTTAATTTCATCAAACAAAGTTACAATAAGTACCTAAGTGATTACTTGATGTAATATATGCATAAATATAAACAAAAAATTACAAAATACATTTTAAACATTACCACCAGCAAAGTTATTTAAAATTAACAAAAGATTTGTTTTGAATAAATATCTACTTATATTAAAGTCGATCAAATCGCAAACAGTGTTCGTTTCCTTCAAACATCTAGATATTGGTTCACTGGCACCAAAAACAGTTCTGTGATAAGGCACGTTAAACAACTGGTTTCGAAGCATTCTCGCAGGAACATTTAACCCGATTAAAGATAAAATTCGAGAACAATCAATATGTTCTGTTAAAATGTCGCGAATAAACATAACTGCTAAAAACTTTCTTCGAGTGTTCAGGGGTAAAATACCTAGTAGACTACATCTTGTTTCGTATGACCCAGTGGAGTCTTTTTACAACAACTCTTGAAAATCGTTTTTGATTTTTTTCAATTCTAGATGAGTGAACTGCATATACAGGATTCCAGATTACATTGCAGTACTCAAGATTAGACCTTACAAAGGCAAAATATAGGCACTTCAATGTATGTGGATCGGAGAACTCTTTAGAATTTCGCAAGATAAAACCAAGCATTGAATTGCCTTTGGCAACCAAATAATCAATGTGATTTAAGAAATTAAATTTTTGTCAAAAATCACACCAAGATCTTTTTTAGACGTTATAATGGATAGTGATTTGTGATTTATTTTATACGAAAAATTAATAGGCGAGCGGTTGCGACAAAACTAATAGACTTTGGCATTTAGAAATATTTAGGATTAAGAAATTATTTGTACACCAATTCGATAAATTATCAAGGTCAGCCTGCAAAAATAAGCAATCGTGACTAGATTTTATACAAGGAAACACTTTTAGATCATCCGCATACATAAAGCACTTTGAATTTAAGATTGTGTCAGGAATGTCATTTATAAACAACAAAAATAGGAGAGGGCCAAGGTTTCTGCCTTGAGGTACTCCCGAAGTAACATAAACGGGTGAAGAAAGAATATTATTTATACGAACGTACTGAATTCTGTCCTTTAAATATGATTTTAACCAATTTAAAAAATTAGAGTGAAAACCTCTTTTATTTACCTTTTCTATTAAAACATCATGATTCACTCTGTCAAATGCCCTAAAAAAGTCTCTGTAGATAACGTCCTACTGACAACCATTCTCTAAACCATTTAGCACTAAATTACTGAAAATAGTGAGGTTGGTATCAGTAGATCTACCAGATACGAACCCATGTTGGTATGGGGAAATCATTCGTTTAAGATGAGACATTAATTTATCATAAATCAATTTTTCAAACAATTTAGGAATAGTAGAAATTTTACATTTGGACGGTAATTTGAAACATCTTGTTTATTTCCCGATTTGTAAATAGGAGTAATTGTTGAACGCTTCCAAATATGAAGAAACTCACCAGTTACCAGTGAACGATTTAAAATAATTTCTAATGAAACAGCCAAAGGTTTTGCACACATTTGTAAAAATTTTGGAGAAATTCCATCTGCATCTAGTCGTTTGTCAGCTTTTAACTTAGATAATGATAATTCTATCTCAGAGGTTGTAAGATTTAAACTACCAATATTCAAAAGACTATCTGCAGAGTTTGTGTTAACCAAATAGGGTGCTGTACAAGAACTATCTAAGTAAACCGATTGAAAATGTTTAGCGAATAAGTTACATATAACAGCAAGGTCAGATGATGTAATGCCATCATGACTCATACGATTAGGAATGCCAATTGATTTTTTCTTGTTTTTTAAATTTCCAAAAACATTTGCTATTCGTTTTAATATTAAACCTAATGGAGAACAGATATTGATTGTGCAAAAATTTATTTAAAATGTCGAAGTTTTTTTGTAGAACTCGATATTGTTTATACAATTCACGATCATTACTAGACCTGCGAAATTGCTTATAAACCTTATTTTTTTTTGTTATTAAGATTAATTAGGCATAGACCCAGAAGACGCCGTATTGGACGATGACCTCTATATAATCGAGGAACCGCCAGAGAAAGTGGAGTCTGTGGGGACTGCTTTCCAGCAAGAGTACAAGGTGAATGTTAGCATTCGCCCAAATCATGACCTGGAGAGGAGAGCTCTGCTGCATCACTTATGGCTCCGGAACGACATAACCGAATAGCGATCTGAGAACCTTGGTTTTACCAAGTTTAATGATGAAGATTTGGCAAACGCCATAATCGCCGAGCGGAATGGGCATAGTTCCCTGCTAATCTCGAAGACTGAGCTCCAGCTCATCTTCGATTCATTAAAGAAAAAGAAGTCAGCAGGAGTCGATGGTATATCCAACGCTGTACTACGATATTTGCCTCAGGAAGCAGTTGACACTTATACCATACTGTTTAACAACGCTCTGAATAATGCATATTATCCAGTGCAGTGGAAGACAACAGTGGTGGATCCTCTCCCTAAAAAGGGAAAGGACAACTCCAATCCGGCGAATCTCCGGTCGATAAGTCTTCTTCCGAGTATCAGCAAGGTATTTGAAAAGATTATTAATAGGGTGTTTAAGTGGGCGGAGGACAAAAATATCATACCGGATAATCAGATCGGTTTTAAGGCTGGACATGACACAATTCATGCTGCGTCTAAACTGGTTTCTGATAGCCAATGGAACAAAACTAAAAAGCAGTGTACGGGTGCCTTCTGGTGGATTTGGACAAGGCCTTCGACACCGTATGGTTAGAAGAATCAGAAACTATTCTGTTTAGGACTCTGTTGTCTAGCGCTTCAAGGGATAAGAGAACGAAATAGCGCAAGCTGATGATCGTGGGCCAAATGGACATCCACTGGCGAGTAAAAGTGTAGTAAAGTACCTTGGCATCTGGTTGGATCAGTACCTGTATTTCGACAGACATATAGGTGCTGCTCTGGCTTGGGGCTTATTACCCCAATAACGAATACTTTAAGAGTGCGCGCCTTCGGTTCAGTAGGACCGTGTCCGATCGGGACCGAAGGGATCGGGCTAAGCAAGAGAACCAGTTCTGGTGGCTCACTGAACATCACAGCGATATCTAAAGTCGATTAAGATAGTATGTTCTGGCCGACTTACATAGACTTAGGGTTATTAAGTATAAGGAACAGTCGGGGGCACCAAAAAAATAAAAAAAAATGTATGTATGCAGGGGCATATGTGCATGTATCTGTACGTCTGTATATGTATGTGCGTACGTATATGTATGTGCGTATTTACATGTATGTGTGGGTTTGCATGCGGCTGTGTTTCTGCATGCGTATACGAAATATACAAAAAAAATTAAAAAAAAACGAAATGCTGCTGTGGCTGTTCTAGGTTTTTAAGTAGATTTAATTAATTTAAGGTATTTTTAGGTAGCTTAAGTAGTTTAAGTTATTTTTAGTTAGTATAAATTATTTGTATTTAGTTTTAATTATTTTTAGGCTAGCGTTAGGTAGTCTATAAGTAAAAAAAAGGATAATGTAACTAAGTTTTTAGTTGAAAAATTTTCTTGGTCAAATAAACATAAAAATAAAATAAATAGATTTAATTCAAATAGTTTTTAGGTTGAAAGACATTAATATTAAGAGATATAGTTTAGCTTAGATCGCCCGTATAGGGCCAGTAAGTTAGTTGTAAGTTATTGATAATTAGGCTAGTTTTAAACATTTTTGTCTAGCTTTAAGTTAATAATAAATAAAAATGAATAAAAAAAATATTTGCACAGTGAACAACTTAATGCATATATTAACTGCATTGAATTATGTATGAAACACAACTGTTTTCAATATCGTGGTGTTTTTTACACTAACATTTTTGATTGCAACATGGGAAACAGTTTATCTCGGTATGTAACTGGAGCGTTCATGAGTAAACTAGAAACCGATCTCCAAGTTGGAGGCAAATTACCACGTATCTAGTACAGATATGTGGTTGAAACTTTTGCGATTGTTAAACGAGATGAAGTTCATAACATCCTACAAACAATTAACAACGAAAAACACTCTTTCTTTCCTTGACTAGATTGTGCCGTTTACCGAAAACCAACACCAACCGATAGGTATATAACAAACGATTCCTTTCGCCCTTACCAACAAAAAATAGCTGCATTCCAATCAATGGTACACCCTTGAACAATATTCAAAGTGAGATTTTATCATCATTTTTACAATAAAGCGTCATCAGCAAACAGCACAATGCTCGAAAAACGAACACCATTCTCTATGTCATTTATATATACAAGACACAGCAAAACACCAAGTAAAGCACCTTGAGGCACACCATAAAGTACAGAAACAGGGTCTGAGGTATTTCGTTTAATTTAGTTCTTTAAGTTCTATAGTAATGTCTAGATTAAGAAGGGATTCACAGTTATGATTTTTTCTAAAGCCAGATTGATAACACGATATAAGGTTGAAAGATTCTAAATAATTTTGTAATTGATTATACACAATCTTTTCGATAACTTTGCTTTCTAGGTTCATCATATTGACCGGTCTGAAGTCTTCCACTTTATTTGAGTTTTTTATTTTAGGGATTGGAACAATCAGGGACTCCTTACAGTAATTTGAAAATATTCCACTCGTTAAAGATACATTCACAATTTTCAATAACATATCACCACATAAATCAAAAGCATCCAAATACATATTAACACTTCTTCCATTTGTATCTTTTTTATTATTCATCGATTTTAAAATAGTTTTTAAGTCACCTTTATTTATTTCTTTAAATTTAAAATCTAAATAATAATAGTCGCGTATTGAATTTATATAAGGTCTCTTAGGAATATCACTTCGTATTTCATCTATAAATACTATCGACAAAGAATGAGTTTAACACATTTGACATCTCTAGACCATTGTTATAACGTTTTCCTCTTAATTCAACTTCACTAATGCTTTTTTTTACTTTCCTTTAGAACGTCGCTTTAAAGTTCTCCACATCGTTTTCTGATAATTACAAATTTCTATTTTCATTTTAATATACTCGTTTTTCGCACAATTAAGAGAGCTCTTATATCTGTTTCTACAAATTTTATAGTTTTTCCAATCTACCAAAAGACAAGAACATTGAGCTTTTTCATATTTGGAGTTTTTAAGTAATCTTAGCCGATAAGGGTTATAATTATCATTTTTATGTAAATAATGTGTTTTTAAACAATCAACAGATTTTAAATGTAATTCGTAATTCTCGTCTGTTTTTGAATCAGTTGGGTATATGAGTTGTCATTTAATATTGCACTTATTTGATTTTGAAATGAATTGTCACTTAATAAATTTATGTTTATATCACCCATTAATATCACAGTTTTATAATCACAGTTCAGCATATTTAACCAGTTGGAAAATTGGTTCAAGAAAATCGTTGCCGAGTAAATAGGTGATCTATAAATTCCTCCAAGAATATATGTTAAATTAAATTTATTCACTTTTACCAAAAGAAACCAAATTTGTTTTTCAAAGGCGATTTTTTTATTATTTTAACTTCCCATCCATCTTTAATATACAAAGTTACTCCACCCGCATGTGCAGATAGAGAATCGCATCTGATTAATTGAAAATCTCTTAGTTCGATTTCCATATCTTCGACAAATTCTGTAGTATGAGTTTCAGTGGGACATATAAAATCAAACTCATTTTCGTATACTAAAGACTCTAATTCATCGAAATTGTTCAATAGGCCTTCGATATTTAAACTAAAACACTTATAATATTTAAAATAAATAATTCATTTATTTTACTGCGCTCATTGAGAAATTGCCTTCTATAGATTGGGCAATCTAAATTACGCACATCATGTTTTATATCCATATCCGGAAGATTAGCTTTATTCTTAAGTCTCAAACAATTAACACATCGCACATACCACTCACCAAAATAATTGGATTTTTCATAACTGGCATATACACTTCATATTTATCACTCATTTTTTTTATTTCATCGCCAATTTTTTGTATACCATCTTCACTGTCACAACAAATAGCAATCGAACCATTTTTCCTCTCAAACATGTTGTTTACTTTTATTGAAAGGGCTTAGGGGTCTACGTTCATCTTAATATCAGACTTGGTAACGCCTAAGTTTTGACTCTCTTTGGGTTTCACTAATACAGGGCAATTTCTATATTCTTTCTTAGTATTACAGCGTATGATGGTTTAGCCTTTTCATTCACATTTAATTTAATTTTTAATTTCATCAAACAAAGTTACAATAAGTACCTAAGTGATTACTTGATGTAATATATGCATAAATATAAACAAAAAATTACAAAATACATTTTAAACATTACCACCAGCAAAGTTATTTAAAATTAACAAAAGATTTGTTTTGAATAAATATCTACTTATATTAAAGTCGATCAAATCGCAAACAGTGTTCGTTTCCTTCAAACATCTAGATATTGGTTCACTGGCACCAAAAACAGTTCTGTGATAAGGCACGTTAAACAACTGGTTTCGAAGCATTCTCGCAGGAACATTTAACCCGATTAAAGATAAAATTCGAGAACAATCAATATGTTCTGTTAAAATGTCGCGAATAAACATAACTGCTAAAAACTTTCTTCGAGTGTTCAGGGGTAAAATACCTAGTAGACTACATCTTGTTTCGTATGAGGGCATATCTATGCCCCAGTGGAGTCTTTTTACAACAACTCTTGAAAATCGTTTTTGATTTTTTTCAATTCTAGATGAGTGAACTGCATATGCAGGATTCCAGATTACATTGCAGTACTCAAGATTAGACCTTACAAAGGCAAAATATAGGCACTTCAATGTATGTGGATCGGAGAACTCTTTAGAATTTCGCAAGATAAAACCAAGCATTGAATTGCCTTTGGCAACCAAATAATCAATGTGATTTAAGAAATTAAATTTTTGTCAAAAATCACACCAAGATCTTTTTTAGACGTTATAATGGATAGTGATTTGTGATTTATTTTATACGAAAAATTAATAGGCGAGCGGTTGCGACAAAACTAATAGACTTTGGCATTTAGAAATATTTAGGATTAAGAAATTATTTGTACACCAATTCGATAAATTATCAAGGTCAGCCTGCAAAAATAAGCAATCGTGACTAGATTTTATACAAGGAAACACTTTTAGATCATCCGCATACATAAAGCACTTTGAATGTAAGATTGTGTCAGGAATGTCATTTATAAACAACAAAAATAGGAGAGGGCCAAGGTTTCTGCCTTGAGGTACTCCCGAAGTAACATAAACGGGTGAAGAAAGAATATTATTTATACGAACGTACTGAATTCTGTCCTTTAAATATGATTTTAACCAATTTAAAAAATTAGAGTGAAAACCTCTTTTATTTACCTTTTCTATTAAAACATCATGATTCACTCTGTCAAATGCATTAAAAAAGTCTCTGTAGATAACGTCCTACTGACAACCATTCTCTAAACCATTTAGCACTAAATTACTGAAAATAGTAAGGTTGGTATCAGTAGATCTACCAGATACGAACCCATGTTGGTACGGGGAAATCATTCGTTTAAGATGAGGCATTAATTTATCATAAATCAATTTTTCAAACAATTTAGGAATAGTAGAAATTTTACATTTGGACGGTAATTTGAAACATCTTGTTTATTTCCCGATTTGTAAATAGGAGTAATTGTTGAACGCTTCCAAATATGAAGAAACTCACCAGTTACCAGTGAACGATTTAAAATAATTTCTAATGGAACAGCCAAAGGTTTTGCACACATTTGTAAAAATTTTGGAGAAATTCCATCTGCATCTAGTCGTTTGTCAGCTTTTAACTTAGATAATGATAATTCTATCTCAGAGGTTGTAAGATTTAAACTACCAATATTCAAAAGAATATCTGCAGAGTTTGTGTTAACCAAATAGGGTGCTGTACAAGCACTATCTAAGTAAACCGATTGAAAATGTTTAGCGAATAAGTTACATATAACAGCAAGGTCAGATGATGTAATGCCATCATGACTCATACGATTAGGAATGCCAATTGATTTTTTCTTGTTTTTTAAATTTCCAAAAACATTTGCTATTCGTTTTAATATTAAACCTAATGGAGAACAGATATTGATTGTGCAAAAATTTATTTAAAATGTCGACGTTTTTTTGTAGAACTCGATATTGTTTATACAATTCACGATCATTACTAGACCTGCGAAATTGCTTATAAACCTTATTTTTTTTGTTATTAAGATTAATTATTCTTTTATTGAACTACACAGGCTTTGATTCACAAATTATTTTTTTTGGGAATATGTGAGTTAATCGCATAATTTATTTTATTTAAGAGTGAATTATGACACTCATTTAAATTTTTATTTACAAACAATGCTTGCCAATTGATACCATTGAAAAAATCAAAAATTGCATCTAGATTTGCATCATCAAAATTACGAACATAATTAAAACTGCAGGTCTAAAATAATTATAAAATTCATGTAAACTGAAAGCAAAATGATGTATGGAATTAGAGAAATGAGGAACAATTGCTTTGGTTATACCTACACACAATTCAGCGTCAACGAACACCAAATCAGGCACATTATTAAATGAGTTCTGAAAATGATTAATTTGTCTTAAGTCAAATTGTGCGAAGGTATCCACAACTTCACAATCTTGGTTAAATATAACATTGAATGGAATTAATAATTTTTCATCAGGATCATATATCCATTTAATATTAGGCAAATTAAAATCACCAATAATAATTACTTTCTGATTATGTTTACGATTTTTTAATATTGAACTACAATTATTAACCTGAGCTTTATATAATTCAATAGAACTAGTTACAAGGTGGAATGTAAGAAATAATAATAAAAGCTTCATTAATATCATCAAATTTTACATTCAGCACTAATTGGTCGATATAGAGAGCCAAAGTAGGAGAAGGCATTTCAACTTTAGTACAATGCAGTGAAGTATTTACTGCTGCCAGCACTCCACCTCCCCGTTCACAATTGAGCATTTCATAATTTCGATCTTTGCGGAACACAGCATACTGATTTACATTTAACATCTCGGTATCGTGGTATTCATCGTTTAGCCATGTCTCCGTGAAAGTAATAATGTCATACTGGGTTGATGTCGAGAAGAGATGAACTTGTTGCAGTTTAGTACGTAAGCCTATAGTGTGTTGATAGTAATGTTGTGCTGTTTTATTCTTTTTGCTTCGAGAAGCACGATCCTCGAAAGGGGTCTTACCTTTTTAGTGTATAGTCTTTTGTGTCACATAAATCAAACGAAACTTGTATTTGTATTTTTAGTTTATTGTTTATTATTTGTTTTCTTATTATCTAATTTCCGAATTTACATGTATTTATATAATATACTCCTTACTTGGAGTTTTTCTTTGTCGTAAGATATGAAAAACAAAACAAAAATAGGAAATAAAGAATTAGTATGCCGTTAATAATAAAAGAATTAGTAATGTGATTATGCGACCTTATCGACGACAGTCCGAAAACAACAGTGTGCGATGTCTGCCTCGCTACCCGACTCGAAACCGGAAAAAATATGCAACATGAGCACAAGTGTGCCTGGTCACAGTCGCGATTGGTTTTCTGAGATCAATGCACGTTTAATATGTTGAAAACTGAGCGAGTGCATTGATCGTTGGATATATAAAATAATGATATGGAGATTTAGAAGAGTTGGGCAATGAAATGGGTTTTGGGATCAATGCACGTTTAATAGGTTGGAAAAGTAAGGGAGCGCATTGATCGTTGGATATAGAAAATGAAAATGATGATATGGGAATTTGAAGTGGTTTGTAGTTGGGCAATTAAAGTAAATGATGAATATGGAATATTGGTCAATCAAAAGGAAATGATGACTGTGGGAATTTGAAGTGGTTTGGGTTGAAGTATGGGTTTAGTTGGATGGAATGATAAGGGGAAATGATAAGAGAAAATTGTAAGGTACGTACTTTACAACACCTCCCCCCTTAAGAACGAAACTTATACCTTGGAATGGTGTGAGTTTCGGCTTTAGAAGATGGAATTGGAAGTGATCGAGAAAGGGTAGATGGAGCTAAACGAGGTGTAGGTGTTGGTAATGGTTCTGGAATTTGTTCTATGGTTTGGACTGGATTCGAGATTTTTATTTCTTCTAATGGCATGGAATTCGATATTTGAGTATTTACGGAAGTTTTTTTTATATTTCGCTTATTTCGCATGAGTAGTATTATTATGACCATAAGTATGGCGGAAAACATTGTAAGAAGGAACACGACTATCATATTATTACTTCCGTGATCAAGTTTTGGATATATGGTCTGGGAATTTTTTATATTTTCTATATCTTTACTGATGGAGCTAAGTTCATCAATTTGATTATGTATATTAAAAGATTTTGTCACGTAGCTGGGAATTTTCTCAAATTGTGGTAGTGTTATGTTAAACGAAAGGTTAGGATTTGATGAAATAAAATTGAGATTAGTTATTGTTTCGAAATTTGTTTTGGAGTTTAAAGATTGGTATCTTGTATTTGCTATACAGTTCGGTTGGATCTTAAGAATACCAGTTGCATTTAATTTGATTTGAGAGTTAAGGTTTTGGCATTTAATCATAAGGTTTTCTGGATTTGGGGAAACGAAAATCCAAGAGTTGGAGTCTGCTAGCTGAAGGAAAATTGGGTGATGTATTTGCATTACTTGAATATTGCAATTACTGATTTCACTTGGCAGAATAGAAAGTAAATTCAGTTCGCAGGCATTGCTTGAAGATGTGAATAGGATTGGTGCGTTTCTCTCGCAAAGATAATTATTTTTTGTAGTTGTTTGACATCTGTCTAAGTCATGTTTATCAAAGAGGAAATACGATTGTTTTTCTGAGTCTACGATAAGAAAAGGTTTTTCGGGGATTATAATTGCATAGGTTTTGTTTTTGATGAGATTTGGTATGCTAGTCATTTTATAAACGTTATAGTTTTTTGAAGAAGTAAGAGGAATTCTTAATACAAAATTAATTTGGTTGTCAATATAGTAAACATGAGTTTCTAAGAGATTAAAGAGTGTGTCTATATATTCCTCTTGTAAAGGAAGTGGTAAGCGATTTTCTTCTGGAAGGAGTAATTGTATCTTTTTAATTTCTTCGGTGAGCTTAGAAGGGTCAATAAGGTATGGATGAAGTTTTCCATGAGCTGCGGAGTAAATAGCATCAAGAAGGTGATCTTTGGTTGAATAATAATATTCTGATAAGGAGTTGAACATCGTAAAAAGTTCGTTTAGTTGAAGAAAGGATTTATTTATTACGTCGTTACTATTTGAGTTTTTGCTCACTTGATTAATGATTTTACTGGTTTCTTAAATTTTTTCTTCTATCTTAATAATTTGGTCGTTTGTAAGGTTTAGTTGATGGATGATATTTTTCGATATTGAAATTTGTTTTTCATGTAATTGGGATTCGTAATATTGTTGTTGTTTAAGTTTGTTTATATGATGAGTAAAGGTTTTTGCGTCTTCGTCATCGAGGGTACCAAATAGTTACTTGGATATAGAACCAATAGCATTTATTAATCCTCTCTTTTGCAGTCTAGGTTTTATAGTGGTTCCTAAGTATTTATTAATAATTTGGTCTTGTGATTTTATTCGATCAAGTACCATAGTAGAAAGGGTAGGAAGGGATTCGCATTGGGATAGGTATTCGTGAGAAAAATGAAGTTGCTTGCATGAAGATAGAATTTTGTCATAGGTCAGTAAGATAGAATTATATTGTAGGTTAAGTTCGGTAAGGTTAGTATAAATGACTAAGTTCCATTGATTAGAAAAAAGCTTAAGATTACCAACGTTTTCGTAGTACAGCCCTGTTTTGTTTTGCAAGTCGATGATTTCATATAGTTGCTCGTTGTTATGTATATTCGTTTGGGAGATCAAGATTAGGTTGTAGATGAGAGTCACAATTAAAAGTTTTTCCATTTCTGGAAAGGAATATTGAGATTGAGGTAAATTAGTTAGGTTAAATAAATTTTTAGTCTGTTGTTATGAACTTTTGTTATTTTGTTCTTTATTTTAATATTTGAGTTTACTCCTGACGTAGATATGATTTCGTATGGGCCTGACCAAAGGGGAAGTAATTTTTTATTTGTATTTTTGGGATTGCTTTCATTTTTGAGTAAAACTAGGTTTCCTATTTGAAAATCGACAGGGTTTTGTTTTTTATCGTATTGTAGTTTTGAGGATTCTTTACTCTTGAGCAGTTTTTCTCTTGCTATCTTATGGCAGTGTTGAAGTCTTGATTTAAGTTCATTGGCATAAAGGTCGTATTTGTAACAAATTTCAGGATTTTTTGGTACGCTAGAAGGAAGTTCAACCTGTCTACCATACCTGAGTTCGAAGGAGTAAATGACGTTGAAGTATTCGGGGTCGTGTTGTGGACGAAAACGGCATATTTTATCCAGCTATCCCAATCATCTTGAGAGTTGTTGATAAAACAACGAAGATACTCAACGAAGTTTCTGTGACTTCTTTCGCAAGAACCATTTGATTGTGGTCGGTATGCAGTAGTTTGGAGTTTATTAATTTTAAGAAGCTTACATACATTTTTGAATATTTCACTAAGGACATTTTGGCCTTGATCTGACAACACGTATTTGGGTGTGCCATATCGAAATATTATTTCCTTGACGAATGCCTCGGCGATTGTGTTAGCCTCTTGGTTGGGTATTGGTATAGCATCGGTGTATTTCGTGAGGTCGTCAATGAATTTTAGGAGGTATCTGTTTTTATTGTTGGTCATAGGATATGGACCAACGATATCGACGGAAATTTTTTCGAATGGTTCCTTAGCGGTTGATGTTATGACTATTGGTTCCATCGTGTACTTTGTTACCTTGTTTTTCTGACAGAGTTCACAGTTTTTTATGTAGTTTTTTATATCTCGGAACATATTCTTCCATTTGTGATATAATTGAATCCGTTTGAAGGTTCTGTTGACACCACAGTGTCCACCTATAGGATTTGAGTGGAATTCCTTGAGAATGGTTTTTATATCGTTCTCTGATAGGTCTTGTTTTGCCGAAGGAAAAGTGGAAAAGTTAGTAGTTTTGGCTAAAGACGTTGAACAAGAATTGGAGTTTGTTTTTGAAGATGTTTGAGGACTCGAAGATGAAGAATTAGAATTTATGGTTGAAGGAAAGGCTTCTGGATCAATTTTAGAAGATGTGGGACAAGAATTAGTAGCGTTTGAACAAGAATTGGTATTTAATGATTTGGAACTGGAATTGGAATAAGACGATGTTGGAGACGAGTTTGTATTTATAGAATTTGTACAAGAATTAGAAATTGGTTTTGAACAAGAATTAGAAGTTGAAGATTTAGAAGACGAATTTGAATTTATTGATGATGGACAAGAATTAGTAATTGGCGATGAAGACAAATTTGTACCTGTTGGTGATGATGAACAAGAATTAGGAACTGACGATGTAGGAAAAGAATTGGTACTTGCAGACGATATAGGAGATGATGAAGATGACGAATTTTGAGAAGAAGTAGAAGAGGATTTTGTAACAGATCGAAGAGTCATTTTCGCAATTCTGCTAAGACAGTCAGCGTTTGTATTTTGATCACCTTTTTTATGAATGATTTCATATTCAAACTCTTCGCGCTGTAGACGATATCTCATCATTCTGGAATTTATATCTTTACAGTTGTGAATATAAACTAGAGGTTTATGATCAGTGTATAGTTGAAATTTTCTACCATACAGATAAGGTCTAAAATGTTTGACTGACCAAACAATAGCTAAAAGTTCCTTATCAGTAGTAGAATAATTTTGTTCGCTTTTATTAAGAGTTCGTGATGCATACGATATAGGAAGGTCGTTACCAATTTCACCTTGCGAAAGGACACTACCAATAGCTACATCGCTAGCATCCGTTGTTAAGATAAAGTTTTTGGTGAAATCAGGATATTGAAGAAGGGGTGGATTAATTAGTCTTTGTTTTAATCCATGAAAGGAATTTGAACAAAGAGGAGTCCAGTCAAAACGAACATCCTTGCGTAAAAGATTTGTAAGGGGTTTGGAAATTTTTGCAAAATCTTTTATGAAACGGCGATAATATCCAGCGAGTCCCAGAAAGCTTTTTATTTCTTTGGGATTTTTGGGTCGAGCAAAATTCTTCACGCATTCGATTTTTTGCGGATCAGGTTTGATACCTGAGTCATTTATCACGTGTCCTAGGTAAGTGAGTTCCGTTCGCAAAAACTGGCATTTTTCGGGTTGCAATTTAAGATTATGTATTTTGAGACGTTCAAAGATTTCTTTTAATTTCAAATTGTGTTCATCTAAGGTTTTACCATAGACCACGATGTCATCCATGTAAACGAAAGTTTTTATACCTTGAAGACCAGTCAATACATTATTCATTAACCGTTGGAAGGTGGCTGGGGCACCTTTTAATCCATAAGGCATTCTAATGAATTCGTAATGACCAAAAGGTGAAGAGAAAGCGGTCTTCTCTCTATCTTCCGGTCTAACTTGGATTTGATGGAATCCACTGGCGAGATCTAAAGTAGAAAAAAATTCTGAACTTCCCAACTGATCTAGAATATCAGTTATGTTGGGTAATGGAAATGCGTCACCGACAGTTTTGTCGTTGAGTTTGCGAAAATCGACGACGATTCTCCATTTCTTATTACCATCTTTATCAGGTTTTTTAGGGACAACGATAAGAGGAAAATTCCACGGACTATTCGATGGCTGGATTATATTATCGTCCATCATCTCGTGGATTTGTTTGTCAACCTCTAATCTTTGTGCTTTCGGCAACCTGTAGGGTTTGATATAGGTAGGTGTTGCATCCGGGGTAAGGATTGGGTGTTGTACAGAAGAGGTATGAGTTAACTTATCCCCTTTTAGATAGAAGAGTTCGCTATACAAGATACACAGATTTAGTATCGATTCTTTTTCATTCTTCGACATGTGATCTGTCACGACTGACTCTTTTATAGCTTGGATTCTGTCATATGATTCGGGATAATTTTGAATTCGTAAAATGTTATAGTTGGAGACCTCATCGAATACAAGGTCTTCGGTATTAAATTCAATAGGAGATTCAGAAGAATTAACGACGGATATGTAGGAGATAGAACTATTGGCAAAAGTAATGCTGTTGCCAATATATAATCCATTAGAAAATTGTTGGGAGAGGCATATACTGTCCACATTTACTTCTTTAAGAACAGGGACTACGGTTTCGGATCTAGGTGGGATAGTGACTAAATTTGAAGGGATTAAATCATATTCAATAATGAAATTCTTAAAAGAGAATGTAAGCATTTTAGTCCCATAGTCGATTTGGGCCTTATGATCATCGAGAAAATTGTTACCTATGATTCCTTCAGTGCTTATAGGGAAGTTTTTATCTACAACGTGAAAGGGATAAGAAATAGTAATATTTTTAGGTAGGTTTATGCGTAAGTATATAACACCCTTAGTACGAATCACGGAATCTGTAATTCCAGATAATGAGTGAATAATGTTTGAGTCGATGGATAGTTCTGGTTTTAATTTGTCTATTTTAATCAGACAAATTTCACTACCACCATCGATGAGAAATTTCGCAGGTTGAGGATTTAGCAAGGTTTCGGATGAAATTTTTATTGAGTCTACTCTACTTATTTTATTATTTAAGTTTATTTGAAAGATGTGGCGAGATGAGATTAAGTTTGAGTCCGAAGCCTGCCACTGGTTCCGGCCTCTGAAATGTTTTCCGTGTGTTTATTTGTTGAGGAAGAGGGAATTGGATTAGTATTGTTTTGTTTTCTATTGTTGTTATACTCTCTTTTTCTGCATTCGTTTATATGATGTCCTAGATTCTTACAATAACTACAAGTAATTGTAACTTTTTTAACCTCACTCTTGAAGGAAGGAAGCTGTTCTGTTTTTCCTTGAGTAGCATTGTTCGATGCTATGTCCGGTTTTCTTACAATAATTACATGAGATTAAATTTCTAGATTTAGCATGAAACGAGGTAGTAGGAGTTTGGGACAAATAACTGAATTCATTTTTCTCTTCTAGTACAGCAGTCTCTATAGCTTCAGTGAGAGATGTAAATCGCGAGGCTTTTATTATTAGTCCTATCTTGGGATTAAGGCCCCTTTCAAAAGCCTTTAGAGCAGTTTTACGGTTATGGCTTAAAATTGTCTGCGAATGCTCTGAGCCTTCGCTAGCAACGCAAGCATCGTTCAGATTTGCTAGCGTTTGTTCCAATCTATTGGAATAAGAACGCACCGTCTCGTTTGTTCTTTGTTTTGTATGAATAAGCTCTAATTGGAATTGGGACAAGGATTTGGTTTCTAAAAATTGTTGAATTAATTTTTCTCTAAGGGATTCCCAGGTGGAAAATTCCGTATATTTTACTACATTGTACGCCGGGCCAATTAGTTTTGTTTTTATTATAAGGAGTAGGATTGAGGTTTCGGATGCGGGGATGTCTTCTGCTATTAGATTACACGCATTTAAAAATTTATGTAGATGTGCCCTGTTCCCATCAAATTCGGGAATCAATTTAAGAGCAAAAGATCTATCTAATTTTGTGGCCATTTTGGATTCAGTTTCTACAATGGAATTGTCAGAGGAAGAGGAACCCTCGGTAGTACCAGTTTCAGAATCTTCTGAGTCGGATGTTTCGACACTCTTATTTTCGGACATAAACTGATAATATTACAAAAACAATATCGGACATAAATTGATAATATTATAATAAAAAAAATTTAGAAATTATTTTAATTCAAGCTCAAAAAAAAATTTAGGCTAATAGAAGGTAATGATAAATATGATAATAATAGTAATAGTAAAAGTAGGTAATAATATTTTGGTAAAAATCAATATGTATCTACTATATTTTATTTTTTAAATTCTTGCCTCTTTTTATTTTATGAATTAAATAATTAAAGTTGAGATGATGGTTGGCTAAAGATGAATATGTTGGAGATGTATGTAGTAGATTAAAGATGAGAGATGTTAAAGATGTTGTAGATTAGAGATGACTTGATTGTCTTTTGTTTTCGTTGCAACCCCTTGGGTTGGTTAATTGTCTCTTTTTTTTTTGGTACAGTTTTGTATTTTTCACTTGTTCTTATTTATTTAATGCGTCACTTGAGTTTCTTTTGGATTTTTTTTTTTTTAATTTTTGTTTCACTTGAGTTTCTTTTGGATTTTTTTTTTAATTTTTGTTTCACTTGAGTTTCTTTTGGATTTTTTTTTTTTAATTTTTGTTTCACTTGACACAAACACTTTTCAGGCGAACCCCACATCTGACACCAATTTTTTGTTGTGCTGTTTTATTCTTTTTGCTTCGAGAAGCACGATCCTCGAAAGGGGTCTTACCTTTTTAGTGTATAGTCTTTTGTGTCACATAAATCAAACGAAACTTGTATTTGTATTTTTAGTTTATTGTTTATTATTTGTTTTCTTATTATCTAATTTCCGAATTTACATGTATTTATATAATATACTCCTTACTTGGAGTTTTTCTTTGTCGTAAGATATGAAAAACAAAAAAAAATAGGAAATAAAGAATTAGTATGCCGTTAATAATAAAAGAATTAGTAATGTGATTATGCGACCTTATCGACGACAGTCCGAAAACAACAGTGTGCGATGTCTGCCTCGCTACCCGACTCGAAACCGGAAAAAATATGCAACATGATCACAAGTGTGCCTGGTCACAGTCGCGATTGGTTTTTTGAGATCAATGCACGTTTAATATGTTGAAAAGTGAGCGAGTGCATTGATCGTTGGATATATAAAATAATGATATGGAGATTTAGAAGAGTTGGGCAATGAAATGGGTTTTGGGATCAATGCACGTTTAATAGGTTGGAAAAGTAAGGGAGTGCATTGATCGTTGGATATAGAAAATGATAATGATGCTATGGGAATTTGAAGTGGTTTGTAGTTGGGCAATTAAAGTAAATGATGAATATGGAATATTGGTCAATCAAAAGGAAATGATGACTGTGGGAATTTGAAGTGGTTTGGGTTGAAGTAAGTAGGGGTTTAGTTGGATGGAATGATAAGGGGAAATGATAAGAGAAAGTTGTAAGGTACGTACTTTACAACAGTAAAGAGAAAATTCATTGGTCGAAGAGCCAGCAGAAAAGAGAGTTGGTGGTTGAATTAAATTATTAAGATTACGTTTTGTGTCTCTTGGTTTTTTGGACGAGAGACAAATAACTTAATTTGTACAAAACAAGGCCACATAGAAGCATTCATAACACTCTCTACTTTGTTAGATGGAATACTTAATTTAAAATTAACGTGTGTGAGCTTTGACAGGTCAGCGTCTTTTTTTGTTAATTTATAGCACTGCATATGGGTTACTGGGATGCCAGTTTTGTTTGAAATATGTTGCAAAATTTCATTAGGATCTGTTTCAGTGCGAAACTTAGATATGTGGAGCCACTTGATGGAAGGTAAGACATTAAGAGAAGATGTAAAATCAGAACCAAAGAATTTTTTAGATTTGTTGCGGTTTGCTGAATGAGACTTTTTGGTATTATTGTTTATGTATCACGCTCTAATTTATCGTTGGTAGAAGAGAGGTTTGGAAGAGATTCAGTATTGTTTTTTTTTTGTAGTTTTTAGAACTGAGTTTTTCTATATTAATATTGCTTGATGGACCCGGCAATAAGTTTTGAGAATTTAAAGGCGGTTTATTAGGAAGAGATTCATTTGACATCACAGGGGTATCAATGATTTTAGAATTAATTTGCTCAGTATTTTGAGATTGATCCGGGAAATTATTTGCACCATTCAAAACAATTAATTTATTAAATTCAACCATACACTTCGCACTATTTTGGACTTGATCTCTTAAAAAAGAAATTTCTCTTTTGAGATCGATAACATGGTTAGAAAATTCCGTAAAGCGCAAAATTAAGTTGTCAAAATTAAAATGAGAGCACATATCACATTTTCAGAAAAAATTAGAGTTTGCAAGAATATTTATATTTTCTTGGTTTAATTTAGCACAATATTTATGAAATCGTCGACAGCAGAATGAATCGCAGATTACACTATCATTTAAATTTTTCCACGGAATTTTTTGATTGCATTTAGCACAAATATTTGACATTTTGGAAGAGCAAATTAGAAATACGTCTTATATTTACGAAAGTAGATTACGGTATATTACATTAGCCTCGTATTCTTTGCTATTGATACTGGAATTTACCACTTCACTCTTTCACCCATCAATTTTATTGAACAAACACTCCCGCATATTTTCTTCGACTATTTTTAGTTGTTTGTTCTTTTCACTCGCTTTCTCTGATGATTTTAACAATAAATTTTTATTTAATTCTTCAAAGGATTCTAATATGGTATGAACCTCTTTATTTTTTTTTCACATTTTTCTTTTAACTGATGATAATGAAATGGCAATATCATTCATCTGATTAGCTAACTTGCTCACACTTTCATTTAAAATGTCCACTATTTTTTCATTTTTCGATTGTTGTGAATCCAAAAGTCTTTCATATTGTTTAAGGATATTTTTTGGAATCATTAAACAATCATTGCACCAATAACCAAGATTCTTATTTCCTTTTAGTAGCTTAATGTCATACTCGGATAATTTGCCTTCACAACACAATCAATGGAATTTTTTTTTTTGCAAAAACCACTACAATTAATCAAGTTTGAATCACTTCGACTAAATCTTGCATCACATTTTCCACAAAATTCATCCATCGCAAAGAATATTTGTCATAAAAAAAGCAAATACACAATAATTCTTTGCGATATTAGATATTCTGGATTTATCAACAAAAAAGATCAAGTAAAAAATAGATCCACTTTAAGCACTTGATAAAAACACGTCTAAAGTACTATAAACATGAGAGCGACCAACGACCAACGATTTAACGAATATTCGTCCATTTTGTTATTTCGTCACGAATATAGGTTGACAACCTGATTTTGAGGTTAGATGCGCGCGAATAAATTACTCGTTGAAGGATGGGTGGTATGTGGAATGCGAATAGAGTTTTGACTGTTCGTAGCAATCAGATTCGCGACGACCAATATTGTTTTCTCAAATCTATCTTAGTTTGGCTATTAAAAAGTAATTTTTTCTGTCGCAAACATTAATATAAATTATATTTCTACAATTTTGTTTAGAATTTGTGAAGAAGTTAGGTTGGTAAATTGTTTTAAATGGAATTTATTCATTTATTCGTCGGTCGTTGGTCGCTCTCATGTGAATAGTCCTTAACTATGATGAATAATCCTACAATTGTTATTTTGCTAAAAAATGTCAATAATCCTTTAAAATTAGATGCTTTGGAGTCGATTTCAAATTCTAATAATTTAATGAATTTAGAACCTGGTCCAATTATTTCACCGCTATTCAATATTTTAAAGAATAACATAAGCTAGCTAAATAATATTTATATCTACATATGTTTCTTATATTTATTTTATTTGTATATGCATATTTTCTTGTGTATTTTTGTTTTTGTTTGTTTTTAAATTACACACACTTACAAAAGGTTTTTTGATCAGACAATTTGTGAAACCCACGCCTCCCTTTTTGACTCAGTGCTCAAACGACACTCGCTGAAGATGGTTACTCTGATGTCACCGAAATGGATATGTAACAATAAATAATATAAAAACACTTATAAACAAATTTGTGTTTTTTTTTATTTTATTACGTCCTTTGCGGTCTTAAAGGTTTTGTGATGCTAAATTATATATAAAATTCGACCACAAATTCGGCTAATTTTTCAGTGTTTAAAACCTTATAATAACTTAAAAAGTCCTTAGATCTTAAAATTTTTCATCGTTTGTCCAACGAGAAATGGATTATGCAAAACCACGTTCTTCAAAAGAGTACATAAATGGTGTTAGTTCCAAGTCAAAACTTCAATAAATATGTGGCTCAGAAACAAATGAGTTTAATTCAATGTAGAATTTTTATTTCGACGATCTTAAATAAAGTTTTAAATGGTCACAAAATGTTTAAGTTTTTTAGATTTATATTTTCATCCCATGTTAGTGGTTATTTTTTTGTATATATGAAACGCGATTTGTTTGACAGAATGACGACAATAGGATGTTCATCGGCATCTATACACATTTATAATTAAAAAAAAAAAAAGGGGCAAATGTGAAACATCGAACTATTTTGTATATATGTATGGCATGTAACAGAACAACATTCAACATTCCTTCATTGGCATCATTACATTTATTTTCAAATTCAAATAGCAACGTTCATTTCATATCCTTTCATTTAATATAAGATTGTTCAGTGACAAAAAAGTTAGAACAGTATAGAACAGAACAGTACAGTACAGAACAGATTCGTGAGAAACTTCAGAACAAGATAGAACAACTTAGAACAGTCAGTCATCTGACAGAGAATATAAACAAAATTATTGTTGTTTACCTATAATTCAAGTTCGTTTATTTTTGCATAAAAGATATTAAAAAATATCTGAAATGGAATTGAATTTATTTCTTTTTTCATGAAATTGAGATCATGCCGACACGGAAAATGATTTATCAACTAAATCTAACACCGAAATATTTCTTTTTAACAACAATTGGTTTTGACAGTTCTCACAAATTCGTTCTAACCTGTTCTACCTAAAAAGCAAGTGCATAAAATCCCGTTCTAAAGTGTTCGAAACTGTTCCAAACTGTCTCATTGAACACCAAACCAGAACAGTTTAGAACAGAAAATTTTTCATTGAACAGCAAAATCCTGTACTTTTCTGTTCTAAAGTGTTCTAATCTGTTCCGAACAGCCTCATTGAACACACATTTAATTAGAGTTCAGATTCATTAGACAACCTAACTTTTAGATTCAAATCGTAACCGTTTTAGTTTACGTTTGAAAAAAGTATATTCATTTCATTTCATATATTAAAATTCACATTGGCTTGAAGCAATAATAATAAAGTAATAGTTTGAATTGCATATGTTTATCCATCAAAATTGTAATTTGTGATTGAAATTATATACAATAAATGTTTTGGGTAAAATTAAATATTTTGTCCACTATTAGTTTGGAGTTGGATACATTTATTACAGTCACACAACCACTAAGATAACATGCCTTGATTAATGTAATACCCTGTCTAATTGGGCCAAGCTTAGGAAATACGAAATATGTATGCATGGTATTTTTTTGTAATTGTTGGTGCCTACAACTAGTAGCCCATTAGCGTTTTAAATTGAACGTAAATATTTATGATGCGTATGAGCAAACAGGCCTAGGTGTTTCGAAGATGCACATTTGTCTCGGAGAGATCTTGCAAAGAAATTTGATTGTAGCAAATCTCAAATCCAAGGAATTTTGAGCGCGACGAAGGAAATCAAAGTATCATTTGAACAATTCGTTGTCTTGACAACAAAACGTATGAAATTATTTGTATCTTATGCCGGAATAATTGATGTCTTGACACGCAAATGTTTTTGCTTAGCAAGACGAAGAATGTGCCAATTTGTGGTACAATTTTCCAAGCAAAACCACTGGCTATATCAATAAATTTAATTAATTGTATATTTTCTGGAAATTTATAGATGATGGTATATGCACTGGCAGTTCTATTTTTATGTATATAAACATAGGTATATTATATACATATATACTCTTAACAGACATGTATGCATGAAGGAAACACCTTTCTAAGTGGTCCGGTCAGTATAAAAAGGACCACCTCCTAATTGGACCACTTTTCTTCGGTCCCAAGGGTGGTCCAATTTGAAAGGTTTTATTGTGGTCATATTTTTTTACAATAGAAAAGCGCCCTTTAATTAAAATACTTACTTCCCAATTTAATGCATGTAAAAAGCTTTATATGTATGTAGATACGAATGCCACGAAATGCAAACAAAAGCTTTATACGAACATATACGAGTACATACTTACATCTATTTCGAAATCACAAACATAATATCTTTCCGCTGAAAACCAAAAACATTTGTATATTGCAAACAATTTGTTTTCAAGATTTAAATTTATTCTTTCATGTAGCGTGATAAATCATTTTTATTTTCACAAAATTATGTTCATGCACATTACAAAATTAATTTAGTAGAATCTACCAAATTTTTAGCTCGAAAATAGTTTACCAAACAATTATTTACGTTAATTTTAAAAATCAGACATATGAGGGGTATAATTTCAAAACTCTTCTTTTCCACTTTTTTTTCAAAAATGAGTTAAGAATGAGGAAATCTTTTTGAGGAGTAATCGGGTCAAGTAACGGTGTAGGGTGAAGTTTTTTATAAGTCGGATGTGTCTTCGAAATCTGTACTTAAGGCTGGAAAAAAATTCTCTATATGGGTGTTTCCATTAAAGATGAAAAGAAAAGGTGTGTGGCAAGCTGCTGACACTCCACTTATGTGCTGAGTAGGAAAAATCCGAGACTTTCATTTTAAAACACTCACGAAGCAAAGTGTTTCCATTAAAGATGAAAAGTTATGTGACAAAGCTGCTGACACTCCAATTAGATTCTGAGTAGGAAAAATCCGAGACTTTTATTTTACAAGACTCATGAATCAAAATCTTGATGCATCACCTGAAATAAGCCAAATTTGTGAAGAACAAGAGGAAATCAAAGATCTTCGTGTACGAGACTTTTAATGTTAAATTTGTATGTTGCTTACTTATTTTTTTATTATCATTATAAACATTTCTATGATTTTATTTTTAAATAGTTTTTCGAGATCTAATTTTAAGCTTTTGCCTCTGGTTAGTTTTGTATTCTTTAAGTTTTTTGTTTTAATAAAATGACATGGATTAAAGTGAAAAAAATTTTCTTTATTTTCAAAACTCCTCTATTCTTCAAAAATTGAATTAAAAGTCATTCCAATTGTAATTTTCAACTCTTCTTTTCCAAATTAAATTGATTATTTATAATTTTTTGGTTCACCTTGTAGGTTCGAAACCATACAAAATGGATAAAGCTCCTTACAAACCTATATTTTAGCGTTTAAACTAATCGCTTATATAAGTTTTGTAGCTTCACACCCAAAAATTGATGTGGGCTCTCGGTCTGATATGACCTTAACGTAAGATAGCAAGCAGTTTATTACATGCAATTCAAATATAAAGGGTTATCCATTTCGCGGTTTCAAGAGTATAGGGCTGGAATTCGACATCTGTCAAACTAAGTTGTTAAACCAATTTTTTTTTTAGTTAAAAGTCTGACATTTACGAAAATGGATTGCTTAACTATCGCACAACGCATACAAATTGTTAAAGCCTACTACAAAAATGGTGATTCTGCCACAGCCACATATAGTGCTTTAAGAGCAGATTATGGTTTACATAATCGTCCAACTACGCAAGCAATTGGCATAATTGTGAAGAAATTTGAAGAGATTGGTTACAGATATTGTAAGGCATGTGCATCATCGTTTCGCTCGTACCACTGAAAATATCGCTGCTGTAAGTGAAAGTGTTGCCGAAGACCCTAATGTGTCGATTCCTCGTCATTCTCAGGAATTAAGACTGTCTTACGGCACATTATGGCGTATTTTGCATTTGGATGTACACCTACATCCATATAAAGTCCAGCTAACGCAACAACTGAAGCCAGCTGACCATTCACAACGTAGGAGATACGTCGAATGTGTACTTGAACAGGCGGTGGACGTCGATTTTTCGAACAAAATTTTCTTCAGCGACGAAGCACATTTATCACTCGTTGGGTATGTTAATAAACAAAATTGTCGTATTTGAGGTTCTGAGAATCATCAAGTAATTGAAAAGAGGCCATTACATCCACACAAGGTCACTGTTTGGGGCGCCCTTTGGTCCGGAGGTGTGATTGAACCTTATTTCTTCGAAAACGACGATGGAACAACTGTCACTGTCAATTCGGAGGGTTATGGTCATATGATAACCGACTTTTTTTGCCTGCTATTGAAGAATACGACTTGGAAAATATGTGGTTTCAACAAGACGGTGCCACATGCCACACAACTCGAGCGAATATCGCTTTATTGCAAGACATTTCCTGGCCGCGTAATTTCTCGTCCGATATCAACTGGCCACCAAGATCATGCGATTTGACACCGTTGGACTTTTTTTGTGGGGCTACGCGAAAGACCGTGTTTATGCAGATAAACCTTTAACTCTTGAGCACTTGAAAACCAACATTCGTCAAGTTATGGCTGAGTACCGCCCAATATGTGTCAAAAAGTGGTCGAAAATTACCTCAAAAGAATCGATGCTTGCAACAATTCGCGTGGTGGTCATTTAAATTATGTAGTGCTTCACACATAATGTCAACGTTCGAACTTTATAATAAAAAAGAAATATCATGAAAAAAAATATTTTATGTGTTTTATTTACGTTTACTTTTGAAACCGCAAAATGGATAACCCGTTATATGTAGACATAAAAACAAAGATAAGTTTAATAAATAGTGGAACATTAAAACAGTATACTAGTCTCCAATCGTTCTGGTGCTTTACATACATATTCATATAATACTAAGTTACAGTTGCAACAGAATTATTATTAACATCAACTAAACTATTATACCCTGAAGATACCTGATCTTACAGAACACTTCTTCGATGGGGTTCAGCATTGGGGAATAAGGTGCCAGAAAGAGTAGTGTGCATTCTCTGACCGACAAGACCGCGTTCAGATTAGTATCCTCGAATTTCCGAAAAAAAACCCTCTTAGAAAGTCGCAAAAAAAAACGTTTCTATATCAACTCCATGTAGGTACTTGATTTGATTTGCAAGAGGTGAATTGTATTAGCAAAAAGTTGGATTTGATTTGTTAAAAGGTGCATTTAATTTGAAAAGACTGTATTAAAAGAATAATGGATTATTCCAAAATAAGATGTGCGCAAAAAAAATACAAAGACAAATAATAAATTTTCTTTGCGCTGAATTGGATCACTGCCAATGCTCAGGGGATCTTCAAGTTCAATATGACTTTCACTGCGTCGCGTCGCGTCGGCGGATACAGGAATACCAAAATAATAAGATTAGGTTAGGTTATAGTGACTGTTAGCTGTTAAAGAAATAACTAACTAACACACTTAGTCCAAAAAGGAAGAACCATTGTGGTACGACATGAGTTTGGTTTTTTGCCCCAAAAGAAAGAACTTGAAACCATTTTGAGCTTCTTATGAAGCGTAGGAGAGAATTAATGTCTAAGTGTTCACTAATATCACTGAAGAAGAAGTCTTCGTCTGTTAGACAGTGCAGGGCATGTACACAGGAGATGAAGAACAGTTTCATCCTCATCTAAACAGCTTCTGCAAAAGCCGTTTGCGAGCACGCCGAGTCTTGCAGCATGTCTACCTATGAGGCAGTGTCCTGTGATGACACCTATAGTGGAGCTAATGTGCCGTCTGCGTAGAGAGGTCAAAGCCTTAGAGCGTTTAAGATCCAGCTTTGGCCAAATCTTTTTTGTCGCTAAACATGTGTTACCACCAGTCCACCTAAGATTTGTCCTCTGTATAGCATTTAGCCTTAGGTAAATAGGTAGTGTTGTTCCTTGTTTGGCGAGTTCGTCGGGCCTGCTGTTCCCCGGAATATATCTGTGCTTTGTCACCCAGCATAGGTGAATGTTGAACTGTTCCGCCATCTCTTTGAGAGATGATCGACAGTCGAGGGCTGTTTTGGAGTTAGTGGAGATTGAATCCAGATATTTCCGCGCTGCCTGGCTGTCAGAGAAAATGATGATATCCTTTGTAAATATATCGTTTTCTTTCCACCAGGATAGAATCTCCTTAATTGCCATTAATTCCGCCTGGAACACGCTACAATGGTTAGGAAGACGGAAGGAGAGATTAAGATTTAGTCTATTAGAGTAAACACCACCCCCCACACCATCATTTGTTTTTGACCCATCGGCGAAAAACTGAATTTTTTTCATCTTCCAAGAAACCATAATCCTCCCACTGTGATCTGGAGGGTATGATGTAGTCTATGTTACTTTGTCGGATACTGAACGTGTTCATGAAGTTGGCGTGGCCAAAACAGTTGTTTTTCCAATGTGAGGTCGCCTTCAGGCGAATAGCTGTGTAGGCTTCGGATTGCTTGCTGAAAATATCTAAGAGTTTCAGATTAAAAAGTATTTCAAGCGCTGCAGTTGGAGTAAGCAACGCACCACTTATACACATACAAGCAGTGCGTTGAACTCTACTCAGTTTATTATTATTTGTCGCTATGTCTAGAGCAGTCCACCAATCGACCACTCCATAAGTAAGAATCGGTCTAATAACCGCTGTGTATAGCCAATGGACTACGCGGGGCTCTAGACCCCATTTGTTGCCAATGGACTTCTTACAAGAGAAAAGTGCAACCGTGGCTTTCTTAAGTGTTTCTTGTATATTGGATTTCCAGCTTAATTTCTTATCCAAAATAAGACCCAAGTATTTTGCTTCGTCTGAGAATTTAAGACTTATACCATTTATAGATAGAGGATCAACGTGCGGAATTTTGTGTTTCCTTTTAAAGAGGACAAGCTCAGTTTTATGGGGTTTTACGCCTAAACCACAACTTCTTGCCCAGTTTTATTTTATTTTATTTGACTATATAACTACAGATACATTTATGATCACAGTTATTTGGATATATAAGAATAATATTACAGATTTTAACTAGTGACGAATTAAATTGTATGAGTTTTTTTTTTAAATTTCAAGGAAGTAAGATTAAGATCTACGCAAGAATTATAATTATTGAATTGTTTACATAAGAGAGAAAGGTTCATTATTTAAGTAGTTTAAAGTTGTTTCATTTGTTCGCAAAATTTTCTAGTTTCGACTTGGGCGAAATGGCACATTTAATTTTATTAAGGAAAGCAAATAAGGAGAATTTATATATCCGTTCAAAAGTTTAAATATAAATGTAGCATTAGGTAATGACCTCCTGTCCTCGAGCGTATTAAGACCAATCAGCAAAGGCCACGAAAGATATGGTGGAAGATGGAGATGATTATCCCATTTGAGATGACGAAGAGCCAATAATAGAAACTGTTTTTGAATGGCTTCAATGCGGGCAATGTGACAGGAGTAATATGGGCACCAAACTTGGCAGCCCTATTCCAAGATCGAACGAACCAGTCCAACAAATAGGCTTTTAGTCACATAAGGGTCATTGAATTCTTTTGACCATCGTTTAATCATTCCTAGACGAACAGAAGCTTTAGCAGTAATAGAATCGATGTACATTCTGAAGTCTAATTTCGAATCAAATATAACTCCAAAATCCACAAAAAAAAATTAACTCTTTCAAGTTTTGCGTTATTTATAAAGTACTCATTTATAAAAACATTCTTAACTCTAGCAAAGGTCATTACTTTGCATTTCTTAGAGTTCAGTGTGAGATCATTGGTTAAAATCTTTTTAGGAAGGGTGTGAGCCAAGGAACACAACTATCAACAATTTTGATGCGACGAACAGGTATTGTTTTCAAAAATGTCATAAGGAGTATCAGTTGCTTTACTAGCATCCATATTACGAAATACTCTATCCCAGTGAAATTGAGAAACTTCCATATTGAGTTTTTCAAAATTAGTTTTCTTAAAGTCAAATTCATACCCGTGATCGTATTGACTTGCACAGACAGAGGTCGGCATTTCCATTAAGTCTTCAAAACAAGGGTGAATACTGACATCATCCAATAAAGAACACGATCTTTGCACCTTTAAGCCATTTACATCATCCGTAAATACGAGGTCGAGAAAATTACCATTTTCATTTTTAAACGGATGACCTTGGTTAAAGGCTAAACATGTTGAATCTACAAATAAATACTCATTTCTGAGGTCAACGATCTAGCAGACAAAAATTTGTTATCTTCTTGAAGAACTTCCCATTCGATGTCAGGTAAATTAAAACCACCAACAAGCTGTAACCGATCGTTGGGATTCATCAGGGAAACGATGTGCTTAATGTGTATAATATATTGATCGTTGAAAGTTCGCAATGCATTTTTGGCGGAATGTAGACACAAACAATAAAAAGTTGGAAACTTTTAAGGAAAATAGTAACACATACCATTTCTACGCTTACGCATAGGGATCATTTTAGAGTTGTAGCAATTTCTAATAGCAATTAATACTCCACCACCAGACTTTTTACTGCTAGTTAAAGAAGAGCAATCCGACCGAAAGATTTGGTATGAAATACATAGTATTTCGTTGTCCAGAATAGATTTATCTAACCATGTTTCAGTAAAAAGTACTGCATCATAGTTAAGCCCAAGACATGAAGCAGAAATGGATTTTAGTTTTGTCTTCAATCCACCAATATTTTGGTAGAACTTTGAGAAGTAACTCATTGAGTATTTAGTAAATTTAATCTCTTTTTTGGCTACAGTAGGTCGTTGCCGAAAAGGGTGAACAATCATTTAATATTTTAAAAATATCGCTTTACATCAATTATGAAGGAAGAGTAGTTCCGATCTGCATTCAGCTTCATTTTGCGAATGTTAATACAAGAAGTCTGGGCTGCAATAAAGATTTCGACGACGAAGATTGTTCTAATACTTCAGTTCCAGATGTTCATTTTGTTTCTGAAAAGTTTTTTTCCGTCGGGTTTTTACATCGATCAGTTCGACTTTCGTTTACAAGCGGTGAAGGCGTCAGCAAAATCAATGGTACTTGCATTTCGGAGTTTGTTTACGGACAATCAATGATCTTAAAACCGGCATTCATTATTTCTGTTTGTTGAATAATTTTTGGAGTTTAAGGACTTTTCAATGTAATTTATCCATCGAGATTTTCTCATGCTTAGTGCAAAAATAACGTAAGCCAGCTATAAGAGGAATTTGTCAGCATCCTTACCTTTTATACCTATGCATTTAGCATGAACTTGTTGCAAGCATATGGCACAAGAAACTGTTACATCGCTAGAAGATTTTTTACAGACAAGACAGCTTAAGGAATCCATTTTTGAAATATGAAGGGCGATTTAAGTGAGTATAACTTAGGAAATAAGCTAAGCACAGAAATTGTTCACCACTTATTAAAAAAACTGTTGATATTGTCTTTCAGATTTTTACCATTATTTGCTCTTAAAGTTTAGAAATTAGAAATAAAACAAATGAAAAACAAAAATTATTTAATATAACAGTTATTAGACTTTTTAGAGTATTTGCTTTGAAGCAAATAAGATTTCTCACAAAGTGCAAATTGCAAAAACAAAGCACTGTATCACCACAATTTTCAATAGCACAACTATAAATAGATTGTGAGAGTTTATAATAATTAAGATCGGTTTAAAACAACATAGAAACGCGAATTATTCAGGAGTAAACTATAGAACTAGTTGATAGGAGCAGGGTTACCCCCAATCAGTTGGTTAGCTTATTAAGTGCAAATTGAAGGAGTTCACATTGTTTGGATGTTTTCCTGAAACCGTAATAACAACCTCATTTGCATAGGCAATCACTGTAAATCCCTCCTCTTCCAGAGTTTTTAACAGTTCATTGACCACTAAGATCCAAAGGAGAGGGGATAGAACGCCACCTTGTGGAGTGCATCTACTAACAGATCTTCTTGAAGATGTAACACCCAGTTCTGAGTTGATCGCCCCACTTATCAGCATTTGGTTGATCAACTCGCCAAGTGAGCCATCCACCTTAAGACCTGAAAGTGCATTTGTGATTGCATCTGTGTCCACGTTGCTAAAAGCGCCTTCTATATCGAGGAAAGCTACCAATGTGTATTCCTTGTGATGGAGGGAGTAATTGATAATGCTAACAAGTGAGTGTATTGCAGTTTCCACCGATCTCCCTTTACAGTACGCATGTTGAGACGTTGACAACAGTCTAGTGTCAATGTTGTTGCGAATATGGATATCAATCAGTCATTCTAAAGTTTTTAGAAGGAAGGAAGATAGGCTAATAGGTCTTAGATCTTTTGGGATATGTTTGGGAAGTTTTGCCTGCTTTTGGAAAGAACACAACCCTAACTTCTCTCCAAGACAGCTTCTCATTGTATTTTATAGCATCGGTAGAATAATATCAGAAGTTTTCTGAAGTTCCGCTGGTATTATGCCATCTGGTCCCGCTGACTTGTAAGGTTTAAAGCTGTTCAATGCCCAAAGTAGTTTGTCCCTGTTGATCAGACCTTCTGGGATTCTATGACTAATTGACCCATTTGAGTGCAAACTTCAAACGTTTACGGAAATAATAAGGAAGTGTTTATACAAGGTCAACATTCACATATTAATTAACGTATGAAAAGCTTACCGCATGTGTCCATTTCGGAAAACACCATTTTGATTGTACTAATCTATGAGTGTGTAGTACACCATCGACTACTTTTCTCTCAACGACATCTGTGCCAATAATAGATGGGGTCATAGGATTAGGATATTTCCGCCATGCCGCTTGTGTGACAGTCTCCCAGGGATGGCTACAATTAATGAAAAAATAAAATATCAAATGAATAAAATAGTAAACAAACTTGACAAATTGTAATGTGTACTAAAAACTACTAAAAAATAATATTATAATCCCTCAACAATTTGATGCATCCTTCAAATAATTTATTTTAAAAAATAAGACCCACTTAAGATTTTTTTTTTATTTCGAATAATTTATTATACATACACTTTAGTAAACTAAAATAACTACGAAGTATTAAAACATATATCTATTATTATATTTTTAATAGTAAGCCTATTTTAATATATTAACATAAACACTACGACTACATATACCTCGTAATAAATTTCTCTTTGAGGATAAAATTTCCTTGCTTATACGGAAATACCTTACTACATACATATGTACATCCAATTCTAGGTGCTCTGACTGTGAACCATAATATTTTTTTTCTGTGCACTTTCGCCAAGAGTACCGATCTTTGCATTGGAGGGGCTTATGATATGTTGAATGCCCTAGATCCTTAGTTCGGAAAAACTTTTTAAACAAAGCATACTTGATAAATTTTTTTTATAAAATAAATTAGCTTATTTTAAAAGACATTGGCCAAGTTCAGAATAGGTAGTCGACTTGAAAGCTAGTCAAGTCTGTGCTTTATGATTGCCAGTCGCTTGACTAGCTGCCAAGTGGACTACGTACTTCTGAACGTGGATATTTATACTTTGCTAATTTTTTACTCCACTTTGAACTTCTATTACACCTATTGTAATAGACTTGAGGAGTTTTTTTTTTTGAAAATACTGTTACTGATTGTTCAGTGTCACAAGCGTAGTAGTTTGTCGTTGGTCGCCTAGAGCTCGTCGGAAATGGGTGGGAACTTGCTCACTCCACTCAATCTATTCAAAAGCATATATACCAAAACCGATACAAAATTGAGTTAAATGAATTCTTAAACACTAAAACAACAATAACTTCACAAAGGGTTAGTATTTAGGAACTTTTCGCCAGCTGTTATTTATCCAGTTTCCGGCGATATTCGAAACTCTTAATATTTTCGACTAATTCAAATCAGATTTATCTACCTCTCTTGAGCTTAAGGAGGGTTATGGGCATAAAAACAAAAAGGAAAGATATAAAAATAACCGTCGGAAATTAAATTTACTCACGAAGAATACGAGAAAAATCCCCACCTACTAAACAAAATTCATAAAAAAATGAAAACACCCAAAGAATTGTACAATTTAACAACAAAAACACTGTTAATTATTGCACCATAACAAAAAAAAATACGACAGATAAATATCCATAAATTGAAATCCCGCCGTAAGATTAATGCAAGTAAATAATAAAATAAAGTGGAAACGTCGAGCTCTGTGCACAGCTCAGACACAAAAAAAATCATGTATAGAGCACCCCGTGTACAGAAAAAGGGATTTGCCATCAGGACAACTTAGTATAAAAATGCTGCGCCAAATATACGAGCGATCGACGATGAACAAAATGAAAAATAGGTATTGTGGTTGTCGATTGCGTTCGATAACTATCAATAATCTGATAACTCGTTGTCGACCGCACATTTGTAATCGACTCGGTCTATTCAGCAAAATAAAAATTATGTGGGGAACAAAATGTTAATCTTTAATTTAAAAAAAATGTTTGCTTAT
The DNA here is from genome assembly GCA_910595825.1 of Philhelius pedissequus. Taxonomy (NCBI): domain Eukaryota; kingdom Metazoa; phylum Arthropoda; class Insecta; order Diptera; family Syrphidae; genus Philhelius; species Philhelius pedissequus. The sequence continues at coordinate 239,239,565 of OU343160.1, forward strand.
AAGTAATATGTATTTAATTATTATTCGTAATGCAGGGTGAGATAAGTTTCAACGAAAACACAAATAGAAGCTATCATGAATTTTACGGAGAAAAATAGGGATATGGCCAAAGGAGTCCGATTAGGAAATCTTGCTGTGGATTTAAATATTTTGGGTCTTAAGACGGAGGATACAGTAGATTGAACCATTCCAACGAAAAAATCATTTACCACACTTCGTTGATATGATCCTTGTGCACAGAATTGTAACGCGGTACACAACTAAAGGATATTGGGATTTGGTGGTTATCTAATTCCTGGCTTGTTTTCCATCGATTTCGAAAACTAAATCCATAAAGGCTGGAGTTTAAGCCAAAATACTACCTTATCATAATACATTATTGAAATTAATATGGTATCATCTTTTTTTTTATTTTTACACTATCAGAATTGGTCCAAGAGAGCTTATAGCAAGCCCGTCTTGCGACCAATGTTGCCAACACAGAAAATTGTCTTATACCACCGGCTCAGCATTTAGTGCAGTCTTAGTTGTTAGTAGGCAAACTCTATTACAATTAACACTTACACAAGTACAAAATGAAAATATTAACAAATAAAATTACGTCAATAAAAAACACTGGTTTTGAGTAGATTTTTTAATTTAATTTTACTGATATTGAAATCAAAAATATTTGAATTCCAATTTAAAAGTTTACCCATACGTGTCAAGGGATCATGCATCCCATAATTGGTCCTATGTGTTGGGACTTTAATCAAGTCGAGGCCACGGAGATTATAACCTCCTCCCCGATAATTAAAAAAACTGAACATAGTAGATCTGGTGCATCTGTGACGCCAGTTATTATTTGGTGGAATAATCAAAATCAAAACCAAATCATTGTATTAAGTTTTTCTCTGTGCAAGTGTTTGCATTTGAAAAATAGATAAACGTTGGTCATAAGGGAGGTCATTAGGAGGATCACTCCACTGAAGCCCTTTCAATGCGAAACGAGTAAAGTTCCTTTGAACAGATTCTAATCTCCCAATATGAATATCGTAAAGAGGAATCCAAGCCTGCGATGCATACTCAAGATGGGGACGAATCAAACAGTTGTATAAAGCACGGGTAACATGTGATCAACAAATTATTTGGACCAAAGCTTGATAAACCCTAACATTGAATTGGCTTTGTACACGATTATATTAATATGAACAGAAAAGTCTAAATTGGACGTAAAAAGAAATCCAAGGTCCCTTACAGTTATAACACGAGTTAAAATGTGCCATGAGATAACATAGTCATGGAAAGAAGGAGAACGTTTTTTTGAAAATGTCATTGTTTGACATTAGATTCAAACTATTCTTTTCATACCACAAGGCAAAGTGGTTATTATCCTCTTGCAACAGAGTTCGATCTTTTTAAAATGATATACTTTTAAAAATCTTCACATCGTCTGCAAAGATAAGAATTTCGCTATTACGTACACAAAGAGGGGCATTATTTATAGCCAATGTAAAGAATAGTGGTCCCAGATGGCTACCCTGCGGAACACCTGATTTGGCAATAAAGGGTCTTTAGTAAGAATTTCTGAATTTGACTTAATATAACCTATCTTCAAGATATGAGGATAACCACTTAAATCACAGATGAAGGAAACCCGTATGAATTAAGTTTAAACTTGATAATAATTTCATGAGACAATTGATGAAAAGCTTTCAAGAAGTCTGTGAATACACAATCAACTTGTTGACCACTTTCTAGGGAGTTTAAACATTTGTTCAAAAAGACAACTAGATTTGTAACAGTAGAACGTTTCTGCATAAAACCATGTTGTTGGTTGCAGATAATATTTTTACATAGAAATGTCAAGCTATCACATACAACTTGTTCGAACAACTTCGGAATACAAGAAAGCTTAGAAATTGGTCTATAGTTGATAATATTGGTTTTATCTCCCTTTTAAAATACTGGGGTTATAAATGCATTCTTCCAAACTGAAGGAAAATTACCTAATTTCAAAGATAGTTCAAAAATATTACGCAGAGGAAGAGCTCAAATAGACCTACATTGTTTTAATACGGCAGGTGGTATTCCATCAGGCCAATAGAAAAATCCCTTTTTAAATGTGACAAAAAGCCCAAAATTTTGTCATGCTCTATTGTAATATTGTTGAATGATACTTGAGGACAATGTCTTAAAAAAACGAAAATAGTTTTCGTCAACAACAAAAGGAGAATTAATGAAGGATTGGCTGCAATTACTCGCAAATCCCTCACAGATTTCAGAAGTTGAACTCAAGATTACGTCATTATAAATGAGATTTACTGGATACCCGTCACATTTCTTTTTAGAATTTATAAATTTCCAGAAGTTTTTTCGGGTCTAACTTCAAAGAACGCCCCATGGTTTCCAGATATTTGTTAGTTTTTTGTATAGGGCTAACTTCATGTAAATTTGTAGAGATGATATTATCCAACATTTGGAGCTCCTGTTGGGATGAACTTGTGGAAGCTTTATAATAGGATTCGTCATCAGAGGGAACCAATTCAATGTGAGGAAGACTAAAATCCCCTAATAGAAGGATATTACTGTCCAGGCTAGCTAAGCTAAAAATAAAATCGAGTAAAGAGAGTTGAGTGTATACTGACACAGGAATTTTAGGTGGGATATAAACATTTAAAACAAATAAGACTAAAGATTCCTTTGTTATTTTGACGCACAACAGTTCAATTGTCAGATTGAATGGGAAGACTTTGTGTTGAGCAGAAATTACTTCTAACAGCAATAAGTACCTGCCACCATATTACATATGGGTTTTATAAGTGGTAGATATACTACAACCAACCTTTGCCTTTTTAGCAACTATGTGTTAGGTGTACTCGAGCAGAGACTACAATGTGAAGTTGTGTATACCGACTTCTCAAAAGCCTTCGACAAAGTCAATCATTTAATATTATGTGCCAAATTTTAGATTAGATTAGATTAGATTAGATTAATTTTTATTGATTATAAAATAGTACATATATACAATTCTTATAAATATTTTAAGGCGTGGCTATAAGCCGTCTGCCGATTTCTTAATTTGACTTTGAGAGTTTACAATATTAAATCAGAAAAAAGTAATGAAATTAGTAAAATTTGTTTGAAATACTTTTGTTTATAAAAACATTTAAGTAGATAAAGAAACAAAAATTTTATTAAAAAAAAAATGAGCTTAAACATTGGATTTTTATTTTAAGTAACATACGAAAGCAAGATTGTGATAAGTTTTAAGCAGCAAAAGATGTGATTTATTATTTCGAATTATTTCTGATGAAAAGAAATATAGATATAGATAATACATGCTACATAAATTACAGATTACAATTTAACAGATTTACGGAATATAAATATTTTAAATCAGTTAAAAAAAAAAAAAAATTGCAACATCTTTAATAGATAGGCTTTTAGCTTAGCTAAAACAAAAATGAGGTTCTAATTTATTTCAATTATGAAAGCGGCTTTTAGTTTAGCCAAAACAAAAAATAGGGTTTTAGATAATTTCAAAAGTGAAAATGGGCTTTTAGTTTAGCTAAAGCAAAATTTATAAAGTGAGTGTATTGCTCGCGAGTTCACGACAGATTGAAATATGTATTTCGGTAGTTCTTTGCGTAGGAAATAAATTGTACCAGCAGTTTCCAACCACATTCCCCATTCAGAACTCTGATGCATTCTTCGAATGTCAAAAGACTCTTGCTGAAGAAAAGTCTGCGGATTTCTTGCAATATAGGACAAACTCCTACAAAATGAAAGACGTCTTCGTTTTGGTTTAAATTGCACAGAGAACAAAGAGGGTTAATGTCTGTACGATATGGTCTAAAATTAAGTTCAATAATTTCAGTTCTTATTTTAAAGATTAGACTCATATCTAAAACATTGAGATCATTTCTGAAATAATTGTTCTCGCCCAGACTGAAATTTAAATTCCTATATATAGCCCTAGAGTTTGATCCCCTAGCCCTATCAAGGTATCTCTGATACATTCGCTCGTCTACAACTGCGATGCAGTTATACAAAATATTTTGCCAATCAGTTACATTCTCAGAAATCAAATTCAAAGTAACTCCATGGACCAAGGCTAGTTCTTGCCAGTTCTTAAAAGGAGTGTAGCCGCACTGAAGAGAAACAAGTAATATTCTTTTATGTAAGTTGCTATCAGACCTTTTCATAATTTTAGACAAAAAGTCAGCATTAGCCTTCAGATTTCTAACATAAATTAGCGGTAAACCGGACTCAACATAAATCGCATAGTTGGGAGTGTTCGAAGGTAGTCTAAATATTCTTTTAAAAAAATATCTTTGAACTGTTTCACACTCCTCCAACCATTGGTATCCGTACACTTCGTTACCATAACAAAAACAACTGTTTATCGTGGCTTCAAATACTTTGAATTTTGCGGTAGGGTCTACATGGCTATTTGTAAAAAAATTTGTCCACATTGAATTTATTGCTGTTTTGGCAACAGCCAATTTTGCTTTTATATGAGCCCTGATGCTTAAATTGTGTGAAATAACGAAGCCAAGATATTTGAATTCATTCACAACTTCTATATTCATGCCATCCAATGACCAGTTCCTTGAATTTCTATCAGAATGGCTTCTGAAGATCATAATCTTAGATTTCGATGAGTTGATTTTAAGATCCCATAAATCGCAATAAGATTTAAGCTTATTTATTTGGAGTTGAAGTGTCATTGGGTTATCAGTAAAAATAACGAGATCATCCGCATACAGTAATAGTCTTACAAATATATTGCCAAAGGAAACTCCACCTGGTAGATGGCTCTCAATACCGTTGATAAATAACGCGAACATCAAAGGGCTTAAAACACATCCTTGCGGCACACCTGTTCCAGATCTAAAAGATTTGGACTGTTGGTTACCACCGCATACCATTGCAGACATATCCAGTAAGAGCTGTTCATAAACCCGAATAAATTTAGTTGATAAACCCATTACTGCGAGTTTATATAACAGTGACCGTCTGTTGATAGTGTCAAATGCCGCTTCAAAATCTACAAACAGTGCATACAAAGGCTTTTTCTTATCAATAAAGCGCCTTGCTATGGTAGTGAGCGCGAAAATTTGATCCAACGTCGAGAGGTTAGCTTGAAAACCAGCTTGAAAACAACTTATCAAATTATTGAATTGCACCCAATTTGATAGCCTAAGGTATAGGATTTGAGTAAAGAGTTTTCTCAGCGAGCTTAACACCGAAATACCTCTATAACTCTCAGCTTCATTTGGGTTACCTTTCTTAAAAATTGCAGTTATCTTCGCCAAGCGAAAACTGTTGGGAAAAGTCTCTTCCCTAAACATTTTGTTTAAAAGATCTAGAATATAATCAAGAAGTTCAGGAGTTGAATTCTTATAAAATTCTATAGGAATTCCGTCCGACCCTGGAGCTTTATTGTTCTTCATTTTATGCAGACATATTAGTAACTCAGACATTGTAAAAATAGAATCTAGCTCTGGAACTAAAACGTTTGGGAGTGCAAAACTTATTGACTTTTGATTTGGGTCAGGAAGCAGAAGATTTTCAAAATATGATGCGAGCTGATCAACACTAATACTCACAAGACGTTGATTTACTGCATCCTCCCAGTACCCGAACATTACACCAGAACGACTTAGTCTCTGCAATCAATGAGCTTTTTAGCCGCATTCCTAAGATACATTTCTTTTTTAAGACTACATAAATCCTTAAAAAATTTATTTTGCTGCAGATAAAGATTTTTAAAAGCATCATTATTTGACTCCCTAAAAAGTTTTAAAAATTTGAACGATTTGTTTCTACTTTTCCTGCATTCTTCGTCATACCATTTTGATTTTGACCACGGTAAGGTGAAACGGGAGCTACAAGCAGTTGCAGACTTTCGTATTAGCTCGAACGCAGCGTTCGTCGAATCTTCTACTGAGTCATATAACTGATAGTTGGTTGAAATCATGTTGAGCCTTAAATTTTGTCTATACAATGTTCCTTTACGATCAACCCACCTAAGTTTGTTATTAAGAGGAGTATTGTCTTCATTGTGGTTATGAATATTTTGTGACGAATACTCACAGGAAACTACAATAGGTAGATGAGATGAAAAGTTAGCAGGAAACACCTCAAAATTTTTAACAATATTCATCCAAACCCCTTTTACCAAACAATAGTCAATTATAGAACATCCTTGGGCTGATATAAAAGTGAAATTTCCCTTAGCGTCTCCAATTGAAACACCATTTAATACAAAGAAACCAAAATCCTCAACCATTTCTATTAATGACTTTCCTTTCGTGTTTAAGTGTTCATCCAGCGAGATTCTTTCGAATGAAAAGTATCCACTGTTCATGATCGGGGAATTCTGAAAGTTGCTAATACGTCCATTTAAATCACCGATTAGCATTATGTTTTCGTGATTATTATTCAAAAGAAAATTCTGCAGGTCCTCAAAATCTGATTCCCATACATTATAATTAAGATAAAGTGGCACAATTTGAAAATGTTTTGAATCACACAAGATATCTATTATAATTTTGTTTTCACTATTTTTTAAACTGATCTGAAAATTTTCTTTGCTTTTATAACCGATCAGCATCCCACCACTTGCTCTACCTATTCTATTATTTCTGATAGCAGGGATAAACAGTGTTCTAAAATTTTCTAAATATTTAAGATATTGCATTTCTTTCCCTTCTTCAACAAATGTTTCTAATAAAATAATAATATCATAATTTGAAATTAGTTTAAAAAAATCAGGCATTAATAGTTTGTTTTTTAGTCCAGTAATATTATAACAAAAAATATTTAATTGAGAAAAAAAACTTTGGCAGACGGCAACTCTATCCTACATGTTGTGATGACTTGAATTTGGACCATCCAAGTTATAGATGTTTTGTCTGATAGGTGGCGCTGCAGCTGTTTGGAAGTTTATGTTTCTGCTGTCAAAAAAGCACATTGCATTATCTCCAAGCGTCGCTTTGACAAATCGAAGTTCCTCGTTTGTTTTTAATTGCAACCCGCGAAGTGACTCAAAGATGAAAATATATTTATCTATTTGTAATTTTCGTCCTTTAATAAAAATTTTTGTCGTCGGGTTAAGTGCTTGAAGTTTGGACTTAATCTCATTCAGTGTTCTCCTTTTTTTCCGGTATAGAAGTGACTGCTCTCTGTGCACAAAGATTCCAGTACCTTTTAACTTCGGTGCAGCTACAATAAGTTTGTTGGCGGTATCCTCGTCTTCCAAATTGAGTACCATTGTTGTTGTTTTATTGTGGCGGTTATTGAATTCTTGTGATTTACCCAGTGAAAATTCAGCATTTTCGTTTAGGTCAAGAAGGCCTAGACAGGTTTGTTTAGCAAATTCAAGCTTGTCTGTCTTGTTGTCTGAAGGAAAATGTATAACAACAGTTTTCCCATTAGATTTTTGCGAAAGAACTTCAAGTTGCCTTTCGAGTGTTTCACAATAGTTCTCCATAACGGCCAGGCGCTCCGAGAGTTGGATATTTTCAGACCGTAATAGCTGTATGTCTATCAATATGGCCGATACGTCATCTTTGGTAGCAATATTTTTTAAGTGTTCGCTTAAGCAATCATTAATTATTTTTTTTACTTCGTTTGCTTGCAAAGAATTTGTTGCCATTTCCAATTTTTTATCAGAGACAGTTTTTTTGAAAATAGGTGAATTTATCGGAGATAGTTGAGATGCCTTCCTCTTTGATTGCATAGAGTTGTAACCGCTAATGCACTCTTCGTGGATTCAGATTTTAAAAACTTAAATTCTCCTACCTTCTTAAGTGATGTTCAATATTCTTCAATTGTTTAGTCTAACCACTGATGATTTAATCAATTTAAACTAAAAATTACTTTTTTTTTTCTTAGCTTTTAGCAGAAATATAAATACAAAATTTAAGCACTTTCACAATAACGACTGTCTTTGTTCACTCTCACTCTCTCTTCCATTATGTGCCAAATTAAAAGCCCTTGGATTTCATTCAAATTTCAAATCAGTTTCAGTTAAATTGTCCTGGCGTGCGCATCTCTGTTGAAGCTTTATATTTTATTTTTCTTATTAAAATGAAATGTTCGGTGTGTACCAAGTCGATTGATGCAAACTGCAAAAGTAAAATATCTTGCAATGACTTCTTGGGCTGTTTTCATTTTGCGTGTGTACAATTCAATAAAGATGAATTTCAATTTTTTAAAGAAAGTGGAACAGCATTTGTTTGTGATAAATGCAGAACATTAAGACTCAGATCTCTTCTTCGTAATGAACCGTTGCAAGTTAGTAAAAAGCGAAGTGCAACAACAAATAAATAATTAACATCTCCTAGTATAATAGAGAACAATGCTGTTTCAACTGTGGCTGGGTCAGTTTCAATTGATAAGGAAGGTGAAAGTGTATACACACTACAAATGGTTTATGTAAAGTTGTCCAAGTTAGAAGAAACCAACAATCGTTTCCTTAAATCACTTAATGAATTGACATCGGAAAATGACAAACTTAAAAACAAAATTGAATTTCTTGAGAACAAGCTAAACTGGCAGCAACAGCATCTTCTAAGTAACTGCTTGGATTTAGTTGGAGTACCTAATGTTGACAGTCAAAATGCAAAGGTTAAAGCAGAATGATTTTTCCGAAAAGCTTTATCAGTTGAAGTACCTGATGAAAAAATTGTGACATGCTTCGCTAAGAAATTGCGTAGTAGGGGAGAAAGAGACGGTGGCGCAAGCCACTCTTGTAATAAATCGATTATATGTCTCAAATTCGCCGATCATTCAATGAAGAAGCAAATAATGAGGGAAAAGACGAAACACAAAAAAAAACTCAACTCCCAGGTGTTTTCTGGAGGTAGCAGCGGTAGTGGAAGCAAGGGCACTGCTATATACATAAACGATACTCTAAAAAAAATACACTCAGGCACTCTTCATGCAGGCAAAGGAGGCTAGAAAGAACAAGTGATATAAATATTTGTGGTATAAAAACAACCAAATTCTTGCGAGAAAAGAGGAGGGTGGAAATGTCATAGTTATTAAAAATTTCAATGATCTTGCACTATTTCTTTATTGCGTCATTTTAATCTAAAATATGCTTAGTCAAATTAATTCACCAAACTTTAATATCGATAACGTTTCCATCCTAGACCTAACAAATTTAGATTCCAATAATGTTTTTTCAAACGCTTCATTTTGTGATAACACTTTTTAATGTGCATCAAAATGTCAGAAGTTTAAGTGAAAACTTCTCCACTCTTGTCTCTCATCTTGATATTTTTAAGTGCATTCCAGATTTTGTTTTTGTTTCTGAGATTTGGATCTATAACTTCGAAAAAAGTGACTTTTCCTTGCCAGGTTTTAATTTTTTTGCTAACAAAAATGAAGGTTACGCGGCAGGTGGTGTTGGTTGTTTTGTAAATAACAAATATATTGATTGTGTTGTAACAGATGTGAATTTTCTTAGTGCAGATGTTCTTAAAGTTTCTTTTAAATGTAATCAAATGGCTTATGTTATTTTATGTATCTACAGACTTCATATGTTTTACGTTTCTGCATTTAGGAAGAATTTTCTGATCTTTTAGAGCGAAAAGTCAAAAAATTTAATTGTTTTGGGTGATTTTAATATAAATATATTAGAAAACACATGGACTAACTTGCTTTATAAATGAAGTAATTAGGAGTTCATCGAGAAGTTGTTTAGACCACATATATAAACGGTGATTTTTTAAGAGCTTGGTTTTTGAAAATTCAAAAAAACACAGAAACTTGTAAAAAGTGAATGAAATTTTTATTTGGATCGATAAATCAATTTCTGCCATTTACTTTTTAAAAATAATTTCACTTAAATGTTGCCCGCGGCTACGTTTCAGGTGGTCCATTCTGAAGGTCCAATTTTGGCAAACTTTTTCACACATTTCGGCCGGAATCTCACCAATGACGCGTTCAATGTTGGCTTCCAAGGCAGCAATCGTGTTTGGCTTGTCCCCATAGACAATAGACTTAACATAGCCCCACAAAAAATAGTCTAACGGGGTCAAATCACATGATCTTGGTGGCCAATTGACTGCGCAAAAACGTGAGATCAACTGCTCACCAAATTCGCCTCTCAATTGATGCATGGTTTGGCGTGCAGTGTGGCATGTGGCACCGTCCTGTTGGAACCACATGTCGACCGAGTACAATTCTTGCATTTTCGGCAAAAAAAAATCTGTTATCATCGAACGGTACCTTTCTCCATTGACCGTAACCCTGCGGCCTTCATCGTCCTTGAATAAGTACGGCCCAATGATGCCGCCTGCCCATAAACCGCACCAAACAGTGCATTTTTCGGGATGCATTGGTAGCTGCTGAATTGCCTCTGGCTGCTCTTCACTCCAAATAGCCAAAAATGAGCCTCGTCGCTGAAACGGACGTAGCTTGCGAAACACATTTTTCACAGAGCACGAATTTTGATAATAAATTTCAATAATTTGCAAACGTTGTTCAGGCGTAAGTCTATTTATGATGAAATGGCAAACAATACTGATTCGAAATGTCAAATTTTCGTGGAATTTGTCATGTGTGATCTGTCAAAAATATAAACGTCAAAAAGCAAGTAGCAAAAAAATCACCCGTTATATGGACGTTTCAATATTGACTATATTAAGTCTTGTGAGAAGTGTGTTTCCGATTTCAAAATCACCGATCACTCCATGACAGGACTTTTAATTAATACGCTAAGTAGTAAAAGCAGAAACTATTCCAGTTTATCAAGAAAAATAACGAAAGTCGATATAGCTAAGCTTAAAAATGTTCTTTTTTATGAATTTTGGGAAGGTGTCTATCGTGAAACCAACGCTTCTATTTGCTTTGAAATCTTTATTTATATTTTTAATAAGCACATTTGTGATTGTACCTCCACTTTTACATCAAAAAGGCCTTTAAGACGACTTAAGCCATGGATCACAAATAGGTTATGCAACAAAATTAAAGGTAAAAACAAGTTAAGGGTTAAATGTGCCAGGTTTCCTAACAACATTCATTTAAAATTGCAAAATATAAAAGTCTTTGTTTGCAACTTAAAAGAGAAATACCAATGTGTCGTGATAATTATTATCGTGCTCAGTTCAAGTTGGCTAAAGGAAATATGAAAAGTGAATGGTTAGTAGTTAACAAGATTCTTAATAAACCATGTTCATCCCAGAGCCCTACTGCTATACGAATAGGGGATAAAATCGTTTGTAATAAAAAGGAAATCGCTGAAGAGTTCAACAAGTATTTTACTTCTGTAGTAAGTTGTTTGCGGTCTTCCTTTAATCAAACCAATATTACCCAATGCTCTTCCCTACATAGTTATGGAACACATGTCCCGAGTAATAGTTTTGCGTTCGAACCAATTACTGCGTTTGAGTTGCTAAAATGCATTGGTTCCTTGAAGAACTCTAATTCTTGTGGATTCGATGCTATTTATTTATTGACATAGCGAAGTCCTTCGATATGGTGGAATACAATATTTTGTTAGTTAAGTTACAAAATGATGGTTTTCGTGGTTTCATACTTGAATGGTTTAGAACTTATCTTAAAAACAGAGCTCAAAGTGTTACAATTTAAGAAACTAGAAACGAAATCAAGTTAACAAATTTGGGCGTACCGCAAGGTTCTGTATTGGGTCCTATTCTCTATCTGGTTTACATTAACTCACTTTTTTGTTTAAATTTTAAGGGTGAAACCACAGCCTTTGCTGACGACGTTGGTTCTTCTTATGGCTCTAGTAGTCCCTTGGACCTAATCTGTGATATAAATTGGGACCGCAATTTATTACGGATCTGGTTTGCTGAGCATAAGCACCAAAACGAAAATTATGTTTTTTAACTTTGCTTCCAAAAATGCTTTCGATACTCAGCTCTGTTACCACGCACCTGATTGTCAACGTTTTAAGCTGATTAATTGCAATTGTCCTTTAAGTTGTTGTTCTGATTCTTTTTCGAAGAGTATCAGTTGTAGTACTAATTGTTTTTTTGTTGAGAGTGTTGATGAGTTTAAATATTTGGGACTTTGTATTGATTCTAGAAAGAGTTTTGCTTACCACAATATGGTATCGCTTGTTGGGGAGGTGTAAGTCAGAACAAAATTCAACCGCTTCTGGTCCTACAAAAATCTATTGTATGGATAATATGTCGTAAAAATCGAAGTCAACATAGTTATCCTCTGTTTGGTGATCAAAAAATTCTTCCTGTTTGTCATTTGTATTGTTTTGAAGTGTTAAAAACTTATGTATGCGGTCTGGTAATCTTAATTTCCGTATAATATCTAATTACAACCTGCGTAATAATGAAATGAATTTCGCATCTATACCTCACTTTCGTACCACAGCTTATCGTAATTTTTATTCTGTATCGTCTTGTCGTTTGTTCAATAAAATTCCACTATCAATTAGGAGCTTTACAATTCCTGGAATGTTCTCCAATTTTGTAAGGTAATGGCTTTTTTATTTAGATTATGTGATTTTAGCACTGATCTCTATAATACACTGGATAGTGTATTCACACAAAAATATCGATCCCAAAAGAAAACTGTAATAATTGCAGTGGGTCCATGTCAGTATAACAGTATAACATTTGTATAGCCAAAGTGACATTTCAATATGGTTGTTAATGCTTCAAATTAAACTAAATTAAAATTCTTCATTTTAATCAAGCAAGGGCACTTTTTTCAAAAAAAAAATATAAAATATAAAAATAAATTGTCAGCACATAAAGGAACAATGGTTAAAGTTTGACCATTGCAAGATGTAAGTACGTCTTTTTCTTAATAAAAAAAACCATAATAATGATATGTTCGATTGTTTCCAGTGTGCTTTTATCAATTTTGCTATATTGCTCTGTACAAAATGCATTCTTAGAGCTTTATTTTGAGTTCTATCCAAAAGGTTCAAATGATTTTTGGTATCTCCTGCCCAAATGTGAGAATTATATTATAGATTACAACCAGATCAGATGGGGAGTAGAATTTCTTGCATCTTTGAAAAAACCCCAAGCACTTAGCAGCGTTTTTGGCGACATCGAATATGTGGTCATTCCTCAATTGGATTTCTGTTGCACAAACCAAGGACTTAACGCTGATTATTTCTTCAATTCAAGAGCCGCTCATGGATACACGGGACGCGGGTTCTGCTTTAACGGCAGAGGACATTTTTGAAGCATTAAATTCTACGCGGTTTTGTATTTCCAATTGCACAATGGTGTCAAGATCAGAATTTAATCTTATCATACGCTACTGTTGCAGTTCCACATCCGATGAACAAAGAGGAGAATCTGAAAACGAATATGAAAAGCTTACAGTACTATCGTCCATTTGTAAAAATAAAGAACTTGTTTTATTTTCCCAACAAATGTATTGCAAAAATTTGAGCTTCATTTAATGATAATTTTTCTGCAATATGTTTTGCCTTCTTGTGACGTAGTTCATCTTCTTCGTTGTCATTTGAATCGCTATCAGTTACTGAAGCATTTCTAGATTTTCTCTTCTTTTCGTACAATCTGTCTGGTGGTCGGTAAACCAAACTTTCACTTCCACTTGCTTCTCCCATACCATCGTCACCATATTCTTTACAATTATCTGCATCACTGTTTACCAAATTTTTAAATCTTATCTGGATCCGGCAACCATGAAAATTCCACCTCTGTTGATCGTCTTCATCACTACCAAAGTCGTCGACTTCATCTTCATCTCCGACATTCTTGCTTTTTGATTTTTTGTTTTGAACCTTGTGCTTGGCTTTGACAATTTCCTTGAAACGTTTCTTATCGAATTGATTTTCTTCACGAATGAACTTCTTTGTAGTTTCAATATCAATTCCTCCCTCGTCTTGGTTGATGTAATCAATTGCGAGATCCGATTGTAATTTTTTTCTTGTGTCGAGTACTTCGGTTCCGTCTTCATTGAACTCAACTTTGTGTTGGCTGCAGTAAGTTCAGCGAGGACTTTCTCATCATCAACTTTGGTGTCGCCATTATCGTTTGGTCTTAAATAAATCTTCGGCGTCGGAATTGTCACTGTAAGCTTTTACAATGGGCTTTATGACGAGCCTTCCTTCCTGCCCGATGGATGTACTGCGTGACATCTTCATGATAATCCAATTGAATTACCAAATTTCCGGTAGAAAAGTCGAAACCACGTGAGGTGATATCGGTTGCAAACAACACCATATTACCTTTCCGGCAAAACTGCTGACATATAGCAACTCTGCGATCCTGATGGAGTGTCCCATACAGTGCCAGTAGACTTGTTCCAGGATGCAAATTATAAAAGATTTTGTAAATGTACTTAATCTGTTTGCAACAATTGTTTGCTCAAATTCCATATCGAGACAAGGATCAGCTTCATCAGGAACCAAAACTTGCATTGTTGAAACATCGAACAGTGGATTTTCATTCATGTGTTGCAATTAGCGTCTAGGTGTGCACATTTTAATGTTACACTGGTCCATTCTTTTTTCTCGAACTTTAAATTTTTTTCCTCCAATAATTAAACCAGCGGAAAAATCATGATACGCTCCGACCTTTTTGAGCGTCTCACAGATTTGGTATGCCAATTCCTCAATTTGGGCAAATGATTATAGCACCTATTCCATCTAACCAGGTCCATTTTTCTGATGAATAAGTTCTCAATCACCTTGAAAATTTAAAAAGATTAAACAAAAATGTTTCAATTTTTATTATTTCTTTCTTACTTTATTCTGAATTGTATTGTTTGTAGTTCTTATATTGAAACTGACAATCAAAATAAATTGTTTGTCAATTTTTAGTTTGTTTTTAAAAAAGGAGTGAAATCTGTCTCTTTCTTTCTTTTTATAAAAAAAACGAGATAGACAATTGCATTGGTGCTACTATCAAATTCAATTGGAGTCAAAAAAAACTGTTATACTTTGTATGGAATACACTATCCAGTGTATTATAGAGATCAGTGGATTTTAGAATCTCTTCCATCTGGCACTTTGACTTAATATTTAATATTAAAAAATGAATTTAATGTTATTTTTGCATCTACGTTTTTGTACTATTAGTATTATTATATCTTATGTATCAATCCATTTGAATTATTCCGTCGAATTTCATAATGTTTTTCATTTAACTATACTGGAATTTTGTGATTTATTTTATAGTTTCTAAGGGTCACCCCACCGTAATTCTATTACATTTATTAATATGTTAAAAGTAAATAAATTGAAGTGGCATTTGACACTATTTTTTTGTACTTAGTTATTTAAAAAATACAAAATGTCATTAACTTTTCTACATTTATTTAAGCTATATCTTGTAAATTTTCTACCTGAATTTTATGTGGAAATAAACAAACAATCAAATCAAAAAAAAAAGGTGGCTATGTTCATACCTTTCTGGTAGAGTTCAATACGTTCGTATTAATAATATCCTTTCTGATCCAGGGGTAGTTACTTCTGGCGTTCCCCAAGGTAGCCATTTAGGACAACTTCTGCTCTTAATTTCTATAAATGACATCCCAAAACTTCTAAAAAACTGTCTTTGTCTCATGTATGCTGACGATTTAAAATTGTTTTTGAGCATAAAAACCATTTCCGACTGCATTAATTAATCTGCAGAATGATCTGTCAAAATTATCCACTTGGTGTAATAATAATGATCTTTATCTCAATGTTTCCAAATGTCAATATATGAATTTTTAAAGAGGTGGCTCATCAATCATCTATTCCTATAATATTGAAGGAATCTCTTTGTCAAGAGTTACAGAAAAAAAGGATATAGGAGTCACCTTCGATCTTAAATTTTCTTTTGCAAGTCATGTTGATTTTGTGGTTGCGAAAGCCAGCTCTATGCTTGGATTTATTTCCAGAAATTCGAGAGAATTTTGTGACCCTTTTACCCTACGAACACTTTATTTTTGTTGTTAGATCAGTTTTAGAGTATTGTTGTACCATATGGAATTTAATATATGCAGTTTATACTACAAGAATTGAATGCAGAAACGTTTTACAAGGATAGCTATGAGGATCTTGCATTGGAATATCGATATGCCTTCTTATAACACAAGGTGTTTACTATTGGGCATACAAACTTTAGAATCGCGGCGGAAATAAGGCGGAAAGAAGCCGTTGAAAAGTACAGATTAAGACCTATCCTATAAATATGGTTGGAGCCACATAATAAAATGCGCGCTAAATCCTAGCTTCTTTAATTTGAATAACAAAACTCAATGTGAGAATCTATCAAACGCCTTACTAAAGGCGGACACAATCTATTTGTTTTTTTTGTTTTTAAAAAGTCAATACAATTATCCACCAATTCAACTAAAAAAGTTACTGTAGATCGGTCTCTTGTAAATCCATGTTGATTTGAAACAATAATTGATTTAACATAAAATCACAGTGATTCACAAATATAGCTTCGAATAGTTTAGGAATGACCGATAATCTAGCTTTCGTCTTTTTTACCTTTCTTGTGAAGAGGGAAGGACAAAGACAGGAGCAAGTGACTGACACAGATTTTCAACATAGTAGAAGGTATACCATCAGCGCCTGGTACACAACTATCGTCAAGATTAGATATAAAATTTACAATTTCGTCAGTATTAATATTAAAGTTTATGTCAGTCAAGTAAGTAAATGGTTTTAAAAGATCAACGCTTTAAGCCTTTTAGTCAAATGTATCACAGTTCGAAATATCACAGTTTAAAATATCACAATTGTGTGTTATTATTAATTACATTACGGTACATTATAAATTACAATAATGAATATAAACCAAAAAAATAATATAAGTTAACTTAAAATAAGTAGATGATAATATAAGAAAAGTAAGGACGATGACAGTAAAGAGAGAAAATAGAAGATAGAAGACAGAAATATTAAGACAAATTAAGAAAAAATTGTTGCAGAATTTTAATAAATGCTGCAATGCATTTTTTTTTAATTTGCTTGCACTAACTATCAGTTTAACCATTGTGGGGTCGAGTTCTAAAGTCTGATGGCATGAATGAAAAAGAGGCGGGAAGAGTTTAAATAATTAAAAGGGGGTATAATAATATTTTTTGTTCTGGTATCCTGGTGATCTGCTATTAATAAGTCTGTGCATAAATTGATAACATCTAACGTTCAATGCAGTTGGATGTTGTAGGAACTAAGGGCCTCGAGCTGTATCTTTTCCAACACATCAAGTGTTTACATTACCTCCAAGTTGGTAGCCGCCGGATACTGGTCTTGACTTTATGTCATGACTTGCTAAACTTGTAAGTGCGAATGTTGATCACGGAAAAATTGCAACATTAAACCCATGCCCTACAGATTGGAGGTTAGTGCGTTGAGCTAACTACCCGACCATATATAAATATTGTTATGAGAGACACGCGAAAAGCCTCGGATAATGACCCCCCTCAAATGACAACCAGACCCGGAACGAAAAGGACACTATATGACAGGTGCTACGCAAAAACTTGAATCTGTCCCCTCGCGGTACAAGGCAGACATTACCGCAATCCAGGAGAGACGATGGATAGGATCAGGAATAACGAAAAGAAAATATTGCAACATTTATTACAGCTGTCATAAAAGAATGCACATGTTGGGATGCGGATTCGTCGTGGGAACAGTCGATCTCGTACTGTGGAGGTGTTAAGACGTTTTCGACTCCCCAGTTTTTTCCAAGTAGTATATCGTGTGTGTGATTAAGATGCAATTTAATTCAGTATTCATCAAGTAGTGCAGTAGCTCAGAGATAGAGTGGCGGTGTTAAGACGTTTTCGGCTTCCCAGTTTTTTCCAAGTAGTATATCGTGTGTGTGATTAAGTTTCAATTTAATTCAGTATTCTTCAAGTAGTGCAGTAGCACAGAGATAGAGTGGCGGACCGTGAATCCAGGGATCACGAGTTCGATTCCCACCAGGGTATTAAAAAGTTGGAAGCTTTTTTTCACAACCGGGAGGTTGAGAATTTTATTCTATGGGAAAACCAGATAAGGAGGAGGAGTCGAGGCACTGGGCATCGAAAGGTGTCCTAGGGCAAATGAGGCCAGCGATGGCATCAGCTGAGGGAACATCGAAAGATGTTTCCCTTACAAGCAGTGACTCTGTTCCAACGGCGTCATCTGCTATAACAACGGCAGCAGCATCCGATATATATGCGAAGCGCAGAAAAAGGATCAAGTTCGCGCCAGATTTGGTAAAGAGGAGATCCACGGTCAGCGCAGCAAAGCTGCCAGCTGGGGTGAAGACGTCGGATACAGATGAGACGTCAGAGGCAGCGAAAAACCAACTTGACACGTCACCCTAGGATAAAGAGGAGGGTATCGAATACATGTCTGAGGAAGCAGAAGGGCACTTCACGATGGGCGATAGTACTGCCTTCGTGAATGACTCCACGTCAGAGGCGTATTGCACGTCTCAAGCCCGAATTACAGCCCATTATACAAGCCCTGAAAGACAAACAGGAAGCTCGGAGACAAAAGGAGAAGGAAGCCCTAGAAGGCAAAAAGTCGCTACAGGCGCAGCAGCAACACCAACGACAACAACAACAACAACATCAAAACCAACAGCAGCAAAAGGTGCCACCCATCAACACATACAAGATGGAGTTAGAGGATACCATAAATCTGTGTGAGTCGGACATAGGTCAGAACTTTACCATTAAGCGTTTAAATAAAGATAGACATGCTATCCACTGCTTCACAGTGGAGCAGCACACAAAAATAAAGACACGGCTCAAAGAATCCACAACTGAATCCTTTAGTTTCACCCCTAAGGGCAAAAAGTTGCAAACGGTCCTCTTAAAGGCCATAGATTCCTGCACGGAACCACAGGTGCTCTTAAATGAGCTCCGCCAAAAAGCGAGCGACGATCTCGAGTTTATAGGGGTCAAGCCGTTCGCCACAGTTTGAGCTAGGCGGGAGAAGCGGAATCTTCCCTTCTTCCTTGTTCAGCTTTCACCCAGCAGGAAACTGGATAGTTTGAGGAGTATTTCCGTCCTCAACTACCAGGTTGTAATTTGAGACAAATTAAAAAGGCGCGGCGACATGCTTCAATTCATGCGCTGCCAAAGGTTCGGCCACGCCGCAGCAAACTGCGAAATGCAGTCACGCTGCGTTAAGTGTGGAGATAACCACAATGCAGATGAATGCAATTTAGGGAAGGAACGGGTCGAAGATAGGACCCAGCTCAAATGTGCACTCTGCCGAGGCGACGGACACCCCGCTAATTATCGGGGATGCCCGACGTTTCAGCTAATGAAATATAATAAAGAAGCAAAACGTCGAGATGGATAATGCAAGTCGCGCGGCATATAGAGGGCAAGTAACTCGGGTTGTTAATAGTGCAAATGAATTCTTGCGAACTTCTGAATCCATTCCCACTTCCACAAACGAAGAAAGTTGGGATACCATTGAAGAAGATATTTTGGTGTTTCTCAATCGCTTACAAGTAGCAATGGACGGTCTTATAAAAGCCAATAACGAATTTGTGAGTAGTAGCAATCCAAATACAGTACAAAAGGACATGGAATTAACTATTGAGTATGAGGACAAAGCCACCTCCATAATCACGCGGTTATATCAACGGCTCGAACGGTTAAAACTCTTGATAAATACTAACGGTTCGACATCACATAACGTTACTACCGCTACTAACGCTTCTTTTTCAAATGAGCATAATAACGGGGTTCGATTGCCCAAATAACTTCTCAAATCATTTTCGGGTGATTTTAAAGAATGGCTTTCCTTTTGGGAGCAATTTAAAACAGCAGTACACGATAATGTATCCTTATCTGGCGCTGATAAATTTAATTATCTTCAGTCCACCGTAAAGGGAAAGGCCGGTGACGTGATTGCCGGATTCACACCAAGTGGTAGTTGCTATGATGGTGCTTTAGCCTTACTTCAAGAAGAATTCGGGAACGCGGATAAATTAATCGATAAAAATATGAACGAACTAATGACCATTTCAGTGCTAAGCTCAAAGGATGATATTCGTGGCTTGAGCAACATTTACAACACCGTAACGTCTTCGATACGATCATTAAGAGCACTTAGTATACCTCCGAGAAATTATGCAATTATGCTTAAGTCCAAATTATTGAATTGCCTACAAAAAGAACTTTACATTTCGTTCTCAAGGTCAGTTTTGTCAAGAAGAAACCCGTGAGTCACCTATAGAAATAGGTAATATTTCTTGAAAACTCGATTGACGAAAGAGGGGTCATTAATCAAAGGAGGCAAATCAAACAAATTTCTACGGCAGCTGGTCTGCTTACAGCTTCTAACTCTCTACCAGCATGTTTCTTTTGTAAGTCGGTTTCGCACGGCACAAGAGAATGTGATGGTAAACAAACTGTCGCACAAAGAAAAAACCTACTAAAACAAAATAATCAATGCTTTCGATGCACTACTAAAGGGCATTCTTCTAAACGGTGTTATATAAGAAATCTTAAATGTAGTACTTGCGGGGTAAGGCATGCAAAGTGGATGTGCGATCCATACTATCAGCAAAAACAATTGACCAAATCGGACGGTAGTGCGTGCGGTACCAAAGCTCTTAATTTGTACGCGTCTGTGAGAAAAGAAAATCCGTCAAATGTTTTTTTGCAAACGGCATCGATATTCGCATTAAATACAAAACAAAATCTCAGCGTTTACATACGGCTAATAATAGATGGTGGTAGCCAAATGACATTTATTAAAGAATCCATCGCGGAAAAACTTTGTTTACCCGTTGTTGGCTCGCGAAATGTCTCCGTCATTCCATTTGGAACAGGTAAACAACAATCAGCACCGATGAAAAATTATAAAATTGTCGAACTAATTTTAAAGGGTCAGTACGGTGAAAAGATGTTAAAAATGAATGCCATTGTTGTGCCTACAATTTGCTTGGGTGTATTAAGCATTCCTGCAGGAAAATGTATCGAAAATTTTAACCTTGTCTTAGCTGATGGCTGTCCTTTTGACTGTCAACCAGAAGACTGTATTACAATATTAATCGGTGCAGACAATTATTGGCGTGTTGTTTCGGGAAATAACATTCGCATCAACGAAGCCCTAATGGCTGTTGATACATTGTTCGGGTGGACGTTACAAGGTCCTGCTAATAATCGTTGTTCGAATTCTCAGTCCTCTTACGCGAATATTTTTCTAGTTAACGCATTTGACGAAAAAACATTTTGGCATCTTGAATCCATCGGTATAAAACCAATACGAAACGAAAGTGATTCATTTACTGAAGATTATATCAACAAATGCAATATGAAAGGTGCCACTCGGTACGAGGCTAGCTTGCCATGGAAGGACGAGCGCAGTGTTTTGGAATCTAATCGAACAATCCTTAGTAAAACGTCTTTCCAGAACACGTACAGATCTATTGAGGTACGACAAGGCGATAAGGGAACTAATTTTGAGTGGAGTAGCTGAAATTGTCGAAGGCCAAGTTGAACCAGAAAATCTTCGAATGTATTACATGCCTTATCGAGGCGTTTATCGAGAAGACAATAAGACTTCGAAGCTGCGCATAGTTTTTGACGCCTCAGCACAGGAGGAAAATTCTGTATCGCTCAATGACTGTCTAAGCTCTGGTTCTAATTTAAAGCCTGATTTATTAATGATTCTTCTTAATTCCAGAACCGGTTGATTGCTTTGGTTGCAGACATTGAAAAGGCCTTTCTTCAAATTTCCTTGAATGAAAATGATCGCGAATGTCATGGTTTTTTTTTGGTTTCAAAGCGACATTAGTGACACCTTTAATCTTCCTGAAACGACAATTTTCCGAATGAATCGCGTAACGTTTGGAGTGACATCGAGTCCATTCATGGTGACAGCTACTTTAAGAAAACATTTGCAGTCTGAATGTTCAAAATACCCCGAGGTTTGTCAGGTTTTGAAAAAAAGCTATTATGTTGACGATTTTGTGATGAGTGTAGACGACGAAAATTTCGCAAATAAAGTTTACTCGAAGTCAAAGAACATTTTCGATGGAGCTTCGATGAAATTGCGGAAATGGAATACTAATCATCGTTTCCTGAAAGAGTGAGGTACCACCTGTTCGGCAGAAAGTATTGGGTGTCCTTTGGTACATTCATATAGATGAACTTGGTGTGGACATAGATCCTGTGTTAAATTCAGTCGCTTCTTTGAAAACGAAACCAACAAAACGGAGCATATTGCAGGTAATATCACGCTTTTACGATCCCTAGGGGCTTAAGCCCATTTATAATTAATTTTAAAATATTGTTCCAAATGATTTGGAGACGGAAAATAGCATGGGATCAGGAGCTACCTACTGACATTTTGAAAACGTTCTACTCCTTTTATGACGGTATTGCTGCCTAGAAGGAAGTTTTGATATCAAGGTGCGTTTTCGATGGAGGAGATATCGAACATAGAGCTTCATCTTTTTGCAGACGCAAGTAAAAGTGGTTACGGAGCGGTGGCATTTGTGAGAGCTACAAACGGTAAGAATTAAGTAACTGTACGATTTCTTTGCGCAAAAAATAGAGTGGCACCCTTAAGAGTTGGACAAATTTTCAGAATTGGCTCTACCAAAACTGGAACTTACCGCAGGTTTTATAGCAGCAAGGCTTTGCTCATGTGTTTTAAAGAATGTCAAGGTCTCATTTAGTCGCGTTTGTCTTTGGACGGATTCAAAGACAACACTTTGCTGGATTACAAACCTGTCGCAAAAAGGTGGATGCCCTACGTTGAAAACAGAGTGAATGAAATTCAAAAACTGACGGTTGGATTTGAATGGTGTCACTGTCCTGGCAAGGACAATCCTGCTGATCTGCTGACTCGCGGCGTGACATCATCGCTTTAAGCAGGTTCAGACCCATGGTTGCATGGACCTTTTTGGTTGAGTAGGGAATCAAAAACTTGGCCTTGTGGAAATTGTCATAACGATATCTGTTTCTCGTTGCTTGCTTTACATGTAACGACCGGTGATACGGACAAAAACGATGCGTTACCTGTTCAACCTGTGGAACCCCTTTTAATAACTGAGGAATATAGCACTTGGAAACGACTTCTGAGTGTGACTTCATTAGTAATCCATGCTAAACCGTTTTTAAAAAATAAGATTTTTGAAGCGAAATTCCAAGGTGCCAAAGTAAGCATGGTAAAAGTTACTGACGATAGATCAACGAGCTGTGTAATAACTGCAGAAGAACTGGAAGCTGCGAGGATTATTGGATAACACATATCCAACAAAACGGATAACACATATCCAACAAAACGAATTTTGTGAAGAAGTTAAGGCGATTAAAAAAGGTAAAAAGTAAATAATAACTCAGATTTATATTCCTTAATCCAATTATCGAAAATGGTATCCTGCGAGTTCCCATTAGACTTGGGGAAGGAGGCATAACAGCCTTTCCTATAATTTTACCCAAAGGAGCTTATAGCTTATGTGACCAAGCTTATAGTAACCAAATGTTACATAGTGGGACAGGACTACCCTTGCTGAATTGAGGAAGCGATTCTGGATCAAAAGAGGAGCACAACTGGTAAAATCGGTTATATCAAAATGCGAAGTCTGCATTAGACTAATGGCTTCACTGGGTTCAGAGCCTATTGCTCCTCTTCCAACAGACAGAATGCTAACTTCAAAACCCTTCGAGACGACAGGTATAGATTATGCTGTGCCTTTGTATATCAGAAATGCTGCTACGAATGGCTCCTCAATGAAGGTGTGTATTCTGCTTTTTACGTGTGACGCCATCCGAGCTGTACATTTGGACCTAGTGACAGATCTAACGACCGAATGCTGCCTGCTTGCGTTAAGAAGATTTTTCGCCCGAAGGGGCAAGCCCAGAATAATTTATTCTGACAACTCCAAGACCTTTAAATGTGCCTCAAAGGAGTTGAATGTGTTAAATAATATAGTGGTTTCGGAGTTGGTCCAAGGATTCGTGAATAGTGAAGGCATTCGATGGAAGTTCATCCCCGAAAGAGCGGCCTAGTGGGGAGGATTTTGGTAGCGCCTTGTCCGTTGCGTGAAGGTTGTTCTCAAGCTGACGATTGGGCGTGCAGTACTCAACTTTGAAGATCTTCGAACACTTCTCATTGAAGTGGAAAGCGTTATTAATGCCAGACTTTTAGCATATATTTCAGATGGTCCCAAGGACATTAGTCCATTAACTCCTTTACATTCTTTTAGCTTACTTACTTATGTGGCGCTACAGTTCGGGACGAACCTGGGCCTCAACCAACATGCCTCCCCAGCTAGCTCGGTCTTTGGCTAGCTGCCTCCAGTTACGCACTCCAAGTTGGTTGAGGTCATCTTCCACTTGAGCGCACCACCTTAGGCGAGATCTTCCTTAACTGCTTCTTCCCTCTGGGCTGGAATCGAAGATCCTGCGAGCCGGAGCATTGTTGTCCATACGCTCTATATGACCTAACCATCTTAAACGTGATATACGTATTTTTTGTACCAGGTCAATGTCGCTGTACAGCTCGTATAGTTCGTGGTTGAACCTTCTCCTCCAAAGCTCCTTAACGCAGATAGGGCCGAAAATCTTGCGAAGAACCTTACGCTCGAAACGACTAAGGATATCTTCATCCACTTTCGATAGAGTCCATGTCTCCGCGCCAAAGAGCAGGACTGGGATGATTAGTCTTATAAGGAGTCTACTTTGTTTTTCGAGAGAGGGCTTTACTACTCAATTGCCTCCCTAGCCCATAGGAACAGCAATTGGCAAGAGTTATTCTTCGCTTTATTTCTAACGAGATGTTGTTGTTAGATGTTATAGCGGATCCGAGGTAGACAAAGTCCCTAACTACCTCAAAGTTGTACCTGTCTATTGTGACGTTTTGTCCAATCCGCCGGTGTTGTGCGTCCCTTTTTGTGGACAGCAGGTACTTCGTTTTGGCCTCATTGACTGCTAGTCCCATCTTAGCCACTTCAGCTTCAATGTTAGCAAACGCTCCAGTGACAGCTCGCTGGGTTCTGCCAATGATGTCTATGTCATCAGCGTATGCTAACAATTGCACAGACTTGAAAACAGTAGAGTTAACTTGGGAATTTCTTACAATTTTTTCAAGTATTAAGTTGAAGAAATCGCACTAAGGCATATCACCTTGTCGGAATCCTTTCTTGACATCAAAAGCTTTTGTGAGGTCAGTAGCAACCTTGACGGATCAGTGCGAGTTCTCCATCGTCATCCTACACAGTCGGATGAGTTTTGTGGGGATGCCAAAACCAGACATGGCTCTGTATAGCTCGTCTCTATAAATGCTATCGTACGCGGCCTTAAAATCGATAAAGAAATGGTTGGTATCGATTTGGAGCTCTTGGGTAGTTTCCAAAATCTGCCGTAGCGTGAACATTTGACTTTCCTGGCCTGAAACCGCAGTGATAGGGTCCAATCAGGTTGCTGACAAATGGTTTCAGGCGTTCACATAATACAGCCGAAAGGATCTTGTACGCGATATTCAGGAGACTTATTCCTCTATAGTTGGCGTAGTTTAGAGGGTCTCCTTTTTAGTGG
Source organism: Philhelius pedissequus (assembly GCA_910595825.1). NCBI lineage: Eukaryota > Metazoa > Arthropoda > Insecta > Diptera > Syrphidae > Philhelius > Philhelius pedissequus. The sequence goes on from OU343160.1 coordinate 239,265,032, forward strand.
ATCGGGCAAACGATGCTGAGGTTCCATTCATCAGGCATACTTTCTTCTGAGCAGACTGTAGAGATGAGTTGGTGTATGTACTGTACCAGGTCATCTCCGGCTGCTTTAAAGAGTTCGGCGGGTAGTCCGTCGGGGCCAGCAGCTTTGTTGTTCTTTAGTTTGGATATTGCTATCCTCACTTCATTTTGTTGAGGTGGACGGAAGTTTTGTGTGTTATCGTCCATGTTGAATGGTTCATTCCGCCTGACAGCGGGATTTTGGACTTCGGCTTGCTGAGCGAACAATTCGAACGCTTACTGAACGTGCAAGGTGTTACAAGATGAATGATCTTCCTAAGAAATTTTGGGCAGAAGCAATGGCAACGGCGACTTATTTAAAAAATCGTTCTATTTCTCGTGAGTTGGATGACAAAACTACTATTGAAATTTGGACAGGAATGAAACCGAATTTAAGTCATTTGCGAACCTTTGGATCACATGCAATAGTACATGTTCCTGATGTGAAACGAAAAAAATTTGATGCTTAATCAGAGGAACTGATCTTCATAGGATATTGGGAGGGAACTAAAGGATATCGAGTTTATGACCTTCGGGTTATCGCGCAATAAATAGCCGAGATGTAGTCTTTCTGGATAAAGATAAATTGCCAGATTCAACTAACAAAACAAAGCGAGCATTATATGATAATTCGGACTCTGATGAAGATAATTCTGCCATAATTGATGTTAAAGGTGCAAATGATCAAGTGACACGAGTTAATCTGGAAAGTAATGCTTTGAATCTATCTGGAGTTGAAACTGATAGCGTTCATGTTACTGATGTCGAAATAGGTGACACTGAATCAGAATGTGATGAAAAAGATGAACCACCAACATCGGCTAGAGAACCTAAGAAGAGACAATTTCCTGGCTGTATATCGTATTTGGCTTCAGACAATATTGAACAGACATTATCAGTTAAAGAAGCTATGAGAAGTTCAAATTGTGAAGAATGGAAGATTGCAATGAATGAAGAATATCAATCGTTATTGGACAACCATACTTGGGAGTTGGAAGAATTGCCAAATGATAGGAAAACCATAAATTCAAAATGGGTTTTTAAAGTCAAAACCGACATAAATAAATAAGACACGGTAATTCTCTCCGCATTAGTTCAGTCGCCATCCCTGGAGATAAAATCTGAGACAACAACCACCGTCTCAATACATCGCGCCACACATCTTTCATATCCTTCTTTCTCTTCTTTCACCGGATGCCCGCGCTGCAGCGCTGTGTTAAAAACATATAAAGGGTATTCATAATCCCTTGAACGCGTGCAGTTATAAAAAAAAAAATCAAATGGGGTAGTTGTTCGATAAAAGGCAAGACTGGTGGCCAAAGGGTGCAGTCAACGACCTGGAATCGATTATGAAGAAACTTTTTCTCCAGTGGTTAGATATTCATCGATACGACTTCTCATTGCTCTTGCTTCAAAATTTAATCTTGAGATTGATCAAATGGATGCAATTACAGCCTTCTTACAGGATGATGTCAAAGAATATGTCTACATGACACAACCAGAAAGTTTTAAAGATGAAGCGGGCGATTCTGCTTACTAACGAAGGCAATATATGGATTGAAGCAAGCTAGTCGTCAATGGAATGCTAAACTGAACGATGCCATGCTCAAATCTGGATACAAGCGTTGCAAAACAGATGCATGCATATATTTTCGAATAGAGAAAAAGAGTATGGTTTTTGTTGCAGTATACGTAGACGATTTTCCGATTTTTTCACATAATAATTCATGGAAAAATCAACTTAAATCTAATCTTAAAAAAAACTTTAACATGAAAGATCTTGGTCAAGCTAGAAGCTGTATTGGAATGGAAATCACTAGGGATCGTAAGAGTAGAACCATTACATTAGACCAGAAGAAATATACTGAACAAATTCTTGAACGATTTGGTATGTCTGATTGCCATCCAATTCAATAAAAATATTCAAACTGTCCACAACTAAATTGGTTTCTGAACTTTATTTCTGGAACACACGCAATTCTTCTACAGAAGCAAGTTTAGACAATCAATCAGAGATACTAACATGGAAAGCAATGAGTATATTCCCAATAGCTCGAAACTTTTAGATATTCGCGTGACTAATCCTAAACACACTGTTTCTTTCGCACTGATTAGGCCAATGAACAAATTAAAAGCACACATTGCCAAGGTTAATAAAGATTCCTGTGTAGATTGTAATGGTAAACATTCCTTATGCGTTTGTTCTTCGTTTTTGCATCACTTTTAAATAGAATTCAAATTATATGAACTAATAAGGCATGCTTTAATTGCTTGTCTATTTTTCATACTACACATCAGTGCAAAGGCGTTTTCATGCAACCATTGCAAAACCGACATCATACACTTTTGCATTTGCAAACATCGATTGAATTAACTTCTGAACCAAGTCAAAACTTGAGTTCCAATTCTAAATAATAAAATAAATGTAAATACAGATGTACAACTAAACAATATACAGTCCACTTCTGAATCAAATTCTCAGACCGCAAATTCTTACTTTTTTACTTTTCGAAATCAACAAAACCAACTCTTTTAGCCACAGGATTAGTTAGTGTTTTCTCGTTGTACAAAATAAACTCTCCGAGTATAATAGAACCTGGATCAGAAATTACTTTATAAAGGCGGGTGGCTCAATCGATCTCGAACTGTGGAATTGTTCACTCGTCTTCGGCTTTCGCAGCAATTCCAAGTAAATATCGGGTGTGATTTGAAGGATAAATTTAAACAGTGACCGTAGTGCGGAGGGTTACAAGTTCGAGTCCCAGCCGGGCATAAAAATACTTAAAGCTTTTTTTCATAATCGAGAAGTGGAAAATTTTATTGTTTGGGAAAACGAGCAAAGGAGGAGGAGCCTAAGTACTGGGTCATCGAAAGGTGTCCTAGACCCAATAAGACCTGCGATGGCATTGTCAGCTGAGGGAACATCGAAAGATGTTCCTGTTAAGGCAACAACAGCTGCAGAAGAAATTGCAACAACGGCAACATCAGCTGATATGGCTATGAGAAGAAGAAAGAGGATAAAGTGTGTGCCGAATCTGGAGAAGCAGCGCACTAAAACCACTTCAGATGAGCTGCCTGCTGGAGTGAAGAAGATGTCGGCCAAAGATATAATGTCAGCGGCAGCAATCATCCAAGAACAACTGAACACGTCGCCCTCGGACAATGAAGAGGGCATTGACTATATGTCAGAGGGTGGAGAAGGCCACTATACCACGGGCGATAGTAATGCCCTTGTAAACATCTCCTTATCAGAGGCGTCATCTGAGGAAGATAATAATGAGGAGCAATGGAGGCAAAATCCAAAGCATTAAAAACCAAATGGAGCCTCTAATACTCGCCTTTAAACCAAACGAGAGACGCGCCGAGCAAGAGAAAAGAAAGGGCTCGAAGAAAAAATGTCGCTATAGCGGCAGCAGTTTGTAGCACAACAGCAACAACAAGAACTGCAGCAAAATGAACAGCTACAAAAACAACAGCCACAGCAGTAGCCGAAACAACAACGGCAACAACAACACCAGCAGCCAAAACAACAGCAGCCGCCACAATCGCAGCAGAAACAACAGAAGCAGAATCAACAGCAGAATCAGCAGCAGAAACCACAGCCGCTGATTAATAAAAAAATGAAAAGGTGCCACCCATATATACGTACAAAATGGAGCTTCAGCATACCATAAATCTGTGTAAGTCGGCCATAGGTCAAAATTTTATTATTAAGCGTTTAAGTAAAGATAGACATGCTATACACTGCTCCACAGTGGAGCAACACAGAAAAATAAAAGGTTCGGCCATGTCGTCAGGAAGGGGTAGCACGGTACAGCCTACACCAAAGGTAGCCCAACAGGCCCCCGTGCCTAAGGCACCGGCGGCACAGGCGGATATTATGGGCATTCTACTGGCCATCCAGGGCCAGTTGACTGTCCTTCAAAACCAGATCAGCGAGCAGGCGACTAAGGTGGATCATCTCTACTCTGTTTTGCCGAGCTTAACTCAACTTAGAGGTTAAGGGCGCGCTGCCGGAGAAGCCCTTTAAGATCCTAGCTGTCAACGTTAATTCACTGGTTAGGACCGAACGTAGAGCGAATTGTTTCAATTGCTTAAAGACATAAGTCCAGATGTGTTTATGGCTAGCGAAACTAAGCTTAACCAGAAACATAAATTGACTAACAACAATTACAATATCGTAAGAAGATACCGACCCAACTCCACTCAAGGAGGAGGCGTCGCAATCTTTATACGTAAAGGCATTAGTCATAAGGTAATATATAATAGTGATGTGCGAAAATTGCGGATGTTAGAGGCATGCATCATATGCATTCATCTCCAACAGGGGAAGCGAATGTATGTGATCGCTGCATATGTACCGGAAACACCTCAGCCCACTCAGTTTATAACAGAGTTTGAAAAGCTTTTTGAATGGTTAAGACTGGGCTCGGAAGAGAACTTTTACATATTGGCTGGTGATTTAAACGCCAAACACACAGATTGGGGAAATCAAATACAAAATCATCGAGGTAACCATCTGTATGATTGGATGGGTTGATACAACCATTCAAATTCTTGCTACAGACAGGCCATCGTTTTCAAGAAGCGGTGTCTATCTGGATCTATTGCTGAAAGACGCAAGACTAACAATTCCGGAACTCTCGGTCAACGGCCAAGAAATTGTATACGAACGATCGAGTACGACAGTGACCACTGCGGACTCGCCGCCGTAATACAACTTCCGAACGAGCTTATGGAGATGGAGGACTATGTACCTGTACATACTTACAATTACAGCAAGATGAGCTGCCCACGCTTCTCCAACGTCTTATTGAGCGAATTACGTTCGAATGGTATATCCCCACCAAATGATAGGAACTTAATAAATACTGAAATCGACAAAAACTTAGAACAAAGTGACGAAACAATTCAACGAACAATGAACAGGACAATGCCGAACTACAAAGAACGTAACACAACCGACATGTATCGTAACGCGACAGTTGACGCACTACACAGACAAAAAAGTGGATCACTGACAAGACTAAAACGCTTGTACAGACGGTTTACTGACTCACGAGATCTGGAGATTAGGCCACTGAAGTCGTCCATCAAAAACATCAACCAATTGATCAGAGAAAATTATAGGCTGTCGATTAGTTTGTTTTGGGGCCGTGAACGCTACCGACCCGAGTATGTTCCCACAAATTAATAAGATATTCAGAAGGAAAGATCAAAACGACCTTCCGTGTCTTAGGCTTCAGAGGACGACACGTACGAGACGTACTTCTGACAGTACGCATACACCCAGATGACGCCGTCTTGTACGATGACCTCTTCATAACCGAAGATCCCCAAGAGAAGGTGGAGGCTGTGGGGGCTGCTTTCCAGCAAGTGTACAAGGTGAATGCTAGAATTTGCCCGAATCATGACCTGGAGAGCAGAGCTCTGGTTCAAGCAGTGCCGATCTGAGGACCTTGGTTTTACCGGGTTTAATGATGAAAATTTGGCAAACGCCATAATCGCCTAGCGAAATGGTCCCCAGTCCCTATTAATCTCGAAGATTGAGCTCCATCTCATCTTTGATTCATTAAAGAAATCAGCAGGAGTCGATGGTATATCCAACGTTGTACTACGACATTTGCCTCAGGAAGCAGTTGGCATTTATACCACACTGTTTAACAACGCGCTGAATAATACATATTATCCAATGCGGTGGAAGACAACAGTGATACATCCTCTCCCTAAAAAGGGAAAGGACAACTACAATCTGGCGAATCTTCGGTCGATAAGTCTTCTTCCGAGTATCAGCAAGGTATTTAAAAAGGTTATTAATAGGGCTCTGTTCAAGTGGGAGGAGGACAACAATATCATACCGGATACTCAGCTCATGTCCAATGGAACAAATCTAAAAAGCAGTGTACGGGTGCCTGTCTGGTTTATTTGGAGAAGGCTTTCGACACCGTATGGTTAGAGGGTCCCTATCTAAAGATTTCCAGACTAGGTATAAGTAAACCTCTATTGTATATGCTTTATGACATGCTAAATGGTAAAAAGTTTGTTGTCAAGAGTGGCAATGTAACTTCTACCAGAGTTTTTAATATTAAAAATGGTCTTCAGCAGGGAGCGGTTAACTCGCCGATTCTCTTCAGCATTTACACCAGCGATCTGATAGGTAGTCTATTTGAGGCAATTGGGTACGCCGACGATCTAATTGCGTACAGAACAGCTCCAACAGTTGAGGTCATCAAATTCTTTTGCAGCGTGACTTCGACAAGATTCAGCGATATTGTGATGACTGGAAGTTGAAAATCAACTTCCAGAAATCAGAAACTATTCTGTTTAGGACTCCGTTGTCTAGCGCCTCAAGGGATACGAGAAAGAACTGGCGCCAGCTGGTGATTGTAGGGCCATGGACATCCACTGGCGAGTAAAAGTGTAGTAAAGTACCTTGGCTTCTGTTAAGATCCGTACTTGTATTTCGACAGACATATATGTAGGTGCTAATCTGGTCAGAGCTAGGGGAGCCTTTGCCCTGACAAAACGGTTGTTTTATAACAGCCGTCTTGACAGCAGGGTGAAGGTGATTTGCTGCATGGCCCTCATCAGGTCAATGATTGTATGGTGTGGGTCAACGTTGCCCCATCTCAAATGGAAAAGATTCGGGTGTTTGAGAGGCAGTGTCTTCGACGTTGCCTTGGATTACATAGAACACCAGAGTCGGAGTACAAACGATATTAATCCAACCAGGTTCTATGCAACAGAGCCAACATAAACAGAATAGATATTTTTTTGTTTAATCTGATTCGGGGTCACATTGCAAGAGCGATGTCCTCAACAAACAGCTTAATTTTTGGGGCTTATTACCCCAATAACAAATATTCTGAGAGTGCGCGGTTAAGTGGATACATACCTCCCGAGGCATTACTCTATTTATACAGTCGAGGGCTGATACAGGATAGAATGGCGGATCCGCTCATCTACCACGTCAGCCGGAAAACTGTGGATAGGCGACTCCTGTACGGTCGAGACGTCATCGCTCAAGGTGGAGAAGAGCGCCTTCGGTTCAGTAGGACTGTGTCTGATCGGGACCGAAGGGATAGGGCGAAACAGGAGAACCAGTTCTGGTGGCTCTCTGAACAGCATCATAATTAAAGTCGATGAAGATGGTATGTCTTGGCCGACTTACATAGATTTAGGGCAATTAGGTATAGGGAACAGACGGGGTGGCAACAAAAAAAATTAAAAATATGTATGTATGCGGGGGCATATGTGCATGTATCTGCGTGTCTGTGCATGTATGTGCGTACGTATTGTATGTGCGTATGTACATGTATGTGTGGGTTGCATGTTGTTGTGTGTCTGCATGCATATAAAAAATAAACAAAAAAATTTAAAAAACGAAAAAAAATGCTGGTGTGGCTGTTCTAGTTATTAAGTAGTTTTAAGTGGTTTTGGGTATTACTAGGTATTTTAAGTAGTTTAAATTATTTTTAGTTAGTATAAGTTAGTTATATCTAGTTTTAATTATTTTTAGTCTATCTTTAGGTTTAGTTTATAAGTAAAAAAGAAAAATATGATAAGATACCGAGTTTTATGGCAAAAAGTTTTCTTGGTTAAAAAAAAAATAAAAAATTTAGATTTAATTAAAATAGTTTTTAGGTCGAAAGACATTAGTTCTAAAAGTTATTGTGTAGTTTAGAGCGCCCGTAAAGGGCCAGTAAATTAGTTGTAAGTTATTGATAATTAGGCTAGTTGTAAACATTTGTGTCTTGCTTTAAGATAGCTATAAGTTAATATTAAATAAAAATTAATTTAAAAAAAAAAGCATCGCTTCCCATAGATCAGCGGAATTCAAGCATCGTTGCGCGTGGTTAGTACTTCGATGGGGGACCGTCAGAAACCAACCACGTGCTGTTGACATGTGTTTCTTCTGTTGTGTGTTCTTCCTATCTCTGTATCTCTCTGTTATATTAATGTATGTAAGTTTAAGCCAATGGTATAGTTGCCAGTGCTTCTGTGTCTATATAACTATAACTTAATAACTGATAACTACACACGTTACATGGTGTCAGAAGCGAACCCTATAAATTGAAAATTCCGGAAACGTTAATCAGAAAATACGTGCGTGATGTGTAAACATATATACTCGGGGTAGGTACATGAATTGTTTGCATTCGGCGAGGAATTCTTTTTTTTTGTTGTTAGGTACATGAATTTTTTGTATTCGCCAAGGAATTTTTTTTTTTGTTGTTTTGATGGTTTTTTTTTTATTCGAATTTGTTTGTGTGTTCATTTTGTGAATGGTCATTGCGCATAGATTAAAGTAGTAGCTATACGCATTGTGTGTAGGTATTCCATGAGGAATTTTCTTGTTGGTTCGTTTTGTTGATTAGATTAGATTAGTGCATATTGTGTGCATTCGACGGCGAATAATTTTTGGTCGTTTTGTTGATTCTCATACATAGGAAGTAGGATGGTTGAGACTGGGATTTTTTTCTGGGATTATGAGCATGTATTTTGTGGTGGGTATTCTGGTGGATTACAGTTATTTTTGAAATTTGAAAATATGTTTCTGTTTATTGGTGGTGTTTTGTTTGGCTAGTCTAGACGAGGCGGTTGTTTGCTGGTGGGTATTCTTGTCGGTTACAGTTATTTTTGAAATTTCAAAATAGGTTGTTGTTTATGAGATGAGGGTTGCTTTGCGTTGGCGATCGGTGGTGGTTTTTTCTTTGGCTGGGCTAGATGAGACGGATGTTTTCTGGTGGGTATTCTGGTCGCTTGCAGTTATTTTGGAAATTTAAAAACGGTTAGAAGATAATAATTTTGGATGGAGTGCAGTGATTTGATATGGGTTGGTGTTTATTGTTTTTTAGAAGATGAGGGTTGTTTGTGCTTTGGCGATCGGTAGTGGTTTTTTTTTCTTTGGCTGGGCTCAATGAGACGGATGTTTTCTGGGAGATGAAGGTTGCTTGTGCGTTGGCGATCGGTGGTGGTGGTAGTTTATTTCTTTGGATGGTCAAGATGAGACTAATGTTTTCTGATGGGTATTCTGGTCGCTTGCAGTTATTTTTGAAATTTAAAAACGGTTAGAAGATAAGAATTTTGGATGGAATGATTTGATATGGATTGTTGTTTATTGTTTTTTAGGAGATGGAGGTTGCTTGTGCGTTGACGATCGGTGGTGATGGTGGTTTTTTTCTTTGGCTGGGCTAAATGAGACGGATGTTTTCTCTGGTGGGTATTCTGGTCGGTTTGTTATTTTTAAAATTTAAAAACGGTTAGAATATAAGACTTTTGGATGGAGTGCAGTGATTTGATATGGGTTGGTGTTTATTGTTTTTTTAGGAGATGAGGGTTGCTTGTGCGTTTGCGATCGGTGGTGGTGGTGGTTTTTTTTTCTTTGGCTGGGCTATATGAGACGGATGTTTTCTGGGAGATGAAGGTTGCTTGTGCGTTGGCGATCGGTGGAGGTTTTTTTTCTTTGGCTGGGCTAGATGAGCCGGATGTTTTCTGGTGGGTTTTCTGGTAGCTTACAGTTATTTTTTGAAATTTAAAAACGGTTAGAACATACGAATTTTGGATGGAGTGATTTCATATGGCTTGGTGTTTATTGTTATTAGGGGGTGAAGATTGCTTGTGCGTTGGCGATCGGTGGTGGTGGTGGTTTTTTTTCTTTGGCTGGGCTAGATGAGATAGATGTTTTCTAGTGGGTATTCTGGTCGCTTGCAGTTATTTTTGAAATTTAAAAACGGTTAGAAGATAAGAATTTTGGATGGAATGATTTAATATGTGTTGTTGTTTATTGTTTTTTAGGAGATGGAGGTTTCTTGTGCGTTGGCGATCGTTGGTGGTGGTGGTTTTATTCTTTGGCTGGGCTAGATGAGACGGATGTTTTCTGGTGGGTACTCTGGTCGCTTGCAGTTATTTTTGAAATTTAAAAACGGTTAGAAGATAAGAATTTTGGATGGAATGATTTGATATGGGTTGGTGTTTATAGTTTTGTAGGAGATGAAGGTTGCTTGTGCGTTGGCGATCGGTGGTGGTGTTTTTTTTTTTTTGCTTTGGCTAGGCTAGACGATACGGTTTGTTTGTTTGTTAGTTTTTTTTTTTGTATTATCTTTTGAGTGGTTCAGGGGTAGGTGAGGATGTCCGGTTGTTGTTTATTGTATTTAGGAGATGAGGGTTCTTGTGCGTTCTTTTTTTGTTTTGTTTTATTTGGCAAGAGGAGATGGTTTGGTTTTTCTTTTTGAATTTGAAATTGAATTTTATGAATGGGTTTTAAGAAGAAATATATGATTGGTAATTTGTGTATTTATTAGGCAGGTAAGCAGTTCTTGAAGGATTGAGACGATGAAATCCTAAATTAAAAACGTCCTGATATTTAGTGTTCTAGGCAATGGTAATGAGTTGCGATCAAACGATAAGCATTTTTGTTTTGAATTATGTTAGTGGCGAGGAATTCTTTAAAGTTTGTGTGTCGGGGTCGGCGTGTGACGCGTGCGGCAATTATATGAAATGAGAATTCAAAGCGGCTATAGTTTCAAGTTTCAAAACGGTTAGAAGATACGAATTTTTGAAAAGTAGATATGTTGGTTATGAATGAGTCGGTTAGAAGATCCATTGAATTTAAAAATAAATTAAGGCGCAACATTTGCGGTTGAGAGTTAAGGGTAGGAGTGATGAATATTTGGATCAAATTTATCCTAATTCGAGTGTTATTAATCGGAATGAGAGAGAGTATCCAGCTCTATATTTATTCGGTGCAACAGAATTGATTAAAAAATAGAAAAAAGTTGACGACATCATTATGATCGCAATGGAGAAATATCGAAATTAAATTATTTTTTCTTTGGCTAGACGATACGGTTTGGTTATTATTTTTGAATTTGAATCTTATAAATGGGTTTTTGTATATTTTTTAGGGGATGAGGGTTGCTTGCGCGTTGGCGATCGGTGGTGGTGGTGTTTTTTTTCTTTGGCTAGGGTGGACGATCCGGTTTATTTTTTGTATAATCTTTTGAGTGGTTTAGGGGAATGTGATGATGGTGTGATTTGATATGGGATGATAGTTTTTAGGATGAGGTTTGCTTGTGCGCTCTTTTCTTTGGCTAGACGGACGATACGATTTGGTTTTCCTTTTTTTTTAGATATGTAAATATATGTGCATATGTATGCCTGTGGGGTATATGTATATGTATATATAGGTATTGACTTCGTAGAAGACGCCATCGCCCTAATCCGATAGAATTTGATGGTTTTTGAGGGTGGATATTATCATTAGATTGTGTTAGTTTTGTCGGAGTTTGGATTTGAATTTAAATTATGATAGGAGAATTCTCCAACCTTGTACTTTGGAGCAACATGAATTTTGATGTAAATGTCGAATAGTGATTGATTTTATGTTTTTCATAAGGTTATGAATAGTAAGTACCTATTATTGAAAAATTCTTTTCCGTTATCTGTTTGTAAATTGTTTGGAACACGACCTTTTTTTATATATTTCCATTGCTCCACTGACAATCGATGCGGTTTTATGTTTAATGGGTGTAGTCCATGCTAATTTAGTTTAAATTTAAATTCAAAAAACTGCCCAGGTTCTGCCTCTACTACCAAAATGTAGGAGGTCTTCGAAGCAAAACTTCCAAAACATATAATAATTCCCTATCTTTGCCATACGATCTTTTTGCCCTGACTGAGACTTGGCTTAATGCCTCAATTTTAGACACAGAACTTTTTGATAGCGAGTTCTTAGTTTACAGAAAGGGGTGTCATGTTGATATTATGAATTCAGTTGGTGGCGGAGTACTTATTGCGATTGTAAGAAGTAATTTCTGCTCTACACAAATAGTCTTCCCATTCAATCTGACAATTGAATTGTTGTGCGTCAAAATAGCTAAGCAATCTTTAGTCTTATTTGTTTTAAATGTTTATATTCCACCTAGAAGTCCAGTGTCAGTATACACTGAACTCTCTTTAGCACTCGACTTTATTTTTAGCTTAGCTAGCCTTGAGAATAATATCCTTCTGCTAGGGGATTTTAATCTTCCTCACATTGATTGGGTTCCTTCTGATGACGAATCCTATTTCGAAGCTTCCGCAAGTTCATCCCAACAGGAGCTCCAAATGTTGGATAATATTATCTCTACGGATTTATATCAAGTTAACTCTGTACACAATTTTAAAAATAGACAACTTGACCTTGTATTCTCATCTGACGCCGTTAGTACAGTAGTGGTAGAATCTACCTCTGCTTTATCTAACATAGATCGTTATCACCCGCCTCTTGACATTTTTCTTGACTTGAGTGGTCATTTACTAGAAAACAGTAATCCTCATGACTGCTCCCATACTTTTGACTTTCGCAAAGGTGATTTTCAACAGCTCTTAGATAGTTTAATAAATTCCGGTATAGAACATTTACCGATTTCTAATGATCTTGACTCAACTATCTCCAGCTTCTACTCTATTTTGATGAGATGCATTAATGAAACAGTTCCTAAAAAAAGATCTATTCCTTCCAATTCTTCTTGTCATTCTTGGTTCACAAAAGAACTGAAATGTATCCGAAATAAAAGAAATAAGGCTTGGAAAAAATACATAAGGTTCATGGCGGTAGAGAAGCAAGTAGTTTACATTTCCCTTTTTGAAGAATTCAAAAAACTCTCTTTCGAACTCTATAACGAATATCTGGAAACCATGGGGCGTTCTTTGAAGTTAGACCCGAAAAACTTCTGGAAATTCATAAATTCTAAAAAGAAATGTGACGGGTATCCAGTAAACCTCATTTATAATGACGTAATCTTGAATACAACTTCTGAAATCTGTGAGGGATTTGCAAGTAATTTTAGCCAATCCTTCATTGATTCTCCTGTAGTTGTTGACGAAAACTATTTTCATTTTTTACGAAATTGTCCCCAAGTATTATTTAACAATATTACAATAGAGCGTAAAAAAATTTTGAGCTTTTTGTCACATTTAAAAGAGGACTATTCTGTTGGACCTGATGGAATACCACCTGCTGTATTAAAAAAATGTAGGTCCATTTTAGCTCTTCCTCTGTGTAATATTTTTGAACTATCTTTGAAATTAGGTAAATTTCCTTCAGTTTGGAAGAATGCATTTATAACCCCAGTATATAAAAAGGGAGATAAAACCAATATTATCAACTATAGACCAATTTCTAAACTTTCTTGCATTCCGAAGTTGTTCGAACAAGTTGTATGTGATAGTTTGACATTTATATGTAAAAATATTATTTGCAACCAACAACACGGTTTTATGCAGAAACGGTCTACTGTTATTAATCTAGTTTTCTTTTTGAATAAATGTTTAAACTCCCTAAAAAAGTGGTCAAGAAGTTGATTGTGTATACACAGACTTCTCGAAAGCTTTTGATCAATTGTCTCATGAGATTATCAAGTTTAAACTTAATTCATACGAGTTTCCTCCATCTTTCATCAAGTGGATATCATCGTATCTTGAAGATAGGTCATATCAAGTCAAATTCAGAAATTCTTACTCAAGATCCTTTATTGCCAAATCAGGTGTTCCGCAGGGAAGCCATCTTGGACCATTACTCTTTACATTGGCCATTAATGATGCTCCTCTTTGTGTACGCAATAGTGAAATTCTTATCTTTGCAGACGATATGAAGATTTATAAAAATATATCATCCTCAAAGGATCGAACTCTATTGCAAGAGGATATTAACCACTTTGCCTTGTGGTGTAAAAAGAACAGTTTGAATCTTAACCCGACAAAATGTCAAACAATGACATTTTCAAAAAAACGTTCTCCTTCTTCTCATGACTATATTATTTCACGGCACATTTTAACTCGTGTTATAACTGTACGGGACCTTGGAGTTCTTTTCACGCAAAATTTAGACTTTTCTGTCCATATTAATATCATAGTTAACAAAGCCAATGCAATGTTAGGATTTATTAAACGTTGGTCCAAAGAATTTGTTGATCCCATTGTTACCCGTGCTTTATACAACTGCTTGGTTCGTCCCCATCTTGAGTATGCATCGCAGGTTTGGACTCCTCTTTACGATGTTCATATTGAGAGATTAGAATCTGTTCAAAGAAACTTTACTCGTTTCGCATTGAACGGGCTTCAGTGGAGTGATCCTTCTAATGCCCTCCCTTATGATCAACGTTTATCTATTCTTCAAATGCAAACACTGGCACAGAGAAGAACAAACAATGATTTGGTATTCTTCCACCAAATAATAACAGGTGTCTCAGATGCACCAGACCTACTATGTTCAGTTTTTTTTAATTATCAGGGTGGAGGTCATAATCTTCGTGGACTCGACTTGGTTATAGTCCCAACACATAGGACCAACCATGGGATGCATGAGCCATTAAACGTTTTTGATTTCAATATCAGTAAAATTAAATTAAAAAATCTACTCAAAACCAGTGTTCCACGCTCCTAAATGTTTTTTTGTTTATTGTTATGTTCTTGTTTTGTATTGACGTAATATTATATGTTATTTTTTCATGTTTTACTTGTGTTAGTTTTATTTGTAATAGAGTTTGTCTACTAACAACTAACACTGCACTAAATGATGAGCCGGTGGTATAACACAGTTTTCTGTGTTGGCAAACCATTGGTCGCAAGACGGAGCTTGCTATAAGCTCTCTTCGACCAATTTTGATAGTGTGAAAAATAAATTTAAAAAAAAAAAAAAATTTAGAAAATATATCAATTACTGTAAGTAGATATCGATTATTTTCAGTGTCTAGTAAATGCGCCCCCTATTTCGACTAGATCAGATTACTATAAATCATCGCCTTTTTTAAAGTTTCTTCTTGCCGTCTTATGTAGTTCTTCAAAATCTCTTTTACTCATCTTTTAACTAAATGATTAAAACTGCAAAATATGTTACCTTTTTTATTTGTTTATTCATTTAAAATTTGTTTATAAAAATTCACATTTTCTTAATTTTATTAGTCTTAACCTTAATTTGGTAACATGTACAAGCATCTTGACCTTCATTGCACAAGTTTGAAGGACAGTTCAGGAAATGAAATTCATTCCGTGACATAGTGTTATCATCCTTTTCGAATCTCTTTACAAATAAAATACAATGTATAGCTTCTAAAAAGTGTGCTTCATGTATGATATGCTGGTTGTATTTTAAAAAAGGATAGAAGTTCGTCAATGACTAAATTAATTTTAAGGAGGCATAATTTTATACTGAATTGTGAATGCAACTGAATTTAAAATAAATAAATTAAAAGATACTATTTATTTTTAATTTTTTTTTTAATCTTTCATACAAAAACATCAATTTTTTAATTCTTAACAATATACTTTCAACCATGCAGCATGCACACGTATCTGGTCCTTCTGTACATACATTTAAAGACCATGGACAGTCAACAAAATGACAGCCTTAGTCAGACGTAGTCGAAGGCATTAATAAATCGTTTTAAGAAGACTATACAGCTCAAAAGTTCCTCATAATGTTCGTCTTGTAAGATGTTCTTTATTTCTCCAATGAAATTTAAAATTTCATCGAAAATCAATGTAGGCTTTATGTCAGCCATAGCGAAATGATGCCCAATCGCAAAGGTATTTAAGTAAAGACTAAATTGATGTTAGGTAGATATAACATGTTTTCCCCTGCATAATTTGTTTTCAATTTAAACTTGAAAGTGTTGTATAACTTATTCAATATGTTTGTCTACATCATTTTTGGTAGTGGCGTCTTATTCGTCTTCTGGTTCTTGAATGTTTTTTAATCGTTTCCAGTTTAAGTTATAATCCCCTTCTTTCGTAGTGAGAAATCATTCACCTGGTGCCCCAGGCAATCCTCTCTCACCCTGAATACCCTTTAAACTGCTTTCGAACTGCTTTTGAACTGCTTTCTAACAGCTTTAAACTGCTTTCGAACAGCTTCAAACTGCTTTTAAACTGCTTTTGAACTGTTTTAAATTGTTTTTGAACTGCTTTAACTTGCTTTTGAACTGCTTTAAACTGCTTTTGAACTGCTTTCGAACAGCTTTAAACTGACTTCGAACAACTACAAACCGCTTTAAACTGCTTTTGAACTGCTTTCGAACAACTTCAAACTGCTTTTGAACTGCTTTATCTGCTTTCGAACAGCTTTAAACTGCTTTCTAACAGCTTTAAACTACAAGCTTAGAAAACATGACATTGAATTTAAGTAAGTCTGTGAACTTCTCCAGTAATAGGGTTATATTCAATTATACGATCGTGAAGAATTAGACAATAGGCAGATGTCGAAGGGTGAATTGCAACATTTGTCTTAAGTTCAATTTTCACATCATAGGCCCTGTTTTGATTGACTCATTTTGTCTAGAACAATCAAATACTATAATAGGTGGTATATCTTTAAAATGTTGTTCTGATAAAAGTGGTTGGGATTGTTTTTGATAGTAAGATTCTTTAAATTTAGTGTACATTTCATAGAGAACAGCATATCTGTCTAATTTAAATTTAAGATTTAAGTCTTAGCGGGGGTAATACTCAGAATTTAAATGTAATTTTGCATTGCTTATATCGCAATAGACAAATTTGCTACCGTGCTTATTTTTGTGATTTTTTCTATCAGTTTGTAGAGCAATAATAACATATCTTGGCTTCTTCAGTTGACTTGAAGTTTTGACTGACTGCCCATACATGATCAGTTGTGGATGGTAGTGATGGATATTCATACATTTCTCAATTTCGAAAGTGAATTTGTATTGGTTTTAATTTTATTTGTTTTAATAACGTTAACTTATTTTAATCGGATAAGGTTATATGTGGAGCTCTCCATTGCAGTTTAAAACTTGAAGGTTTTAGTTCTTCGTTATCTTTTGAATAAAAAGCATTATTATTAGTACGCGTTCGAAATAGAATTAATTCATGTCTTGCATTCACAATGATTTTCTTATAGTCTTCAGCAAATCCTAAAAGATTTTTTAGTGTTATGTAGAAATTAAAAGTATCCGATGTGGTTGAAGTAGTTGTATTTGGGAGCCATGAAGCATTTTCTAAAATTTTACTTGTGATGCCAACCGCTCTCAATGTCTCTCTCTTGAATTCATAATGTATTTTCTCGAAGAGAAATACTACAGCATTATTAGTTAAATTTGATGTATCAGAAAAGGTTCCATCTGATTTAGTTAGGCTTCCCTCTTAATATATATAGCTTTCACTAGGTAGAATACATAAGTTCTGTTGTTCTATAGCGATACGTATTTCATCACTTGTATTAAATGACTGAAGAAATGGGAAATAACTATGGTACTCGACTTAACCTATACTATTGTCATAGCTTGGTCAGTTTGTAGTATTTAAAATTTCATGCATATTCATTTTATTTAAGTTTAAATCCTATTTTAATAAGAAACGTTTTGTTTTCAGGTGAAAGCTTCGGTCTTGACAGTTTTGCTGTCTTAGTTAAACTAACTGAATGATGATCTTTGGTTTCTGTTATATTCTGTTTATATTATAGATTAAATGTTAAATGTTTCAAACATAAATGCCCACAATTAAAAGAGTCATAACTTTGATATTGTGAATAATTATAGTTAATATTTTCACCTCAATAATTAATAATTTCGGCAGGAGGCTGAAGATTCTTAAAGCTATCAAAATATTCTATTTGCGTATATTTTTCATAATATTCTACCCAATGTGTTCCTGAACTATTTGAAGAATCAAGATTAACAATTCTACAGTCATTATTCATTGCCATACTCTTTGGTAAACTGTCACGCATGAATACACCTCGAAAATTTGGAATACATTTCTTAGCAAAATTTGTTATATCTATTTCATTCAATGCACGATTGGGTAACAAACTTAGAAGTTTTTTGTCTGAGGTTGTAAATAAAGCCCAAATCCTTTTTTATAAGGTTTAAGGTGTAAACCGTGTCCAACAGCAATAGATTCCATTTTAAGATTGTGACGTTGTTTTTCCTCGAGGTCTTTTTTAGCAATACTTATATCGTTGACAGCCTTGGCTACTCCTGCAGCTCCACCAGTAAAAGCTCCAAGAGCTGATAGCCCAGCGAATAAAGAAACGAGAAAGGGAATAGCTCCACCCTCTTTAGGCACTGGTATAACTCTAGGTATTTTTATATTATTATTGTTTTTGCCAACTGTTTTTTTAGCAGATGATAATGCTGTTTTAATAGTTTTTTTCTAAACATAAAGATTTTTTATGCTTCTTAAGATTATTTTCAATCAATTTAATCATTCCCTTAAATGAGATTTGCTTGGATTTCATATCGTTGTTTTTTTTTAATTTTTTGCTTTGTTGTTTTATTTTTTAAGTTCGAGCAACCCATACCCAATTTAACTTTTCCTCTCATGATGTTAGTAACTAATAGTGCATTCGCCCGCTCAGCTATACTGCCGTCTTTCGATTTAACAAGTTGCCAGGCCTTTTCAGTTAAAATCTTATCAGCTATATATCGATCAGATGTATTTTTAAATTTGGAATAAGATATATCATGCTCTTTGCACGCTTGATCAACTAAATTTATTGCAGAATCTCCTCGAGCTAAACGTACTTGTAGTTTTGTTCCGGGTCCACAGTACTGATAAGCAGGTAGATGTAGTTCAAGTGGAAGCTTGTTTATTAATATGTTTAATAAATCTTCACCTTTTCTTATAAAGGGTTTTCCAATAAGAGGTGTTATTTTGATATTCAAAAAAAAGAAATGCGTTGTTGAAGCGTGTATCGTTCCTTTTTTATTAATAGCGTAGTTTCTACTTGTCAAATGTCAAAAAATGACAGCTCCAAAAGTGACAGCTACCGAAATAGCAGGCTATTCAAAATAACACCTCTTATTGGAAAACCCCTACTTAAGCAAAGAAAAAGCACAGTGAATTATTTCCAAATAGTATAACAGGTTTAATTACTGGACAATCAAATTGTGGAAAAACTAATGTCATGATGAACTTACTACTACATCCGAATGGGTTAAAGTTTGAAAATATATACCTATATTCTAAATCCCTACAGCAGCCGATATATAAATTTTTAGGTAAAGTCATAAAACCGATGCAAACTATTGGTTTCTTTACTTTTTCTAATAACAGTGATGTTGTCCCACCTGAAGATGCTAAGCCAAATTCAATATTTATTTTTGATGATATTGCCTGTGAAAAACAAGACACAGTACGCGAATATTTTAGTATGTGACGGCATCATCACATCGATAGTTTTTACGTATGCCAAACGTATACAAGAATACCGAAACACTTAATTCGAGATAATTCGTCTTCTTTAAACAAGACGAATTGAATTTAAAACATATTTAACCCAGTTGTGAGACCAGTAAAAATCAGTTAAGAGACCAGTTTATAACAGAAACACATCAATATACTTTGTGATAATTTGCATTTAATTATTTTATTCCTTAGTATTCCATCAAATATTTAAAAATCATAATTTTCTAAGTTGCCAAATATTTGTTGTATCCCCCTATGTTTAAATCTCATTCGTTATTACATTTTTTTTGCTTATACAAATATGTGTCACCGTAATGATTATCTGCATTAGCACTTGCACGTATGAGATCAAAACTAACCGTTGTAAGGGAAGAGAGAACAACCGCAATGTTCAATGTACATACACCAAATTATCAATATCATGTGTATCAAGGTTCTTTTTTGTAGCAACCACCATACCAACCGGATCGTTTCGCCAGCATACCTACTTATGTAGATATCGACACATAAATTGTGTAGTTATTCATTGTCTTGAATTTATTGCTAAGGAAAATTAAAAATTATAACCTTGTTTAAGCCTTTTTGTTTCATTTTTCCTTGTGGCAATTCCTAATCAAAGTTTGGTCCTTCGGTGTCGGATTTTTTTTGGAATCGGCTTTTCGTTTTTTGGTTGGTGGGTTGCTAGACTTGGATTCAAATCCAGATAAGTATTAAGCTTAAGCAGAAATCTGAATTTTGACTGGTGCTTCTCTGTACTGTATATGGATGCTTTGGGGCTCGATTTGCTGCTACGATTGTTAACCTGTCTGTGGAGTTGTTGGTGGAATCTTTTGTCTGAAAGCTAAAAATTTGAAAATTTGTGAAGAGTGCATAGTTGCTTAGACCTTTCTACTTCGTGTTCGGTTGTTGCGAGTTGAACGGTATATTGGGTAGAACGGTATATAATGGAAGTCTTAAAAAAGCTCCCGGACATTACAAAGGCTCTATTACGAGGCTATATTCATACACGCTTAACATTCCGGGAAATGTGCATATGTTAGAATTGAATGTGCGGTTAGAAAGATTAGAGAAGGCTTTTATAGACATTTGCGAGTCTCAATCGGTTCTTTTTGAATTCCATTCGGAAGAGGGTTACGTTGATCCTGAGCCCGAGTTTGAGATTTTAGAATCAAAATATTTCGCTACGAAGTGTGCTGTGTTAAAACGTATAAAAGACATTACTCCGATTGAAGATGACGGGAAAAGGACGTTTCATTGATGGAGTTAGTTGCTTCTCAAGCCGAATTGTTTGATATAATAGGGCAAGTAGTCTCATCGAGCAATGGAGACCCAATATCTACAAATATAAAGCTGCAACCGATGCACATTTCACCGTACATTCAAGTGCTCAAAAGTTTAGGTATTTGTAATCAGTTTTGCGTGAAGATGCATTCAATCTTTTGAACGGTGTCAGTTTTTCGGACTTCAATTACCACCTCTCTTGTGAGAAATTAGAAAACCGTTATGATAAACCGCTTTATCTAATAAATGGTCTTATCGATCAGTGTTTAAATTTACCAAACGCCGGTTCGGGTGATGGCTTTCACTTGCGTAAGCTAGGGGATAAGTCGGATGAGGTTATTCGTGGGCTAGAAGCCGTTAAGTCGGTAGGAAGAACGGGTCTCTTGTTGTTTTGCTGATAAGTAAAACAGACTCCAAAACTAAAAAAAAACTTGGGCTCTAGAAAACCAAATGTCGGAAGAAACAACCATCAAAGACCTTCTTAATTTTCTAGAAAAACGTTCTAATGCTTTAGAAGCTAGTGTTCCGAAAACTTCTCGTGTGTCAAATTCTACGAATATAAAAAGCCTAGCAGTAGCAAATATCTCCTGCCCAAAATGTAAAGGTGAACATTATCTTCCGCAGTGCCCAGATTTTGTTTCAATGTCGGTTAAGTCGCGTCGCAATTTCGTTCGAGATTAACGATTGTTATAACTGCCTCGGTACAAAGCACTCATCGAAGCGATGTCGTGTTAAAGCACGTTCTACATCATGCAATTCTCGTCATCATGGCCTGGTACACTTAGATAACATAAATCCGCCTACTAGTTTAGCTACTGCAAATGTTGTTGACATCCAGAGTTTAGCTTTCATCGTAAGCAACCATATGAAAAAGATTCGCGTTCCTCGGTGATACTACCTACTGCTGTGGTAAAAGTGTTTGACGCTTCTGGAGAGACTCATCTCGTGCGCGTTTTGTTGGATAGCGGCTCTCAGGTTTCGATTGTGACGCATGGTTTGGTGAAAAGACTTGGTCTTCGTCGTCCCCATGCTCGTTTGCCCATATCCGGGCTTTCGTCGGTTGAAGCGGGTGTGGCTCAATGTGCTGTTGAGTTAAAATTAGAATCCCAAATTACTCCGCATACGATGCTAGTTGAGGCGTACATTCTCAATCAAATAACTTCCCAAACTACATCGCTTTCGTTTGAAGTTAACAATTTCACATTCCTTGATGATCTTCAAAAGCCCAGGTCCCATTGATGTTTTGTTAGGGGCTGACAAGGCTTGGAGTATTCTGTTAAGTGATCATCGTTCAGATCCAGAGAGAAAGGTTGTTTCACATAAGATTTTGTTTGGGTGGGTTGTAACGGGTTGTTTGCCAGGAAATTCGTTAGGTTCGCTGCACGCAGGTGTAGACATTGACGTGGTTTTGAAATCCTTTTGGGAAATTGAAGAGGTTCCCCATAGTTCTTCGTTGACAGTAGGTGAAGATGCGGTAGATGATAACTTTGTGAAAACTCTTACGCGTACACCGGATAGTAAGTACATGGTAGAGCTTCCTTTTCGACAGGATAATATTAAGTTTGCTAACACCATATCTGGAGCTTGTCTAGACTTTGACATTGACGTGGTTTTGAAATCCTTTTGGGAAATTGAAGAGGTTCCCCATAGTTCTTCGTTGACAGTAGGTGAAGATGCGGTAGATGATAACTTTGTGAAAACTCTTACGCGTACACCGGATAGTAAGTACATGGTAGAGCTTCCTTTTCGACAGGATAATATTTAGTTTGCTAACACCATATCTGGAGCTTGTCTAGACTTTTCGCCATGGAACGTCGGTTTTCGCGTGACAAAGAACTCAAATTGGAATATTGCAAGTTCATGAAAACTTACTTAGATCTAGTACATATGGAGAGTATTCCAGATGATGAAATAGAACCAACTTCGGGCAGTGTTTTCTATTTGCCTCACCACGCCGTTATTAGAAACAAAATTCGCGTCGTCTTCCTCTTCAACGTAACTTGATCAACGTGTGTATTCGTTTTCGTCCTCATCTATTCGTGTTTTGTGCCGACATTATCAATGTTTCGGCAAATTTGGGTGCATCCTAAACATCGTGATTGTCAGAGGATTGTTTGGCGAGAATAGACCTATTTCGCATTTTCGTTTGTCTACTGTGACATATGGTACTTCTCCAGCTCCATATTTGTCGATGAAAGTTCTCCGTAAAATAGCGTTTGATTACAAACACCAGTTCCCCTTAGCGTCGCATCCCATTTTGCGTGATATGTATGTTTATGACCTTATGACTGGGGCTGCCCAGTTCGAGGATCTGCGTTCTGTGATTCGCAAATAGTTTTAGCCTGGCTATCCGCTCCTCCGCGCAAATGGAATACGTTCGTTGCAAATCGTACGTCCGAAATCCTGTCCACCTTGCCTCGTTCTTCTTGGAATCATGTCTGTTCGGCTGATAACCCGCTGATTGTGATTCTCGTGGACTTGCACCAAAAGATTTAATTAAACAAGAAATGTGGTGGAATGGGCCAGAATGGTTGTCTCAGGACCTTGATATTTGGCCAAATAATAGTGAAATTGCAATCGAAAAGATTCCTGAGGAGAGAAAAAAGGGCGTTAGAGTTCACGTTTCGGTTACAGTTGAACATTTTCCATTTCCCATAACTCAGCTGATTCTCTTAGATGATCACAGGAACTTTTTGCATATTGGTGTTTCTGGACTTTTCACTTTGATTCGACAGGAGTATTGGATTCTCGGGAGCAGAAATCTTATTCGTAAATTAGTACATGACTGTATAACGTGTTTTCGCCAACGAAAAAATACTTCTACACAGCTTATGGGAAATTTTCCATCGTCTCTTGTGAATCCATCATATGCTTTCGCCCATACACGATGTGATTACGCTGGTCCCATTACTCTTCGTTCGTCTAGAGGAAGAAAACCAACATTGTCGAAGAAGTATATTTTGTTGTTTGTCTGCATGACCACCAAAGCGTTGCACCTCGAATTGGTTTCGGATATGACCACGGATGCGTTTTTGGCTGCCCTGAAAAGATTCATCGCCAGGCGCGGAAAATGCAGCGTTATGTACTCTGATAATGGTACGAACTTTCAAGGAGCAGCTCGTGTTATATCGGAAATGTATAAACTGGTGCAGTCCCAAAATCACAACAAGAAGGTTGCAGAAATGTTGGCTGGAGAAAGAATTGATTGGCAATTTATCCCTCACCACAGCCTTCACTTTGGTGGGCTTTGTGAAGGGGGGGTTAAATTGAACATTTAAACATTTTAGGCGCGATATTGGGGACAGTGTCCTTATCTTTGAGAAAATGTCTACGTTGTTAGCCCAAATCGAAGCCCTACTAAATTCTAGGCCCCTTTGAGCTTCTTCCGATTCAGATCTTGACCCGTTAACGCCTTCTCATTTTCTTATAGGTAGACCTTACACCGCAATTCCTAAGCCAAGCTTTTTGGAGAAGATAAGAGTTACTCCAGAATATGATGCAATGGTTCTGGCGAAGATGGCAAACCGATTATATCACATCATTGCAGCAGGGTCCGAAATGGAAGGAAGCTACCAGAGATTTTGAAGTTGGTGATATAGTAATTCTCAAAGAACCAAACTTACCACCGTCGCAATGGTCCCTAGGAAGAATAACAGCAGTCCATCCAGGGGAAGATGGACACGTACGAGTGGTCACATTGCGCACCAAACGTGGCACTTTTATGCGCCCCATCACTAAACTTGCCCTATTGCAATGTCCTGAAATTCCTTCAGCGGGGGTGGCATGTTGAGAAACACATCTATGTACTTTTTGATAATTTGCATTTAATTATTTTATTTCTTAATATTCCATCAAATATTTAAAAATCAATTTTTTCTACGTTGCCAAATATTTGTTGTATCACCCTATGTTTAAATTTCATTTGTTATTACATTTTTTTTTGCTTATACAAATATGTGTCACCGTAATCATTATCTGCATTAGCACTTGCACTTATGAGAGCAAAACTAACCGTTGTAAGAGAAGAGAGAGAACAACCGCAATGGTAAATGTACATACACCAAGTTATTGGTGGCGTGTGCAAATTACTGGACTTAACCAATATTATGTGTATCAAGGTTCTTTTTTGTAGCAACCAACATACCAACCGGATCGTTTCGCCAGCATACCTACCTAGTTATTCATTGTATTAAATTAATTGCTAAGGAAAATTAAAAATTATAACGTTGTTTAAGCCTTTTGTTTTATTTTTCCTTGTGGCAGTTCCTAATCAACCCAGTTGTGAGACCAGAACAAACCAGTTAAGAGACCAGTTTATAACAGTAAAAAGCGGTTTAACCCACTTTTGAACATCAGACCTAGTAATGTTATATGAAAGCAATACAGAACAGGTTGCTGAATATAGGTCTTTAAGTGATAATTATTCTAAGATCCAGCTAACAGTGCTTACAAGACAATGTGTAAGCGTAAAAAGCGGAGTTCTTTGAAGCAGAATCTAGGCGATTGGCTCTTTGTCGGAGCTCCAACGAATTTTGGAACCTAGCAAAGAATCTCAACGGAAAAAATGCATCATTCACAGGTGTCTCAGCCCAACTCTCTTAGCAACTCACTTTGAAACCTTGTTAAGCCCTTGTGAAGAGAAACCTTATTTCCAATATGCTACTCCGAGAATTATGCATGAAATTCTGGATGCTGACATTAGCCAGGCAGACGTGACTTCCGCTTAAAGCATTTGGCTCCAATGGCATATCTACTGAATTCTATAAGTATGGCAAAGTGGAACTTATTAAGAGGCTGACAGATGTTTTTAGCAGTGTGATGGAAACCGGGCTTATACCTCGGGAATTCAAGGAATCCGTTATTTTTCCCATACATAAGAAAGGAAGTCTGTCCGATGTATGCAATTATAGAGGCATATCGTTCTTAAATGCTTCGAATAAAATTTTCACCCTAATTTTGCAAAAACGATTGAATAAATGAATAGAAGACAACAAACTTCTGAAGGAATTTCAGGCCGTTTTTAGAGCAAGCTATTTGACGATTGACCATATCTTTGTATTTAAAAGTATCGCTGAATCATTTCTACACAAAGGCAAGAAGTTAATACGTTTTTTTATTGACTTTAAATCAGCATTCGATATGGTAGATAGACAAGCGCTAATTTACTAGCTTTACGCTATCGGTATGTCTTGGAAGTTTGGAAGAGTAATTAAAAATCTTTATGACAATAAAATTGCAAAAGTATGAATTTTCTTTTTTATATTCTACACGCGCTCAAGGGATTATACTACCCTTTAAATGTTTCAACACAGCGCGGGCGTGAAGATGAGTTTAAGGAAGAGAAAGAATGATAGAAAAGATGTGTGGCACGATGTTCTGAGACTGTAGGTGGTTGTTGTCTCAGATTTTATCTCCAGGGATGGCGGCTGAACTAATGCGGAGAAATTTCCGTGTCTTATTTATATTTATTTTTTGTCATATTTGTATCGGTATAATAGTTTTACTCAATCACATGTTGTTAATTCTATGTCTAAACAGCGTGGTTTTAAATGGAACATAAGAGGACATAGGCTACGGCTGGGATCGAACCTGTGACCATGAGGTGGACAGGCGAACACACGAAACATCGCAAAAGAAAAATGGCACTATAATGGTGAGGCGTTTGAAGTTGTCACGGAATTCAAGTACTTAGGAGTCCACTTCACCCGAAATTTAAGTATGGAAAAACATTTCAAAATCATTGCAAGAACGACACGAATTGATACTGTTAATAAAATTAATTCATATAGGAACATAAAGAAAGCATGATAGCTATAACTCTCTCACCGACTGTACTATAGCTAGTGCTACCCGATGTGAACATATAAATAATGCAATATCACTTTGCCAACAGAGTAAAGTTGATTATATTGCAACAACATTATGAAAATATGAATGTCGCTTACGATACATTTTGTTTTTAAAAGATTTTATTAAGACTCAATTAATGTGGATAGATCCGTAATAATATTTCTCAATTTCGTTAAAAATGTCACTTACGATATAATTGCGGTTAGGGCTCGATATCTTCACCAAATTTCTTCACTCCTGACCAAATATGCCAAAAAGACGAAAGACAAAACAACTGTTGTCAAATCTTATTGCAGGTTCATTCAAATTTGTATTTTATTGTATGTTCAGAAAAAAATGCATTTTTTAGAACTAAATATTTTAAAAAAATCGAAAAATGTAATTTATTTTTACAATTTGCTAAAAGATGGAAATTATGTCAATCGGTTTATCAATTTCTGACAGGAGGACAGAGATAAAGTACAGATACGTAAAAAAAACTCGTAGGACTTAGTTCAGTGTGAATATAGTCGCAAAAAAAAGATTTCAAGAGCCTGATTGGCGTAAGGTGTAGCGGAATGAAGCTCACCCAAACTGTAAAGTAGATGAAAGGCGAAACGAACGAAAGGAAGAATCGTGCAATCAGACTCCAAGAGTCAAACTGAAGTGTCATATTTTCTATCACATTCTAAAGTATATTTGACAAGCACGGCATGATTGGTTTGGTTTTGAAAATATGAACGCTTGTTACGGTTAAATTTCCCGCAACAAAAACCATTCTTATCAATGGTTAACTTTCAAATTGTCATCCCAACTTTAAGTCCTTAAACCTTCCCGATCATTTCTTCGTCCCACCATTTTCCATTGGTTGCTCTTAGCAATGTGAAGATTACATCGCTTTGAGCAATTGACAAAAGCAGGTACCTTATTTTAAATTTAAGAATAAATGCAAAAACAAAAACAATACAAACGCATTTACATACGTAAGTATTGTTTTTGTTCCTTATTTTGTGGACTGTAATTATGATTTTAATTGAGTTTTTTTTTTGCGACCTTTAGTCCAAATTAATATGCCTTTCGGCCAGATGGGCTCATCAGTTAGATGCTGTAGTACCTTTCTAAGACGCAATATATTAGTCGATGGCTACCGACACAAATAAAATGTACAGCTTTAAAGCACTGTGAATTAAATTCTTCTAGGGGAATTCGGTCGAATTCAGACACCTAGAAAATAATACCCGTGGTCTGGCTTGTTTAAATTTAAGAATAAATGCAAAAACAAAAACAACACAAACGCATTTACATACGTAAGTATTGTTTTTGTTCCTTATTTTGTGGACTGTAATTATGATTTTAATTGAGTTTTTTTTTTTGCGACCTTTAGTCAAAATTAATATGCGTTTCGCCCAGGTACTACAGATGGGCTCATCAGTTAGATGCTGTAGTACCTTTCTAAGATGCAATATATTAGTCGATGGCTACCCACACAAATAAAATTTACAGCTTTAAAGCACTGTGAATTATATTCTCCTAGGGGAATTCGGTCGAATTCAGACACCTAGAAAATAATACCCGTGGTCTGGCTTGTTTAAATTTAAGAGTAAATGCAAAAACAAAAACAATACAAACGCATTTACGTACGTAAGTATTGTTTTTGTTCCCTATTTTGTGAACTGTAATTATGATTTTAATTGAGTTTTTTTTTTGCGACCTTTAGTCCAAATTAATATGCGTTTCGCCCAGGTACTACAGATGGGCTCATCAGTTAGATGCTGTAGTACGTTTCTAAGACGCAATATATTAGTCGATGGCTACCGACACAAATAAAATTTACAGCTTTAAAGCACTGTGAATTATATTCTTCTAGGGGAATTCGGTCGAATTCAAACACCTAGAAAATAATACCCGTGGTCTGGCTTGTTTAAATTTAAGAATAAATGCAAAAACAAAAACAATACTTACGTATGTAAATGCGTTTATTTTGTGGACGGTAATTATGATTTTAATTGTTTTTTTTTGCGACCTTTAGTCCAAATTAATATGCGTTTCGCCCAGGTACTACAGATGGTCTCATCAGCTGTATGTAAATGCGTTTGTATTGTTTTTGTTTTTGCATTTATTCTTAAATTTAAACAAGCCAGACCACGGGTATTATTTTTTATGTGACTGAATTCGACCGAATTCCCCTAGAAGAATATAATTCACAATGCTTTAAAGCTGTAAATTTTATTTGTGTCGGTAGCCATCGAATAATATATTGCGTCTTAGAAAGGTACTACAGCATCTAACTGATGAGCCCATCTGTAGTACCTGGGCGAAACGCATATTAATTTGGACTAAAGGTTGTAACGAAGTGTTACATGCTACCTACTTTTCCTCGGTTCGATAATTAATTCCACTCTGCCGACACCCACTAAGATATGTTCAGCACAAATTGCCTTTAGTAACAATACAATTCGCACTCGGTAGAGCATGTGACGTCAGCAGAAAAACAATCAATAATTGTTATTTTCATTCGTCACCCTCACAGTTCACATTCAGTGTTGACTGAAAACATTACATGAGGACCTTTGATGAAAGACGAAAGGCACCCCTTCGACCACACTTGAAGTCGTGCGTTATTGGTAAATTTGATTCATTCAGTCAGTTTAGCTTTGACCACCGACGAGGTAGGTCGATTAGGTCAATTGTAGCTTTGTTGCTCGAAACTTCCCCCCACCAGTGGTAAGGGGTTTCGTTGCAAGTTAGGTAATTGCCACCAGGGGCTTCGGTACCTGCTGATCTACCAGAGCTTTTGCCTGCTGTGCGCCACCAGGGGCATTATACCTGCTGATCCGCCACCAGGGGCATTATACCTGCTGATCGCCACCAGGGGCCTTATACCTGCTGATCCGCCACCAGGGGCATTATACCTGCTGATCGCCACCAGGGGCCTTATACCTGCTGATTCGCCACCAGGGGCATTATACCTGCTGATCGCCACCAGGGGCCTTATACCTGCTGATCCGCCACCAGGGGCATTATACCTGCTGATCGCCACCAGGGGCCTTATACCTGCTGATCGCCACCAGGGGCATTATACCTGCTGATCCGCCACCAGGGGCATTATACCTGCTGATCGCCACCAGGGGCCTTATACCTGCTGATCCGCCACCAGGGGCATTATACCTGCTGATCGCCACCAGGGGCATTAATACCTGCTGATCCGCCACCAGGGGCATTATACCTGCTGATCGCCACCAGGGGCCTTATACCTGCTGATCCGCCACCAGGGGCATTATACCTGCTGATCGCCACCAGGGGCATTAATACCTGCTGATCCGCCACCAGGGGCTTTATACCTGCTGATTGCCACCAGGGGCGTTATACCTGCTGATCCGCCACCAGGGGCATTATACCTGCTGATCGCCACCAGGGGAATTATACCTGCTGATCCGCCACCAGGGGCATTATACCTGCTGATCGCCACCAGGGGCATTGTACCTGCCGATCCGTCACCAGGGGGCTAAGAGCCCATGCCGATACCAGAAGCAATTGACCAGGAACTAACCAGAAACCAGAATACCCAGAGGTACCACTAGATCCAGAAGCAACCCCCAAGGACTACTTAAGCAAGACTTTAATACACTTTATTTGAAGGAGTATCAATACTGCCACTTTAAA
This sequence comes from Philhelius pedissequus, assembly GCA_910595825.1. Lineage (NCBI taxonomy): Eukaryota > Metazoa > Arthropoda > Insecta > Diptera > Syrphidae > Philhelius > Philhelius pedissequus. Next base: position 239,295,049 of record OU343160.1, read on the forward strand.
CCAGAATACCCGCATAACCAGAATTTACACAAACCAAATATTGTAAGTTGTGAATTAATGAGTTGTTTTTAATAAAGATTTTGATATTAAGGTTTTAAGACCTTTCATTTGAAGTTTCGTGTTTTCTTCATTTACGACCCTGGCTATCCGACGAGCAAAACCTCGGCTGAGAAACAAAAAGCACATCACAAATTGGCGCCCGAGCAGGGACTATAAGGTTCATACCCGTAAAAACAAAATCTTAAACACTCACACAACAAAAGAAGAATATCAGAGTTCACCATATCCGATACCGAAGAGGGATTCGACGTTTTCGCTAGCTTAGGAGCCATCTACCTAAGGAAACAGGAGTTGGTAGATCGGATGGGCCAGCTAGGTATCGAAACTGAAGGTCCTATATCCGTTCTAAGAGCCCGTTTCAGCGCTTATATTAAGGAAGCGAGGCAGCGGAAATCCACCCAGAATTTATGCGAGGAAATTAAAAATTTCACTAATGCGAGAGAATACCCACCCAGTAATACCAGCAGTACCGAAGAAAAGAAAATTCCGAAGTCACCGAATTTTACGGAGATATTTTTCCAGGTTCCTCCTCGTCCAGCCACTGCCAGCACCAGTAGGGGTATTGGTCGGCCTCCAGAAGCACGCCAGGGGCTCAGTGCCGAAGTTAGTACCGCCGCCGACCGTCCGCAACCCGACTCTCGAATCTTGGCCAGGTTCCCCATCAGGCATGATGCTGAGGTCATGAACACCGTGCGAAAGTGGGGATTGAGATTCGATTCTAAAGGCAACGCGTTGGAATTTATGGAACGGGTGGAGGAATTAATTGAATGTTACGATATCCAGCCTGAAAATATGCTAAGAGCTCTACCAGAGGTTCTCAGATGTACAGCCTTAGAATGGTACCGGATAAATAAGACCGAATTTTGAACATGGCGGTCGTTTCAAGATGCCTTTTTAGGACACTTCCTGCCTGCCCGGTTCGTACATAAGTTAGAGGATGAAATTATGCGACGCAAGCAAGGGCCAAGAGAGAAGGCTAAGGAATTCATTCAGGCCACGCAGTACCGCATACATCGGCACCCACATTTAACTCTTTCAGAATGTGTCGACCGAATTTACGATAGCCTCCGTCCGGAATATCACTTATATATTAAGAGACGAGACTTCGAGACTTCGAGACCTTGGACGAGCTAATGAAGTTAGCCGAGGAATATGAATACATACAGGCGGAAGACCGCAACTCGCGCTCGTTGTCTTCCCGACCTCCAGTTGGAGTAAACAGAAGCTCGACATCGAATCGACCAACATTCAACCGTTGGTCGCCACCACCCAGAGTAACCCTTGACCGAAGTAACTTGAACCGCACCACAGGTCAGTACGACCGAGCAACTCACTGCTGGAATTGCAAGCAGCGGGGGCATACAAAGAGTAGTTGCCATCGGCCTTTTCGACTGTTTTGTTCTTACTGTGGGGAGGATGGTCGTCGGACAGATGATTGTGACAGTCATCCACACAGGGCGTCCATATTAGATGCCCGACCTGATTTACCGAGCCAGACGACCCTAGAGCAGACCAACGAAAGTGTTCCTTACACTGAGGGAATGGAACAACCCAATTCACCAGACCCAGCGCCGGTTTCAACCAGGCCATGCGATGACCAAGTCGCAGGGGGACAAGCGCCCGGCCCAGAGCATGTGGGTGAAGTACAAATTTTAGGGCAGCATTCGCCACAAGAAGCTTGGCAAGACCCAAGGTGTTTCATCCCTGTCAGGATTTGCGGCCAAACAATAAAAGCCTTGCTGGATACCGGGGCCACTAAATCATTTATAAACGCTAAAACCCGCCAAGTTCTGCGAAGGAATAAATTACCAATGCGATACCGGAAACATTTGACACACTTGGCCAACGGAAACCCTGTCGAGAGTCGAGAGCATTATTTCCTAACCATGTACATCGGTGGGCAATTAGTTCATGGGGAAGTGACATATATGGAACAGCTTACCGAAGATATGGTGTTAGGTGTCGACGTGCTGTTAAACGCTGACTTCAAAATGACTTTACGAGGCAAAGAAATACCAATGGTTAAAGGTGTGCCTAGCCCCGACCGCAATCGCGTTTGCGCACTGGGAGGAAAACCGTTGTCTTGGGAACAAGAAGAAGTCTTGCGTAAGTTACTCGATACGGAACTCCCAAAATTCGAACATTTACCCAGCACCACTAACGCGGCCGTACATCATATAAAATTGAAAACCGACCAACCTTTTAAACAAAGGTATTACCCTAGGAACCCAGCGATGCAAAGAATTATTGAGATGAGATCAACGACTTACTCCGGGATGATAAAATCGAGCCATCCAATAGCCCATACAGTTCACCTATCGTGTTGGTGCGGAAGAAGACCGGTTCATGGAGAGTTTGTATCGACTACCGACAGCTGAACGAAGTTTCAGATTTTTGGAATTTTGGACAAACTCAGGGCAGCTAGATTTATTTCGACAATCGATCTTAAGCAGGGTTATTGGCAGATACCACTGCATCATGCATCTCGGCCAGCCACTGCCTTTACTGTGCCCGGACGCGGCCTTTTCCAATGGAAGGTGATGCCTTGTGGCCTTAGCTCCGCCGCCGCCACTTTTCAGCGCATGTTGGATAGCATTATTGGAGCCGACATGGAAAATTATGCTTTCGCTTATTTAGATGACATAATTATCGTAAGTGAATCATTCGAAGATCACCTCGAACATCTTAAAGAAGTGTTTAGGAGACTGCAAGCCGCTAACCTCCGGATAAATAGGGAAAAATGTGAATTCTGTAAAAGGGAACTCGTGTACCTTGGGCATGTGGTAAGCGACCGCGGGATCAGCACGGACCCCGAGAAAATAGCCGCCGTTCGCGATTTGAAACCTCCCCATAGCGTTAAGGAACTACGGCGTATCATAGGAATCACTTCATGGTACCGGAGGTTTATAAAAGATTTCGCGTTGGTAGCTACGCCTTTAACAAAATTATTCAAGAAAGGACAAGAATGGGTATGGGGGGCCGACCAAGAAGTAGCTTTTCAGGAACTCAAGAAAAGGGTAACTGAAGCACCAATTCTAATGTGCCCAGATTTTGATCTCCCGTTTGTGCTACAGACAGATGCAAGCCAACACGGTCTCGGAGTCGTGCTATGTCAAAATTCCGACAATCAGGAAAGGGTAATCGCCTACGCTAGCCGAACTTTGACCGACTTGGAAAGGAAGTACTCGGTTACTGAGAAGGAGTGTTTGGCGATTCTTTTTGGTATTAGGAAGATGAGGCCATATCTTGAAGGTTACCATTTCACAGTAATTACAGACCACCACTCTTTGAAATGGCTACATTCTTTAGATAACCCTTCTGGACGCTTAGCCCGCTGGGCTATCGAGCTTCAGCAATATGAATTTGATATAAAATACCGTAAGGGAGCTATGAATGTTGTAGCAGACGCGCTATCGAGAGACCCTTTACCATTAACCCAAGGTGATCTGGCGGTGATAGCCAGCACCACTGAGGATTGGACGCATAAACGCACCAGACAAGTAAAACAGAATCCAGAAAGATATCCAGACTACCGTATAACCGAGAACCGCCTGTTTAGAAGATTTCCAGCGCACCCATTGTCAAGCCAGAACGAGGATTGGAGATTGTGCATTACTACCGATGAGAAAGCCAAAATCCTGCACGAGAACCATGATGCCACCACCGCAGGGCATTTAGGTATATCTAAGACAACAGCTAGGATCATGTGATTGTACTACTGGCCCGGGATGTACCGCGACATATGTAAGTACGTGAGCAAATGTCAAGTTTATCGGAAGTTCAAAGCATCGCAACAGAAGCCAAGTGGCCTGATGCACACACATATAGCAAATACGCCCTGGGACACTGTATGCATGGACTTTGTGGGCCCGTTGCCAAGATCCCTGAAAGGGAATGCTATGATGTTAGTCTTTGTAGATAAATTTACTAAGTGGGTAGTAGCTGTCCCTCTGAGAGTAGCTACCGCTCAAGCAGTGATAAAAACAATAAGAGAAAGGATAATAGCGCAATTTGGAGTCCCCCGCTTCCTGTTGTCCGACAACGGAAGTCAATTCACCAGCGCTGTTCTTACAAACTTTCTTCTTGAGATGGGCATACAACAAAGATTCACCGCACCTTACACACCACAAGAAAATCCAACAGAAAGAGTCAACAGAGTACTCAAAACTATGATAGCGCAGTACGTAAATGACAACCACCGCACTTGGGATGAGCACCTGCCCGAACTCTCCTTCGCCATCAACACCAGTAAGCATGATTCCACCGGTTTCACCCCCGCTTTTCTCAATTATGGCAGAGAGATACAAACACCACAAGCAGTTCATCTGCCCAACCCCCACTGCGAAGAGGAAATCAGCGTAAGAGAAGAAAGACTAAAAGCATTGTATCAGCTGGTACGGACTAATCTACAGACGGCGGCTCAAAAGCAAGCACGAAGTTATAATCTTCGGCGCAGGAATTGGAGACCCAGTATCGGAGAGTAAGTATATAAGAGAGTAACGGCTCTCTCTTCCGCTACTAATCATTTTACGGAAAAGCTGGCACCACGTTATGAAGGACCATACGAAGTCATCCGATTTGATTCTCCGGTCATCGTTGTAATAAGAAGGATAGACAATAATACCCGAAAGAGAAACCAAATCACTCGCTCTCATTTGAAAGATTTAAAAGGTTTCTCGTCACCAGAAGACAAATCATCAAAACTAGTTAAGCTCGCTTTCATTCAGTCCACAGAAGCCGAGCGTTCAACATCACCGATGGAGCCAACCAAAAAGACGAAACTATTTGGCCAGCCGTGGGAAAGGCAAGCATCACTCCCGCCTAAGATGAAGCCCCAGGTAAAGTCTGTGGTATACCTCGACACTTTGCCGGCCACACCTCACACCGGGATGCAGGCAACCAGAAAGGTGTGTTTTCAAAAGGAAACAAACCTAGGAGACACTACCATCGCTAGGCCACGCAAGAAGATGCCCGAAAATGGAAGCAAAGGAGACGAGTCAGCCGCCAGTAAAATCGCTCGAAAGCAGAGACGAGGGACAACTCAGACCCCCATGCCAGTCGCTATCACTCAGTCGCCACCAATTGCTAAGGAAAACCAAAACATGCCGTCCACCTCGGCAGCCGCCCTCGCCTCGCTAGCATAGCATCAGCTAAGCCACCATCCAAGCGCACTACGCCCAGCGCAAGCTGCAATAGGAGACTACCTAAGGACAAGCAGGCCCCGATTAATCCTCCGCAAGGTAATCTCAAGAAAGATCGAGAAGCCCCTGCCGCCGCCGTGCCAACCAGATCAATGCCAACGAATCAAACAATGTATAATCCGCCGGTGACCATGGAATTAAATTTCCCGATGATGATACAAACCAGCGGGCCTCAGGCTAGGAAAACAGTGTGCAACCAGCCACCGAACACCAGACTATACGACCCTTTCCTGGGGGTAAAGATAACACGCCATGCGGAGTATAACCCCAAATATAGACGGCAGAGGTTCTCGCTACAGTTACGGCATGGAAAGGTCAATGTGCGTATTATAAAGGCCGGAGTGGCCATTCTTGAACATCCGAGAAGTGGAATGAAGAAGAGGATAGTGTTTACGCCCTGAATTACAGTTACCAATTCAGTCAGTTTTGTGAAAAAGTGTATTTAATTTTGGTTTTTTTTAAAGAGATTTTGTTTTTTTTGACGAATTATGACTAGTTTAAGTTCTTTGTTTTTGTTTTTTTTTTGCCTAAAAGTAATGATTTACAGTCCTTTTTTTAAATTTTTTTTTTCAGCAAGAGGCTGTTTGCTTTAAAAGCCCTATAGTGCACTAGTAAGTAAGTTTAAGTTACCTTTTTTTTTTTAAACAGGAAGCTGTTTTCGCTAGAAGTCATATAGGTTACTTTGAATTTGATGAATTTGTTTTTTTTTCTCTTTCTTTCATGAACTATATATTTCATTTTAGTAAATAGTTGTGATGTTTACACAGTCGTATATATATAACCCGTTGTTGTTGTGGGCGGAAACTTGTCGCAGTACTTTCGTTTCTTACCTTTTTACAGACGAGAAGGTTCTCGTCTCCAAAGGGGGGATGGTATGTAACGAAGTGTTACATACTACCTACTTTTCCTCGGTTCGATAATTAATTCCACTCTGCCGACACCCACTAAGATATGTTCAGCATAAATTGCCTTTAGTAACAATACAATTCGCACTCGGTAGAGCATGTGACGTCAGCAGAAAAACAATCAATAATTGTTATTTTCATTCGTCACCCTCACAGTTCACATTCAGTGTTGACTGAAAACATTACATGAGGACCTTTGATGAAAGGCGAAAGGCACCCCTTCGACGACACTTGAAGTCGTGCGTTATTGGTAAATTTGATTCATTCAGTCAGTTTAGCTTTGACCACCGACGAGGTAGGTCGATTAGGTCAATTGTAGCTTTGTTGCTCGGAACTTCCCCCCACCAGTGGTAAGGGGTTTCGTTGCAAGTTAGGTAATTGCCACCAGGGGCTTCGGTACCTGCTGATCTACCAGAGCTTTTGCCTGCTGTGCGCCACCAGGGGCATTATACCTGCTGATCCGCCACCAGGGGCATTATACCTGCTGATCGCCACCAGGGACCTTATACCTGCTGATCCGCCACCAGGGGCATTATACCTGCTGATCGCCACCAGGGGCCTTATACCTGCTGATCCGCCACCAGGGGCATTATACCTGCTGATCGCCACCAGGGGCCTTATACCTGCTGATCCGCCACCAGGGGCATTATACCTGCTGATCGCCACCAGGGGCCTTATACCTGCTGATCGCCACCAGGGGCATTATACCTGCTGATCCGCCACCAGGGGCATTATACCTGCTGATCGCCACCAGGGGCCTTATACCTGCTGATCCGCCACCAGGGGAATTATACCTGCTGATCGCCACCAGGGGCATTAATACCTGCTGATCCGCCACCAGGGGCATTATACCTGCTGATCGCCACCAGGGGCCTTATACCTGCTGATCCGCCACCAGGGGCATTATACCTGCTGATCGCCACCAGGGGCATTAATACCTGCTGATCCGCCACCAGGGGCTTTATACCTGCTGATTGCCACCAGGGGCGTTATACCTGCTGATCCGCCACCAGGGGCATTATACCTGCTGATCGCCACCAGGGGCATTATACCTGCTGATCCGCCACCAGGGGCATTATACCTGCTGATCGCCACCAGGGGCATTGTACCTGCCGATCCGTCACCAGGGGGCTAAGAGCCCATGCCGATACCAGAAGCAATTGACCAGGAACTAACCAGAAACCAGAATACCCAGAGGTACCACTAGATCCAGAAGCAACCCCCAAGGACTACTTAAGCAAGACTTAAATACACTTTATTTGAAGGAGTATCAATACTGCCACTTTAAACCAGAATACCCGCATAACCAGAATTTACCCAAACCAAATATTGTAAGTTGTGAATTAATGAGTTGTTTTTAATAAAGATTTTGATATTAAGGTTTTAAGACCTTTCATTTGAAGTTTCGTGTTTTCTTCATTTACGACCCTGGCTATCCGACGAGCAAAACCTCGGCTGAGAAACAAAAAGCACATCACAAGGTCGCAAAAAAAAAAACTCAATTAAAATCATAATTACAGTCCACAAAATAAGGAACAAAAACAATACTTACGTATGTAAATGAGTTTGTATTGTTTTTGTTTTTGCATTTATTCTTAAATTTAAACAAGCCAGACCACGGGTATTATTTTCTAGGTGTCTGAATTCGACCGAATTCCCCCAGAAGAATATAATTCACAGTGCTTTAAAGCTGTAAATTTTATTTGTGTCGGTAGCCATTGACAAATATATTGCGTCTTAGAAAGGTACTACAGCATCTAATTGATGGGTACCTTATTTTCTTATCTGATGGGTTCTCTCGTGTTGAGCCAACGGATGGGTTGGATACTCGCACGCACCGATACTGAGGGCAATAAACGAATGAGCATTGATCATACAACATTCAACAACAGATTGAAACATAGCCTTCTAAAACAACACAACATAAATTTAACTTTTTTTTTACTTACTATATGCCTGTAAGACCTAAGTTCTTTTAAATGCAACCTGAATTGCACGGCACTAGTTTGGCACAGTGGATTTGAGAACCAGGTATTGACTGTCTCATTTTAACCCATACTTAAATTAGATTTTTCAATATCTTTAATACTTTCATTATAAATATCATCGACCGCTCAAAAGAATGGAGTGCTAAACGCTCTGCCCTTAAATCCCGAAAATATGCACAAGGGCCCACTGAATAATAGATTGCGCGATAGGTAATTTGGTGTCAGTATTTGCCTTCCTCTTTCCGTTCATTGTTTGATAGGAAAATGTATTCTCCTTCTTTCAATAATTCGCAGATTTGAAAGCTATTTTTGTCTTCGTCTTGTCTCTAATAGAAGCAGTGTTAATACGGTTGGAGAGGTGGGGAATGAAAAGTGCACTCTTGTAAACAGTAGCTTGTTGGGCATCAAGTTTATTTTCTTTTCCCGTTTGCTGGTAGTTTTTGATGAGTTTGTTGACTATGATGGTGGGAAAGGAATTGGAGAACAGGGTGTTACGGATAATATTAATATTCTTCTGGTGAAAAGAAACATCGCTTGTGTCGAGTATGCGGTTTACAAAGTTTTGTGCCGTGTTGATAATTATTGGTTTGGGTTGTTTGGAGTGATAATTGATAAGGCGACCTGAAGCAGTAGGTTTCTTATACCAATCGAAAATCAATCTGTCGTTTTGCCTTAAGACTTTCACATCCAGAAATGGGAGTTCGCCATTTGATTCCATTTCGACCGTGAATTTAATTTTGTTATTGAAAGAGTTCAATGCATTTAGTGTTTTCTGTACTTCTTCGAATTTAATCACAACGAACAGGTCATCTACATATTTGGTTATGATCTTGGGCTTGTAATCCAATTTACCCAAGACATCTTCTAGTAAGGTTTCCATCACTAAATCCGCTAGAATTGGGGAAGCTGGGCTGTCCATAGGTACACCTTGTTTTTGTTGGTAAATGGTACCTGAATATTCTAAATAGTTATTATCAATGACACAGAATCTCAATATTTCCATAAATTTCACTTTTTAAATATTGGTATGTTCTTTAATCTTATCCCAGTTCATCTTTATGATATCCAGAACTAGCAAAATTGGTATGCTGGTAAACAAGGAAACCACATCAAATGAAACCAATATTTCTCCATTTTCCAGGCGGACAGGTGTAACTTTTTCTATGAAGTCTTTCGAATTCTTCACATTAAATTTTGAATTATATGTCAAATTCTGAAGAATTTTCACGACAAACTTCGAAAGCTCATAGCAAGGGACGTTCGTAGAAGCACAAATAGGTCTTAGAGGTGTTTTCCTTATGGATTTTCGGCAAACCATATATTTTTGGGCTGGTAGCAGTATAAGTAGTCATCCTTTTCTTTTCAAATTCGGAAATATGACCTTCTTTAAACAAATCTTTGACAAACTCATTGTTAGAAGTTTGCAGCGTTGTTGTTGGGTTGTTTCTTAAGACCCTATATACGTTCCTGTCGGTCATAAGTTCCTGCATTTTATTATTATAATCTGTTTTATACATTGCTACTGTAACATTTCCCTTATCAGCTGCGACAATATAAACATCTTTATGTTTTCTAAGGAACATTTTGGCTGTACTGTAAATTCTGTTTAAAAATTTGTCAAACCTAGGAATATATGCCGATCTTAAATGGTTTTGTACAATTTCTGTAAAATTAGATCGAGCTTTTTCCTGGTCACCCTGTTCCAGAATTTTAATCAACTCTTCTCCATCAGTAATAATTAGTAAGAAGTAAGAAGAAAAATTAAAGAATTAGTAGTTGTAATAAGCGGGTTCTCGATCACCGGCGCAACCGGTGCAGCGGGTTCTCGATCACCGGCGCACCGGTGCAGCCCTATATACTGGTCGTATGGTCTTGCTATCAAAAACAGTATCGCATGATGTTGCTTGAGAAGTGATTTCATGGTAATCGTCGTGTTGTTTAAAGATCTAAGAGAAAATAATGTTTTTTATGTAGTATGAATCATATACTAGGGGCTTAAGAATTATTCAAGTTTTTTTCGTTTTAAATTATAGAAATCATATCTTGGATGACGCATAAATTATTTTTGGGGCTACACCAGCAGCAACGGTCACATGAAGTGATTAGGTATCGAGGTTGTGGTGGTTGAAGGTGTTGGAAAGTAAATTAAGAAAAGGAAAAAATTGGACGATAAGGTATGGCGCTAACGTTTGAGATAATATAAAAAAAAATTGGGAAGTAAATTAAGAAAAGGAAAAAATTGGATGATAAGGTATGGCGCTAACGTTTGAGATAATATAAAAAAAAGTTGTTTGGGAAGTAAATTAAGAAAAGAAAAAATGTTTGGGATAATATAAAAAAAGTTGAATAAATTACGTATGTGGTTATGAGGTAGTGTGTCATTGAATATTATATAAGAGTAAATGTAGGGCAATGACCTAAAAAAAAAGTTGAATAAATTACGTATGTGGTTATGAGATAGTGTGTCATTGAATATTATATACGAGTAAATGTAGGACAATGACCTGATTAGGTTGCAAAGCGTGCGAGGCGCGATGCGTGCGAGGCGGGTGCGATGCGGGGCGGGTGCGATACGTGGAGGCGCGATGCGTGCGAGGCGGGTGCGATGCGTGCGTGCGCGGCGGCGGCGGCGGCGGCGCTAGGAAAATTTTGTTTTATTTTCAAAAAAAAGGACGTAGGAGCTATACATATATATATATATATATATGAATATATAGAATAAAATTATATAAAATATAATGTTGGGATGTTATGTTTATTAGTTTCCGATAAACCATTGGTTGACAACCTTCTTTTAAAATGCTGTTCTTCTCATTCATTTTATGTCTATTTTCAATTTTTCCATCACTAATTATTACATCACCTATACCTTTGGATATAAATTTACAACAATCAAATACAACTAACAATCTTTCCTTTTCATTGAATTTACCTAATAATGATACAGTACAAATAGGATTATCGTTTCGTTTGTTAACTTTTACAAACGCTAAGAATTTACACAATAGTACAAATTCAGATACAACATCATTCCAAAATGATAATCATGCATCAGAGGGTGAGACAACAACCACAACAACAACAACAACAACAAAATCTATAAATAGAATTTTCGATGAGAAAACAGTAACCATAGAGGAGGCAATTGAGAGCTTTAGGCAAGACTTAATTAAAAAAGAAACTGAAATATCTGGAATTATTCAAAGTAAAGAAGTTTTTTATAGACATTTTAAGCTCGAGTTTGATGATGATAAGACGTTAACAATTCGATGTTCGTATGATAGTAATTATAATCTACGTACACTTAGTATTAAATGTTATGAATATCATGAATATGAAACAGAGAGAGTGCTAAGTAATGGAGAAGTTGAGATCTTTATGAAGGAGGATCTTGAATATAAATCTGATGTTGAATTACTGAATTTCAAAACAATGAAGCAAACATACCAAATGAATATCTCTTAAGAAAAACAAAACATATATAAATTTACTTATCAATAAAGTTTTATTTTTAAGAAATTATAAAAGATGTGTTTTATTTATTGTCTTTGGGAATAGGTATCCAAGAGTTGTGATCTGATGAGAAACCAAGCCATTTCACAAATATTTTATCTTTTTTTCTTTGAAGTACTTTCTCGATTAGATATGTATCGGGGAAATTAGTTTTTTGGAGTTCGAGTTCGTAAAATCCTCCTTTAATAGGATGTCCTTGATAGTCTTCCAATAGATATGTTATCGGATTTGTATGCTGTACTTTGATTATCTTAAATATTTCAGTAGTCCAATTTGGTGTGTATCCTTTCTCAAATATATGTTTATATTTACTAATTCTGACTGAATCCCCAATTTTAAATTTTGGAGTAATATTAATTTTAACATGATTATAAATTTTGGATAGTAATATTTTTTCGTTTGTAGTATTAACTTGAGATGGTTTCATCTTTATTGTGCGATGTTTAGAATTATTGTAGGTGTTTGTCAGCTGTTCTATAATATCAATCCAACGATATGATCCATTCAAACTGAATTCTTTCCACATAAATGCCTTCAAAGTGCGATTAAATCGTTCAACAATCGAAGCTTTAAGAACACTAAATGTAGAATAGTGCTTGATTTTAAATTGTTTCATAAGTTTTTGAAAAGATGCATTAAAAAATTCTTTTCCATCATCTGTTTGTAAATTTTTTGGGTGACGACCTTTATTAAGTATATCCTTCATAGCCAGAGTGACATTCACTCCTGTTTTATTTTTAATAGGAACCGTCCAAACAAATTTTGAAAATGTGTCAATGACTGTGAGAAGATATCGATAATTATCATTTTCAGGTGAATATGCAATCATCTCAACAAGATCAGCTTGCCATAAATCATCTAAGCCCTTAATAATAACTCGTCTTTTTGGAAAATTCCTTCGAGCAGGTTTATGTAGTTCTTCAACAACGTTTCTTTGACTCATCTTTTTTATTGAATGATAAAAAAACAATATGTTTATTCTTTTTATATATATATATATATATATTTATTTGATATAATAATTACATGGTTTGCTTTCACTATTTTAATCTTTTGTATAGAGCCATTAATTTTTTAATTCTCAGCATTCTATTTTCAAGCATGTAACATGCGCATGTATCTGGTCCATCTTGACATAGGTTTGAAGACCACGAGCAGTTATTAAAATGACATCCATGCTTTGAAATTGTAGTGGATACATTCATGAATCCTTTAAAGAAGATTATACTATTTAAAATCTCCTGATAATGTTCTTCTAATAATTGATGTTGATTAGTTTTCAAAAATTGTAAAATTTCATCAAGAATTAATGTATAATCTATGTTAGACATAATGAATGAAAGAATGCGTTATCACACTGTGAAGTTAAGTTAAAGACTAAAGCTTTGATAATGGTTGATTATTTAAATATTAATGTTCAGTCTTCTCCGTCAATAGCTTATCAAATTTTACAACTACTTCATTATCAATGTATTTTCTAATTCGTTCATATAATTCATCAACATATTTTTTGGTGGCGGCGTCCCCCTCTTCTTCGGGAATGTGAATATTGGTTAATCGTTTAAAGCTTATATCGTAATCACCGCTTTCTGTTTTTAAAAAACCCTCACCGGCTGGTCCTGGTAAGCCTCGCTCTCCCTGTACACCTATTGGACCCTGTTCCCCCTGTTTTCCTCTTGGTCCTCTGAGTGGGGCTCTATTTGTGAAACGACCAAATTTATCAACACTCATCTTTTTTTTATTCGATAATATTAGCTTCTTTAAGTTCTTCAATGATTGAAATAATTTCGTTAGAGTGATTATTATTTCCAGCTTGTTGTGAAGCAATTAGAAGTCTTATTCGATCTACAAGTTCATTGGGATTATCCCAAAATATATAGTCTTTTTTCAATTTTGATAGCTGTAATAAACCACTCCCAGTTGGTGTTTGTATGGGTGAAGATAATGAATTATTAGAAGTATTTTTTGTTACTCCAAATAATTTACTTATAATGTTCTTATACTTATATCCTCGATTACCATGTACTTGTTTTTGAGAATTATGATCAATTCTATGTGCATTGGTGAGAGATAGTATCATCTTATAGTTTTTTAAATCTTCATCTGTGTAAATATTTTTATCAGGGTTTTTCTTAAATATAAGCTCATATAATCCATTTGTACCCTCAAAGGTTTTATCTCTAATTTCAATGTCGTTTCCGAGAATATTAAACTCAGCATTACCTATATACCACTTTTCATCTTTTGAATGTATACCATATGTTTTATCAAGAGTGTTGGAATTATTTATAAATAAATCCACATATTTTTTAGGTGTGTCATGAAATTCTTCTTTTGATAATTGCTCCGCAAAGTTGCGATGATGATAAATTTGATAGTTTGAGCGTTTCTTTGTTCTTTTTGGTGTATTCTATTATTATCATTATCATCAGTAAAATTTGGTGAGTCATCAATAGAAGACTTGGGGGTGGTGAATTCATCAGGATGGTGAAGTTGTTCCGAATTGACTTTTATTTTCTTTGAAGGGATTCCACTAAGATTATTTTTATCTTGTGTACTATTTGATTTTTTAACCAGCTCGTTTAGAGGTTTTGTAAGTGGTTTAAAAGTTTCTTCAATTTGAGTTTCGTAAGCTTCTCTACCTGTCTTAAGAGCTTTATATTTCTTTCGTAGAGCATCTGTAGTTCTAATTAGTTCTTTTGTTAGTTTTACATCTATATTCATCATCATGTAAAATTTATTTTTTCTTACAGAGACAGACTGTTAATAAATTTCGTAGTTGATGAAAGAAGCGTTCAAAAGGTCTTAAACTGAATTTGATATTAAGATAACTGATCTTAACTGATGAATACTGAGTCTCAAACTGATCTGAACTGCTTTTTACTGCTATTATCTGCTCACTGAACTGCTCTGTACTGTTCTCATAGAACATTACTATACATATGATGTGAAATTGAAAATGTTATCTGCTTTATAACTGAAGAAAACAGTCAAAGCCTTTTCTATAACGACCTTCATTCAAAGGACTATCCTTATCAATTACCATAAATCCATAATTTGTATTCCAACATTCTGCACAGACCTTTTGGAATGTATTAAATGTCATATCTGAATTAATATGATCATTATATATATGTTTAAGGTTCATATCATCCTGTTTGAAGATAATGAGGAAATTTGCGTTATCTCGAATTAAGTGTTTGGGTATTCTTGTATAAGTTTGACATAAGTAAAAACTATCAATATGATGATGCCGCCCCATACTAAAGTATACACGAACTGTGTCTTGTTTTTCACAGGCAATATCGTCAAAAATAAATATAGAATTCGGTTTAGCTTTTTCGGGTGGAATAACATCACTGTTATTGGCAAAAGTGAAGAAACCCATATTTTTTATAGGTTTTATAGCTTTTCGTAAAAACTCATACTTTGGTTGATGTAGAGATTTAGAATATATATAAATATTTTCAAATTTTAATCCATTGGGATGTTGCAACAAACTCATCATAACATTAGTTTTTCCACAGTTTGAGGGACCCGTAATTAAACCTCGTATACTATTAGGGAATAGTTTGCCATGTTTTTTTCTTTCAATATTTTTAGTCAACTCTATATTTTTTACTGGTAGCTGATACTGTTGTTTAACGAATCGCATTGTCATAAAAACTAAATGATTTCCTATAAATTCATAGTTTATATTCAAAAGTATCATTTTGCTTTAAACCATTCTAGCGTAAAGATTATTATATAAAATGATCGATTATTCGAAAAAGTCTATCACTCGACAAAACATTGTGAAAGGAGAAGGTTTATTAAATTCTTTAATAAACAAACTTCCTATTGAACTACATTTACCAGGCTATCAATATTGTGGACCAGGAACAAAACTTGAAAAACGTTTAGCTCAAGGAGATCCGGGGGTTAATTTACTTGATCAAGCATGCAAACAACACGATATATCTTATTCAAAATTTAAAAATACAGCTGATCGACACATCGCCGATAAGATCTTAACCGAAAAAGCTTGGCAGAGAGTTAAATCTAAAGACGCTAGTATAGCTGAGCGAGCAAATGCGCTATTGGTTACCAATCTCATGAAGACAAAGACAAAATTTGGAATGGGTTGTTCTAAAACTGTAGATAAAAAGGCTAAGGATAAAATGGCTAAAAATAAAAAGATTAAAACATATAATAAGACTAAACCGCTTTCTTTTAGAAAAGTAATGAAAGTTATTGGAAATAATATTAAACATAGAAAGCCAATTAATCTGGAAAAAGCTATCAAAATAGCAATATCATCTGCTAAGAAAACAGTTAGAAAGAACAGTAATAACATTAAGACACCTAGAGTTATTTCTGTACCGAAAATTGGTGGTGTAATTCCATTTCTTGTACCCCTGTTTGCTGGACTTTCAGCTCTTGGGGCTTTAACAGGAGGCGCTGCAGGAGTAGCAAAGGCTGTCAATGATATTAGCATTGCTAAAAAAGATTTAGAGGAGAAAAAACGTCATAATCAACAAATAGAATCCACTGTAATAGGTCAGGGTCTATACCTTAAACCTTATAGGAAAGGACTTGGACTTTATTTAAATCCTCAGTCAAAAAACTTCTAAGCTCACTACCCAATCGTGCATTAAATGAAATAGATTTGAGAAATTTCACAAAGAAATTAATTCCAAATTTTCGGGGGGTTTTCATGAGAGATATTTTACCAAAAAGAAAACCTTGGAAAAATGAGTGTGGAATTGTAAATCTGGATTCCTCAAACGGCCCCGGTACACATTGGGTAGCGTACAATAAAAAAGATGATTATATTGAATATTTTGATAGCTTTGGAAATCTTCAACCTCCTATTGAAATTATTAACTATTTAGGCGAACAAATTAATTATAAATATACAAAATATCAAAACTATAACTCATTTAATTGTGGTCATTTATGTTTAAGATTTTTATATGATTGTTATTTTCAATTAAATAAATAAAGAGTTTTATATACATATGGTTTCATTGTATTATTTATCACCATGGCGATGACACTTACACTAAGCGGTTGTACCTCTATTCTATCAGCTGAATATTTTCCACCTTTAAATTTAGATCAAGACTATGTTTGTGGATTGGTTGATTTTCAGACTTATAACTCTATACCAAATGTTGATGAGAATAATAATCTGTTTCATGTTGGAGAGTTTGAAATCGAAATCCCTACAGGCTCGTATGAAATTGATGCAATTGCTTCATATATATCAGAAGTATTATTTACAAAAAATTCTGTCGTTAATGTTACAATACAAGCAAATAATAACACAATGGAATGCGATATTGAATCTAATGAGACAATTTATTTCAATAAGGATAGAACTATTGGAAAATTATTAGGCTTCAGTAAACGTGTTCTCAACGCTGGGGAGACTCACTCATCTGACTTACCCATAGATATAAACAAAGTAAATGTAATACGAATCGAGTGTAACATCATTACAGGTTCTTATTTTAATAACACTCCTGTGCATACAATTCATGAATTTTCACCAGAAGCAGGATCAGGCTATAAAATCATAGAGGTTCCAAAAAATGTTATCTATTTACCAGTGAATGTTAAACGAGTAAGTACTATAACTTTAAAACTTGTGGACCAGGACGGCGATCTAATAAATTTTAGAGGAGAAAGAATAACAGCACGATTACATTTAACTCCAAATCGAAAGAATGTTAATATATAATAATAATTATTTAACAGATATCAATACCACTCAATCAAGTAGTTCTACTCGAACATCAAAACTGACAACACATAAGTTATCTCCTGAAAATAAATCTTATCTTCTCTCCCTAGGATTTAAACTAAAATAAAAAAATGAATGATATATTAGATATTACTCATGGAGCAAACTATGATAATAGTATATCCAAGTTTGAATACCACAGCTACTCACCATTTCTTCAGTCATTCAATCCGAGTGATGAAATACGTATACCCATACAACAACAGGATTTATGTATATTACCCTGTGAAAGTTACATTTATATAGAAGGAGGTCTGACTAAAGAAGATGGAACTGTCTCAACAGGAAAATTAATTAATAATGCAATAGCTTTTCTATTTGAGGAAATACATTATGAATTAAATGGTGTAGACATTGAAAACAATAAAAACGTTGGAATCACATCAACCTTGAAAAATTATATATCTTTAAATGAGAATGAAAGTAAAAGCTTAGAAAATGGATCATGGAGTGGAAACACTAGTATTTCTCCTGCATTAGGTATTTTTAATTTTTGTTTACCATTGAAAAATCTATTGGGGTTTGCTGAAGATTATAAAAAGATTATAGCAAATGCGAGACATGAACTAGTTTTAATTCGCGCTCGATCTAATGAGAATGCTTATTTTTCTAAAGATAATGAAGAATTAAAACTATCAATTTTTAAATTACAATGGAGAGTTCCACACATCACTCTATCTGATTCAAATAAACTTAACTTATTGAAGCAAATTCAATTAAAGCCCATTCAAATTCATTTTCGTAATTGGGAAATGTATGAATATCCAACACTATCAACCACCACTGATCATATATGGACGGTGAAAACTTCAAGTCAACTTGAGAAGCCTAGATATATCATCATTGCTCTACAAACTGATAGAAAAAATCAACGAAATAAAGATGCCAGCAAATTTGATAATTGTGATGTCAGCAATGTTAAAGTTCATTTAAATTCTGAATCTTACCCCCGAGAGGATTTAAACATTAAATATAAACTAGATCGATATGCCGTTCTCTATGATATGTATAGTAAATTTCAACATTCATACTATCAGAAACAAGCAAGTCCTCTTTTATCAAGAGCGGATTTTAAGGATATTGCCCCAATTATGGTTATCGACTGTTCACGTCAAAATGAAACAATTAAAACAGGTCCTGTGGATGTAAGAATTGAGCTTAAAACATTAACTCCGATTCCTGCTTTAACAACCATGTATTGTATGATACTTCATGATCGTATAATTGAGTACAATCCATTAACAGGAGAAGTTAACAAACTTACTTAAATTGTATGTACTTATATGATAATTTATTAGTATAAAGAGTTAATTTGTTGAGAACAGACATCTAAAAAATGGATATACACTTTGTAGACATTCAAGGATTTGGTGATTTAAACAGCAATCGTTTCATTCTGAAGGAAGTAGCTGTATTACATAATGAGAATCATCATCATCACTTTATTGTTAGTCCACCATTTAATTTAAGCCTTACATCAGATTCACTTAGAAGACAAGTTAATTGGTTGTATCATAATTATCACGGATTAACCTGGAATGGAGGATTTGCACGTCTTTCTCAAGTAGAGATATTTATTCGAGAAAAACTTCAAAGTGGTGTTGTTTACGTTAAGGGTACTGAAAAGAAACAATGGTTACAATCCTTACTCAATAATGAAAACGTAGAAGTCGTTAACCTCGAAGAAGATATCTATTACAGATGTCCAAATTTAAAAGAACTTAAAAAAATGTATCCAAATATAACTTCCAAATGTGGATATCATGGAAAAATATGTGCACTTCAAAATGTTTATCTCTTAAGTAAATTTATTAGTGAAGCTAAGAATTGTAATTTATAGTTCAATAAAACAATTTTGTACAATACTTGATACTTTTTTCTTTTTATTATAATTTTTATATTTACATATCATTTTCTAAATCTATTCTATAATGACCCCAAGCTAGTGTATTGATATTATTACTACATATAAATCTTTTGTCGTCCGCACAGCTTAAACTTAATTTATTAATACATTCAGTATATATAGCATGCTGTCTAGATCTAAAGTTTAACATTTTACTATAAAAGTTACGCTTATGTAGCAAACAATCTCTATAATTTTGCAAAGATAATTTTTTTACAGCTGCTGATTTAACACCTTTTGCTTTTTTTATCACAGATGCATCTTCAATATCAATACTATACATTTTAGCTCTTAACCCAATAAATTCCTTCATTATTCTTCCATTATTCTCATCTTTCATATAACCTAATTTTTTCACATTGAGCTGAGCAATATCATAGGGGTTATGTAGGGGGTAATCTGAAGTATCGAACATTTTAATTATATCACTCTTAATATCGTTGTAAAAGTCATCAGTTCGTATTTGATAAATAAATGAATCAGTATCCATATAAGCCAGTTGTAGGTTCTTAGTAAATTTCGGTTTCATATAAGCATAATGAAAGTCATACATTTTATACTTTGAAATCTCTAATACACAAAAACCTAAGTATATAGGCTTATTATAGACACAGTAAATTCGATTTAACTGAATAGCAGCCATAGTTTCGGAAAATACTAAAATGCTATGAAAATTAGGTTTAGCGATAAGAGCACGACTACCAAGATGTCTACCTCTGCTTTCTACTGAATCAACAATTCGAACATCTTTTCGTTTGTCTACATTCTCCATAGTTTTTCCAAATACAGCATTATTACAGAGTTTACATTGATCCTTTTCAAACTTTGTAGTTGCTTTTTTTCTAAGTTCATTGTTTAAATCAATATATTTTTTTAACCATTTAGATTGTTTGAATTGCATCACTCTATGAATTTTCTTTAGCACTAAACCATTTTCAAGGCACTGAATTAAACTTTTGTAATGTATTATATAATTTGTCTTATTATTTAAATCAGCAATTAATTTTTTATCTGATTTGTTAGACAATGAAATATTTGACGGACAGAAAGGAAGATCGTTATGATCATCATGTATTTCTATAGGATATTCGAGATCAACTTCTAAAACATAACCAATGTATATATTTGAAATCAACCATTCTTTAACCCCATCTAAATTATCTGGAGGTTCAACCCATTTAAAGTCTGAATGCGGTAGATAGTCAGACATTGCCCAACCGTAAAGATTATTAGCATCCAAATACATTAAATAATCAGATGGTTTACTTGAATCATAATCAGACATATATTTATTATTTGCTTTAGAATGTCTTAAGCTACACTGTGTCAAACCTCCTCTTATACCTTTAGCGAAAAAGTTATACATGTTTATATCAGTTAAAAGTTCAAGTTTTACACCTGTTTCTTTCAACATAGCATCCCATGAAAAACCTGGTAATGTATAATAGTGACAGGGGTCTAAACCGTAAATTTTTCTAGAATCAATTCTGAATTTTTCGAAAATGTCTGCTAAAATTAAAACATCTGTTTTCAAATAGTGTTCCAAATATTCTCTTAAACTGCTACATTTAAAATGTGACCAAACTTTTACAGCGTGATTATAGTCATCTTGCTTGCAATCTTCTTCAATCAATGAGTTTCTAAAAGATTCTATTGAAGGGAGCTCTGTCTCACTTAATTTATCTATAGAGTCTAAATAGTCATAGCAGAAAACACCCTTACGAGTCATTAGTTGGAAAGATTCATCATCTTTGAAAAATGATGTTAAAATTTTAAAATCTGTTTTTTTATCTAATGTTTTTGCTATACTATCAATACTCGAAGGTAGAAATCTAAATGAGTCTAAAAATCGTAATTCTAAAAACTCTCCTTGCTTACTATTTATTAATATTTTTGATGAAATTGATATATATTTCTCTTTATTGAGAGGGATAATATTTATAGACCCTTTGATATTACCCAGCTCTTTTATGAATAAATGTGAGTCATATCCGGTTAAGTTATGGAAAAAAATAGGAATAAATTTAGGTACCTTATAATTTAAATTACATCTAGAATGTGCGGCCGCTCTGAATTTTCCAGTTAGATGATCATGATCCCGAACCTTTAGACTCCCCCACACTGGTTTCTTACAGATATGACATATTGTTGCTTGTTGAAATTTAATTTCATCCTGAGGTGTCATAGTCATCGGGATTTTCTTCCCCAAATGATTTTTATAAATGTTTTGACAGTCTTCATGCAAGTTCGCTATAAAAACTTGTGTACAGTCTTCACCTAGAATAAAAAACAAAAAAAAATAATTATATTATATTACCAAACAATTTATATATTACATATGAAATGAAGTTTTAAGAATAATTTTTACTTACCGGTGTATTTGAAAAGTTTATTCAAAGATGTATTAAATGAACATTTGATAAAATAGGATACAGCAATTGGAATATGTTTTTTAATAGATGTAGTTGATGAGATTGATGGATCAGGTTGACAGCTATCGATATTCACCAGCATACACTCAAAATCTGCGTAGATGGCAAATGGCACTTCCAGTGATCTATGTTGATGTTCAAACTGTAGTATATTATTTGGAACATCTGGTAGTGTTGTCACAGTTTTATTGCATTCATTTTCATGCTTCTCAAATGCTTCATCTGTGTTGAACGTTTGCAGACATGAATTACATATTCTCACTGGTCGTTTGCTATGACTCAGGTGTGCTCCTATTAATCTAGACATATTTTTTATCCAAACAAAATGACTACAATCCCCTTCTTGTATTAGTAATAAATTAATATGTTGTTGTCTTTTGTGTTGAGAGTTGAAATATGGACCGATAACTCTATAACTTTCCGCAGATCCATTTTTTTCTACTCCAAAAACATTTATACTAATTGTGGGATTGAGTGTCTCAAAGATCGATATGTCTTTAAGTTTCAAAGGGAACTCTAAATTTGTAAAGTCAATTTGAATTCCACTCATTAAACTTATCACATCATGTTGAATGTTTTCAATCTGATAACTGGTTGGTCTATTTGTATTTGTATCTACGGGGTAAAGATCTGATATAACTGCCCATTTAAAACAGAATTCATCATTATTTTGGACATTAACACAGGCATGTTTTAGTTCAATGCTTTTTGGAAGGCTTATGTAACTCGAGCCTCTGAAAGGTTTATACTCATTAATATTCACTTCAATATGCTTAATACACAATAGCGCCCATCCTGAATCTCTCTCCTGAAACTCTTCACTTTTAACTTCAATTGTTTTAAACATATTTTTAATTATATCTTTCAAATCATCATTTTGTAAAGCTATTTGCATTGAACATTTAAACGATTTTATGCTTATTTCACTTTTTTCTGATTCTCCTTGTGTTGATATAAATTTTATGAACTCTGCAAATAGTTCAATGCTGAACTTTATACCCTCTTTGGTTTCAAAAGAGTATTCAAATAATTTAATTATATCAAGTATGCAGCTATTTAAAAATTTGGTAATGTCTATAAGCCCTTCATCAGTATTTTCTAAGGAATAGGTTTCCACTTTACCTTCAAAACAATGCCTTATTCTGTTAAAACGAGTATTGTTGACTGGAACTTTGCTCTTTCTCTTATGTTCATAAGTTCTAATGTGATGACCCCATCCAGATACTAGCACATCTATTTCACAGTTTTCACATCTACGTTTTTTCAATGATGAATGCGGCTGGGATAGGGAATCATTCATGTCCTTTGGAAGTTTTCTCTTGCTGCTAGTTGGTTGATCAATTACTAGCTCTTGACAGGAGACGTTAATATGTTCCTTGCGGAAGTGTTCCAACATTGAATCCTTTCGTGTATATGTCTTGTCACACTGAGGACATTTAATTTTATTACCATGTACAGCTTTTATATGTCTATTCAGACTGCTCCTTCGTGTAAAAATAACACTACATACGTCACACACGAAATTATTCATTTTATTCTTTTTAAGTTTTTAGTTAGACTAAACAAATTTTTTTTTTATAAAGCTTACGATTTGTTCTATGCTCAACAGTTGTTATGATTGCACTGAACAACTTATAAAATATAACTCGACTTGAAACTTTTCATAGAAGAGAAGACAAACAAAAACCATAATACATTTTTTTTTTGAAGAAGAAGAAGAACAGACAAAGAAAAACCATAATACAAAGTAAAGAAGATAAAGAAAGCTATAAAAATAAATGAAAAAACAATTTTTAATATTGAAATTATTTTATTACTCTTTTTTCTTTTTTTCTAAAAACATTGTCGTTTTTGCGAGAAGACAAAAATGTCATCATCATCTTCTTCATCTTGTTGAGTAATTACAGCTGATTTTCTCTTACTAGAGCATTCAGCCTGTTGTGGTGCAAGGAACTCAACTCTATCATCTTCCGCCATAATCCTCATTCCCATAGGTGGAAGGAATTTAACTCCGTCGTGTCCCTTCATAATCCGCATTCCCACCAAATTTTGAATTTCTTCTATCGTTAGGTTCTTAAACCTTGGACTTAGAAAGATTTTAAAGTCCTCAATCTCTATTAGAACTCTAGGACCAAACTTTGTATTACACATTTTGGCTTCTAAAATTGTTTCAGGTGTTGATCCTAAGTCCTTCAAAGGGAGCAGAGGTTTTTCGCAGATATATTTATTAATTTTTTGTAGAAACGATTCCATTTTCTTTTTTTTAATAATTAGATACTGAAAGTTTAACAAGTATGACTATAATGAAAATTAAAAGAAAAATACAGTCTATTTATACAATCTTATCATTCTAGTAATAATGTAAATGAAATGAATTTCTTTAAGTTTCACATGTCTAACCACAAATTCTAATTATAGATGACATAGTTATTAGTCTTTATCATTCCCACGGTTAAAATAAAAAAAAACTTAAATTCAGTCGACTAATATGATATGGATTTAAGTATTACATTCCTTAGTCATGTAAATGAAATGAATTTCTTTAAGTTTCAAATGTCTAACCACAAATTCTAATTATAGATGACATAGTTATTAGTCTTTATCATTCCCACGGTTAAAATAAAAAAATTTAAATTCAGTCGACTAATATGATATGGATTTAAGTATTACATTCCTTAGTCTTTATCATTCCCACAGTTAAAATAAAAAAACCTGAATTCAGCCGACTAATATGATATGGATTTAAGTATTGCATTCCTTAGTCTTTATCATTCCCACAGTTAAAATAAAAAAACTAAATTCAACCGACTAATATGATATGGATTCACATTCCTAACCGTAAAAATTTACATATTTTCAAACATTTTCAAAATAAAAAAAAAAAAAAAAACCTAAATTCAACCAACTGATATGATAGGGATTTCTGGAATTATCACATTCCCAACCATAAATTCTAATTATAGATGAGATAGTTATTAGTCTTTATCATTCCCACGGTTAAAATAAAAATAAAAACCTAAATTCAGTCGACTAATGATAGTATCCAAAAAAAATAAAAACCAACAATTAATCAACTGATATATGCATTCCTTGGTGTTTTCCTCATAGTTATCAAAAAAATTGTGTCTTATATGGAAAACCATATACATTTAGGGGGTTTAGGTTTATGTTGAAATGAAAAAAAATGTATAAAAAGACCAACAAATTTTGTATTCCTTCAAAACAAAATTTAAATTTAAATAAGATACTCGTAGTAATGGCTTTCCCAATCATTAAAAATTATCTGGAAGAATTTGCTAGGGGCTGTTGGGAGTACCAGCCCCTACAAGATTACATTTGGAGTCAGATGGCTGAAGATGGTACACTAGCCCATCAGATAGCCGTCTCTAAACTAGTTGATGGATTATATCATCAAGCGATTTCAGGGGGGTTTGACTTAAAACCCCCTCCTGAAATTATTTTAAAGCTCTCAAACATCGTACTCAACTAATTAAAAATAAAATAAAAAAAAAAATAAATAAATACATAGTCTTTTATTACATAAACTTTTAAATAATTTCAGATTGAAAATTTTTTTGGGTGGTATAACTCCTACGTCTTTTATTCTTATCTCATTTACATTTATTAAGATACATTCAATTGAAATAAGTCTTGAGCGCGTTCATTTTTCTCTTTATTCTTTTTAAATTTTTGAGGTGTATTAAGTAATTCTGCGTCACCAAACGGACAAAGCGATGGATATTCACCCTCTCTCCTCTTTAAAGCATTTGAATGAGGTGTAATCATTCCACTCAGTGTTAACTGTCCTCCTATAATTAAATTTTAGAATAATATAATTTATTTTTTTTTATTTTTTCAACAAAGTAATATCCTCACCTAAAAGTCTAAATCGCACATGCTGCATAGATTCAAACTGTAACCTAAAACTGTGGATATGAGATAAGCTCTCACCATTTCTAATATGAAACAGCTTACATTCTACTCCCTGTTCTGGTTGTACTAGTAATTTCATTCCTTCAGTATAGAATAATACATCTGTAAATCTCATCTCCAACCAACCAGATTCACAGATACAGAATGTATCTCCTTCTCGTAATCTTTCAATCCAGAACATTTGTGCTTGTTGTCTCACCCTCTGCAAAGGTAGAAATCTAAATGAGTCTAAGAATCCTAATTCTAAAAACTCCCCTTGCTTTCTATTTATCAGCGCCGCCGCCGCCGCCGCCGCCGCGCACGCACGCATCGCACCCGCCTCGCATGCATCGCGCCTCCACGTATCGCACCCGGCCCGCATCGCACCCGCCTCGCACGCATCGCGCCTCGCACGCATTGCAACCTAATCAGGTCATTGTCCTACATTTACTCGTATATAATATTCAATGACACACTATCTCATAACCACATATGTAATTTATTCAACTTTTTTTTTTAGGTCATTGCCCTACATTTACTCTTATATAATATTCAATGACACACTACCTCATAACCACATACGTAATTTATTCAACTTTTTTTATATTATCCCAAACATTTTTTCTTTTCTTAATTTACTTCCCAAACAACTTTTTTTTTATATTATCTCAAACGTTAGCGCCATACCTTATCATCCAATTTTTTCCTTTTCTTAATTTACTTCCCATTTTTTTTTATATTATCTCAAACGTTAGCGCCATACCTTATCGTCCAATTTTTTCCTTTTCTTAATTTACTTTCCAACACCTTCAACCACCACAACCTCGATACCTAATCACTTCATGTGACCGTTGCTGCTGGTGTAGCCCCAAAAATAATTTATGCGTCATCCAAGATATGATTTCTATAATTTAAAACGAAAAAAACTTGAATAATTCTTAAGCCCCTAGTATATGATTCATACTACATAAAAAACATTATTTTCTCTTAGATCTTTAAACAACACGACGATTACCATGAAATCACTTCTCAAGCAACATCATGCGATACTGTTTTTGATAGCAAGACCATACGACCAGTATATAGGGCTGCACCGGTGCGCCGGTGATCGAGAACCCGCTGCACCGGTTGCGCCGGTGATCGAGAACCCGCTTATTAAAACTACTAGAATTATTGTTTTTTTGTGTATGAAAGTGTCTCTCCGCTATATTCCTTGAGTTTGTTGCAAGTTTCAATGTCATAATAGTTTCTAATGTGGTTGTAGAACTCCATTTTGTTGTTGTAGGTGGTGTTTACGGCGTGCCCTCCGTAATATCAATAAAATTATATGTAATAATATGTAAAACAATAATTCTTTAAATTTTCTTCTTAAATGTAGAGAGTTTGGTTTATTGCCTAACTTCATCCGTTATTCAACGAATAACATAAATCAAATTTTTCAATTTTGCAATAATGAAACTGAAAGAAAGTTGGAAAGTAAGCTTTTATTACATATCGAACACTTTCATGCAAAATTATTGAATATTGCTATCTCTCTTAAACAAATACAAAAGAAGGTAGAGTTTAAAAGAATACAAAAACTTGAAAGCTTCATCACCAATAAACTGACATTTAAGGAATATTCTACATTCTTCAAGAGCCAAGAAAACAAGCACAATAATGTTAATGAGAGAATAAGAAACAAACATATAAAGAAACTTGAACGCTTAAAGGAGAATTTGAAACACACAATGAATATAGAATTCCAAGATAAATGGTTTGTAAACAATACTGCTGTAGACTTCCCGTCGGATGTCAAATGGCTTCTGTCGTTAGGCCCAAAATTCACTCTGCCAACCAAGAAAGGTGAATTTCCACTCTTTGAAATTATTACTGATGGAGAAGAGTTGATTAAAACTCTGGAACAGGGTGACCAGGAAATAGCTCGATCTAATTTTACAGAAATTGTACAAAACCATTTAAGATCGGCATATATTCCAAGGTTTGACAAATTTTTAAACAGAATTTACAGTACAGCCAAAATGTTCCTTAGAAAACATAAAGATGTTTATATTGTCGCAGCTGATAAGGGAAATGTTACAGTAGCAATGTATAAAACGGATTATAATAATAAAATGCAGGAACTTATGACCGACAGGAACGTATATAGGGTCTTAAGAAACAACCCAACAACAACGCTGCAAACTTCTAACAATGAGTTTGTCAAATATTTGTTTAAAGAAGGTCATATTTCCGAATTTGAAAAGAAAAGGATGACTACTTATACTGCTACCAGCCCAAAAATATATGGTTTGCCGAAAATCCATAAGGAAAACATACCTCTAAGACCTATTTGTGCTTCTACGAACGTCCCTTGCTATGAGCTTTCGAAGTTTGTCGTGAAAATTCTTCAGAATTTGACATATAATTCAAAATTTAATGTGAAGAATTCGAAAGACTTCATAGAAAAAGTTACACCTGTCCGCCTGGAAAATGGAGAAATATTGGTTTCATTTGATGTGGTTTCCTTGTTTACCAGCATACCAATTTTGCTAGTTCTGGATATCATAAAGATGAACTGGGATAAGATTAAAGAACATACCAATATTAAAAAAGTGAAATTTATGGAAATATTGAGATTCTGTGTCATTGATAATAACTATTTAGAATATTCAGGTACCATTTACCAACAAAAACAAGGTGTACCTATGGACAGCCCAGCTTCCCCAATTCTAGCGGATTTAGTGATGGAAACCTTACTAGAAGATGTCTTGAGTAAATTGGATTACAAGCCCAAGATCATAACCAAATATGTAGATGACCTGTTCGTTGTGATTAAATTCGAAGAAGTACAGAAAACACTAAATGCATTGAACTCTTTCAATAACAAAATTAAATTCACGGTCGAAATGGAATCAAATGGCGAAGTCTTAAGGCAAAACGACAGATTGATTTTCGATTGGTATAAGAAACCTACTGCTTCAGGTCGCCTTATCAATTATCACTCCAAACAACCCAAACCAATAATTATCAACACGGCACAAAACTTTGTAAACCGCATACTCGACACAAGCGATGTTTCTTTTCACCAGAAGAATATTAATATTATCCGTAACACCCTGTTCTCCAATTCCTTTCCCACCATCATAGTCAACAAACTCATAAAAAACTACCAGCAAACGGGAAAAGAAAATAAACTTGATGCCCAACAAGCTACTGTTTACAAGAGTGCACTTTTCATTCCCCACCTCTCCAACCGTATTAACACTGCACCTATTAGCGACAAGACGAAGACAAAAATAGCTTTCAAATCTGCGAATCCCCTGAAAGACAAGCTTTTTACTTACATCAAAGGGAAAGTGGATAAGATGGAGAAAGCCAACATTGTTTATAAAATCAACTGCTTGGGTGGGAAAGAGACGAAATGCTCATCGCTCTATATAGGTACCTCCAAGCAAAAACTTAAAAATCGTCTGTCTGGTCATAGATCAGATTTGAATAGCGGGTCTGCACAAAAAACTGCACTAGCTCTCCACTGTTTGCAAGAAAAACATAAACCAGATTTGGATAATGTAGAGATTTTGCAAACAGAGCAACACTACTCAAAGAGAATGTTGCTGAAAATGCTACATATAATTAACAACAACAATGCCGTCAACCGAAGATCAGACTGCGAAAAGCTTAGCAGTGCATACAGCCAACTGATCAAGCGACCAACAACAGTAGGTTTAAGTATAGGTGATTGTGTATAGTAATGGACGTTTTCTCTTGTCTACCAGTAAATTTAAATTCGAATTCAAAAAATTTTAAATTCACTAATCAATTTGATGTTTTTTGTAATAGATTTTGTTGCTCGAGATTTTTGGTGTATAATGTGTAATTTTCTCGGCTTTACTTAAATTCCTTAAAAATTGTTTGTAAGTTACTTGACGTCATATGTATATGAAACTTTTTATATTAATGTATGTATTACTTTTATATTTTGTACTAATAAAGGCCTGATGAAGAACATAAACATGTTCGAAACGTTGCACACTAAATAATAACATCTTCAATTTATTGACCTACAGCCCACAAAAAGTTACATATATCCGAGACTTTATGTAAGTATTCCATTGCTTATTCCTGAGATTACGAAGAGCTCGCAACTCTTTTGTGTACCAGGCGGGAGATAATAAGCTAACTTTTTGAGGTAAGCAAGGGACACATTTTATAAGACAATCAAAAATAGCAGTATAAAAGAAAGTAAGAGCAATATGTCAATGGGAGTATAAGGATTAATAAAAAGGTTGTAATCAATATTACTTAAAAGAATATTGAGTTGCTTGAAATCGATTTTAAGAAAGTTGAAATAATAGAGAATTCAGAATTAAGTATAGGAATTCTTTCAATAATTTTCAAAAAAGGTAAATTGAAGTAAAGTAGCTGAGAAAATGCTCAAATTTACTATTGTGAATATGTCTTGAAATGGCCCTGGATTCGTCAAGTTTTGGAACAACGCCAACAACTTGGGGAATCTTTTGAATATGTGAGTGAGAGTTTCGCTGGAACTTAATTTCGGAGTGGTACCGTAACCTAGCCCACGAAAGCTATTGTATGAGAGTGAGAATGTGTGTGTAAAAGAGGAGGCTAAGAAAGACAAAAGGCTATGCGGAAACAACAACTTTTTTCTTGACTAGAATAGCCTTTTGTCTTTCTTAGCCTCCTCTTTCACACCACATTCTCACTCTCATACAATAGCTTCGGTGGACTAGGTTAACCGTCACACGCTCTATCCAGCGACTTTTCAAGCATGCTAGTGCTTTCAAATTGTTTGGATATCTTGTCTGAATGACAATTATATTTGAGAATGTGAATGCATGATTGTCAAGCCTCCAACTAATTTAATTTACCATGCAGTTTTCGGGCTGTGTATATCGTAAGAAAATGCATCAATAGCGGTAATTGATGATCAAAATTCTAATGAAAAGTGATGTTTGACTGCACTTCATGTTGAACGATGCAATTAATGCTCCAATCAAATTGTAGTTATATTAATATATTAAATATGAAATTTAAATTGAAATTTTCAATTGAATGTTTTTATGACCTGTAGTCCAAATTTTAAATTTACTTTAGATCCTCACAGTCCACAAAAATATTATAAGCATATTGTTTGCGTTTTCTTCAAGTAAAATATTTCATTCAGATAACATCTCTCTATAATATATTTGGAAAAATGAAATGTTGTATAAAATAACATCCCTGTCTCAAAATAAGTAAAGTACTGTGCACATGAGACCAACGACGAACGAATTAAAGAATATTCGTCCTTTTTGACATTTCTTTCACATGGCTTTAATTTTATTCGTCACAAATATAGGTTGAACATCTGATTTTGAGGTTAGATGCGAGCGAACAAATTACTCGTTGAAGGTTGGATGGTATGTGGAAGGCGAATAGAGTCTGACAGTTCGTAGCAATCAGATGCAATTCGCTACGACCAATATTGTTTTCTCAAATTTATCTTATTTTGGCGATTAAGAAGTAAATTTTTCTGTCGTAAACATTAATAGAAATTATATTTCTACAATTTTGTTTAGAATTTGTGAATAATTTAGGTTGGTAAATTGTTTTAAATGGAATTTATTCGTTTATTCGTCGGTCGTTGGTCGCTCTCATGTGAATAGTCCTTGATGCTTGTTAAAGTAATGTAAGCGTCTCTAACGCCAACCCGACTTTTAAGTATTGGGGTTGGGTTTTGCGTTTACGTTCACTTGTTTACTGCATAAGTTATATTAGCCGTGTTTTATTGGAAATTTATCCATTGTACCGTAAGTAATTCCCAAAAAACGCAAAGACCGTAGTCTTTCTTTTATTTTTGTAAAAATGGTACCCCTGCATAGCTGTCACAAGCAATGAAAGAGTTTTGTGCAAAGCTAAATTCAGAAAATATCAAAATTATGACCAATAATTTACTTTTAATTATTTAAAAAAAAAGTAGAAAAACGTACTAATATTAATTAATGTATTTTTTGTTTGCCTTTTTTTCTTCATTTGCAATTTTGACGGAAGCCAGAAATATTCAAGGTCAGGATCATTTATCCTTTAACTGTAAGATTGACCCAAAGACAAAGAGATTAGCTTTAACTTGCGGAGCTGAAAATGATGAGTTGAGAAAATTAAATTTTCTCTTTACATTTATGAATTGGTAGAACTTCCTCAGTTCAGAAATAAGGCTACTCTGCATTTTGACAAGATAATCATGGAAGAGTGATTTGCAGCGGCAGGAACTACGACGCTTTTTGGTAGATTGAAAAGTCTGAGGGAATCCGAGACTTTATGTAAGTATTCCATTGCTTATTCCTGAGATTACGAAGAGCTCGCAACTCTTTTGTGTACCAGGCGGGAGATAATAAGCTAACTTTTTGAGGTAAGCAAGGGACACATTTTATAAGACAATCAAAAATAGCAGTATAAAAGAAAGTAAGAGCAATATGTCAATGGGAGTATAAGGATTAATAAAAAGGTTGTAATCAATATTACTTAAAAGAATATTGAGTTGCTTGAAATCGGTTTTAAGAAAGTTGAAATAATAGAGAATTCAGAATTAAGTATAGGAATTCCTTGATCATATGTGAAGAGAAGAGAAAGGGGAGGGTGATATACGTCAAGGGTGGAGAGAAGATGGGAGCTTTAAGTGACAACTGAATTACACGGGTCCAATGAAAAAAATGAGGTCAAGCAGCCGGCCGAGGTTGTTAAAGATTCCGCTTACTTGAAATAGTCAAAAGAATCAGACATTAATTGATGTGCAAGAACAGGCTATGAAAGATGGATATAACAACAGAGGATGTAGTAACACCGGCTAGAGACAGACATACGTATTCATAGAGTGGTGAATTAGAAATTTCAACTAAAGTGGCATTAATACGGCTGTGGACGGCTAGAAGAACATCACGTCCGGAGAGAACATTATCTTTATTTAGACCATCTGCACGAAAAACAACATAATCAGAAGAAATTAACTCAATCAAGAAAACTGGGACAAAAGTTTTTTTTTCAATTAGGGCGTATATATCAAAAGGTAGGTTTTGGGAGTTAAGAAATATAGTAGAAGGTTTGGTACATACACCTCTGACGTTTTGATAGTAAAGAGACAAGGTTGTGTTAATAGTAGTTGGCTGTGAAACTGGATTTATTTTAAAGACGAGGTTTTTTCCAAATTTTGTGGATGAAAAAGGTTTTAAACGTACGTTTGAAGCGTACGTGGCAAGGTCTTTCGAAACTGTAGATAGAGTGATATAATTAAAACTTTCATGAAAGCGGGTAAACATTTTAAAAAGAGCAAAGGGATCCG
The DNA here is from genome assembly GCA_910595825.1 of Philhelius pedissequus. Lineage (NCBI taxonomy): Eukaryota > Metazoa > Arthropoda > Insecta > Diptera > Syrphidae > Philhelius > Philhelius pedissequus. The sequence continues at coordinate 239,328,072 of OU343160.1, forward strand.
TTGCGAGGCATCTTTTAATATTAGTCCAGTCATTTTAGGCATTTTAAACCCCAATCTGCGGAAAAATTCCTAGTTAGCTAAATTTTTGTATATATTACTGTGTTGTAATGAAGATGTGAAAAATCGACATCAATATCCTACCGGCTAAAAAAGTTATGAAGGTGAAAAGGTGAGGAACATCAGTTTTTCGCAAATATCTCGCGACCTATTGCTCGGAGGTCAATAGTGGTCACTATAAAAATTGGTTACAGTAAAATTATCTACAAAAAATATCTTTGCATTTGTCTGTAAAATCGACCGTTTTCGGAGTAGAGCGCTGAGAAAGCGACTAGAATGCACTCACGTACACCATGGCGTAAGCTCTATTGCTTTTTATTAATTTTTGTAAGTGTCTTAAAAACTTTTATCTGGTATTTGGACGTTTCGGGAAAAATATACTTATCTTAGAGAGGCTTAGGAACTTAGTAAGATCGACAATAACTTATCCAAATGACCTCCACTGGCAGATGTTACTGCCTGTCGGACTGTGTTTAGTTCAGTTGAAAATTATTTATAGAAACCACCACTAAACGAGCAACGAATATTCGTTAAGAATTTGAATTATTCTTTCTGATTTGTTTTCTCGACATCACAAGCAGACGGTAAGGATCATCAAATGATATAATAACGCTCAAAGTTAGGAAAAAATGGAAAACATACCTTAGAGAAAATGTGTGCTTATTTAGTTGAAGCGAAGTGTATATGTAATGCATTTTTATCGGATGGTGATATTGTAGAAGTTAGCCCTGTTCTACAAACATTTTAAAATGCTAGTGTCGCTAGATGTGATGGTAAAATTGAATATTTAAATACTGACACCCAAAGTAATAAAAATGGACTAGGGAAGGCTTAGGACTTATTCCGTAGACTAAGTGCAAAATACTATTATTAAATAAAACACAATTTCTGCTATTTGACGGTTACCAACTTAGTCCTTCGATAAACCATCGAAACGGTGGTCTAGCGATGGACTAAGAATTGACATTTAAGAATAAAATTTACAGGAACATAGAATAAAAAGAGGTAGAGTTGATACTTATTGTAGCAGATTTTGTTCGATTTTTTATTAATAGGAATTTTTTATCCATGGTCTACTCTTATTCCATGGTTTTGTAAGTCCATGGACTAAAGGTCGACTACGCATTTTTTTTTAATACGGCTGTGTGAATTTGTTGAATGTGCATAGTCGTAAAAATTGTGCAAGCAATTTGAGTATTGCGGCTTTTAAGCGACGCCAAGAAGAACCGAGTAGATCAATATCTCCGCGTAAAGCCTAGTATGCAGATCACGCTAAAATTTCGCTGGCACTTTTCTCGCCAAGCATCAGCTAAAATCCTAACTAAAATTTGGCATTAGGGTTGTGGATAGTTTAAAATTTGATACGATAGTTCTGTGGAGAATATGTCAAAAACCATCTGTCCTGAAAAAACTATTTAAATTTCAAAAGTTCAATTCATAAGACGAATAAATAGTTTGATCATTTTTAAGACAAAACTTACAGCATATTCTATGTCGTTAAACACAGGTATGTAGAGTGGTGACAAAATAAATAGCACATATATCCTATGATTCTGGTAAATAAAGTTGTTCGTACTTTGTTACACTTTAAGGAACTATTTGACTTATGAAGTAGTAAGCACAACGATATGTTGGATTTATTAAGAACAAAATAATTAATATTGAATTGAAACAAAGAAAAATAAGCAAAATTATGGAAACAAGTTGTTATTCTATGACAAAATATATAGCTTATTTTTAAGTTATTGACCTTACTTACTTACTTACTTAAGTGACGCTACAGTCCGGAATGAACCTGGGCCTCAACCAACATGCCTCTCCAATTAGCCCGGTCCTTAGCTAACTGCCTCCAGTTGCGCACTCCAAGTTGGTTGAGGTCGGTTTCTACTTGTGCGCGCCACTTAAGGCGAGGTCTTCCTCTACTGCGTCCGACGTCTGGCCGGTGATCGAAAAATGGTTGGGTGTTGTAGAACGAGGGTAGACTCTGAGTGGCGTTAACTTGGCAATGCCCAGTGTTGCAACTCTGACTACACATCAAATGTGCTTATTTTTACCTCCAAGTGGTAACCATCGGGTACTGGTCTCATCCAACCGGATTTGACTTGCTAAACGATAAGTGCGAGTGTTGATAACACGACGAAAAACAGCAACACTATAAACACCCTGGTGAGAACGGCACGGATGAATACCCGGCCTGCTGTCCCAGGCGAACCTAGATGTTCCCAAACTGTCAGAAAACTTTAAAGAGACGGTAAAAAATAGTACTAATGACGTCAGTTTAGCGTATAAATCCAATAGGACGCTGGCACCTCTTTTCACCAACATGAAAACAAAAACAGAAAAGGATAAGTGCACAGACGTAGTCTATAAAATTAACTGTCTTGGCAATGCGGAAGAAAATTGCAATCTTTCCTATATCGGTACAACGAAACAACTTCTTCGTCAACGAATTTCCAACCACAAATCCGACATTAATTTAAAAAGTACTGGGAAGACAGTATTGGTCTTACACTCCATTGAGCATGGACACAAACCAGATTTTGAAAGAGTGCAAATCCTGGAATGGGAGAAACATGTCTCCAAGCGGTATACTCTTGAAACGCTTCATATTATTAACAACAAAAACAATATGAATCGTAAACAAGACAGCCAGAACATTTCATCAGTTTACTGCTCTTTGCTGACTAAGCAGAATTCGTGACAATTTAAAGCAGACTAAACTTCAATCGAAGTGTTTCTTTTTTTATCATTGCTTTATATTTGTCTTTTATTGTATTATTTATGTTTATCTGTGATACATACTAAATGTAAGTTTGCCAAATTTTACACTAAATGTTCTTATGTGTATAATATGTTCTATTTATTTTTGTTAATAAAAGATCCCCTGAAGAAGACGGCAACCACCGTCGAAACGTCGGGAAAGGAAATGAAATTGTTTCATTAAAAATATATTACGACCAAAACAGCCAAAAGAGGTATATTTAAATCTCGAACACATATAACAAAATAAATAGCACACTACATTAGAAAAAGAAAAACAAGTAAAATAACATAACATTTGATCGTGATACAAAGAAAATTATGTGTTAGTATATAGTGAGATAACCTTAATTTTTAATCACAGCGGCACACAAACGTTTAATGAATAAAACAAGACTATCAAATCGTCCAACAGGTATAACGAGTACCAGGCTAGCTAAGCTCCACGCCAAAGCTTGTCCAAATTTGAACTAAAGGGATCTATTAATTGCTTTATCTAAATCATTCAACAAGTTTTCAATAGGATTAAGATCTGGGGATTGAACTGGTCATTCCATGACCGTGATTTTTTGGATGGATAACCATTGCTTCACAGACCTAGCTGTTTTACTTTGGGTCGTTGGCCTGTTGAAATTTCCACTTCAAGGACATTTCCTTATCAGCAGACAGTAGCATTGTATTTTTCAGGATTTCTTTGTATTTTATTTGATCCATAATACCTTCTATGCGGTCCCACAACATACCAGGAAAACATCCACCAGCAGGAATGCTACCACCTCCGCCATGCTTAAAACTTTTGATGGTATACTTTGGATAATATTCCTGATTTTTTAGGCGTCGCACATATTTTTTGCCCTCCAAACTTAACTTATACGTCCACAAGATATTTGTCCACCAATTTTGATCATTTGAAATATACTCCTTTGCATCTTCTGGCAATTCTTCCAGACAATTTTTTCCACGGAGGCGGTTTTTAATAGTGCTAACAGACACGTTCACACCAAGATTTTCTTTATTGCTTGTTTAATTTTTAGAGCAGTCATGAACGGAACTGGTTTGCTCATGTGGGCAATGGAAACTTCAGTTCGGTTCTTGCGTATTTTATTTTGAATACTTCCTGATTTTTGGCAATGGTGAATAGTATTAACAACCTTCTTCCTCGAACATGTTAATTTTCTATTTATTGAAGAATTTTGGGGACCTTCATTTTTAAAATTTAGAACTCGTAGCATAAATGCCTTTATGGAATGCTTGCCACGACCCATACTGCATATTAACAATTAAAATTTTACCAATTCTATTAAAAAACTAATAAAAAACTCCAAGCTTTCCCACTTATCTTTAAAATGTATAAAATATTTACCAAATTTGCATTATGTTTACAACGAAAACAATATGCGCTATTTAAATTGCCTTCAATACACCTTGCTTACCTTCTTACTTACATTTGACTGTATTTATTAAATAAATTGAAAAGAAGTGATACCCTGTTACTTACACTCAAAAGCCACAACAAAAAAGTTCTTACAGTATTGGCATTGGAAATGAATTTATGATTTAAGGCCTTTTCAAATTTCTTAACAAAGTTGTGCTATTTATTTTGTCGCCACTGTATATATGACGTAATGTATCTAATTCATGAATGTAAAAATTCACTATATTCCGAAAATCTGGATTTAGGCCTCAAACCCACTTAGCTGATATTCGCACCTCTTTTTCTTTTGTAGCAAAATTTATTTTAAAAAATTTTCAAAAGGCGGCGCTGTCTTACATTTTTCTTGAACTCTTTAATAAGGATGATTGTAGATAATTTCGTTTAAAGTTCGGTATCGGTTCTTGGTCCAGATTTATAAACGGTCCAGTGTACCTGGCTAGGTGTCGAAGTTAATGTAAAAAGGCGTTGGCGATCACGACTATTAAGTACCGTCGATGATCGCCGATCCAAATATAAGCCTATCGCGCGCACAAATATCCTTCATAAGTACCACATAATATATAAAAAAAATGCTTCGTGCTCCATTTAGATATTTTGCTACCACAAAAAAAATACTAAACTATTATTAGAATTACCAAAAAAATTAGACACACCGCGAAAATATATAGATAATTTAACTTTTTTTAAATTTGGATCGCTAATTTCAAATTTGTCGTCTTTTGTTTTAATTTCTATCATATTTATTGTTCATCAACGTTCGAAATATCTTGATTAAATTATTTAAAAAAGGAAATATTTTCCTTTACGGTTTCTTCTGAATCTCGCGCGGTGGTGTAGCTAAGGCTATTTGTTACGTTGTTTTAATGTTCCGGCGAATTCGTCCATCATCGCATCCAACGGCTTAATCGTTTCATCTAGAAACGCCAATCAGAAGGAATATTAAAGCCACTTTACCATCCTCACCGCATTGAGAAGAAACACAATCGTGTAGAGCAGTTATCAGTTTAGTACTCCGTACCACGACTTCTAGTTTCAAAACTGGAAACCATATTCTGAACAGCCATGTTTTCGGGCAAGACTCGATGTCACTATCAAAAAAAAAAACAATGGAAATCAAATTTGTGTTCTGATTTCTACCACCATCAACGAGGTAGCCTTTTTCAGTGTACGTGACACCATCAGATTTACTTTGCAATAAAAACTTTAATAAATAAATGCAAAGAATGCCAAATTCCATTTTGCGTTCATTATTTGTTTAGTAAGTATCATGTATCCTTGGGTATCATGTTGCAATATCTTATATTAAACATTTCCAAGTGACTCATCAATAAACCCAATTCCCAAAAATACAGAAGAACCACAATCATCAGCTGCAGCGCAAAACCCCATGGACTCAGATTAATACATCCTTCCATATCCAGTTAATCGGGAACGGCAAAAAAAAAGAAAAATTTCGCTTAACCGATGAAGTCAAGAAAAAAAGTCTTTCCCATGACAGGTCAATTAGGTTCAAAAATAAAGGAGGAACAATACTTCACCATCAGACACGAATTTGCCCAAGTGCCACGTATTCTCTATCATAAGTTGGACACCACCAAACGACGCATTGCACTCTCAATCAATTTGTTGTCGGATGAGTTCTAGACAATAGTTTATAAAAGCAAACAAAGCAATTATGCCAAATTCCTCAATAAGTAAACAAATATGTTAGAGATTGAATAGAATGTCAAAATAATGAAAATAAAAATTGATTTTCACACAAAATGGACAGAATGTGGTTGCACCAAACTAAACTCCACATCTACGTAATTCCTAGCACGCGAGTAATGCAATTTTTTTTTCTAATATAATCCTACCTACAATATTTCATTTTAAGGACTATTCACATGAGAGCGACCAACGACCGACGAATAAACGAATAAATGCCATTTAATTCTTTTATTAAATTTATATTAATAGCCCTGTTCTTTTGGTAAATCTATCGGCAGCAAAGTAGGATTTACCAAAAGAATGATCTGATGCAGCCTGATTTTTTGTATCTTTAAGTTGGTATTACCGAACTTGTTCCTATAATAACTAAATGCAAAAAATCTACAATTGATTCGTTTTTATTTCTTAAGATTAAAGACATTTTAGAATACTAAAACTTGAATTAAAAGATGCAAATAAAATGGAATATATATATAAAGCAGTAAGAAATAACAAAGTTGAATTTTCTACATCTGTGTGTTCCAAAATGTTCATTTTAAAATTATTTTATGTGTTTGACGTTTCTTTTCAATAAATCAGATCTTGTGGCAAAGAAAGCGTATGTTTGCAGTGTTTCCTTGAAAAAATTATCGCATTCATTATTTAACTATTAAGTATTTTTTAACTTCGTTTACATGCGGCTCAAAAGTAGAGAGGTTAAATAAAAATAAGTTGTATGAAATATGGACAGAAATCCCTTTTTTGAATCTCATAATTAAGGTAAATAGTCGTGTTTTGGTAAAAATTGAATTAAAAGATGCAAATAAAATGGAATATATATATAAAGCAGTAAGAAATAACAAAGTTGAATTTTCTACATCTGTGTGTTCCAAAATGTTCATTTTAAAATTATGTTATGTGTTTGACGTTTCTTTTCAATAAATCAGATCTTGTGGCAAAGAAAGCGTATGTTTGCAGTGTTTCCTTGAAAAAATTATCGCATTCATTATTTAACTATTAAGTATTTTTTAACTTCGTTTACATGCGGCTCAAGAGTAGAGAGGTTAAATAAAAATAAGTTGTATGAAATATGGACAGAAATCCCTTTTTGAATCTCATAATTAAGGTAAATAGTCGTGTTTTGGTAAAAATTACTAACGTCGCAACAAATAATCACTGAAAAAAAGACGATTATGTCCACTTTTATATTCACTGGTTGGTCAACGGTCAACTCGACTCCGAATTAGAAATGACGTAAGATCGTCAAAATCTGTTTTAGCACGAATTTTAGGGTCAAGTTAATTTTCTACGACATCCATCAATAAAATTTGACATTTTCTGACTAGGCAATAAGTTATATTTTGAAATATTTAGAATGTATTTCTTGCCAAATTTCGCCGAAAAACTATAAATCATCACTCTTCCGCAGGTGATATTAAATCTTATAATGTCCAATTGTTGGTATAACCAAATAAAGTTTTTTTTAGAAGAAATCTTAATAATCTTCACAATCGAATTCGACAGTTTATGTCTTGCACGTGTTATAAGTGCTAATGAGTTCATATTTATTACTAAATAAAGGATATGCGCTGACTTGCTCTTTAAATGCTTGTTGCTATTCCAATTTTAGAGCTTTGGTAGGGGGCGCTACTCAAGTTTTAGTTAACTATTTTTTGAGGCAATTTGACAGCAGCTGACACAAAGCTACTCAAACATCTTTTATTTAAGTATCTTTGGATCTGGAAGTTTCGCACGAATAAGCTAACTTTAACTTTTACTTAAATTGGAAGAACGCCCCCTACCTATGCTTATTAATATGATTTATAAAGCAACACAAATTAATAAAATGTATTTTCATATAACGGGTAATCATAAAAAACAGCAAATTGATTAGACAACGAATATTCAAGTGCTAGCACAAAGTGGATATTTAACCCTCCAGCCTCGACACATATGGGAGGAAGCTGGGAGAGGCTCATCCAGTCAGTAAAGAAAACTTTATACCGAATCATGCCAACAAGAAACCCAACTGATGAGTTGCTGCATAGCATGTTGCTGGAGGTTGAGCGGGTTAACTGACGTGCCGACCGTTGACGTATATCCCACTTGAAGATGACAACGATGAGGTGCTAACCCCGAATCATTTTTTGCTGGGAACATCAAGTGGTGAGAAAACCGATAGTGTTTTAACGGACGACAACAATTTGTTAATATGAAACTGGATAAAGTCCCAACAGTATGCGAACGTCTTCTGGAAACGGTGGATACGGGAGTATTTGCCCACGTTGACCCGCCGAACAAAATGGTTTCAACCTGTAAAACCGATTGCCGTGGAAGATGTTGTAATAGTAACGGATGAAGCAAATCCTCGAAATGTATGGCCTAAGGGACGAGTAATAGATGTAACCATGGGAAAAGATGGACAAGTACGTAGGGCAACTGTTCAAACTGCATCAGGGTTATATGAAAGGCCCGCAGTAAAATTAGCTGTACTCGATGTTTCAAAGAGTAAGTCGATCTCGCAGGACTCGTTGATCGTCATACCGGGGGGGAGTGTGGGTGAGAGTGGCATCACCGACATCTCGAAGAAATATTTGGCATAACTGAATTGAACGAAGATGTATGCAAATCGTTCAGTTGGGGGGCAGATGCAGTACGAGGAAGAAGTGAATGAGATCTCCAATACGCAGTATATTAGAAAGTCATTGAATTCAAGATTATCTACTGCATTTTATCTTTGTAAAGCATTTTCTGAAAATTAGCTAGAAATACTTAAAAGTAAATATTTATTAATTTATTTGAAACTATGTATAAATTCTCTGTATGTATATATTTGCAGGAAATTTGTAGAGCACTTCTAATGTATTTAATGTACTTTAGGTATTTTAATTGTACTTCCATTGCGCTTTGAATTACACTTTGTATAAAATAAAGGTTCAAAAAGTCACTGACAAAGGTATTGTTAATTTTCGGAATAAATCTTGTTGTTAAAACAACACTTTGTATAAAAAAAAAGGTTAAAAAAGTCATTGACAAAGGTATTGTTAATTTTCGGAGTAAACCTTGTTGTTAAAACAACAATTTCTACAAATTTCTTTTACAATAATAAGTAATGGAAAACGAAATGTCTGTCAAAGAAGCGAACACTCCAAAAATGAGGAGAAGCCAACGACTTAAAGTTCGACAAATAAATATAAACAATATATCATGCAAAATTTGTAAGCTTCCAGACACAAATGAAATGTTGCAATGCGATCATTGCAATGAGTGGTACTATTTTGTATGAGTAAACGTCACGGCGGCCATCGAAGAGGAGGACTGGAGTTGCTCAAATTGCCAAAAAAACCAAAACATAGATACAGGTTCTATTCATTCAAAAAAGACGTCGTCAAGAAATCGTCTTGAGATAGAAATGAAGATCCTTGAAGAGACAAGATGACTTCAGAAGAAGAGGGATGAAGAGGCAAGATCACTTGCCAAGAAGGGGGATGCAGAATATTTAGAGAAAAAAAGACTCCTGCTCGTGGAAGATAGTCAACGTGGGACGAACTCAGTGAGAAGTGCTGAACGAGTAGTTAAGAAATGGGTGCAGCTGAGTCAAGATGTGCAAATCGAACAACATCGTAATGTGTGTGCAACAAATGCATTGGAAGATCATTACAATCAACATTTAATGATCATCTGGGAGCCAGAGCACACTTCTCGCATTCCAAACAACCCCTTCCAAGTGCATCATCACTACGCAATGCAAACGAACCAGAGTCGTCTCGATTCAACCAAACAATTCCCATTCACGAACTTTCATTGCCTAACAGGGTTCAAATGGCAAATCGGCACTCAATGTCCAGAGATCCGCCAAACTTCTATGGTAGCCCCGAGTAATGGTCACTATTTATAAGTACTTTCGAGCGTAGTACAAGGCTGTGTGGTTTCAGTGATGAAGAGAACCTCATGCGTCTACAGAAATGTTTAAAGGGACGAGTCCTCGAGGCAATGCGTGGCAGGTTGATGCTGGCATCAAACGTTCCAAATATCATGCACATATTACGAATCATGTAATTATAAAGACACTCCTACAAAAAAATCCAAGCTGAAACGAAAATAAACGTAGAAAAGATTGAAAACGTAGTATCATATTCACTGGCGGTGCAGAATTTGATTTCTACTATGGAGGCCTGTGAATTATATCCATATTTGGAGAATGTTGAGCTTTTGGATGATCTCGTAAGTACACTGCCCACACAGTAGATGCTAAATTGGGCCGCGTATATTGAAGATATGCCGTCATTTAATCTATTGGATTTCAATGACAACATATGTAGAGTCAGTCCGGGTACATCTTTCGATCCTGAGAAACCACAAACACGCAGGAAAGAGTAGGCTCATGCCAACGCGCACACAGAAGATGATGATGAGCGAATTACATCAACGATGCGGCAGTGTACAGTGTGCAAACAAGCATGTAGGGGGTTGGAGTTATGTGTACGGTTCCAAAACATGAACCTAAATGAGAAATGGGAAACCATAAAGAAAAATCGACTCTGCCGCACATGCCTGAGATCACATCCTAACTCGCGTTGCCGAATAAGTATCTCTTGTGGTGTAAATGGTTGTATTTACAGACATCATCGATTGCTCCACAAAAACACAACCGAATCTGTAACAACACCGACGTCAATAGCAGTGCAGCATAATAATTCAAATCTTAAAGAACAACCTGCCTTTGAGGGAAGACAATTCAACTGCAATACACATGGATCTGGTCAGGACATAAAATATCGAATTGTTCCAGTTACTCTACACAATAAAAAAAGAGTATTGAAACGTTTGCCTTCTTCGATGGAGGGTCTCAGCTAACAATGATGGAAGATTCTTTGGCGGCAGAATTGAATCTCCAAGGTAAACATCAACCACTGCTTCTTAAATTGACTGGGAACACACATCGCAACGAAAATGAATCCCGAGTAGGGTCAGTCGAGATTTCGGGAAGTAATAACCCAAAAAATAAATTCTCAATTCCAGTTATAAGGACGGTGAAATCGTTCAACTTACCCCAACAGTCTCTAGATGTTAAACAGCTGGCAACCAAGTATCCTTATATGCGGGGTTACCCCATTGAAAGGTATGAGAAGGCAGTTCCTCGAATGCTGATTGGTCTTGATAATCTGAAGCTCCCGATTGCTATTAAGGTGATTGAAGGAAATGAAGGAGATCCTGTAATAACAAAAACACGACTGGGATGGATTGCATATGGGTTTCATGAATGCGAGTGTGTGAAATGCGGCGGCAACGGTGACATTATCCAACATATGTTGAAAGAGTATTTTTCTCTGGATAGCCTGGTAGTAATGGAGCCAAAAAAATGGCTGAAAACGAAAGAAGAGGAACGGGCTTTTGAAATGCTAGAAAACTTGACAACGAGAAAGGGTGATCGGTTTGAAACTGGTCTGTTGTGGAAATACGAGAAAGTTAAGCTGCCAAACAGTTTTCGAATGGCTCTAAGAGACACAACTGCTTTGTAAAAAAATTATCTCGAAACGCAGACCTGTCTGAGAATTTCAAACGTCAACTAAAAGAGTATGAAAGAAAAAAAGTACATCCGGAAACTATCAGAAAGCGAAATTCAACAACAATATTTTCGAAAGTGGTATCTTCCGATATTTACTGTCGCCAACATGAATAATCCCGGCAAAATAAGGATAGTTTGGGATGCTGCTGCCGAGGTCAACGGCGTTTCTTTAAGCTCTCTATTGATGAAGGGACCTGACCAACTAGCTTCTTTGTTATCCATTCTATATCGCTTCCAAGAAAGAGCAATAGCCATATGTGCTGACATTCGTGAAATGTTTCACCAGATAGGTGTGAAAGGTGAAGACCAGTACGCACAACGATTCCTCTGGAGCTATGATTTAAAAAGTACACCAGATATTTATGATATGCAGTTGTTGACGTTTGGAGCCACTTGTTCTCCCAGCAGCGCGCAATTTATGAAGATCAAAAATTCCAGTCAATTTTCCGACAAATATCCGAAGGCAGTGAACTCGATCTTGCATAGTAAGTACGTGGATGACCTACTGGACAGTGTTGACACTGAAGAGGAAGCTGTAAAACTGGCCAAAGAAATAAAGTTTATACACCAAAAGGGTAATTTTGAGATACGAAATTGGATCTCCAATTCTTCAGTCGTCATCGATGCTCTCGATGAAGAGACTAGAAGTATAACGAAATCTAGATATAAATCCAGAAGGTTCAGCCGAGAAAGTTTTGGGTATGTGGTGGTGTACAACCACAGATACTTTCACCTACTCAATCTCATTAAAAGCGTCTACAAGTGAGTTGCTCACAACTGAAATAAGGCCCACCAAACGTCAAGTGCTTCGAGTTCTAATGAGCATATTTGATCATCTAGGCTTAATTGCGAATTCATTAATCTACATCAAAATTGTAATGCAAGAAATCTGGCGATCTAAGATTGAATGGGATGAGGCTATTGACGACAATTTCTATGAAGGTAGAAAATGTTGGTGAATCATTTGAAGAACATCAGCAAAGTAAGATTTCCTAGATTCTATTTGAGAAACATAAAGTTTGGTGCACACGATTCTTGTCAACTGCATGACTTCGTAGATGCGAGTTTCAATGCCTTTGCTGCCGTAGCTTACGTTCGTGTGACTAAGGGGAGCCTGGCGGAATGCAGAATAATAACTACAAAAACAGGAGTCGCTCCACTTAGCATTGCATTGATACCACGCCTAGAACTCGAGGCCGCAAGATTAGAAGTACGTATGGTGAACAGCATAAAGCATTTTCAGACTATAAGGTTTTCAGAGCAGATCTTTTGGACAGATTACAAAGTAGTTCTTTCTTGGATTCAGTCTGATCACCGAAAATATAAGCAGTATGTTGGATTCTGGGTAAGTGAAATACTCGAGACAACTGAAACCCACCAGTGCAGATATATATATATACCCTCAAAGGATAATGTAGCAGATGATGCTACGAAGTGGCAGAGTGCCGGATTTCGATATGTCAAGTCGTTGGTTTGTTGGACCATCATTTCTAACGCAATTCAAGGACAGGTGGCCTGGAAAATTAACACAAATCCCAGACACGATTGTGCCTCAGTTGAACCTAAACAATTTTCTAAGTGGATAAGACTGGACAAACATATGTTTCTCGTTTCTTATGGAATGTAACGGCAAGGAAAAAAATACCAAGGAATGATGAGTTCATAACAAGTGAAGAATATGTCGAAGCCGAAAACAACTTATATGAACAAGCTCAGTTGGATTCATACCGTGATGAGATAGCAATCTTAAAAAACAATCTTAATTCGCCTATAGAACTACGTAAATCGTTCGATAAGTCGAGCCATATTCGCAAGTTATCTCCATACATAGACCAGAATGGCAATCTGCAACTTTGTGGAAGAGTTGACGCTGTGACTGGTGTGAATGAAGAATTCAAGCGCCCGATACTGCTGCCAAAAGGACACCACATGAGCAGTCTAGTCATAAAGTCATACCATGAGAAATATCATCATCACAATAACGAAACCGTTGTGAAAGAAATTCGCCAAATGTTTTCAATTCCAAGTCTACGTGCAGCTATAAAAAAGGAACAAAAAGGTTGTCAAGTGTAAAAATCTTATCTTATGGCCCATGCCACCTGTGACGGGCAATTTACCAGCAGCCAGTCTTTCTCCATTTTGCAGACCATTCACGTATATCGGAATTGACTATTTCGGACCCATGTACGTGACAGTCGGAATGAGTACCGAAAAGAGATGGGGTGTACTGATAACGTCAAGACAATACACGCCGTGCATTTGGAAGTTACCAACAGTTTAACAACAGACTCTTGCATTCTCGCAATCAGGCGAAATTAGGTGTGACAATGCAACTAACTTCCATGGAGCGGAAAAGGAATTGCAAGACACTTTAAAACAACTTCGGGGGTGGCCGTGGCGCGATAGTTGCGTGCTCGCCTGTCAACCTCGTGGTCGATTCCTGCCGTTGTCTATGTCGTCTTATTTTCCATTAAAAACCAATTCTAAAAATTGTCATAAAATGAGTTGCTATTTTGCTCATTACATGTTGTTCAGGCATAACAATAACAACATGTGATTGAGTAAACTAGTATACCCATAAATATAACAAAGAAATAAATAATAAAATAATGTGAATTATAAGAGACATAAACAAATCAGACACGGTAATTTTCTCCGCATTCATTAGCTCAGCCGCTATCCCTGGAGATAAATCTGAGACAACAACCACCTCGCGCCACACATCTTTCCTATCCCTCTTTCTCTTCTTTCTCATGACGGTCGCGCTGTGTTAAAAACATATAAAGGGTAATCATAATCCCTTGAGCGCGTGTTAGATTATATAAAAAAAAACAGCAAATTGAATTAGCCAACGAATTTTCAAGTGCTGGCACAAGGTAGATATTTAACACTCCAGCCTCGACACATAGAAAATGGTTTTGTTGTTTTGAAAACAATTTTTCCTGATCTGAGGTGTGACATCGTAGAAGGTGCTGTCAACTCAGACAATAGAGATAAACGTCATCCACAGCTGGTTCAAAATATCTCTCATGATACTCGTATTGCAGCGCCATCTACACATTCAACACAACAACATAAAATACCGGGTGTATCTGAATCTTTACGAGTTAATATTTCTGAAAATTAAGAATTAGCCGTCTGTCAGTCGCTTAGTAATCTTAATAATAGTCTTAAATATTTAAATATTTTAAGTTATAATGTTAATGGTTTAAAAAGTAAACTATTGTTCTCTAACTTTTTTAATTTTGTTAAAACTTTTGATATATTTTTATTATTTGAAACCTTTATATTAAAAGAAAATTATGAATTATTTAACTGTAATTTTAACGAATACGAGTTGGAATGGGTTGAAGCGGTAAAAACAAATAAATTTGGAAGAGCAAGTGGTGGATGTATATATGGCTTTAAGAAAATATATAAACACTTTTTGAAATTTGAAAGCATCGAAGGTTATAGCACTATTAGTTTAAAGTTTCGTAACACCTGTAAGCACCGTATACTTCCGGCATACATAAATTGCAACCACTGGGAAGATGATTTCAATATTTTGAATGACATCGTTTGTTCTAAGCAGGAGGAAAAATTGATAGTGATAGGAGATCTGAACGCAAGGATAGGAACCGAACAAGGTTTCTTCAATGAAAATGGACATCAGTCCCAATTAACCCAACGAAGAGCTTCGAAAGATACTAAAACTGATCGAAAAGGTAGATCACTACTTGATTTTGCTGATTCATACAATCTAACGATACTAAATGGAAGGTCTAAGGGTGATATCAAAGGAGAGTACACCTTTATAAGAGGTAAGGCATGCTCTGTAATAGACTATTGCCTTGTTGCTGATGATTGGTTTTACGAAATATCTGACTTTTAAATTTATGCATGGATTTTCTCCGATCATATGCCAATCTCTGTAACTTTGAATATGTCCAAAGTGAATCATTCGCTAGATACCAACGAACTCTCATGCCCCAGACTTATATGGCGAAACAATTGCAAAAGTTCATACCAAACAGCATTGAATTTGCAAATTAATGCATTGCAATCGAAAGGAGAAGTTGTATCGATAGAAAATATGCAAGATGTTATTCGCAAAGCAGCGCCGAAAGTTATCAAAAGAACTCATCAACTTCAAGCTAAGCAGCAATGGTTTGATAATGATTGTAGCCGAGCGAGAGATAAGGTATTTGCTTTTCTTAACATATTTAGAAAGTATGATACCTGCTATTTTAAACAAGAGTATGTCAAAGAAAAAGCGAAGTTCAAAGAAATTTGTTCGCTTAAGAAAGCTCAATATTACGAAGAAAAAGCACAGATCATAATTGGGAGTAGAAATACTAAAGAGTTTTGGAAAGCAGTTCGTATTTTAAATGGATCAAAGCTTAGGATTGGTTTAAACATACCCACATCGGATTTAAAAATACATTTTCAATCCCTTTTAAATGTAGAGAGGTCAGCTCTACCTTTTCAGTATTGCGTCAATTACATCAATGATCAAAAAATGGACCGGCCTTTCACAATTACAGAACTAAGAGCAGTACTAGTTGAAATGAAGGAAGCCAAAACGCCTGGAGAAGATCAAATTCCTCACGAATTTTATAAGTATTGTTCTGACGATTTTGCCAACTGTCTTTTACATCAGCTCAATGAATTGTATGACAATGATTATATCCCTCCATGCTTTGAATCATCTGTCATTCTTCCAGTTTTCAAAAAAGGAAACCAAAATGTGGTTGAAAACTATAGAGGGATTTCACTACTTAATACAATACGCAAGATATTTGGAAGTATTTTGTATAAGCGCTTAAACAACTGGGTTGAGGACCATCAGATACTAAGTGAATTTCAAGCTGGCTTTCGTCAAGGATATTCCACAGTGGATCAAATTTTTACACTTAGTACTATTGTCGATATCAAACGCACGCAGAGTAAAAAAGTTTATGCTTATTTTATAGACTTTAAATCCGCATTTGACAGTGTTGATATAGATTTAATGTTTTATAAACTATCGGTATTAGGTCTACCATTTAAAATGTGGAAAACACTAAAAAAAATGTATACAAATTCCTCAGCAAAAGTTTGGGATGGGTCCTCGTTGTCGGAAAGTTTTTTGACTCCAATGGGATTGAGACAAGGATGTATCTTGAGCACACTACTGTTCTCCCTCTTCCTTGATGATATAGTTTGTTATTTAAATGGCGGGATTGATATACGAAGCAGTCTAATCAAAGTCTTGATGTATGCTGATGACATTGTGATGTTAGCCGACACTCCCATAAAACTCCAGATGATGATTACCAAATTGGAAGAATACTGCAAAAGATGGAACCTAACCGTAAATCGTGTAAAATCTCAGATAATGGTGTTTGGTAGAGGTAAGGGACTTCGGAGTGGTAATTTTAATTGGAAATTTGATGGGGTACCTGTAGAAATAGTAGACAACTACAAATATCTTGGCTTGATAATGACGCCGCAAAATAGTATGAAGTTTCATTTAGGAGAGAAACTAAAAAGTTCAAAAAATGCTATCAACTCTACTTGGTTCAGCTGCATGAAAAATAAAAATATTGGTCTACGTTCAAAATACCAGATATTTGAGGCTACTGCTCGATCAATTATGTTGTATGCAGCCCAGGTTTGGGGATACCTTCAATATGAGTCTGTCGAACAACTGCTTAGATTTTTTCTCAAACGAGTACTACACCTACCCATGTCAACGCCCACATATATGTTACATATTGAAACTGGACTGCCAACAATATACATCACAACACTGAAACTACATTTCGACTACATCCTTAAAGTGCTTAACATGAATGTATCTCGCCTTCCTAAAATAGTAGCAACCTGTGCCTTGGAAAAAAAATCGTCATGTTTCGAAAAGTGGAAGGAATTGGCTGAGAAGACTGGATGTCCGCTCAATCTAGAAGCGTTTAACTTTCATCAAATGAAATCAGAGTTATACAATATTCTTCGGGTTCTGGATGAAAGTATGCACAAATCATTTATCGAAGAAGCACAATCTTCAATATACAGAGTATATTATCCCAAGCTCGAGCACGATCTCAGCAAGATAAGTTATTTCGGAAATAACGAGAGTGTTAATAAAATATCTACCATTTTTAAGACACGAGGAGAGTTACTGCCGTTAAATTTTATACCCCACCGCCCAGATCTCCCAATCCAATGTAGTATGTGTAATCTGAATACGCGTGAAGATATAATGCATTTTGTAGGAATATGTCCATTACTTAATGAAATACGAAAACTATACCTAGGAAAACCAATTTTCACAACGGAAGAAGTTATTTATCTTTTGAATGGAGATGATTGGTCGGCTCTTTTCAAATTTGTAAAATCCGCATTACGATATCGTATCCAAATTTTAAGAGAAGCATTTTAATTATAATAATTATAGGTATCTTGAGTAACTATTTTGTTAAATTACAATTATATTGTCAATCTGACAGACGGCTTTTGCCATGTCATAAAAGATTTGTAAACCTTATGTAAATTCTTATAAATTATTGTATCTAATAAAATCTTATTCTAATCTAATCTAAAATCTAAATCATATGGGAGTAAGCTGGGAGAGGCTCGTCCAGTCAGTAAAGAAAACTTTATACCGAATCATGCCAACAAGAAACCCAACTGATAAGTTGCTGCATAGCATGTTGCTGGAAGTTAATCGGGTTAACTCCCGACCGTTGACGTATATCCCACTTGAAGATGACAACGACGAGGTGCCGACCTTTGACGTATATCCCACTTGAAGATGACAACGATGAGGGACTGACCCCGAATCATTTTTTGCTGGGAACATCAAGTGGTGAGAAAACCGATAGTGTTTTAACGGACGACAACAATTTGTAAAGACGAAACTGGATGAAGTCCCAACAGTATGCAAACCTCTTCTGGAAACGGTGGATACGGGAGTATTTGCCCACGTTGACTCGGCGAACAAAATGGTTTGAACCTGTAAAACCGATTGCCGTGGGAGATGTAATATTAACGGATGAAGCAAATCCTCGAAATGTATGGCCTAAGGGACGAGTAATAGATGTAACCATGGGAAAAGATGGACAAGTCCGTAGGGCAACTGTTCAAACTGCACCAGGGTTATATGAAAGGCCCGCAGTAAAATTAGCTGTACTTGATGTTTCAATGGGTAAGTCGATCACGCAGGACTCGTTGATCGTCATACCAGGGGGGGGGGGGGAGTGTTGGTGAGAGTGGCATCACCGACATCTCAAAGAAATATTTCGCATAACTATTCGTTCTTTAGTTCAGATGGATTGAACGAAGATGTATGTAAATCGTTAAGTTGGCGGCAGATACAGTACGAGGAAGAAGTTAATGAGATCAAGATTATCTACTCCATTTTATTTTTGTAAAGTATTATCTGAAAATAAGCTAGAAATACTAAAAGTAAATATTTATAATTATTAATACGTGATTTAAGGCACTTTGATTGCACTTCTAATGTATTTGATGTACTTTAAGGCACTTTAATTGCACTTCCATTGCGCTTTGAATTACACTTTGTATAAAATAAAGGTTAAAAAAGTCACTGACAAACGTTTTTTTCGGAATAAACCTTGTTGTTAAAACGACATACATATACGTACCCTCTGTTTGCCGAATTTAATACTAATATCTGTGGCCGGAATCCATAACCGCTTAAGTCGAGTTAAGTCGAAAATGACTATTTGTAATAGCCGTTGTGCAGTTATTAAGATCTATAGACTCTCAAATTTGTAGATCTGTATCTTTTCTCTAACAAAAGTTATAAGCGAAAAACCTAATAGCTTAAGTCATATTTTTAAAAATGTCATAAGCCATAAAGACTTAACTTAAAAATATATTTTTTTTATAACGACCGCCTGATAACTTAAGTTAAGTTTTTTCAGCATCAATAGTTTGATTTGCCATAACAACCTATCTCAAGATAAACTACAATTATCTGGCGTTTTGAGAAAAAAAAATTTGCCATCCAATTTTAAGTTAAGTTAGGATATCTTTGTCTTCCCATATTTAAAAACTGTATTTTTTTTCCATTTAATAACTCAAGATAGGCTGTTATTCCCAAATGCATAATAGATATACTATTTTCGTAACTTGAATTAGGCTGTTATGGATAATAAATTTTTTGATTTTAAATGCACTTAATTTAACTTAAGTTGATATGGCATCCTTAATATTAGTAATTTCAAAATAATACATCGAGATAGGCCGTTATTCCATATTTGAAATTGAAAAATCGTAAATCTAAGTAGACATAGGTTTTTCTGCCTCGAACAAAATCGTGGGGAGATGAGTCATAAGTTGATTTAGGTTTGCTGTGTCCGGTCGCATCAGATAAATTTAAAAGTTAGTTTTTTGTTTAAAAAGTTATTGTGGTTTGTGAAAATAAAAAGTGTGAGTAAACAAAAAATTGAAAATAAAATGTCGAGCAGAGCATTGCAAATGGTGCAATTGGCGAGGAGGCTCGCAGAGCGTGCTGAAGCTAAAGGTAAGTTAATGATTTTATCTAAATGCCAGTCTGATATATGTACATATGTATGTAAAATAAAACATTTGTAGATTTTAACAAATATTGCAATAATTTAGAATGTCATGGTAGTTTCATTTATATTCATGCCACGTTAGCTGTTGTCGTTGTTAATGTGTATGTGTCCGTTTGTCTTTACTTGTATCTACACTCCATTCCACTCTAAGCGAAAACGGCTGATTTATTTATCTCTTTTATAATTCCGATTTAAATTTATATTTTATAAGTTTAAGCAATACTTCATATTTTTCAATGCCTCGAATTTCAGATAATCCAGCGATTACTTTTTTTAACGAAGCAAAGCGCATTGACAAAACAGACGCAAAAAAATCGAAATTAATTAAAGCGTTTACCTTTGACCTCCAGCAGTGCCTACCGACGCCGTTTTTAAGGAGCTCCATACGTTTCTATAAAAGACAACAACAAGACAACAGTTCAATTTAACTGTTCATGACTTAGAGTCCAATGCAGCAAAATGTTTTATGTGGCATGAAGGAATAGCGCGCCGTGGTGGGAATGAAGTGTCATCTTGCCTTTACAAGCTTTTAAGGACGATTCCAGAAGAAACTAAGGAAATAATATTTTACAGTGATTGCTGCTCTGGACAGAACAAGAATTCCTTCGTTGCTGCAATGTTTATTTTATTTATATTGCACTCAGAAAATGTTGATCAAATAGATCATAAGTTCCTCGAACCAGGACATACCCACATGGAATGCGACAGCGATCATGCTCTTATCGAGCGCAAGAAAAAGAAAACAAATGTGAAAATAGAAACACCAAGAGACTGGTATCAGTTCGTCGGTTCAGTTGCAACAAAGATGGAAGCCATAGAAATGAAAGGGGGGATTTTTATGATTTTGCAAAATTGTCCAAGTCCAAGTTTTCCTGGAAAAGAATGGGTGAAGATGGTAGTAAATTTTCCTGGAATGTTGTTCGCTGGTTACGCTACACAAAAAGCGTTAGTGAGGTGTCTTTTAAATATTCTTTAGATGACAAAGAACCATTCAAGATTTTAAAAATAGGGAAAAGAGTAGCTGGTGCAGTAAATGTGAGCCAAATTTCAAGCGTCATAGAAATACCTTGCATTTCAAAGGAGAAAAAGAAAGATCTCATGGACCTAAAGCAATACATAAATCCTGATTTCCATTCATTTTATGACAACCTGAAATGCAGCATTGACGAGTCAAACTGTCATCCCGATTTGATGGAATCTGATCTGGAGGAAGATTAAATTAAATAACATTTTGTTTTATTTACATTTTTATATGTTTATGAAATCATTTGTTTTGTTATTTTTTTTTCAATTAAGTATCCATAATTTCCAAAAAAAAATTCCTGGATGTAAGTTCACATGAACACTTTAAAAAAGACAATTAAACAACAAACATCAAAAATGCAAACATTTCAAATATTCGATTTTTTATTTTCTTATATTTTCCATTAACGAATTGGTGAAGAAGAAAAGCACATTCTACAATAAAGACGAAATAGTGTACTTAAAGTAAGTAAACGCAACATTGTACATTAAATTTTTATTTTGGAATTCTTTTTGTTATTTGATTATTGATGCGATCAAATTAAAAAGTGATTGAAAGACCGACAAACCTTTAAAAAAGAAAACTGAAGACATACATATGTAAGTAATCGTACATTTGTAGTATATTTGAAGTATTTTTAATTTAATCTTTCTATATTTAGCTTTAATAGGCGCGTTTTATTTTTCATTAATACGGGTTAGGGTTAATTTTGTCACACAAAAACCAACAATTATCTATGTTTCTAGCGGGGTTTATTTCAGAAACCCAGAAATTAGTTATAATTCTGACCAACAGAAGGCGGGTTTCTTTCGCAAATGTTGGTACTTCTGCAAACAAAAAAAAAGAAAAAAACTTCAAATGGTGAAATGTCAAAATAAACCACAACTAGCAACCACGAAAAGTAAACATTATTCATAATGCAGATCGTTTTTTTATTACAGGGTCAACTATATAGATTTTTGGGAAAATTAAACGCTCCTATTATTATGCATAAATATTCGATATTGCAACATGAATATTTATTATTCCATTTTTCAAAAGAAAGCTCATCAAATATAATCATTTCCTATTTCTTGTAAGGTATTATTAATTTAATCTCAATTTTTCGATTGCTTGGTGACGTCTATTTGATAAAGCAATGGGTTTTTACTAAAAAATTAAAACAACGTCAACTGGGACAACTACTTTATATAAAATCCATTTATCACATATCTTAAAATTATGGTTTCGAGTGTTCAAAACTTTAGTTAACAAAAAACTTAACTTATCATAAACAAGTCTATCGCGACATTTCACTGAAGGCAAAACGACCTAAGTCCATATAGAGAAATTAGTAATTTTACTTTAACGCACCATAAGAGCCTAACTTGATTTAAGAAATTTGTTTGTAAAACAATAAATAAAGCAAAACAACCTAACTGGACATACGTTATTTATTTTTTTAATAAGCAATAAACCATAAGAGCTTAAGTGTTTATTTCTTAAATCACTCCTTTTTAAAAAGTCTTACATTTATTTTCTCTTGACACATGATAAAGGAGTACTTTTTCTTTATTTTGAAATTAAATAACCTTAAAAATAACAATTTTCCTATTCCCAGTGAATTTTTGAAACTTTGAACTGCCCTCCTAAAAAGTATGAAAAATCGACTTAAGCTGTTATGGCTTGTGACCACTGATATTTGCAAACCCAGATAGAAGCCTGGATCTCGTGTTGTTTTTCTAATACGCGTTAAAACCCAGCCCCGTAGATAATAAAAAGCAGCTATTATGTATACAACTAATCAATATTTACATGCATGAAGTGTACTAAGTATAAAGGAAAGACCTAATTATTTAAGAATGCACGTTCTAGAAATAAAAACACACCGTTTTTCACTTTTTACATTAATTTCATTATTACCACAAAACTTACTTGAAAGTGTGTTCCGATGTCCAGATTTTCATAATTGAATTTGAATAATTTGATAAAATTTTAAAGGAAAAAATTATATGAAATGCGTTATTATGAAGTAGCTGTTGTGTAACGTTTTCGTATCAAATAATTGGGTTTTTCTTATAACTGAGAACGTCAGTGATACCGACAAAATTGAGAAAAAAAGGAAATATCTTATGTTGTAAATTACAATAGGGGATATTTTATGAGAGTTTGAAAAGTTTTTGAAAAACAACACTTATCCCTTCCACAATTTTTTTTTACTACGTTTCGCCGCAGACGACATTCGCGAAACGGGATAAGCGTGGACACCATTAAATTTAAAACAAGATTACGACACTTTATTTTAATAACAGCAGACGTCATGCGAGATTAAAAAATCTGAGCAACAGAAATTATTTTGTGTCCAAAATAATACAATATGGTCACTGATCTCTATATTATATATATAGATCTCTATATAATATAGAGATCAGTAAATATGGTTCATTTAAGTGTTCTTATTGTAAAATACATCCTCGATTGAAAAAAAAGTTTATTTATTTCCACATCGCAGTCAATGTCTTTGTCCAATTTAAGTAGATTTATTTGGTAGCCTTGACAAATTAATAAGACTTCTCCGTTGAAGGGGTTTGAAGATTTTGTCCAAATCATTCAACATCCTTGGTGATGGCTTTGACAAGCTGCCTTAACTTAGGTGGTGCACCCATGAATACGATGTGACATATTCTTCAGCTGGAATTGTGTATATTAGATTATTGAGTATGTATCCGGCCACATTTTCTAGGCTATCGCTATCTAAAGTGGCCAAATCTTCATCGTCTTTGTTGCCATCAGTGTTAACCTCTTCTGGTTTCCAAGCAATGTTTTGAAATATATTACCTAAAAAGATATTTAAGATTATTTGTTTGTATAAGCAAAAGCAATGTCTGCAAACCGGTCAATGGCGCTTCCCAATCGGTGGTATCGTCAAAGCTTACATTTCCTGCGTCCGAAATAACACCCTCTTTGTGTCCTAAAATGTGGAACCTTAACCTCGAGCCCAGTTCCTCTCTATCAGGATAATCATGGAGGCCTTCTACTACTTAAATAAATTAACCAAATTAAAGTAAAATTTAAAAAAAAACACTTCAAGCCGAAGTATGTCCATTTGTGCCTTAAAAGAAACACAATTTTCGCAACCGGATAAATCAAAAGATTCTGTGGCATCTTCTTGAGAAATAATAGTCTCAAGGCACACCTCTTCACTGTCTAGTACATAAGTATTTGCGTCTAACAGGGTTACTACTATTTTTGTATTGTCCCTGGCCAAAACCCTAGGCCAGATAAATCAGCGTTTCCCGTTGCTTTGTAGACTGTTGGTATGGAACCTAAGGCGAAGGCTTTTTTATCCATGCAGCCTATGAAGATAGAATATATTTTTAATTTATTTATTATAAAGCAATTCAGATGCACTTACCCAATTCAAATTGGAAGTTATCCGTTCTATGTCATCTGCAATAAAGTGGTCACTAGATTCTAGCTGCTTTTGCATTAAAGATTAAAAGCATCCATTGTTTTATTACACCTACAACATCACACCACATTTTTAAGCAATTTCACAAAACAAAAACAAAATATAAAATATCAAAAACAAAATCCAAACTTTTCAATTTCAAACTGTTTCGCTTTTCTCGTTACCATTTTTAATCTCGTGTGACGTCAGAAGAGTTGACAAAAAATTACAACAACAAAGCGAAAGAAAAGAAGTACCTTAATTTGTATATTATAATTCATGCAGGGTACTACCACTGATCTCTATAATACACTGGATAGTGTATTCACACAAAAAAATCGACCCCAATAGAAAACTGTAATAATTGTAGAAGTTCCATGTCGGTATAACAGTATAACATTTTTGTTGCCAAAGTTACATTTCAAGATGGTTGCTTATGCTTAAAATTAAATTTGTTTAATCAACCATACCAAGGGCACCTTCTTCAAAAAAATATAAAATTTAAATTACACATCTATTTTCAACAAATATAAGTACGAATTTTTCTTAATAAAAAAGCCATACTAATGATATATTTGATTGTTTCTAGTGTGTATTAAATATTGAATTGAAATTGGTTTCGGTGCTAGCTTAATATTGCCAAAAGCGGCTTCTCATAAACTATTGAAATTTGATAAAAATCGACCAGAAAATCGAAAAAAACAGCATAATCATTCAACTCCACCAAAAAGAAAACACATTTCCTTGAAACTTTCTGTTACCAGATTTTTAATATGTATTGTAAATAACCTAGAATTTAAGACGAAAAAAGACAGAGAAACGCACAATATTGACTTCCATTTGTAAAAGAACTTGAACTTGTTTTATTTTCCCAACAATTACATTGCAATAATTTCAGCTTCCATATTTAATGATAATTTTTCTGCAATATCTTTCACGTTCTTGTGACGTGGTTCATCTTCTTTGTCGTCTTTTTTTAAATCTTATCTGTATTCGGCAAACATGACAAATCGACATCATCTTGATCGTGTTCATCACTACCAAAGTCGTCGACTTCGTCTTCGTCTTCGAAATTCTTGCTTTTTGATTTTTTCTTTTCAATTTTGTGCTTAGCTTTGGCAATTTCCTTGAAACGTTCTTATTGAATTTATCCTCTTCACGAAGGACTTCCTTGCAGTTTCAATATCAATTCATCCCTCGTCTTGATTGATATAATCTCTTGCGAGATCCGATTGTCCAGCTTCCGTCTTCCGTCTTTCCTTTTCTGAATTGTTTTTAGTTCTTATTATCTTGATTGAAACTGACAATAAAAATAAATTGATTTTCAATTTTTTTTTTTGAAAAGGAGTGCAAAGGAGTTCTCTCTTATTATAAAAAAAACGAGATAGGCAATTGTAATGGTGCTACTGTCAAATTCAAATGGAGTCAAAAAAACTGTTATAATTTGTAGGGAATACACTATCCAGTGTATTATAGAGATCAGTGGGTACTACCCATAAACTAATAATTAGGCCTATTCTGCCACATCTGTTATTCTGCTATGAATTTTCTGTTATGATGCATAACAGATATTCACCATAAAAGATATTTTATAATTGGCATTCGGGAGTTCGATCTTTTATAAAAGTCTGTTATATAACTTCGAAAAAGAAACATTTATACAAACAGACCTAAAATCTGCTATCAAATTATCAGCTGTAGTAGGTAAATAAAAACTCTCGGCAGTCGGCATTGACTAATGGCAATATAAAATTAACCTGTCGAATTATCGTGTTTTGTGTCGCATAGAAAAATAATAATCAATCTTTATAATTTGTCAATAACAGTTCTTTAATTTAATATATCCAATATAAAAAGTTGTATAAAAACGAACTGCGGCAAGATAAGCGACATTTTCTTCTACGTTTCATCCATCAAAATGTGTTCTGTGCTTTCGTGTATTGAAATAAATAGTTTGAAATTACTTTCATATTTGTGTTTGTTATTATGTATTTTAATAACATATTTTTATATCTGTCCTTTTAAGAACAATTGATTAACGAAATAAAAGTTTTTACTTCATATATTTTAAATCTTTTATGATAAAAGTAACAAAAATGTGTCTTTTATTCTTTTATGATTCATAAAAGATTCCATAACAGATTGTGGCATGCCGAATACCAAAATTATTGTTCATAAAAGATTTTGTGACAGCTCAATCTTTTGTATGGAAATTCATAACAGAATAGCAGAATAACAGAATAAAAGATCTCGCTGAATAGGCCTAAATGTAAGGACCGGAAACCTCTGCTTCATTTGACATTTGCCTACAAGCTGAAACACGCACACAAGTAACATTTCTGTTCCTCTTCCAATAGTCACATTGATAGAAACGCACACAAGAATCTTTTCTGTTCCTCTTCCTATAGACACATAGAAAACACAGCCCAAGTAATTTGTTTTTGTTTTGCTTTTCGATTTCCCATCTATTCATGGATAGAGTGTCAAAGCTACAAATACAACAATGTAAACAAATGGGTTTTGGGGGGTGAAACGTACGAAGGTTTCCAATCCTTATTATGGCTTATTTGTGGTACCACCACTGATCTCTACAATACACAATATAATATTATAGAGATCAGTGGGTACCAACAACAAGCCATAAGATTGGAAACCTCCCTACTAAAAATACAAAGATCGGAAACCTTCTTACGTTTCACCCCCCAAATTCGAATATATTGTTAATGGATTTGTACCTTTGAAACCCAATCCAATATTGGAATTGGAAATCGAATAACAAAACAAAAACAAATTACTATTACTACGGTTCCACCCCCCACTAAAGCGCGATTTAAGTAGATTTAGCTAATATTACGTTTCCTCCGAACTTTAATCTAGATTTATATTTACTAATCTCAAATAGTGTTTCCACCGCTCCAAAAGTAGATTACTTTTGACAACACTTACCCCGTTTATATGAGTGAATTGAGGAATCGAATCGAATCGAATTGAGATTTCGATTCAGGTATATGGCCTCTTGGGATCGGAAGATTGAATTAAAATGGAATCGAAGTGACAATTTGACTTTACAGAATAAACAACAAAAACATGCAACAGAAAAAATACAAAGAAAACGGAAACCCACTGAACACAAAAAAACACTATTGGTGCACACACACACCAAGAATCAGATGCGAATTCGATTCTTCAATTCCTCGATTCAGGTATATAAGTATATTTTCAATTCGATTCAGCTCTTCTAGTGGGATCGGATCGAGTAATCCTATTTTAATCCGATTCAAGTACACAAGGACCTAAATCCTGATTCAATTGGGTCTATTCGGCGAGATCTTTTATTCTGTTATTCTTCTATTCTCTTATGAATTTGCATACAAAAGTTTAAGCTGTCAAAAAATCTTTTATGAATTATAATTTTGGTATTCTGCATGCTAAATCTGCTATGAAATCTGTTAAGAAATCTGCTAATGAACTGTCAAAACTTCGAAATTCTCAACAAGTCTTTTACGAACTGCATTTTTGGTATTCAGCATGCCACAATCTGTTATGGAATCTTTTATGAATCATAAAAGAATAAAAGACACATTTTTGTTACTTTTATCATAAAAGATTTCAATATATGAAGTAAAAACATTTATTTTGTTAATGAATTGTTCGTAAAAGGACAGATATAACAAAATATCATTAAAATACATAATAACAAGCACAAAAATGTAAATAATTTTAAACTAATTATTTGAATACATGAAAGCACAGAACAAATTTGATGGATGAAACGTAAAAGAAAGTGTCGCTTATCTTGCCGGAGTTCATTTTACACACATTTTATATTGGATATAATACATTCTGGAACTGTTATGGAAAAATTGCAAAGATTAAATATTATTTATCTACGCGAAACAAAACACGATAATTGCGCAGGTTAATATTTTCATTAGTCAGTGCCTACTGCCGAGAGTTTTTATTTACCTACTACAGCTGATAATTTGATAGCAGATTTTAGGTCTGTTCGTATAAATGTTTCCTTTTCGAAGTTACATAACAGACCTTTATAAAAGATCGAACTCCTGAATAACAATTATAAAATATCTTTTATGGTGAAGATCTGTTATGCATCATAGCAGAATAACAGATGTGGCAGAATAGGCCTAAATACCGATTCAATTCTCCATATAAACGTAGTAACTATTCAAAATGCAAATAATGTTTCATTTTCTCTTACGATGTAGAAGTGAGACAGGCAGCTTCATCTGTGTCAAACGAAGCGAAAAATTCACTTTTCCGATGAATGTGTTCATTTCGATATGGGAATATTGTATATAGATATTAAAGTCGGCTTTACATGGATCTGCACCTACATACTTGAAGAAAAGTAGAGCGTGCCAATAATATAAAACAAACATAAAAGTAAGACAGAGTGTGTAACTAATAACTTACTCGAACTCTGCTATAACTTTCTTGACACATCTCACAATCACATGTTCTTAGCGTTCAGGTATGTAGTTTTGAGAAGAAAATTTTCGCTATTTTCGTTGTTTTTAAGCAAACTGAGGTGAAATGGTAAAAAAAAACTTGAAAATTCGTTATCTGAACGGAACAAATTATGGTGCAGATGAAAATGCTATAATGAATATGAACATGTTCATCTTCACCATAATCTGCAATCTTCAGGTTCGTACTTCCTATAATCTTCATACATGAAGATGATCGCCATTTTGGTTTTCGCTCTCTATCGCACAAGCATAGAGAAACTAATATAGAGGCACGACTTCGGGGGTTTATTCTCTTTCACCCTACAAGCTAAATTGAGAGGATTTCCTCCGTTTCGACAAGCATGTGTTCGTTGCCCGTGCATTTTAAATGGAGCAGACACCAACACAGGCTTATCGAAACGGAGGAGTGCGCAATCCCAATTTTGGTAGATATGGTGACCTAATATATTTAAAATGGAAATCCGTTAAATTCAAAAATTGAAAAATGAATTGCTTTTTAGTTAAATTGTATTTTTAAAGGCCTTAATCAAACATAAAACATACTAATAAAAGCTTTTTGTTGATTCTGGTTTACAAATTAAGCAATATTTATTAATTTCATGTTCAAAATGAAGAAAATCCAATCAAAAAGTAGAAGCAAACCATAGCATATTAATGCGTACGTGTCTAAATTCCACCACAAGAAAAGACCAGTTTTCTCAATTCGAGGTGAGTATTTTGACAGATGACAAAACAATAAAAAAAATATCAATTTCAAAACAAATATCGGAATCGAATTTTATTTTGTACGTAATAATATTTTATACGAATAAAAACAGATATAAATTCTATTTTGTAGTTAATGATCAAATAAAAAAAAAACTTAAATAAATGAAAGCACTCTATCATCAAATAAATAGATTTCCTCAAGAAATTGATCGAAGTTTTCAATCCTTAGCTAGCGCCCCACCAAAAGATTTTTCGACCATTGAAAATGATATCCACATGAAAATTACAACAGTTAATTAGAAAGCAACCTGACAATGAGTCTATTCACTTAATAAATTTCAAAACTGAATTACGATGTGATGTTTAGAAATTGCGATCGGGTTGATTTGTTGCTGTACAAAGTTCCAGTTACTCAAAGACTAAGTGCAAAAATGCGAATAGATCAGTTGTATGATAAGGTATTTACAGGTTGATATATTTTTATAATAATAAACCAGTTAAGACACATTAAACGTAGGCTTATTTTCTACAACTACATCGCCCTAGAAGTCTACAGACAAACAAGGCAACGTCGCCAAGTGGAAATGGACGAAAGGCAGCAGGTATTGATTTACAGATTCACTGAATCAGGAAACGTGCCTTGACATCGATTTTGCACCACAACAAAACACCTCACTAAATAACGCCCACACTGGTGTGGATGAAATGATTTCCACCGGTACGAACATTTTAAGAAGCCTTATAAATCAGCGCGAAACTCTGAAAGGCGCCCACCGAATGATTCTGGCAATTGGCAGTACTCTAGGCCTTTCGAACCACACAATAAAGCTGATCGAACTGCGATTTTTCAAGGACAAATACGGTGATGATTGGTGGCATGATAACAACCTTGCTTGATTATGTTGGTGATTTATTTTATTGTTTTTTAAAATGTTTTATCTTAAGGAATGAAAATGTTTCATAAAATTGACTTTAATGTTTGATTAGTTGGTCTTAACGATGTCTTGCTTTTTTGATAATTCGGGCGACATAAGAAGCGGAATTCGCGTTGCGCGAGTTGAGTTTGTGCTTAGCGCTGCCTCCCGGCCGGCACGGCGTGGCCGAGTCTTTGTTGCTTCCATCCCTAACGGGTGTTGTTGTTCCACCTTCAGCTAATTAGTATTCATTAGTGATTAAATCTGATTCACTTTGTCGTTGTTCGCTGAAAGAATATTTTTTGTTATTACAAAGATACTCTAATTTATTCATCTTTACTTACGATTGCAGATAGCCAACGAAATGTTACTCAATTTCGAGAAAAAGCGTTCAGCTTCCTTGGACTTTCTATTGCGCTTATCAGCTTTAGATTTGCCTTGTTTGTAACCAAATAGCGCTCCCAACCGCGAATGATGTTTCCGTGCAACTGAGTGGCTTCAAGATATGATCCCTCGAAAGCGTAAATTCCACAATTGTTCCCATTGATTTCAATAGTTTTCATTATGGTATTTGCAAATGTTAAATAATTTATATTTTACCGAAGCTTAAGCTTTCTTTTTAATTAAATCGGCCAATTCGGCAGGAGTGTCGAGATTTGATGATGGATTTAGCCGTCATGTCACTATTTGAATATTCTTTTAATTTCCATTTCAAATTACGTACAAAACGCAAATCGAGTTAGTATAGTTTCTGCTATCGAAGTCACTGAATACTAACCTACATACATTAAGAACTAGGTAGGTTCTTATACATTTATAATATAAATCTTTAAAAATCAAATGACTATTATTTACATTACAACCATCATATAAAATTTTATATGCATATATGTATCTACTAATCATCACCAACCAGCACCTTCATTGGCCTCGTTCGGTGGCGCAACCTAACCGATTCGGATTGCTTGGTTTAGTTGTAACGCCTAAGGAAAAAACGGCCGATGAACTAAACATATGTTGTCAAACACAAATCTCAAGCTACCCAAAAATTATTGGATTCGTTGAGATTCGGTTGGAAATGTAAGGAACAGCTGATTCAAAACTTCAGATGTGTATGCAATACAACTGACATAACGAGAAAGCTACCTGAATCGTTCGAAAATAAATCCGCTACAAAGGTATCTTGGATAGCCTATCGGCCGCGCACCGAACGAGGCCATTATAGATTATTATGTACCTACATACATATTTACATACCTAGGATCAGTGTGGCCAATTTAGCATTTTTCCTGCTAAATTTCGCCGGAAAAGTTTGCTTTTAGCATTTTTTATTTTTAAATCCTGCCCGCAGTTTTTTTTAGCAGGAAATTTAGTTTTAGCAGGAAATTTAGCAGGTTTTCATACATCTCAAGCCTAAAATAAAATGGTACTTTAAAAACTTAAGACTCAATAAGACATAAATGCGTATCGCTCATTACAGAGATTCAATCGCGAACTCCACAAAATCTACAAATTTTGCAGCAAGTAAATTTCTTTTAGAGAATATTAAGAATACTGTTGAATTTTAGTGCGAGGTAAATAGGTTCAACGAAACATCCAATTAAAACCAAGACTTATCAAACTTTGTCAATTCGTTTAATGTTAAATGAATCTTAAGGATCAAAGAAGGAATCGAATGAAAATTGATTTGCTATAATTTTTATCCGATATAATTTATCTGAGAAACGTTGTGATGCCTTGATTATTCATCCTAATATAATCAAACAAGTTGCCTTATCAAAATTTATTTTACTGTAGAAGAAGAGCAAGAATTTAAATGAAGCAGAAAACGTTTGAGAAAAAAATTTATATAAATACCTTTGACTTCATTAGATTAACATACTCTGGACCTGATTTTTTTTGTTTCTTTATGTTGCAAAATGGATTAATAAATATTTGTAAGGTTATTTCCTTTTTTATACATAAACTTTACAAAATAAACAACATCTTTTTTTACAATTATTTAAAATTCAACATACTAAAGCAAAAAGCTACACAAAAATATACACTCGGTACCTATTTTAAACGTCACCCTAAGACAAGTTCGATTGGTCAAGGCATACATTTACGTTTTTTACGTTCTAATTACAGAATTTCCTGAGTTGGCAGGATTTTTGGTAGTTTTTTTTCCAAAAAAAAAATAGCATTTTTCTTATCAGTTTTTGTATTCAAAAAATCCTGCTAAAACCACTATTTTAGCAGCGACTAGGATCCATATATGTATGTAGTGTAGGTACATATTAACATCCTAATTTACAGAATTAAAATCCATAAAATAGATTTAAATACATTTGTACGTAGGTACGTAGTAACTATTTCCTGAAACATACATTCGATCCATTATAGCTTAGCTACATTAAAGAATACTCAAAGTTTAAAACTAGTAAATCGGCAATATCACCGAAAAAACCTATCATTGAATCCATTCGTACTGGAAAATCTGCTACGAGTTTTGTGTAAGAGAATCCGAATGAAACGGATATGAAAAATAATTTTTCTCTACGAGAAGAATAATTTGTGGAAAACGGTTGTCTTAGTAAAAATGTAGGTATTTTTATTCAAATTTTAGTCTTTTCTTCAGTGCATTGAGCACTTTTTTTAAATCGAAATAAAATGTAGACGGTGCATTGTCAACTTCGGAATCCTTACCAGCACCAAGCTAGTTGCTACCTTCTCCCAAATATCTCAGCTAACAGCCAGCCGACAAACTAAGTTTATTGATAAGGAAAATCTAACTTCTTGATACTCCTGTTGCAGCTACTCTAAAACGTAGGTACTTAAACCCTTGTTTATTCACTCGGAAATTTCTTATAAAATAAATTTGGGTCTATAGGATACACATCGATTGCGCCTCCGTTGGACAGTCTGGGATTTAGTCGAGGATCTTTAACGACTCTATAACAAGATAATAGCGCCCACCTGCTGCAATACCTTGTTTATAAAACATTAGCCATTTCATTAGCTAATTCTTGTTTGTCTTCTCAAGCGGCAATTCGCATTTCTTCAGCCATCTGATTTTTTCAGGCATTTTTCATATCATCCGTATAGGCATTATGAGCGGTTTCAGTAATTATAATTCGACCAGTATCTTGATGAACAGTGAAAATACGTGGTGTATATTCTAGTGGATATGAAACTTGATTGAAAATTGTTCCTAATTTCTCCAATGCCAATATTCGCAATTTGTTTGTTGAAATCGCCACAATACCCTCATTATATTGTTCACTTGAAAATTCCGAAGCATACTCGAGGGTCTCATAAGACAGGGGTGTTAAATGGCACAGATTTTGATAGTAACACGAAAGCCAGGTTCGTCTTGACATTGCAAATACCGCCTCAGCACCTTTTATTTTGATTCGGAACAATTTTACTGCCTTTAGAATAAATATCTTATTTAGGTATCTGCTAAATCTCCTGACACTGGATCCAGTACAGTTTGCAATAGCACTCTGTTACTTAATCCGATATTAAGATAGATCATTCCCTTGCCTTGGGCCTGGCCCTCTTCATTCAACTCACCATTACTCATTTCAACTAAGCGCAAGGACTCTGCTGGAGATGGCAAAGCTTGACTAGAACAATGTTTAGGAAACCCTTTGTTATTTTTAATTCAAAAACAAAACATGTGAGATGTCAGTTGTTACATATCATTTGTATACAGCTAATGTAATAATCGCTCTTTTTTTGTCATACTGATATTATTTGTGTTAATATTCACGGCAACAATATGGGGGAAAATTCATTTAAGCTAAATAGCCTATTAAAACCTATAAAAAGAACGATCCCATTGACCCTGGGCCAAATTCATTAAGTAATGGACGAACAAAAGTGCTGCTGCTATAAACATTTGGTTGAAAAGGGACTAGTATGAATAAAAATTTGAAGAGAACTAGTTGGATGCTCAGAGTGGTGTGTGTTCCTGTTACAAAGGCCAGTGCTTGGATTGGTCGTCCAGATAATCAGGCTTCAACATAAGTATGAACTTGCTTGGGATAAGGATTATGTTAACCCGTGGCGGCAGATGCGAAAACATTTTTTTAAGACCATTAAAAACAGAATATTTAACCAAAGAGGAATATAATGCAAGCACGCAATACAACAAAGACCTTAAAGCTACACTTTTTTAAATGAATGTAAGGTTTAAGTCAAAATACTGTCACAAAGATATTATTTTCTCAAATTAAAAAAGCCAAAATAGTAAAATTAATTACTTACTTGATCCCAAATCAACCAAATAGGCAATATTTAAGTGCTTGTGAGTTGTGGTACACCAACGCTGCGTGTACCCTAGATCATGATTCATGATCAATACAAAAATCATTCATTTGAGCATTACGTCTAAACAAATACCATTTCTTTTCATCAACCATAAAGCTTCTGCACCAATTTGTCTTCTTTTAAAAAATCTAAATGCAAACCGTTTCAGTTTAAAGTAACTCATATATTCCAATTGAAATCTGTTTGGAAATTTTATATATTATATTATGCTTGAGCATGAGAATCATTTTCAAGCTCTGTAATTGCAAACTTTAAGATGGCTACGATGCTTCTGTTAAGAAGATACTCATAGCCATACGATGATCAACCCATAAGAAGCAGATACATTTGATATCGTACAGATGACCAAAGTAGAATCATACGGTCTCTATTATGAATAACTATTTTAACCATAAATTCCATCCAAAACACTACAAAATCTTTAGAATATGGCATGCCAGTGAATTTGTGAGCTACTCCTGTAGCGACTTAAATTGCAGGAATTTTGATTCTTGAATCATTTGATCAAGCTGACATTCTTTATACATTTTTTTCCAATACTCTTGTTCTTCGTATGTTGGTTCTGGTTGACCTTCTGAACTGAGATATGAGTAGAGGTTGCTAAATATCCCAGATTCAGGTTTTTGACTGGGTCTTTCTAAGATCAATGTACATTTGCCATTCGGCTTACAGAAATCTTCAACTTCAACGAAAAATTTAGGAAATACTTTCAAATGAAACAGTTTAAGAGCCAAGAGCCTCCTTATGCCAAGAATCGTATCTCAAAGTAACCTTCGCCTGTACCTTGATAACCAATGATAACTGGACCATAAGCCCGTCGGGTGTCGGATATATCCAAGGCTGTTCGCAATTTTCTGTAAATATTTTAAACATAAGACAAACCCTTTTCTTCAATATCTTGTTTGCAGTAACTTACTTGATATCATTCAAACAAGTTGACATCTTCGGCAAGACGGCCATAGAGTATGTCAGCTTGCACGTTCCTCAGGCTTTGGTAGCGCAGCCATTCATCAACATAGTTTCTTACTTCACTGATATTTTCAAAGGATCCATAGGCATTCTCTAGGATCTTGCCTTCTGCCAATTTGGTCAATAAATTGCGATGAGTTTGAGACACCGGCTTGTCCAGGCCCACTTTCACTTGATATTTCTAACTTTGCAAGCGGTCTTGGGATGTTATAATGGCTTGCCGAGCAAACAGTTGCTGAATGATTTGGAAGCGAGTTTCTTCAGTCGATGGACTAGTTGGTTATGCGAATTTCGTGAATTGCATTTTGAATCTGAAGAAAAAACAATAATGCTTGCAGGAATCAATGATTTGAATAGAAAATTCATCTTACAAATGTGTAAGCACTATAAATGCATGTTTCCAAAGATCGTATATCAACATCGAGCTGTTCTTCGACCACAAGCAAGTCTTCCACCTATTCAAGAATTATTGTACTAAAATGTTTTGAGAAAAAAAACAAATCCCAAAATTGACTTACTTTCTCTTGGAATTAGGTGACACATTCAGACAGTCGTTAAACATATGGATCTAACTTGTAGCTCTCCCAAACAAAGGTAATGCCCTCGGAGATCAAGGCTAGGACGTCTTTACGTAGTCCAGCAACACGTGGAACAATACTTGCACGATCCTCAATCTAAACAAAATATGTTTTTTTTAATAAAAAACAAAACTATTCTGAAGGCAAACTTATTGAGCATTCACAGCCATGTGTTGTATATTTTACATTTAGCAGATAAATAGTTTTTTTTAATATTAAACGGGAAATGAGCTTGCATGGAATTTTTTTAGTACTACAGCTAGCGAAGTAGAAGCGGGCCATTTTTCGTCTTGAGAACTTCCAGCAATTCCAGCGATGGATGACAAATTCGATTGAGTATTTGAGTCTTTGTACTTTGCTCGACAATTTATTGCACCACGTATTAAAACAAACATAATATATTTTCTGCAATGAAGTAAATAAAAGACTTTTATAAAACTGCAAATAAAAACTGATTTAATTTCAATGAATTGAATTGAGAACTGTCAGACCATAGAGAAAATAATTAAATAGAGGCGCGACTCGTACCCCCCTTGCCTTAAACACCCGCAAATTTTTTTTGAGTTGAGTAAGAGAAAACTCTCTTAATTTACTCATTTTTTCCTATCTGTGAATACATGTGAGTGGTGGATTAAAAAACCCTTTTGCTCAAACTGACAGATAATTTTTTTTGTTGTTGATTTGTCAAAAATTAGCCTGATCATAATCAAAACTAGTTTTTATTTTCACATTTCGTAAGTTTTATTTGATATTTATTTTAGTATTCTTATTTCAATGAGAGAAATATATGTATGTACATACCTATAATAAATTGTTTTTTTTTCAGGTTTGTTAAAAAGACTTGGCCACAACAACAATCCCAACAGAATCATCAAATGCATTTCAGTTTTTGAATGGCCCACGCCCACGACTATTCCTACTTGGGGACATGAACAGAATACCAATTTGTTTTAATACCGAAAATTGGGAATATGCTTTTATTCTTCCATGCTATCACCACAGATGTATACCTATCAGTCGAATCAGAAGAAACAAATATAAATACAAAAGTGGACGGGATTAGACCAAAGTAAGTAACAATGTATTTACGTTTAGGATGACCTGTTACATGTTTGTACTATTGCAAACCCTAATAATCTCATGTCTTAATCTTATGTATTTACTTACAGGACAGCCTTGCATCAAATGACCCAACTAGGTATCAACGTGGAGCCAGAAGTTAAAGAGACCATAGTAGTCAGTTGCCAGTGTTTCCATTTAAGCCCGAACAATGTAATGAAAATTCATGAAAATTTTGGAGGTACGTCAATCAATAATGATTGTTCTAGAAAATTTAATTTTATTGCGTTAATTGAAGGTATCAAATCCAATGGTTATTGATCTGATAAGGAGAAAGGTTCGATTAAATCAGCCTTACGTTGGTGTCTTCATGAAAAAGGACAGCGAAAATGAGTCGGAATTGGTTTATAAGTTCGGTACATTTGCGCAAATACAGGAACTTCAAGACTTGGGAGACAAATTGCGAATAGTAGTTGTTGCTCATAGAAGAATTAAAATAACAGCGCAAATGATGGAGGATTTAACTCAAGAGCCAAAAGGTTTGTTGATGGGATTTATTAATTGTTATAAGGAAGTCTGGTGGTATGCTTAATCATCACTACATAAGTGTTGTACGTTAATTTGATATTTAGAAAAAATGACTATACATTATCCGATGTTTAATATTAAAATGAACGTCTCAGTTGATGAAACAGATATTGATCGGCGAAAACGAAAACCACGCAACGTGCGAAATAATAAGTCCAATCGCCAAGAGACTACATCAGCTACACAACCGCCTGCATCATCTAAAGTTCCATTGTCGTCGTTAGATAATATTTCAATGGCTGATAAGGATGCCGATGCCGGAGAAGCTCCTTTTAAACAGCCTGTTCTAATGGTAGAAGTTGAAAACGTTAAACATGAGCCATACACCCAAACGGAAGAAGTTAAAGCACTTACTCAGGAAGTTATTAAAACTATTCGCGATATTATCACAATGAATCCACTTTATAGGTTTGTTAAACATATTTTTTTTTGCCATCATTGAAATTTATAAAATTTTCATTTTTGCATATGGAAAAAATGAGATTTTGGTAAACACGAAAAAGTTGTCTCGCAACTTTGTCTGCTTGTCTATCTGTATGTCTATCTACCCTAAATTTCTGAAGCGAATTTTCTTCAAACTAACTGCTTAAGGCCCGCAAATCAACTTAGGCAGGTTAGTTCTACATAAAGACTTATTTGACAGCTTACGCAGAGGATAAAGTAGCCCATAAGCGTTTTGTGTTGAACATAAATATTATAATTTATAATTTATTTATTTACTACTCTTTTTTAAAATATATTTTTTTTAGCCCAAAATAATACGGTACCCACCATACAACTGTTATAAAAAAGATTAATTACGAGTATCTCCAACGATTTTAATAACAAAAATTCTGTGTACTCTAAGTACGTGTATGTATGCTATAGTCTGTCTATATTTTTGTCCACAGAAAAATGTACATAAAATGTTCGAATTTCTGAATAAAGGTTTTACCGATTTCGAAATTTATCAAGATATTTTTTTAGATTTTTGAAAAAAATAATTTTTTTAATTCAATACTTCGAAATGCGGACGGTGTTTTTTGAAATTATGTTGTTATATACTTAAAAGTATGGCAATTTTTCACAAAAAAAAAGATTAACAACATATTGCATATAAATAAAATGCACGACTGCATAATTTCAAAAAAAAGTCTCATCCGTTTTCAAATATTGAATTTTCAAAAAACAAAATCATTTTTTTTGGGAAACTTCCAAAAAAATATTTTCAAAATTTTTGGTATGCAGTATATCATTTAGAATCTGATCGAAATCCGCTGAGCCGTTCATGAGAAATCGAAAAAAACGGCACTTGCCATACCGTTAATAATATTTCAATTACAAATTTTTACCAAAATGTAGACTATTTCAATAACGGTGCACTATTTTTTTTATCAAAATCCATAGAGCTGTTTTCGAAATAATTAAGATTTACCATTTTTGCCCCAAAAATTTGTATGACAGGTACCGTTATTTTTGAAGCTAAAAAAAAGGTTTAAAAAATAATCTAGCCAGGCACCTAAAACGCTCAACTACCAAGTTTGAAGTAAATCGCTTCAGCCCTTTAGGGTGTAGAGCCACTTACGCCACATGTAATTTCAGTACCCAATTTGTTGGGTGTTCTCTGTCATCGGAATGTCAAGTTTGATTAATATATCGAATTTAATTTTTTTTCAAATGCAAAATTCGCCCTATAATACCTACGTAGTATATCGCAAGTAAAAATCATAGAAAATATTTCATCCGCAATCACTCCAAAGATATACTATTCCTCGTTTTTTTATTTCTAAAGAGAGAGCTTGCAGCAGATGCTACACCAAAACCAACGTGTCGTCGACAACCCAGTTTATCTATGCGATTTGGGAGCATCTTTGTCTGCCGCTGATCCCGAAGAATTGCAAAAAATTATGGAAGAAATGGATGTATAATTTAAAAGTGAAATAAATCAGAAAGCATTCTTCTTAA
This sequence comes from Philhelius pedissequus, assembly GCA_910595825.1. Taxonomy (NCBI): domain Eukaryota; kingdom Metazoa; phylum Arthropoda; class Insecta; order Diptera; family Syrphidae; genus Philhelius; species Philhelius pedissequus. The sequence goes on from OU343160.1 coordinate 239,368,170, forward strand.
ATTTATTTTATTTTTTTTTTAGATTCCTAAAAGACTTTTATTAGCTTTAGCACTTTTAAAAAAGGAATTAGAGCTCTCAAAATTACAACAGAAAATTGGGCGGGAGGTTGAGGAAAAAGTCAAACAACAACATAGAAAATATATCCTTCAGGAACAGCTTAAAGTCATTAAAAAAGAACTTGGCATAGAAAAAGACGATAAGGATGCAATCGGAGAAAAATACAGAGAAAAGCTAAAAGACAAAACAGTTCCTGAGAATGTAATGACTGTTATTGACGAAGAACTTAACAAGCTAAACTTCCTCGAAAGTCACAGTTCTGAATTCAAGTAAGTCTTGATTTTTAGTCCCGAAAACCTTGTTTAATATTTAAACTGATTTAACTCTGCAATCATTTTGTATTATTCACATTTCTGTCATCCGACTAATACTTATGCTTTAGTGTAACACGAAATTATTTGGATTGGCTCACTACACTGCCGTGGGGCGTTTTAAGCGAAGAGAATTTAAGCCTAGACCAGGCCACATCAATTCTTGAAGAAGACCACTATGGAATGGAAGATATTAAAAAACGGATCTTAGAATTTATAGCAGTAAGCCAACTTAAAGGTAGCACCCAAGGCAAGATCATTTGTTTCCATGGTCCGCCTGGTGTTGGAAAAACAAGCATAGGTAAAGATGTTCCGAAATTTAATATTAATAAACAATACTAATAAAAATGTATTTTGCAGCAAGATCAATCGCAAGAGCACTTAACCGTGAATATTTCCGGTTTAGCGTTGGTGGAATGACTGATGTAGCTGAAATCAAGGGCCACAGGCGTACTTATGTAGGTGCAATGCCTGGTAAACTTATTCAGTGTTTAAAAAAAACTAAAACCGAAAACCCATTAGTGCTTATCGATGAAGTAGATAAAATTGGAAAGTAAGAATTAGAATGAGAATTATAGGCTCCCCTCTGGAATATTAATTTATTTTTGTTTAGAGGCTACCAAGGTGATCCAAGTTCAGCTCTGCTAGAACTCCTTGACCCAGAACAAAATTCAAACTTTTTAGATCATTATCTACATGTTCCAGTTGATCTACCCCGTGTTTTGTTTATTTGCACTACCAATGTGACCGATACTATACCTGAGCCATTGCGTGATCGAATGGAAATGATTGAAATGTCTGGTAAGATTTCTAATAAAAAAAAAAATCAAAAGAATAATTTTGCATTTTATTTATTTTTATTTAAAGGATACGTTGCTGAAGAAAAAGTTGCAATAGCGAGACAATATCTCATTCCAACAGCGATGAAAGAATGTGGCCTTAATGAACAACAAATTCAGATCACAGAAGAATCACTTGGCACACTTATTAGGAGTTATTGTCGTGAATCAGGAGTAAGAAATTTACAAAAACATATTGAAAAGGTTAGATTGATTTTTAAATACTCGTCCGAATTCATAACTTTAAATCAAAATTTGTTTGCAGGTTGTGCGCAAAGTTGCTTACAAAATTTTTAAAAAAGAAGCAGAGAATTTTGAAGTAAAGAATGACAACCTTACGGTATTTCTTGGCAAACCAGTATTTTCTCAAGAGAGAATGTATAGCGAAATGCCTGAAGGTGTAGTTATGGGCTTAGCATGGACGGCCATGGGTGGATCTTCTTTGTATATTGAGACTGCATGCCGCAAAATGGAAGATTTAAATAAAGATGGAAGCTCAGCATCTGGATCACTTCATCTTACAGGGCATCTTGGTGATGTTATGAAGGAATCAGCCCAAATTGCTTTAACTGTCGCCTGAAATTATTTGAGAGAGATTAACAAAGACAATACATTCTTAGAAAAGAGGTAAGCACTAAAAATAAAACAAAAATAAATTTTGAATTTGATGAGCACTTTTCGGATTAGTCACATACATCTGCATGTACCTGAGGGCGCAACGCCAAAAGATGGGCCCAGTGTAGGTATAACAATAGTTACTGCCCTAATGTCATTAGCAAATAAACAACCAGTTCGACAAAATATTGCAATGACTGGAGAGGTGTCTCTAAAAGGGAAAGTTCTACCTGTAGGTGGAATTAAGGAGAAAACTATAGCAGTATGTTTCTAATTTGTTATCCCTTTACAATACACGTTCTTGTATATACACAATTTGAATATTTTCTTAAAGGCAAAACGAAGTGGTGTAACCTGTATTATATTACCGGAGGAAAACAAAAAAGATTTCGCCGAATTACCCAGCTATATAACCGACGGATTAGAAGTTCATTTTGCGGCGAACTATGACGATGTTTACAAAATTGCATTTGCACCAGCTTAGGGTTAATATTGTTCAGTTTTTTTTTTTATTGTATAGGTTATGTTATTTAATATTTACTTGATGGATTAAGTGAATAAAATTATATACTTAAAAATTTGCAAAACTTTCCCTGTAGTAATTCTGTGGTAAGAAAAAAGAAAATACAATCCAATTACCTTTTTTTGGGGCGGTTATGTACATTAAGGTGCTCCCGAAGAATTACTATTTTGTTCCAATGCTCAGCAGGAAATAAATAATTTAATACGAAAATCTGTATTCTGTTTTGATATTTTATTATTTTATATTTTCAATTAATTCTACATTGATTTTTTCACATTTGTACACAAATTACAACTAAGCACTAATAAAGGAAAAGTAAACGATTTACATAGGAAGTAGATCACAGTACAAAAAACTATTTTTTTTTTAGATTTAACAACCAAAATTAAAAATATATCATGTACCTAGGTATTGTTTTACATTTGTTTTTTTTTTTCTTTTTTAACTAACATTTAACTACAAAAGTGAAACTTAGACATACATTGAAAATGGTGGGAAAAGTTCAATATATAGGTATTTATGGTTCTTTTTCGCATTAAATGCATTCATAGTAAAAAAAAACTTATAGGGTAAGTTTTGTTTTATTTATAAATATGAAAAGTATATAATAATATAGCTTGTGCAGTTAAGACCTTGTAAATTGTCGCGGCAAGATCCGGAATAAAAAATAAAATATTTAAATAGAAAACCTGTCAAATATTACATACAACATTTAAAAAATGTCCATTCATTTAGTTTTTGATTGTATTTTTTTTATTTACTTCCGTAATTGCTGCAAATTGTCGATTGTGTTGTATATATGTAGGTAGTCGTTGTAGATCATCGACTAAATTTACTTAGGCTGGGAAGATCGTTTACGTCGCATTCTTTGGGCTGGAGCCGTTGCAGAGTTAGCACAATTACAAATGGCATCAAATTAACGAACTACAAATCCCTTGGCTCTGTTTACTTTTCCATTTTTCAGACCGCCTACCGTGAAGCCTAGTAGAGAAAAGATTATTTTACGTATTTTTTTAAATTTCGTAACATCTTATTGTTTTCTCCCAATTGTTGAACTTGTCACTAATAGTAAGCAATTAAATTATGAACTTATGAGTGGGTGGATTTTAAGTATAACGTTTCAATTTGAGATGCTTAACCTCTCTACTTTGCAATTAAAATATATGATCTACTTTGCAATTAAAATATATGAACCTTTAATTAAATGCTAAACCGACATGTTATGTTAAGGGAAAGTCTATAAAAACTTTGATGTAAGTCTTGATTTGTTTTTAAATTTATTTGTGCTGTCCCGTTTGAAAGTCATTAAAGTAATTTACTTCAAAGACAAGAAACATGTTTAAGGATTCGATGATTTGGTTAGCGTTTGTAGTGTTCTTAGCACTCTTCACTTCAACATATTCTGTCACAATGAAGCAATTCGATGCTTCGCTGGATATGATGCGATCAGGGTGTGCTCCAAAATTCAAGGTTACTATAGAACAACTGGATGACATGCGGCATGGAAAATTCATTGAAAACAATATGGAGTTAAAGGTGTTTTGAAAAAGCAAAAACTTTACAAAATGTAACATTTTCTTTTCAAAATTAGTGCTATTCGAAATGCATCGCTCAGTTGGCTGGAACAGTGAGTTGAAAATGTGTGCAAAAGCAATCTGTCTATTTTTGTTAGAATGAAATCTAAATGGACGATTGATTTGTGCACATAATTTGAAAAATAATTAAATTAATTGATAGAATTAAACACAACTAGCTAACAAAAAAGGGAGAATTCAGCTTTCAAAAGGCTCTTGCTCAGATCCCTATAATTTTGCCGCCAGAGATTCAAGGAACCGCGAAGAATGCTCTTGAGGCTTGCAAAGAAATTCGTAAGTATACTTTTCTTGTTTAATTCTATTCTATACAAATAACATCTTTTTTTGTTTTAGAAAAAAGCTACACCGATTCTTGTGAAAAAGTTTTCTATGTCACAAAGTGCGTGCATGATTTTGATCCGCAGAGTTTTAAATTCCCTTAAAATTTTAATCGTATCGAAGTACACACAAATGGTTTACCTAAATATATAATAAACATTAGAAATGCTACTTACTTTGGGTACAAGATTCGATTTAGCTTGTTCAGGAGTCAATCCAGATGTTAAAGGACCATACCAGGGTTTATCTTAGGCAGAAATCCTGTAAATATATATAAGCACATTTATATGTATTTATATGAGTATCATGATAATAATTCTACCGGCAATGATTTCTTTAAATATGAAATATTCGTCAATAGCTGTTTCATCGTCCTTCACATCAAGTGGAGTTGTAAAGCTCTCCAAAGCGGGTTCGTTTAAGTCATCCACTGACTCTTCTTCGTTATCTTCTCAATCTTCGTCGTCATCTTTGTCTTCCTGAAATTTTATGGTTCAGTTACACAAAATGGTCTGACCAATCATATCAGTCCTTGATTCGTTGATTTCATTTTTCAAATATCGCTCGAAGCATACCCGACACACAGTATGCTTACAAGTGTCCAAACTATAGAATGGATTTGCCAAGGTTTCCGTTATATAGCAAATGGGTCAATAGTGTTTTCCATTGTCAACTTTAAATGGTGAGATGATTTTTGCGATTTGTTCTGATGAAGATTATGACGAAGAGGACCTGTAAATTTTTAAGTGTAACATTAGCAAAAAGCTAATTAGTGTTCGAGATCACAAAAAAAACGTTTTTTCTATTGATTTTTAGTAAATTTGTTATAGTACTTAAGTTTTTTGTGACAACTTATTATCAAATATACTGACAAACCATTAAACAAATAAAACTTAACTTATTATACCTACTATGAATTCTTTTCATTTTTTCTTCGTTGAGTAGGTCTCCTCTTTATTGGTTGATAAACATTTTACTTCGTTTCTGATATGGAAATTCATCGGAACGTAAACGCTTGCGGCAAATTGTTTCCATATTTTGTTATAAATAAATTAAATGCACGATTGGATCGCATATACTTGCTCTTATGTTCGATCACATAGTAAGCACAATATTGTTACTAGAAAATGCTGGACAATCCATGCATATATTTCTTTTACTGGCAATGTTTTCTCTGTGGAGCATTCGATTGCCATGAAGATGAAGGAACTGTTGGGAGTTAGAAGTTAATAAAACATTTAATTTGTATAAAGTTTCAACTAACTTACCTACAGCTATATAGCAGTTTACTGTGTGCAAACACCAATGGAAGATATGGCACATTCGTTGGAAGTGATGACTTAATATTAATAGTAAGATTATTGCGCTTGATATTTTAAAAGCATTTGATAGAATAGAGTTTGGCATCAAAAATGCGTGCATTTTTACCTTTCGGACCGCTCTATACAATTATTGGTATGTGCTTCACAAACCGACTCTTGTGAAATGACCACATATTCGATGTCGCCAAAATCGCTGCAAAGTGTATGGGCTTTCGTCGAAGATGGAAGAAATTCTTCTCTCGTTCTGATCTGGCTATAATCGATAAGGCCTTAATTCGTTCAAAGCTTGAATATATTTCTCACATTTGAGCAGGAGCTCCCAAAACTCATTTGAATCTTTTGGATAGAATTCAAAATAAAGCTCTAATAATGATAGGTGGTAGAACTATAATGGAAACATTTACATCTCTCGAACACCGTCGAAATGTTTCATGTCTTTCATTATCTTATTGCTATTTTTATTTACATGGTCCTAGCGAAATAGCCAGTTGCATTCCTGAACACTTTGAATGCTAATCAGGTTACCCTTGATCCTAACTTCGGATTTACTGTCAAGTATAAACATTCTTTCTTTAGCCGCACTTCACAAATGTGTAACGCTTTACACAGCTCTATTTTTCCTTCCAATAGTCATAATACAAGCATTCAAAACTTATGTGCATCGGAATCTCCTGTGATATCCTGTGCTATTTTCATACTTTGTACGGAACGTAAAAAAGCGATTCAAAAATCTAGTTGAGACAATCAACTAAAACTTTTAAGTACTAAGTTAGAAGAAAATCGCTTCCCCCGTTTAGGCTGTAGATTTATCTACAGACAGACAGATAGACGGAATTGCGGGACCCATTTTTCTTGTTTGCATTTGGCAAAACAGGATCAATTTAAAGGAACACACTTTTAGGAAGCTCAGACAAGGGAGTATACAAGGCATAGTGCACAACTTTTTCCTCATCCGCTGGATTTTAGCGGGAATCTTGAACGTGACTTGGAGGTGGCGGTGTCGGAATCATGGTCAACGTCGATGTATCATCTCGATCTTCGAATTTTTTTGGCTCTGGATGCATTGTTCCCTTCATTCATTCGATTATGGTTTCCGCCGGACAACATTGTGTACTAATTTTTGTATAATTAGTTATAATTCCCATTCGTCGCGCAAATGGCAATTATTACGACGATAGTCGGAAACTTCGCAATACATTAACTGTATAATGATCCACGTTACTTCACATTGCGCAGGCTTTAAATCCGCAGGCTTTTATCCTTCCCAAATGATACTCCTTCTCTTAGCGTCGACATAGTTGACATGATTCGTATCGTAAGTTTCTGGATATGACTGAACTGCATCAATAAGGTTACCAACAAAATGTTAATTCTGTTTGCTATCGATTACTTCTGTTTTGTTTGCAGTAATTTTTGTTGATTTATTATGAGATATAACATCAGAAGTACTTCTGAAAAAGCTGTGACACTATCATTACGAATCATCACATATTAGATCGTTTTCAAATTGAATTCTTGGTCTGTCACGTTGGTTGATTTCACCAGCCAGCCAAAGCCGAAGACTTCTCACATGGTTTTCATAATTATAACGCAAACTAAGCCACAATTCTCCGCACGCAGAAACTGAAATAAAAAAAAAACAAGTTTTGATTATTTTTTTTTTAAATAAAAATTAATGTGGTGGTTAATTTCTGCATTGTTTCTGTTTTTTTTTACAGGAAGTCTAGGATAGAAAGATTTATATTATAATGTTCATGAAATAAATATTGCACATTAATATGTACTAAATAATTAATAAAGATTAACATACATAATTATTAATACTTTAAACCATTGAGGATGGAGGAAAAATGCATTTCATTTGTAATCTCAAGTTTCAGACCATCCTACAGATCACTTCTTCGTCTTCTGCCAGCAGTAAATCATATCCTAGATAACAAAATGAAACACATAATTTAATGGAAGAGTTTTTCCAACAAATAAAATATATTACATGTATTTTAATAAAGAAGAACATATGAAAATAGCAACACATAACTCGCTTCGGATATTTGTTCTGAAATTTAATAATCTTTTATTATTGTTTTGTCATCTGTCAAAATTTTAATTTCTCTTTTTTATTGGTTTGTCATCTGTCAAAATACTCACCTCAAATTGAGTAAACTGGTCTTTTCTTGTGGTGGAATTTTGGCACGTACGCATTAATATGCTATGGTTTGCTTCTACTTTTTGATTGGATTTTCTTCATTTTGAACATAAAATTAATAAATATTGCTTAATTTGTAAGCCAGAATCAACAAAAAGCTTTTATTGGTATGTTTTATGTTTGATTAAGGCCTTTAAGAATACAATTTAACTAAAAAGCAATTCATTTTTCAATTTTTGAATTTAACGGATTTCCATTTTGAAGATATAGGCTTACCATATCTACCAAAAGGGCAAATGCGCACTCCTCCGTTTCGATAAGCCTGTGTTGGTATCTGCTCCATTTAAAATGCACGGGCAACTAACACATGTTTGTCGAAACGGAGGAAATCCTCTCAATTTAGCTTGTAGGGTGAAAGAGAATAAACCCCCGAAGTCGTGCCTCTATATTAGTTTCTCTATGTGTCAGACTTGACAAATTAACAGAACAAAAAACAAATGTCATTTTTGAGCAAAAATGTTTTTTATTCCACCACTCACATGCATTCACGGATAGGAAAAAATGAGTAATTTAAGAGAGTTTTCTCTTACTCACCTCCAAAAAAATTTGCGGGTGTTCAAGGCAAGGGGGGTACGAGTCGCGCCTCTATATAATTATTTTCTCTATGCGCACAAGTATTAATCTTTTATTTTGTTTCCTCTTTTTTTGCAGATGTCAATGCAGATGAAGATGAAGATGCATATAAAGCCTCCTTAATAGTACTATCATGACGAAGAAATTCATCCAGCCTGCAATAAGTTCTACTACTCATCATG